>OW240914.1:214054419-214202854 GCA_933207985.1 Pelobates cultripes | reverse complement strand
GAGGGGGGTCATATTAAGAGGGGGGGTTGATATTGAAAGGGAGGGGGATGATGGCGAGGGAGGGGGGGTGATGACGAGGGAGGGATGTGATGTCGAGGGAGGGGGGTGATGTGAGAGGGGGGCTACTATTACTAAATACATTTATTCCCTGGTGGTCCAGTGTGGGCTGCATAGTGATCCGGTGGGCTCCCTGGTGGTCCGGTGGGCATTACTTCCGGAGCTGCGGACCATGAATCTCGCGAGACCCAGTCAGAGCGTTGCCGTGGTAAACTGCAGCAACGCTCTGATTGGCTAGTTCTCGGCAAGGCACAGGGTCTGCAACTCTGCTCATTGCTCTCTGTTGGCTGGCGGTGCAGACAGGAGGGGCCTCGCACCCGGCGGCATACTGAGCAAACCGCCGGGCCCCCTCCCGAGGACCCGACACAGTCTGCCCTCAGTCGGTTTAGGCGCCTGAGAGGTCCCAGCCAGCGCGAGGCCTTAGGCGGCTGCCTAAAACACCTAATTAGAGAGACGCCCCTGATCTCATATATACATAGTTACATAGCTAAAAAGAAACATGTGTCCATCAAGTTCAGCCTTCTCACATCTGTTTTTGCTGTTGATCCAAAAGAAGGCCAAAAAAAAAAAAACAGCATGAAGCTCTTCCAATTTTGCAACAGATTCAGAAAAAAAAATCCTTCTTCCAGTCTAAATGTGTGAACTTGTCTCCTATCTACAGTCCTGTTTATGAATACATTTCCAGAAAATGGTTTACATTGGCCCCCAATATATATTTATATAATGCTATCATTTTTCTAAACTAACGATATTGCAATTTGTTAACCTTTCTTCATAACCAAAATGTTCCATTCTTTTTATATATTTTAAAGCCCGCTTCTGCACTTTTTTTAGTGCCATAATATCCTTCTTTAGAACAGGTGCCCACAATTGCCCAGCATATTCAAGGTGTGGTCTAACCAGTGATTTATAAAGAGACAAAATTATATTTTCATCCCTAGAATGAATGCCCCTATTTATACATCACATTTTTTTTAACTAAAGAGTTTATGCCAGTCAATGCGTAGTAAAGCTGCCCTTATCTTATTGAAATTAGCATTTTAAAAACTATGTTATAGTATACCCCATGCACTTTTGATTTTTTACATTTATTTCAAATGATTCGTATTGGGATTACTATTTCCCAAGTGCTTCCCTACTTGATTGGTAGTCAAACGATCAATATTGTTTGTTACATCCATATCCAGACAAGCGTCCTTTCTTGTTGGTTCTTGTGTCATTTAACAGGTTAAAAAACCTGATTCTCCTGCTCTATAAACTGAACTTTAAAGGAACACTATAGTCAGCAGAACAACTTTAGCTTAATGAAGCAGTTTTAGTGTAGAGCTCATGCCTCTCAGATTTCACTGTTCAATTCACTGCCATTTAGGAGTTAAATCACTTAGTTTCTTTTTATGCAGCCCTTGTCACACATCCCCTGGCTCTGACTGACACAGCCTGCATGAAAAAAAACTGGTTTCACTTTCAATCAGGTGTAATTTACCTTAAACAAGACTCTTGCAGGTACTAGCAAGCTATTAATATAACAGGGGATAAGAAAATCTAAATTAAACAGAACTTGCAATAAAGGAAGGATAAACTTTAGATGACTCTTTACAGGAAGTGTTTAGGAAGGCTGTGCAAGTCACATGCAGGGAGGTGTGATTAGGGTTAATAAACAAAGTGATTTAACTCCTAAATGGCAGATAATTGAGCATTAAGACTGCAGGGACATGGTCTTTACACCAAAACTGCTTCATTAAGCTAAAGTTGTTTTGGTGACTATAGTGTCCCTTTAATCACACATAAGAGACATTGCAGACTATATCATGCAATTAAAAGAGAAGAATATAAGAAATTATAAATTAAATAAAATGTGCAAAAACTGAAGCTACAAAATCTGGAATTCTTTTTCAGGAGGTGTGTAGGAAGATGTGAGCCAGGGAATGTGTGGCTAAGGCTGTATAAGCAAAGTGATTTAACTCCTAAAGAAGAATGGGGCAGTGAGACTGCAGGGGCATGAACTACACTCCAAAAAACACCTTATTATTGAGTTTCTCCAACCATTTTTAGTGTAAAATAGAATAATGCCCTACTTGGCTTTATTCTATCGGTTACCTCCAAAACAAGTTAATAATATTCTTCATGATGTGTAGATTACAGATCCAAAATTGACTGTAAAAAGTTAACTTTTTTTAAAGGAAATCTCCCAGGTGGTATAATAACCTGTACAGTCTAACAAGCTGGGCTTTTAATACGGATTCCATAAGTTTTAATGATTCCCAAAAATGATGTTCAATGCTACATAATATGTTAGTGCTCTCTGAATATTAATAATCCATGTTCTGTTTCCATTTAGATTTGTTTTGATGGGCAGTGCAGAAACACATCTTTCCTGCAGGTTGAAGAATGTGAAAAGAAATGCAATGGGAATGGGGTAAGATTGACCAATATATACAACATATTTGTACAGATGTTGACTGACAAACTCCTGGCTCTCTACCATAAACAGATATCACAGAAAATATTTATACAGAAATCAAACAATACATACACGTAAAATCACAAACCAACAACTCTGTGTTAAAAAAAACACTTTTTTCTTATAATAGAAATTTCTGTTCTTTCTTCTTCTTGTTGGGTGCATCGCCATGATGTTAGTTTACATATATGTTATAATTCTTCTGTTTGCCAGTTAAAAACATCAGTATGCGGGGGGCGGAGCCGAGCAGCCAAAGCGATCAGACGCACATTCTTGGAGCTCCGAGATAAACGGCGTACATAGGCGCTATAACGGGAATAAAACCCCTACAAATCGAGAAACTAGACGCTCCAGAACGACCAGAGCCACCATGGGTCGAAATTCTAAAAAGCAGAAGGCAGATAATTCCAAACACGGGGTGAATATAGGCGAGCTCTTCAAACAGGCGCATGGTGCGATTGGGCCCAAAATGGCCGCGGAGCTGGATGAATACTCCGACTCCTCGGAAGAGATGTCGCAATTCATCGGAACGGCAGACATGCCACCACAGAGACCCTCTCATACAGGGAATCGGAGCTTACCCTGCCAGCCTGTCACTAAAGAGACCCTGCAGGAGCTCCTGGCGGGTCTTCAAAAAATCCTCCAGGCAGATGTGGCCACACTGAGACAGGCTTGGTGGGCCGACTGGGAGCTATGGAGGCTTCCACAATGGACCACGATCAGAGAATATCCTCCCTGGAACAAGAGGTACAAATGCTGAAAAGGCAACAGGCTGGGGTAGAACAGAAACTGGAGACCGGTGAAGACGCAAGACGCTGCACAAACCTTAAAATAAGAGGTATCCTGGAGGAGGTACCGACGGCAGAGTTACCGCACCTCACAAGAAGGCTACTGGGAGCATTGCTGCCTCCAAAACAAGCCAGGCAAATTGCGGGTGTATTCCGGATTCCGAAACCCAGGAGGGCCCCAGAAGAGGCGCCCAGAGATACAGTGGTGAAATTCCAAAGAAGCAGTGACAAGGCGTCAGTACAAGAAGCCCTTAAGGGTCAGTCCCCATATGCATTTGAAGGCATGTCATTAACCTTTTATGCCGACCTCTCTGGGAGCACCCTACAATGGAGGAGGTCTCTGCAGGGATTGACCACTCTCCTTCGGAACAGTCAAATCCAATACACGTGGAGGTCCCACAAGCTCCAAGTGCAACACAGAGACTCCGTCCACCCGGTCCAAGACATACAGGAGGCATCGGCGCTTGTAGATACCTTTGGCCTACCACGGGACGCTTTGCAGAGTAATGGAACTCGAAGAGCGACCACACAAGCACACACATGGGACCCTGCAGGAAGCATTCCGTTTGTCCCGTGACGAGACCCACGCGGAGCCTACGCTTCGGCAACTACTTGAGGCGCACATCTCTCACACATGTACATGACACCAGAGGGGTACCGAGCCCCGACAGCCTCACCATTTCTGTGACTATTTCTTTTTCATCATTTCCTTTTGTTAATCACTGTCTGTTTTGTTGGCATCTGTTTAGTAAGCACCAAACATCCCATAAGGATGATTCCCCCCCCCCCCCCCCCCCCACCTCCACTCAATGACCGCTAAACCGAGACCCACTCTATCTTGCAGGGAGGTGTAAAAATTATCACATAGCAATCCACCTCCAGTCTTCCTCATTAAAAACAATAGCAACACAATTCGTAGCACTAGTATGTGTAAAATAACGAGACTCAAACACATATGCAAGAAAGCTAAACAATTACGCGGCTCTCGCGAGACTTACACTGTGAGCAGAACGGAGCTGACTGAGGAGCTGCACGAAGGAGGAGGGAGCTGACAGGAGCTGCAGGAAGGTAAGTAAGAGCTCCCTGCCAGCCCCCAACAGGACCACAGGGCTTGTAATGAGCCCGGCGGTCCTGGTCTGTATTATGGCAATGTAAGTTGCCATAATCCAGACTGACTCGAGTATAAGCCGAGTGGGGGTTTTTCAACACAAAAAATGTGCTGAAAAACTCGGCTTATACTCGAGTATATACGGTAGTCTTCAAAGTCAGAGAACAGACAGACAACAATTCTTGTGGTGTATGATGGATACCTAATATTGATTTTCTAGCAATATTGGTATTGGAATAATCCTGCTCTTTGTATACTCAGCTCTTTATTTACAATTACTGCTGGATGAGCGGTTTCATTGCTTCTGTGTGTCTCCAACTACCCTTTGATAGTACCTGTATATTAGCAGGATATCTAACCAGAGTGGAGTTACTTTTGTGCCTCTTATCTGTCCTTTAGGGCTACCCTCTACCCGGCATTCAGACACTGTCTTTCCTATTTAGGACCCCTAGTTAGATATAGTGGCTCTATGTTTTAGTCTTAATAAAGGTTTCTCATTTATTTTGGTTTTGCCACTATACTATTTTAGGTTGTACTCTTTCTCATACACCCTCTCTGTTGGGTGTGGATGTCTGGGATTCTGTTCTTTTATTTTCTCACTATTCTATATAGCTAGGACCCTAATGACGTCAGACTTTTTAGGTAAAACTCGGACCATATAAGGACGTGAATGAAGACCCTTGACAATCAATCCTCTCATTACACACCAACTTTCCAGACTTCTCATGGTAGAGCATAGCAAATGGCCAACTGTTCTTTTTAACACATTAGACATCCGGTCAAGGCAGAGCGCCCAGAGGGGTCTGCCTTGACATTGGCAGAAGGGCATTCCCTCCAATGGCCATTGCAGTAACTAAATGACCTCCATTTGTTTATATACATACATAGGGATTTAGTAAAGAGCGCAGGTAACTTTTTTCTTTGTTTTTTACTGTATGTATTGGGGCTGATGTGTACTGTGGTCGTTGCTGCTGCCCAGGAGTGATGGGAGTGAGTGCAGGACTTTTCTTTTTTGTATTTGTATCCATACATAATATGACTATAAATGGGAACATGGAATTTGTAATGTTCTACACTCCACAAAAACAGCTAAAACCTTTTAAGAAAAAAGAGGAAGTTATAAATACAGCAGACTCTGCAGATGAAGAAGATAACACGTTTCTGTGTGGAAAAGGGTAAATGCATGGGAAGGGGAAGAAGAGAGCATAGACTCTTGAGGGAGATTGCAAAAAAACTCTCCAGGTGCGTCGACGGGGTAGAGACAACACAGGGTGAAGAAAATAGAATTTGGAATAAAGGATGTGCCCAAGTTGGTACTTACTGCTCCAGTTTCTGTTTTACAATCCCAAACTTCTTGGTAGTTTCATTTAAGCCTTTCATTCTTCCGAGATGGATAAAATCAGTACAATTGAGTTGAGTAATAATAACTTATAAACCTACACAAACTTTTATTGCAGTTGTTAAATGCATTCTTCTCAGTTTATTATTTGTATGCTATTATATTGTGCTCGCACACATGCTCTGGCTGAAAACCTTTCATTATGTTGCAATCCTAGAAGCAAGTTTTCTTTACTGCTTAGCAACATCTACTGGTCAGAGTGTGCAACACCACTCTTTTAAATATGTTTCGCCTATTTTGCCAGCTGTTAGCAGTGTAGATATAAATGTTGTGCCTGCCAGGAAACATGCCATTTAGTGGTGAATTTAATATTATGGAAAAAAAATATTAAAATGCCTATTGAAGCAGAACCATCTTTTTACTATTATAGTCTTGGCTTAAAATATCAAGTAATACACTACTAACCAGGCTTTAAAAGTTACTTGTCTAGATAGTCCATGACAATTTTTACTCATCAGGCTAAATTTTCACTCATGGCTTTTGGCGAGTGGAAATTTCAAGCCTTGGTATAGTGCCGTTTTTTTTAAAATTACATTTTCATTTTCAGGTTTGTAACAATAACCGGAACTGCCACTGTTTGGCTGGCTGGCAGCCCCCGTATTGTAACCAGACAGGCTATGGCGGGAGTATTGACAGTGGTCCTGTACCTCCTGAAAGTGAGTATGTTAATGGCATGGAATGTTGTTAAATTTGGTGGACCTCAATTCTTTCTTTGTTCCTTACAGGTTCGTCTATTGTGTTCTGGATATTGATTCCAATGGCATTACTGGCTGGAATGGCATTTTCTCTATGTGTGTATCTTTATAAACACAGATCTGAGAGTAGTTTAGGCAAGTCGGATCATTCATCTGAAGCCTGTTCCTTGTCCAAAAGGTATTTACTTACCTATTTACTGTATTCTAAACCTCTCAGTATGAACAGTAACATACAAGTGGGAATCAAAACAGGGCTCAATACTAACCTCCATACTACTAGTCAGGCCTAAACGTTAGTCACCACTGCAAGCCTGAGTGGTTCATGTTGAACTCGCTAGAGGTTAATTTCTACTCTACAGGACTGAATTTTCACTGGTTATGGTGACCTCACTTCTGGTGGTGACTAAATAATTATATTCTAATTAGATGCAATGTGATGCTTAAAGGAGCACTATAGTCAACCTAGCCTTCTAGGAGCACTAGGTCCCCTAGCCTTCTTTCTCGCTTTTATATTAATTTCCCCTAAATAAAAACTATTTTCAAGTCCTTATTATAGCTCAAACTTACCTCCGTTCCAGCACCAAGATCCTCGGCAGGCAGCGCCCCCCTTTTTAGTCAAAATGACAAAGTAGCAGGGCTCAATCAGACGCTTCTCTTGGTGCGTCGCGCTGCACCAATCGCGTTCTTCATAGAGCAGCATTGAATGCCGCCCTATGAATAAACACTGAGCGCTCTACCGCGCTGTCAATGCCCGGCCCCCTCCTTCCGCAGCTCTCCAGCCCAATGTATATAGTATACAAACACTATATATAGAGATATCTCTATATATATTGTTTGTACACAAACACACACATTGAAAATAAAAATTGTTAAACATACACACACACACTCTATCTATCTATCTACCTATCTATCTATCTACCTATCTGTCTATTTCTATCTATTTTTTTCTATCCATCTAATTCTAGCTATCTATCTCTCTATCTATCTCTATTTCTCTCACTCAAGCACTCTCACACTCTAACTCTCTCACACACTCTCTCTTACACTCTCTCACACACACTCTCACATTCACACCCACACTCTCACCCACACTCACTCTCTCACCCACCCACCAACACTCACTCACCCACACTCACTCTCACCCACACTCACTCTCTCACCCACAGTCACTCATTCACCCACCCACACTCACTCTCTCACACTCATCCATACCCACACACTCACCCACACTCACTCTCACTCACAAAATAAGTTTACTTACGGTTTGGATCCTCTTGCTCGGCCTCCGGTCTCCTGCCTGTCAGCCAGAGCCGCTCTGTGTGCAGGAGATCTTATCTCCCCACACTGTCGGCTCTGATTACTGACAGGCTCCGGGGTTACTACAGGACACAGGATGCGAATTCACAGTACCTCCTGTGTCCTGATAGCACGTTTTATGTCTTCAGCCAAGCGTGAAGACGTCAAACGTGATGAATGCGAATTAGGCAGCACTTAACTCGGAAATCCCTCTGGTGGCCGTCTGAGTGACTGCCACCGGAGTTGTTCCTAGCTTCCAAGGTAAACACTGTATTTTCTCTAAAAATACAGTGTTTACATGAAAAGGGCTGCAGGGAGCTATTGTACTCACCTGAACAACCCCAATAAGCTGAAGTTGTTCAGGTGACTATAGTGTCCCTTTAAGCAAGAGTAAAGAGCAAGTTTTTGGAATGTGCGTGTAGTATGGTCAAAATATACCCACCTTGCGCGGCCAATCAGCATCTCCACAGGGAGCGTTCAGCGCCTCCATGCAGAGCCAATCTAATACACTGCCCCCCCCCCATTCTAATACACTGCCCCCAAATCCAATACATTTCCCCCAAATCCAATACACTGCACTCAAATCCAATCTAATACGCTGCCCCCTCCACACAATCTAATACACTTCTCCGTAATCTGATACACTGCCCCTCCTCCCTCCGCTCAAATTAAATACACTGCCCACCCTCCCCCCAATTTAATACACTGCCTCCACTCCCACAATCTAATTTAATACACTGCCCCCTCCCTCCCCTGATGTAACACACTGCCCCCCACCACTCTAATACGCCCCCATTTAACACGGTGCCCCCCTATCACCACTCTAATACACTGCCCCATCCCTCCCCCAATTTAATACACTGCCCCCTTCCTTCCCCAAATTAATACAGTGCCCACTCCCTCCCCAAATTTAATACACTGGCCCCCACCCTTCCCAAATTAATACACTGTCCTCCCCAATTTAGCACACTACACAGGAAGGTCCCTAAAGCCCCTCTTATCCTACCGCCCGTCCTCCAGTTCCAGCCCTGCTCTTCTCTGCAAGCAGGCCAGACGCTTCTCTGGCACTGCGAGCAGGAGGGAAGGGGGAGTGGCTGGCCTTCTCTGCAGACAGACAGACACTCTGCCCTCTTGTGGCCATGGGAGGGAAGGCAAGAATCAGACAGGAAATATCTTTCCTGTCTTGCAGCTGTTCGCAGCCACAGCACAAAGCGGCCCCAGAGCAGGTGGGCCGCAAATATATTCATTGCGGCCCGCAAGTTTGACATGCTTGGGCTAGACTTTTGAAACTTCACAGGCAATGTATCCATACATGAATGTTAGTTTTACAACATCTTAAAGGAGAGTAAAAACCCTGCGCATGTATTTATTAAAAACTTAAATATATCACCATAACTTTTCCATACCATTGTTATATATGTTCAGCTGGACACCAGACATAACTCCATTTTAACTTTTAAAATAAAGGTTTAAGGTGACATCAGCCCTACTAATTACATTTTAATCTAGTAATCTTCGATAATACAGTCAAGCTAAATATTGCTCTTAACGTTGAATTTACAGTGGCAGCCAAGAAAAAAACATGTTGGATACAAACATCAGACAGAAGCCTGCAGAAAAAACAGTACGTTCCAAAAACTCTGGTCAAACAGAGAAAATGAGGTGTGAAATTGTATACAAATTAATATTGTAAGAGCAGATACTCAAGTACTATCTTTGTGTAGGTAAATACTGTCAAGGTAAGGTTACATAATGCAGTCTTTCTCAAAAAACGCTAATTGAGAGTCACACTGAAATTAGGGTATTATTAACATTGGTGTGGTCTTTAGTGCTGGTTTAAGAAGCACAGGAAAACACATGATACAGTTGTGTTTTAGAATGATATGCCCTCATTAGGAGTTGCAGTGCCCTAAAATTTAACGTCCTGCGCAATTAACCATAGCACGGCTCTGTAGAATGGAATTTCTTACTCATTAAAAATGAGAAGAATTCAATAAAACTGAATGCCTTAGATATTGCTGTTAGACTGGCTTTAGAGAATAGAAGGTTGAACTAACTTAGCGTTGCAGTGCTTGTAGAGTAGAATGCTTGTTCATTTTGCATTATAATAGTATGCCCTACTGAAAGGGATACTATAGGCATCAACACAACTTTAGCTTAATAAAGCAGTTTTGATGTCTATATCATGCTGTATTGTCTCACAACTACATTTTCTGCCATTTAGGAGTTAAATCACTATGTTTATACAACCCTAGTCACACCTCCCCTGCCTGTGACTCACACAGCCTGCATGATTTTCAATCAGATCTTCACTTAATTTACTATTAACTCTCTGTATATTAAACTTTAATCATACATAGGAGGCTCTGTCTGGGTCAAGCAGGCTATTGCCAGAACAGGAGATAAGAAACTCTAAATTAAGCAGACTGTGCAATAAAGGAAGTTTAAATATTAAATCTCTCTTTACAGGAAGTGTTTAGGAAGGCTGTGTAAGACACATACAGGAGGGTATGGCTAAGGCTGTATAAACAAACTGATCCTAAGTGGCAGACAATTGCTGGGGCATAATCCATACACCAAAACTGCTTCATTAAAATAAAGTTGTTTTGGTTCCTTTAATTACCATTAGGAGGGCTCAGTAATTTTAAGTGTAGTTACACTTCGTAGAGACAACTTTTTAAGCTTTGTTGATTGATGTTAAGTAATTTCTAAGTTACAGGACAACTTTCTCAAACAACTGCATTACTTTATTTATTTTCTTCAGCTATTATAATTTTTATCGAAAATAAACCAGTAACATAAGGTGAAACTGGAAAATAATTATTTTATTTTTATTTGTTCCAAGAGTAACCAATATTGTTTTTTTTTTAAATTATACATAAAGCAATGTTTTGTTTAATATTAAATATTTTTGTTGGTGTACAATGACTGCTGAATAAAATTTGAAATGTTTCCACACAGTGTTCAAAGAGTCCAATTACGCTGAATCCTAATCTGAGAGAAAAAACAAGATCTTCAGCCACTAGTCATACCAGAAGTCAGCCACTAGGTGATGCTAAGAAAATTTCCAATCTAGTGAGAATACCACCCCCTAGTAGGCCAGCTCCACCACCTCCAGTTCCTCCTCTAAGAGTAAGTGGTACACAAACCACCAAACAATGATCACGTATTTATCAAAGGCATTTTATTTATGGTTATTAGTATATAGTATACTATAATTAGTACATAGCACTGCTTATGTGTATTTAATCATTATTAAAACATGATAACTGTATGTTACCAGTTAATGCTGTGTGTGTAACCTACTTGTATGAAGACAGGAATAGTTCACCTGGCTACTCTAAAAAAAATGTGTATTTTAATATAAAATTGACAGTCTATGCACTACAGCCACTGTAACATGTTGTAGTGGTGATGGTGCAAAGAGTCTGTCTATTTATGTTAAATTGTTTTTATGTGGTTTGAAAACAAAATCAAAACAGGAGCTCTCCAGGCTCTTAAAGTCCAGCTCTCTCTTGCAGCTTGAAAAATACAAAAATATGCTTCAGCATTATCCGTCTGAGTTTAGATGATAAACTAGGGCAATCTAGACCAACATTTATTTGACAGATAACACGGATATAGATAGTTCAGACTTAAAGATCAAGTAAAAAATAACCATGGAAATCTTTAAGTGCTGTTACATAGGCTGATGAAAGACTTCCTTCAATCTAGTTCAGCCTTTTTCACATCTGTTTCTGCTGTTGATTTTGCAACAAAACTTCTCACCACCAGAATGGCAGTCAGATCTCTCCTCAGATCAAGAAGCTGTTACCCCACCTATATAAATCCATGAATATTCGAGTTTTGCAAGAATTCATGCAATCGTTAACCCCTTAAGGACCAAACTTCTGGAATAAAAGGGAATCATGACATGTCAGAAATGTCATGTGTCCTTAAGGGGTTAAATATGTACAAACTTTGATAAAACCACCCCTTCATGCAGAGATATTTCCTTTGCCGTAGACTAGATCCCCTTTCTTCCAGTTGCAATGGGTGACCTTGTGTCCTATTATTGGTTTGTGCTGACCCTGAAAATATTTGTGTAAGGTTCCCCACTGAGGCGACATGTTCTAAACTCAACAGATTTAAATTTTTTAGCCTTTCTTCAAAACAAAATCTTTTTTATTCCCCTTATTAATTTTGTATATCAGTGACAGGGAAAAAGTTGCATAAAACATATTATGCTTTCTTAATTCTACTTAAAATCACAAGGCGCAAAGAAAGAAATACAACTTCCTTAACATCATAAAAACATAAATGAAACAAACTAGTGAGTATTATAGGACAATGACAGCAGTCCGTACAAGTTATCACTTTAGGGGCAAGGGGCTCAAGACAAATTATTGCAAAATAACCAAGGTCCTAAATGGGCTCACTTATTGTTATGTATCAGGACCTGTTGAGTAGTAGGTACATAAATAACCCCCATTGTCATCTGTCTACATGACTATTAAAGGGACACTATAGTCACTAGAACAACTACAGCTTAGTGTAGTTGTTCTGGTGAGTATAGTCAGTCACTGCAGACTTTTTGCTGTAAACATTGCCTTTTCGGGGTAAAGGCAGTGTTTACATTGCTCCCTAGAGCAACCAGTGGCCTCCAGTGGCCACTCCTTAGATAGCCACTGAAGGTGCTTTCTAAAGGTGCTGCACAATGTGTATGGAGACACTGAATTTTCCCCATAGAGATGCATTGATGCAGTGCATCTCTATAAAGGGGATGCTGATTGGCCAAGCTGGCGATTACCACTGCCCCACCTCCCTGACGATCTCAGCCAATCCAATGCTTTCCTACGGGAAAGCTTTGGGTTGGCTGGAATCATCAATTCTGATTATGTCAACCAAGGAGGCGGATCAGGTAAGGATTGGCAAACCACCTACTTGGTGGTTTTAACACCATAGGGTCAGGAATACATATCCTACAGTGTTCCTTTAAATGTAGGTATATTTCTTTTTTTATTTAGTGTATTTGTTTGTAGATTTTCTGATTAAAGTGTAGAAGAAACGAGCCTAGCTAATGATTTCCTTGTATTTGGCTCACTTCCTCCTTCTAAGACAGTTTAACTCTAGGATGTAGGATATGGGAAGATGACAATTCCACTTTTAAATCAAAGTACAGAAAGCAGATGTTACATTCTTCTTAACATTCTGGAGTAACAATAATGGTCAGTGTGCGAAATAATTTCTGTTTTGTTTTTGGGAATAATAATATATAATGATAATCTTGTCATTTGCATTTTGCAGAAATCAGACCCACCTAGGAGGACACCTCCCATTCCACCAAGCAGATCAAGACACAATGTTGGTGTGCAGCAAAATTCCTGACAATGTCTT
Source organism: Pelobates cultripes (assembly GCA_933207985.1). Taxonomy (NCBI): domain Eukaryota; kingdom Metazoa; phylum Chordata; class Amphibia; order Anura; family Pelobatidae; genus Pelobates; species Pelobates cultripes. Next base: position 214,189,671 of record OW240914.1, on the reverse strand, counting down.
TGTGGCGGGCAGATATCTTCGAGAATCTCTCCAGTTCGGGACCATCAACTGAAATACTGGTCACTGAATGCCTGTATTGCAGGACATATTACCATGATAGTTTTATTTAAATTAAAAAATAATGTAATTATGGGTTCTTCCCTTTAAAGAGAAAGATACATGAAGCAAGCTGTGTAACAGAAGAACACTTCCCATACTGATGAAATTACCTTTTATTTTGTATACAGAGACAGGTATTTTGTCAAATGACAACTTCAACCAAACTTAGAGTAATATTAAATTAAATATTAAATGGGAAGTAAAGTTTTGAAATGGAACAGAGAATTGAAACAGAGATGCTGGGAAAGTTGAAATTCAGAAATGGACTACAGAAGAGGGACCAAACAGAACAGAGGGAAAGGCTGACATTAATGAAGGGATGGTACTAAGTTGGAAGCCGGAGAGGATGGTGTGCAATATTGAGCAGAAAAGAACTGAGACTGCAAAACGACACAGAAAGTGGAGACAGACTACATCTGATACTTGTTCAGTGCTGGATACATGTTAACTAGTAACAAATATACCGTATACTAAGAGCAGAGTTGGTTCCTATATCTATTCTAAATAATCCTAATCATCGATATCTGATAGAACTCATGTTTTCCTTTGCCGTAGGGAATCCCAGTCAGAAATAGCATAATGTATGAGACAGAAAACCCCTGTAGTAGATATCCAGAAAAGTTGATTTTGTGGTCCAAACTTTGCTGCTTTATAGGTTTTCTGATCTACATTATTTAAGGTCACCACAGATTTGAATTCAAAGAAAATTCTTTAATGTTACAGTTTTTGCGAATCCCTCCTAACCCAAAGAAAGCTCTGGAGAATCAATGTGGGATAGATATCTTGTCGTCTTCTCTTACTCAGGAAAGCAATGCACTCACCTGCTATTATAGCAATATTCGACTATGTTATTTTCAAACAATGTATAGTGAGATTTAGTTACATATAACCTGGACTTAGATCAGTTTGAATATATCTATTGAAGTTGTTAATTACCAGGTAACTTCTAGGTTGAATCATTATTTACTTGAGTTTGGATTTGATCCTGAAACTAAATAAGGCCTATCAAATCAAGCTGGCAGTGCTGGCAAACAAGTTATATTATAAGTGCAATTCTGTGTTCTCCACTAGAAATATGCTTACCGGTTTACTCACAAAACATGAAGAAAAAAGTGAACTGTTGTCTAGCTCAACTATATTCAAAATCTGGCTGTTTTGATCTACGTGTAGGTTGATGGTTGATGCAAAACAACCTAAGGTGTCTGAATAAGTCTCACATTTTAATTATATGGTCTTTCTTGCAAGGAGTGTGTGAAACACAGGATTTAGAAATCTGGGGCAGTTCCCAGATACGGTAATTATAATAATTCCACTTCACTTTGATCTGTAATAACAGTTTGCTATAGTCATAATGGTCGTAACTGATCTAATTCTGTGCCTGAAACATGGCCTGCCGTTTCACCACAGGTCCTCAATCTCGGTGTTCATTTGAAAATCACAATTAAGTGTGATTTCTTACAAATAAAATTGATAAATGACAGTTAAACTATCTGCTTTTGTTATTTTAGTTAGTCATATTTATTAAAATGAACAAATAAAGAACATTTGAAATGAACAAATAAAGAACATTTTTATAAATAAAGCTTTTTTTTTATATTCTCATACAACCATTTAACAACAAAATATACAGAGAACAGAAGGCAGTTTCCTCCGTAGTCTAAAGATAATAAGTAGAGAAAGAACAAAAGATTACACCTATATTATTTCCGATCAGTGCGTGCATACCCTCCAACATTTCAATAGAGATGAACACTTTATTGTTAGGGGTGTGAGTGGGGGTGTGGCCGGGGACGAGGCTACTCTATTACCCTTAACATACAATACTACTTTATAGAAGTGTCTTTGTGGTACCATCGCTTGAGATTATATTCCGATTATTACCATTACCATTACCAATTAACTTGAAAATATCGAAGTTGTCCACATTAAAAAAGAAAAGGTTGGGAACCACTGTGTTAAAGGGACATTCCAGACCTCTAAAGTGCTTTAGCTTGCTGAAGTGCTTTATGTGTGAAGCGTGTGTCCTATGTTTTTCTTTTTCATTTTACAAAAAAGTACAGATTCATTAGTGTTATATTTTGACGAAGTTCGTCGATTTCTTGTATTAACAGAAATATCTGTTCCTGACAGGATTTCTTTACTATCAAAACTCACTTCAATCAGGGCAGTTATTGCAGAATATTATGTAAAAAATAGGAACATGTAAGTCAATAATTAAGCCCTAAGTTGTGGTCTGTGATCTTGTGAGCAGTTACATATTTATTGTGTTATATTTGTTATAAATCTATATTTTTAATATCAACTATATACTTCTTAGCTTAATAGAAAGTACCATAACTTTATTATATTGATATACTGCACCATTATTGTTTTTTTGTGCTTTCTCCTCTTATATGGGAACAATTTACCCTTTGAGAGTCATACAACCAAACTATAAGTATATTTTGTAATCTACACTTTTGGGTGTATTTCGTGGCTCAATGTAGTTATTTATGTTTGCGTTCCACTTATTTCCTATTTTGTTACGTAATATTCTGCAATAACTGCCCCGATTGAAGTGAGTTTTGATAGTAAAGAAATCCTGTCATGAACAGATATTTCTGTTAATACAAGAAATCAACAAACTTCATCAAAATATAACTAATACTAATGAATCTGCACTTTTTGTAAAATTAAAAAAAAAAAAATTGGACACAAGAAGTGCAGACTGTAGTTATTTATGTTTGCATTCCACTTATTTCCCACAAATCACAGTTTTGAAATGTAACACATTAGAAAGTTCTTACATCACTTGAATTGGACAGTGTAATACCTGGAGAAGATAGGGTAAACATAATATTTGCCCCTTGACGTGCAATTCAATAATGAAGTCCTATTCTGTGAAGTGCTATCACACAAAATGGTAATAATTAGAGTTGAGCGAACCCGAACAAGTGTTTGACTTGTGTGCCCTTAGAAGCCATCACAGACATACTTTCTAATGGCATGGCTGTGATTGGCCAGTGCAGCATGTGAACCAGCCTCTATATAAGCTGGTTACTTAGTATTATTAAATTATGCCCCTACTCGCTATACCGCAAGTGGCTGCTCACTGTTAAAAAAAAAAAAAAAACATTCCCCCCTCCTGAGCCCCCACCCGCAAGGCGCTTTTAAACTAAAGGGGGGACTTATTGCCCCCCTGGCCCCCACCCCTGAGTGGCGGATGGGGGCCCTAAATACCAATAAGGGGGGGGACCTATTGTCCTCTCCCCTGGCCCCCACCCCTTCACGGCGGGTGGGGGCCCTAAATAACAATAAGGGAGGGACCTACTGTCCTCCCCCGTCCCCCACCCCTGCGCGGTGGCTGGGGGCCCTAAATAACAATAAGGGGGGGACCTACTGACCCTCCTGGCACCACCCCTGAGCGGTGGGTGGGGGCTATAAATAGGAATTTGGGGGGGGGACCTAATGTCCTCCCCCCAAGCCCCCACCCCTGAGCGGTGGATGGGGGCCATAAATAAGAATTTGGGGGGGACCTACTGTCCTCCCCCCGGCCCCCACCCAAGAGTGGCGGCTGGCTGCCCTAAACAACAATAAGGGGGGTCCTACTGTCCTCCCTGGGAGGGGGGCCTAAATAAAAATTGGGGGGGGGGAACCTAATGTCCTCTCCCCCGGCCCCCACCCCTGAGAGTGGCGGGTGGGGGTCCTAAATAAAAATGTACCCCCCCAGGTGACTAAGGGTCCCCAAACCTCTAGTCATCACCCTTCCCCCAAAAAATTACCCCTATCTACCCCCTCATCCTAAAAAGATTTATCAATGACCACATTGTGGCCGATGATAAACCGAATACAGTGAATGATTATTTAAGGAACTATTTTGCAAGTAAATGATAAATTGAACAACTATAGTTAACCACCACATTAAAAATGTAAAAACAAAATAAATAAAAATCCTATGGGGTCAATAAGACCTCAATTTCACTATAATCTCCATAAGCCATCGAAAAGGTTAGACATATCAACTAAACATTAAAAACAAGCAGCTGGGCAGCCATTGCTTAGCCAACTATACAATACCTCAATTATAATAATATGGGAGTATAACTGACCACCGTAGGATTTTTATTTATGTATTATTATTATTATATTATTATTTATATAGCGCCAGCAAATTCCGTAGCGCTGTACAATGGGTGAACTAACAGACATATAGTTTCTGAAAAAATTTTTTTTTTTTTACCTGTTTAATGTAGTGTTAGCAAGCACTGGACAGCGTCCATAAGATTAGTGGTTTTAACAATTTGCAAATCCTTCAGATTTTTTTATTTTTTTATTCCAGGCCTAGAGTTGAAGCCATGGCTGAGATTGGACCAAATAACAAGCCTGAATTACAAAATCTGGACATTGAATGAACTCCATCAACAGTGTCTGGATTTGACCCCATATGCAGCCAGACGGTTTTGCCCCATTCACTTTGGAGGACATTCAGATTTTTTAGAGAATAATAACTCTGCATTAATTCTCACTTTAGTGAATAAATGGTAGATGGCAGTTTATCTACACACATCAGTAGTGTGTGTGGCCTCCACGTGCCTGTATGACCTCCCTACAACGCCTGTGCCTGCTCCTGATGAGGTGGCGGATGGTCTCCTGAGGGATCTCCTCCCAGACCTGGACTTAAGCATCTGCCAACTCCTGGACAGTTTGTGGTGCAACGTGACATTGGTGGATGGAGCGAGACATGATGTCCCAGATGTGCTTAATTGGATTCAGGTCTGAGGAATGGGCGGGCCAGTCCATAGCATCAATGCCTTCGTCTGCTAACACACTCCAGCCACATGAGGTCTAGCATTGTCTTGCATTAGGAGGAACCCAGGGCCAACCGCACCAGCATATGGTCTCACAAGGGGTCTGAGGATCTCATCTCGGTACCTAATGGCAGTCAGGCTACCTCTGGCGAGCACATGGAGGGCTGTGCGGCCCCCCAAAGAAATGCCACCCCACACCATTACTGACCCACTGCCAAACTGGTCATGCTGGAGGATGTTGCAGGCAGCAGAACATTCTCCACGGCGTCTCCAGACTCGGTCACGTCTGTCACATGTGCACATTGTAAACCTGCTTTCATCTGTGAAGAGCACAGGGCGCCAGTGGCGAATTTGCCAATCTTGGTGTTCTCTGGCAAATGCCCTGCACGGTGTTGGGCTGTAAGCACAACTCCCACCTGTGGACGTCAGGCCCTCATGGAGTCTGTTTCTGACCGTTTGAGCAGACACATGCACATTTGCGGCCTGCTGAAGGTAATTTTGCAGGGCTCTGGCAGTGCTCCGCCTGTTCCTCCTTGCACAAAGCCGGAGGTAGCGGTCCTGCTGCTGGGTTGTTGCCCTCCAACGGCCTCCTCCACATCTCCTGATGTACTGGCCTGTCTCCTGGTAGCGCCTCCATGCTCTGGAGACTACGCTGACAGACACAGCAAACCTTCTTGCCACAGGTCCCATTGATGTGCCATCCTGGATGAGCTGCACTACCTGAGCCACTTGTGTGGGTTGTAGACTCCGTCTCATGCTACCACTAGAGTGAATGCACCGCCAGCATTCAAAAGTGACTAAAACATCAGCCAGGAAGTGTCTTGCTAATTGCCTATAATTTCCACCTGTTGTCTATCCCATTTGCACAACAGCATGTGAAATTGATTGTCACTCAGTGTTGCTTCCTAAGTGGACAGTTTGATTTCACAGAAGTGTGATTGACTTGGAGTTACATTGTATTGTTTAAGTTTTCCCTTTATTTTTTTGAGCAGTGTATATTATATATTGGCCTCTATTACAGCCCAGAAAGATCACAATACGATTCTCCAAGAAAGTATAAAGAAAAGTCGAATAGATGTTGTGACAAACTCCCTTTCCCACGTGAGTTTGCCATGAGCTCCTGGAGGTGCCTGCTTGCCAGCCTCCTGCCCACAGACTATGGGCCCTGCAGGGAAACCTGTAAAAGACTACTGAAGTTGACCAACCGTTAGCACCGATTTCATGGAACTGTTTTGTGCATAGGACCATGTGCACGGCCGGTCAAAATTATGACTTCCATGGAAATCTTGAACCCCTGAACTGATCTGGGTGATTTCTGGATATGTTGGTCCCCCAGATCGGGGCTATCAGGGTATATGAATTTTGTGGGGTTTCCATGTGTTTTAGGGGTACTTTTGAAAAAGTATGTTTTTTCTGTGCTTGGAGATAATTGGATTAGAATTAGTACAGTTACTGATCCAGTTATCTCCCAGTCAGAGGGAAGGGATTGTATGCTTGTATATGGGAGTGTCATATATTTAAACACCTTTGTCATTGGTCTGTGACTTTGTGCTGCAGTCCCCCACAAGGTCCAGGGGGAGTGCCCCTTGCATGGGGACATGCATATAAGGCCAGTTGTGGCTGCCATTAAAGATTCCAGCTTGCATTTCAAAACTGTGTGGGGAATGAAGATTTAACCCTGTGTCTGCTGTTCCAGCTTGCAGGGGATTCAATGGGGAAAGTCCTTGTAAGGACTAGAGCTCCCAGGACTCAGATTGAGGATGAAGTAGAACTGACTGTACTGGCACATACAGCCTCTTTTATTCACAATCCACAAACATAGTACTGCCCACAGGGTTTTGAAATACAACCAATCAATCCGTACAATACACACAGACACTCCCACACAAAATCCTCCCCTCTGCCTGTGATATGATTACTGAACACAATGGTTAATATAATTATCACAGGCAGAGAAATACAGTTTTTACAAAATATTAATAACTTCAAAAATATACATGCCACAAACATAAAAATTACATATTCGTACTCAGCACACTGTGGAGAGGGACCGACTGCCCCTACTCCTACCATATCTATCTGTGGTTGGCGACCTGGGCCGGCTACCCAACATCTTTGTAGGGCCGGTGGAGAGTTCTTGGTCTTTCCTCCACCTGTCAGCTGAGGGTCTTCCCAGAACCAGTCGATAAGGTCTCCCACCTCGGGTTCTGGTTGGGGGGGAGGTGGTACTGACCCCAGGTCTCCTGATGACGGGCTTAGTTGTTGGGGAGGAGGGACAAAACTCAACGCTCCCAATGGTGTACAGTCCATGAGCCCATCAGGTTAGAAACAGGCGGTGTTACTGCATCTAATAAAAGGGCATTATCCTGTTCGAACTCCCACTACTCTGGTGGTACCTGCAGGGTATAGGGTGACTGACTGGAGCTGATCAGGTGCTGGTAGTCCTGCTCCAGTTCCCATTCCTGGAAAGCCAATTCAATCAGGTCTGGCCTTAGGTCTTCAGCCATAGGGAGGTCCAGCATGGCCTCTCTGTAGGCAAATATGTCCCAAAGTTGTGACTCGGCCGCACTCTCAAAGTCCGGTTCTGCAAAGGTCCCCCACAATAAACCAGGGCCATTGTAATCCTTGCCCTCTGGTTTGTCATACTTGGCCAGTCTGGGAACACGCTGAACTGCGTACCACCGTAGCGCTTGGTATGCATCATCGAGACCCAGTTCCCTCCATGCCAGTGAATCAAGCTGGATCACCAACTCCTCCCTGGGCTGGTCTCCCAGCATAGGCATTTGTAGGGCCACTCGGGCTTGTAGTCGCTGCTCCTTGCTGGGGAGACGCTCACCCCGCCAACGCTGGACACTCTAGGGTTTCTTCCCACATCTCCTGTCGGGCATCCTCTCTGCATGCCAACCTGGTTGCCTCTGCTATAGGCTTATCTAGTGGGGCCAAGATGCTCTGCATATTCCCTTGCTATAATCACTCCTAAGCTCTTTTAAGAGCTTGTTCCTACTTCGCTCTGAAGGAAGAGAGATTCACGGTGGTTGTGGTGTCGGCTAGAGTGCTTGGAATCCTCAAGAAGCGCTAGGAGCATCCATCGACGGAGGTACCCAGTCGGGGTGCCAGGTGATCCGTTACAGCACCTAATGGTAAAAATCTGTGCAGAACATGCCTAGCGGAGACAGCAGAAGAATAGGAAAAGACTCCAATGAAGACTTTGATTTGTTAGAGGATTTCTCAGAAGAAGAAGATGAAGAGATTACCTCAAAATCCCTGGATTCCAGGGCTGTGGATAAGCTGGTTCATCGGAGACACCTTGAGAATTCCAGAAGTAAGTACAGATAAAAAAAGAGTCTGACAGATACTTTGAGGTTCTTAAAACTCTAAAGAGGAAGATGTCCCAATTATACCCTTATGCTCATAAGGACTGCAAGTCATGGATTTCAGTTCTGAAAATTGACGCAGTAGTCATTTACATTGGGAAAAAACAACTCTACCCATAGACTCCATGGCGTATTTGAGAGAGCCAATGGAAAAGCGCTTGGATGCCAATCTTATAAAAGCCTATGTGGCTCTGGGTTGGCCTTGCATCCAGCGATTGCCCTAACAACTTTATCCAGAGCTCTAAAAGTCTGGATTGAGAATCTGGAGGAAGACATCACTTGAGGAGTCTGTAGAGAACACCTGATAGAAGGCCTCAAAGATTTAAAGTTAGCTACTGAATTTTGCTCAGAAGCTTCCCTGGATGTTACCAAGATGGTAGCAAAAAGCATGGCTCTTTCTGTGACCTCAAGAAGAGCATTATGACTACACTCTTGGGGAGCAGATTATGCTTCAAAAGCCTCTCTATGTGCGCTCCCTTTTCAAGGTGACTTACTTTTTGGGAAAGTACTGGAGGATGACATTCACAAAGCGGCTGATGTGAAAAAGGCTTTTCTCCCTCAAGGAAAAGGAAGATTTGGTGCATCTTCCTAGAAAGATAAGAAATTCAGAGACCGATCCTTTCAGGACAGTAGAGCATATAGGCCTGAAAGGGAATATTCCAGGAATGCTAACTGGAGAAGTTATCAATCAACCTCATCTAAACCAGTTAGGGGAAGAGGATCTAGGCCAACGAATCTAGGCCAAGAGCTTCTGAACGTTTGTAGGTCCAGCCAGGTATTATAGAAGGCAAACTTCACATCTACTATCCGGTTTGGACCGAAAACATTCAAGATTCATGGGTTCTTTAAATTCTAAGGGAGGGTTAGAAGATTGAATTCAACTATTTCCCAACAAAAAGGGAATTCAGAGTACATAGTCGACGAAGGAGAAAAATCTTCATTTGAATCTAAAAGAGAACTCTGCAGGGGATTCGTCATCACCTGAGGAATGCTTGGGTCAGAATCCAGACAGACAACCGGGCTGTTGCCTTGTATATAAATCATTAGGGCGGTACCCGAAGCAAGTCCCTTCTAAAAGAGTTGAGTCCTACAATGATTTTTGCCCAATACAATTTACAAGGCCTGAAAGCAGTATACCTCCCGGGGCCAGACAATGTGTTGGCAGAGTACCTCAGCAGAACGATGGTTCAACAAGGAGAATGGAAGTTAAATTAAGAAGTTTTTTTTGAGGTGGGGCAGACCTCAGATCGACCTGATGGCTTCATACAAGAATGCTCAGGTTCCCAAGTTTTACTCTCTCCATACGGATCATCTAGCAGCAGGACAAGACGCCTTGTCCCTCCCATGGAACTTCGATCTGGGGTGCGCATTCCCACCCCTACCGATGATTCACACACTACTGAGAAAGATCTGGGTAGAGGGTCAGACAGTGATTGCGATCATCCCTATTTAGCCGAGGAGCCCTTGGTTTCGTCTCCTCAACAGGATGAGCATGGAACATCCTTGGCCACTGCCTCAGAGACCAGATCTACCAACTCAGGGACTGGCAGTTCTTCTCAATCCCAACCAGCTGAACTTGGGGGCATGGCTCTGGAAAAAGAGAGACTCCTAGCACAAAGTATTTCAGAGACGGTGATTGATACTCTCCTAAAATCTAGAAAAGGCTCAACATCAGCTTGCTATCAGAGGATATGGGGGAGTTTTAATTCCTGGTCTAAAGATAATGCTATTGATTTCCTTCATCCTAACAGCATTAACATTTTACATTTCCTTCATGCAGGTCTGGATAAAGGGCTGAGCCTAAGTACTCTAAAGGTTCAATCATCAGCACTGTCCACCCTATGCAATGTTTCGTGGACATCAGATCCACTGATTTCTGGGGTTTTTTAAAGCGCCCATCCGTATCAGACCGCTAAACAGGAATTATTCTCCTCCTTGTGATTTGCCTATAGTGCTGGATGTTTTGTCAGAAGCCCCTTTTGCTCCATTAGATGAGCTGTGTATTGTCTTGCTAACTTATAAGACTCTGTTTCTAGTGGCTATAACCTCAGCAAAACGCATGTCTGAAATTCATGCATTCTCCTGTGATGAGAACCATATTCAAGTTTTCCACGACAGGGTGGTCTTGAGACCTAGACAAAAATTTCTACCCAAGGTGGTCTCTAATTTCCACTTTCTCCAGGAAATTGTTCTTCCTTCTTTTTCATCCATCTCCTTCTTCTACATCAGAAGTGAAACTTCATCAACTGGATGTCAGACAATGCCTGATCAAGTACCTAGAAGTGTGTCAACAATTTCGGAAGTCCCAACACCTGTTTGTTCTTCCAACAGGGACCAGAAGAAGAGAAACAGCATCTGCTTCCACTATGAAGCATTAGATTTCGAACATAATAATCAAGGCTTATCAATTAAAAAAGTAGAATTAAGACTCCCTCCACAAGGGCTTTGGCAACCTCCTGGGCTAACTGGGCAGAGGTTTCATCTGAAGACATCTGTTGGGCAGCTACCTGGTCTTCCCCTAAGACATTCATAAAGCACTATAAATTGGATCTGGCTTTGCCTTCTACGGCCTTTGGTAGAGGTGTACTATCCTCTGTGTATGAAGTATTTATTTTCCCATCAATATAGTTGCGCTTGGGTATTACCCATAAGTGATGCTGCCATGATTAGCCAGGAATACAGAAAATGTTATCATACTTACAGCAATTTTCTTTTCCAGGCTATTATTCATGGCAGCATCAGCAACCCTCCCTTATTTTGTTTTAAAGCTTTTAAACTAGACTGTGGAGTAGAAGGAGGAGGGACCTTTTATGCGTTCAGTCTTTTTCAGATTGGTTGACATTTTTCCTGTCCTGTTCCTGTTTTTGGAGCTACCCATAAGTGATGCTGCCATCAATAATAACCAGGAAAAGAGAATTGCAGTAAGTATGAAAAAAAATTCTGTATTTTTTTAAAATAAACTTTATGCGCGATCTGTGTGATTTCTCCGTTTATCTAAAGAGTTTTTCACTGTGCCGCGTGTTCCCTAGCGGTTCTACAAGGTGGTCCATAAGTCCCTACCAATCCAGCACACAGATACACTGGATACATAAGATATATGGTTAGGTAGGGACTTATGGGCCACCCTGTACAATCATTCACTGCTTACGAACATGCTGGACTTATACTGCCACCTAGTGTGTATCTGTGGTAAGACACCTCTTTGCACATGGAGTCTGATGCTGCTAAGCAGAACCTGGAAGCGCGGGCAGTGCAGGCCGAAGCCGGGGACCAGCGTGATCTCATGGCCGAGGATGAAGAGGACATTGCCGCATGCAGACTGGATGTCAGCTCGGAGTCCTTTGACCCGCTCCTGGCTCTGTACACCCCGCACACCCCGCTGCCATACCCCAATGTGCGCTGCTTCAACAACCTGGCGGAGTATGAGAGCTTCCTGCGGGGAGGGGGTCGGGGGAGAGCCCGGGGACAGGGGACCAAGAAGGCAGGCCGCAAGGGCAAGCAGGCCCCCGACCCCGGGCGTATAGAAAGGCTCAAAAAGCTGATGCTGCCGGAGGAGGAAGGAGCTACCCCACCCAAACCCAGGAGGAAAAAGACCCCCAAAAATGTGCTGACCCGCATGCCATGTGAGTATGGGGTAAGAGGGGGGCATTCAATTCACCATTCTAAACCCATTGCTGTCCTGTGCAGTTATACAATGTAGCAATGTTTATCAACACAGTATGGGAATAGGGACAGGGAGGGTCTGGGGCTGTTTTACTTATCGTTCCCTTATCCATTAACCTGTACTGGAGTCAAGTACTGGAATTCCAAACTATCAGACACTGTTTAGATTCTAAACAGAGTTCCTGATGGCTGAGAATGATGAGATTTATCAATGCAGGTGGTTTTAGAAGTTATATATGATTTTCAATGTTTTGTGCAATTCATGTAATTTTTCAGAAAAGTGAGTTTCCCCCCTTGTTGGTTTACACTTTTGTGCCACGGAATTTTTAAACATTTTACCATTCTACTAGTAGAAACAAACTACAAATTTATGAAACAAACACCACTCTATAATATCTCATAGGATTATATAACTTTACTGTGGATTTAAAAAAAAAAAAACACAAAAACCCCCCCCCCACAAACAAAACGGCTCCTCACTCACCCAATTAAAGGGAGACTCTACTGCCTAAATATATTTAAAAACACTGTTTAGTAGATATACCCACAGCTGCCTTCAACATGGATGCTGTCCAGGAAGTAGGAGGGTCTGGGAGGGAGGGTCTGCTGGAGATTGGCCGGGATGTGTCAGCTGACCGGAGTTCGCCGCGAACGGTTCGTGGCGAACCGTGGTGGACGGTTCGCGACGAACCGTGGCGGACGGTTCGCGACATCTCTATTAGTAAGCAAGTTATAGCTCATATTGTGCCAGAACCTAAACCTTTTGCATGTCAGACTAATCTCAACTGAATAAGTGGTCCAGATCCAAAATACTGCAAAGCTCCTTTTGATACAATAGCCCCATAGATCACTTTGACCTTGGTGTGCCTTTTCACTGAGGTATGTCAGATACCCATAGGCACAGTGAGCAAGGGTTAAACATTTGGCAACCAGCGGTGAAAAAAGAGGTTGGTATTAAATGGTAACATATACAGGTTGAGTTATTTGAGAATTTGGTACATTTTTAACTTCTGTACTTTGTTTGTATATCTGTTCTGCTATAGACAATGTGGATAACAGATTAATTCTGGCCTTTGTGAAACAGTTAATTTTTATTTTGTATTTTGTCTTCCAGTGCATGTGGGTAGTCCCTTGGGAGAGCTGAATCGTTGTATCCAAGACAGAATCCGAGTTAAAGTCCATATTCGAACATTCAAGGGTCTTCGTGGTGTTTGCTCTGGGTTCATTATCGCCTTTGACAAATTTTGGAATATGGTACCTGCTCTGAATTCTATGTTAGTAACTAAAAAAAACAAAAACAGCAGATCATGAAATTATGGTATCCTAATCGTATTTATAGTATCTGGGTAGTCTACAGGTGGTAAGAGTAAAGGATCATTTAAAAGATCATTTAATAAAAATAGAATTCTATAATGTATTTATACATTATATGTGTTCCTTATTACTTTTAGATTACAGGACCCATGTGGATTTTTTTAACTCATTAAAAAAAGTTGTAAACTTACTTAAAATCCAGCACCAGCCAGGACAGACTCCTCACATTAGCCTGATCCTCCTGGTTACGACTGATCTTTCCAATGTGATGCTTTTAGAGAAGCATTGCAGATATATGGCACATGCACGACCATCACCGCATTCCACAACCCAAATGCATCGTATAGAGAAGCATTGAATGCCCATCTATTTCTCTCTGAAGCAATTACTGACAGCAGTGCTGTTTGTCAGATTGCCAGCAGCTTTTTATTTTTCAGCGAGTGAGGGCCTGAGGCTGATTATACTATTTCCCCCCCAAAAAATGCATATTGTGTGTGCTTCCTAACTTTTATTTATATAAATATAATTTCATACAGAGTACACCAACATGGGGTAATATGGATGCATATTTATTTAAAAACTAAAGTTCCTTTAGTATGTAGAGCCCTCACTATTGGCAGATGGGATGTCTGATTGATGGCTTTTTAGTTTTCAAGCCCTTGCATTATCTATCAATTCCCTCACTTCAGGAAACGCACAAAATCAGAAAGAAGTAGATTTGTAAGAATGGCATATTGTCCCCAAAAGTAATTTGCATTCTAATCATTTGCCAGAGACCAAAGTACTGCAGAAATCTCTTTAAGCATTGTCTAAAACACTGTATCCTGGTTAATGTCTTTTACTTTATTGAGATATTTTATAACATTGAAAACCATGGACTCTGCTAACAAAATTGTAGGATGAGAGGGATTTTAATCTTAAAAAAGTGCTTGTCTTTTTCCTGTGAGTATTTAGTTTGCACCTTTTGGTTTAACATTTGTATCATTTGTAGGCAATGGTAGATGTGGATGAAACCTACAGAAAGCCAGTTCTGGGAAAGGCATTCTACAATGAGCCTCAACTGACTTTAAACAAGGTAAAAAAATATGAATTTCTCTGAATGATAGCACATTCCATAACTAGGGCTGGTGCAAGGATTTTTGCCGCCCTAGGCAAACATAAATTTGCCGCCCCCTATATGATATGCCCACCATGTGACTTCACAATGCCCTACCAATATGATCTGCCATATGAGCCAATGCCAGTGCTGCACACAGTGTCTTTTCTCTGAAAAGGCAGTGTGTTTACATTAAAAAGCCTGCAGGGACAGGCTATAGACACCAGAACCACTACAGTAAGATGTAGTGGTTCTGGTGACTATAGTGTCCCTTTAATGTGAGGTAAATTAGAGATTAGTGCCACTAGTAATATACTGGATTGCCTACTTACCACCAGATGAGGACAAGAGGATGATGATGGGCTCAGGCTGCAGTTTGGTTCCACTGGTCTGGTGTTTAAACAGGCTCTCTGGAGGCAGTGCTCACAAAAAACAATGAACCAGGGCCTCTTACAGGGCCTGACCGTGAGTATGCCTTCAAGGCCCACCCAAGAGTTCACTCACAGGGAGTAGTGGAGTGTATGTGTGATGGGGATGTGTTATGGGTTATTGTAGAGGATGTAATGTGTGTGTGTGTTCTTATGGAATGCAGTGTATAGGTATACCAATTTGTGTAAGGGATAGTGTGTGTGTGTATAGGGGATGCAGTGTGTGTTTGTGTGTAAGGGATACATTGTGTGAATCTGTGTTTGTATGTAATGTAATGCAGTGTGTGTGTGTAAGAGAAGCAGTGTGCGTTTATGTGTGTGTGTAAGGGATGCAGTGTGTGTAAGGGATGCATTGTGTGCTTTTGTGTATGTGTGCAAGGGCTGCATTGTGTGTGTGTGTGTATGTGTGTGCGAGGTATGCATTGTGTTTGTGTAAGGGATGCATTGTGTGTGTGTGATGGTTGTATTGTGTGTTTCTGTGTGTGAAAGTGAAGCTTTGTGTGTTTCTGTGTGAGTGTAGGATGCATTATATGATTCGGTGTGTCTGTGTGTGAGACCCTTAATGATCTCTTCCCGTCCCTTAGTGGACACTACACTGAGTGACTGGCAGGAGGGAGCGCAGTGCGCTTCCCTCCTGCCGGGTCACTCGAAACTTGTGCCCTAGACGACTGCCTAAGTCGCCTCTAGGACGTGCCGGTCCTGTCCATAACTGATTTTATGCATTACCCAAAACAACACAAGGTTCATGTGCCGAAAGCAACTTCGCCACTGGTTCTTGGAGTGGACTACTTGCCAGCCTTTTACCCTGTGACTATGGGCCCTGCAATATACCTTGCACATTGCACTTTAAAAGGCTCTGTTCATGTGAAGTATGTACTTTTGTACTCCAGACAGAGAGACCGACCGTTAGCCCTAAATCTCTGGAACTGTTTTGGGCATGGGACTATGTGCACGGTGGGTCAAAACTATGACTTCCATAGAATTTCTGAACCCCTGATCTGATCTGGGTGATTTTTGGATATGTTGGACACCTAGATTAGGGCTATCAGGGGATTTGCTGTGTTTTGGGGTACTTATTCGACTTTATGAAAATGTGTGTTTTTTTCTGCCTGTGGATAATTAAGTTAATGCATTAACTACCTAAATTATATCACAGACAGAGGGGAGGGATTGTGTGCTGTATGTGGTAGTGTCGGACATTGTTATATTGTTCTTATTGGTCTGTACAGTTTGTAGTGCGGTGCTCCATCAGGTCCAAAGGGTGTGCCTCTTGCCTGAGGAATTGTATATGAAGCCAACCTGTCCCATTAAACCTTCAGTCTTACTTCACCCTCCATACTGAGTTATGTCTCTTATTGGGGGAAACTGTTACCAGGGATTGCTATACTCATTATACTCCCTTGGATAATCACTAGCTCTTCCTGTTACGCTCTCCTGGAGGAGGGGTCTTTCCCACATGGTCCTGGATGTTAGAGGTGGTTCCAGGGTGGGAAGAAGACGGCGAGATTCCAGTTAAGCTACGGCGGTTGTGGAGTCTGCAGTGCTTGTGGTGTCCGGTGAAGTGCTTATAGTCCTCAGCGTCAGCTAGGAAGCATCCATTGACGGAGGTGCCAAGTCGGGGTGCCAGGTGATCCGTTACAGTACAGAAGGTGTGAGGGGAGAATATTGAGTGGTATAGAAGATATGGGGAGAGAATATGGAGAGTGGAACAGAAGGTGTTGGGGGGTGGGGAGGAATATGAAAAGAGAAACTGAAATTGAGGGGAAGAACATGGTGAAAATTGATGGTGTGGGGGACAGTGTTAAGGGGGACAATAGAGAGAGAGAAACAGAAGTTGGAGGAGAAGATGAGGAGAATATGACGAAGGCTGTGTGGGAGGGAGGGTGTGGCAGAAGGCAAGGGGAAAATCTGGAAAGAAGGACACAAGGAGTAAGGAAAGAAGGGAATTAAGGATATGAGAAGAAATCCAATGGGGCAGATGTGAAGATTACTAGTACAGAGTAATGTAAGATGGTGAGATATGAGAGTTTTATTACTGTGAATACTACATTATAGGGACACTATAGTCACCAGAACGACTACAGCTTACTGTAGTTGTTTCGGTGAGTGTAATAGCTCCCTTCAGGCATTTTCATGTAAACACTGTCTTTTCAGAGAAAAGGCAGTGTTTACATTGCCCCTAGGGACACCTCCAAGTGGCCACTCCTTTAAAGGCCACTGGAGAAGCTTCATGCACAGTAAGCAGCCCTGCCAAATGAACTGGGGGGGGTTGCCCACGGATCAGTTTTGCGCTGGGACCCCATGGATTGTGTGTACGCCACTGTTGGGAACCTTTAAAACCTGGTTAGGATTTCCTTAAACTGTTGGGAAGAGAGGAAAGAAGCTGGGGGCAATGATATCTGGTTCTGGAGCTCAAACTTTGGTGTTTAACTCTTGAAGGTAATATGGCACACTAAAATGTGTTTAAGTTGTTAATGGGCTGGGAATGTTCTTTTAAGTATTTTACAAAAATAAATAAACCTCTTAAATTGATGAACTCCGTTAAATATTCATCTTATATAAAATGAAAAATAATTTGGGGAGAGGACCCCCGGTGGCACACCCTAATAAAATGTGCTATGCATGCCTATTACTACCTGTCTCTAATGCCTTTCTGTGAGTTACATCTTTTGATAGCTCACGTTTGTACATTGTAAACCAGTGTTGCTCATTTGAAAATCTCTTTAAAGTGTTTTTTTTTTATTTTCTTTTTATTATTATAAGTTTTGTTATACATTCTGCCACAGCACATTCCTACATCATGCTAATTCTGTATTGCAGTTGTTTGAAAGGTTGAAACTCCAGGAATCAGGCTTACAAACTACAGAATCTGGAGAGGATACATCAAAGAAACAGCTTTTTCCCCAAACTCACCCTACAGATGGAAAAAGTAAAGAAAGCCACAAGTTATCATCCAAACCAGAGACTTCTTCGTATTCAGCTGACAGAGCCAGTTGGACACCAGAAGAAGGTAAAAAGGAGAATACTGTGAAGAAACAGCAGAATAGACATCGGAAGAAGAAGGTGGATTATCAGCAGGTTTTCACGCGGCACATAAAGCAAGTTTTTATTAGAGGAGAAAATATATTACTAATCAATATTGGTGACTAAACAGCAGTCATAGCTGATTATAGCAATACAAACACTGCAGGTGCATGTGCTCAGTCCTGCATAGGAGAGGATAGCATTCATCTCCAGGGGAAGGGGTGATCCCATGGATTTAGATGAGAGCCTATTCTAGACATATTTCACTCCCCTCCTTGACATTGATGGATGCTGCAGACTCTGCAACTTGGCAGAATCTACTACCTTCCACTTGGTGGCACAAGTGTGACTTTGAAATTCTGCATTCTGATTGAAGCTTAGACATTCCAGGAATGTCTGTATATACGCTGAGTGCGATGCCTTAACATATTTTTTTAATTTTTTTATTAAGTGCCTACCATGTGTTCACTGCTTCAAAAAAAACACCAAGAGTAAATTAGATTATGGTATTTTTTTTTTTTTATTATTGAAATAAAATCTTAAAATGTGAATTGACAAGCTTTAATTTCCATGCCCCCTTTTGTGTTCAATAAAAATATTACTATTTTGATTGTGCTATGTGACAATGCACAATTTGGCTGTTTGACTGTGTGGGGTGTAACTCAAATTGAAGCTATCCATAGCAATGCAAATTACTATTTTTATATTTATATATGATTATGACAAGCAGCATTTCAGTGTGACTATCTATATAAAAATCCTGACGTAAAGGTACCCGTAAAATCATACATGATAAATGCCATGGAAGTAAGAGATGGATAAATGGTAAGACAAGAGAAAAAAAACCACAAAAATAAACTTCAAATTACAAATGGCAAGCAAAGATTTCTATTTTAAGGAGTATTAAAAAGTTGCACTTAGGTTAGTTTTCATCTATATACTACATAAGAGGCACTTTTTACTCTCATTTAGAAAAATGTTTTAAAAACAGATCATTTATTTGACTTTATCAATACCTGGAAATGTCTGCTATTTCTACCTTCTTGTTTTGGTTATTTTGTTGGTAATAATTCAAGGAATTAATTGTTTAAAATAGGATTGTTAAAATTCACCAACAACTAAATTAAGATTGTATAATCTATATCTTGTGTGTATGTTATTTTGTAGAGATATACATGCATACTTGTATGCCAAATTATATCTAGGTCATTAGTGTACTTGAGACATGCTTTCAAAGACATGAGCAAATTGCCCTAAATTAGAGGACTTGGACTCTACACCCAGAGCAGTTGTTCATGATGTTTCAGTATTTACCTCCTTTTTGTCCAAAGCACTACTTTTTTGGCTGATGATCATTCACAATTTTGAAATTGGCTCAAAGTATGGGCTTGAGTCGCGCAGTCCACATGCATAACATCCGCAATCGTAAACATGTGCTAGCTCTCTGTTACCTTTGGTCAAATTAGTAATGGTTCCAAGCAAAAAGGAGTTAAAGATAGCTGCTCCCATGCTACAAAAGAAGTGTTTACGTATTATCATTAGAATACTAATAATATAAGCATTCCAAAATTATACACACAGTGGCTCTATTGCATGTAATATTTTGAAAACGGACAGACCACTGGTGAAAAGTGAATATCACTTTAAAGCAAATAACAGTTTTTCCCCCTATTTGCTAGAACATATATGAATGCCTTAAAACATGTTCACTCTATTGCAAGTCACACTTCATGATTGATAATCATGGGTGAGACTACTACTGCAGGAAAATGACTCACCTTCGTTCACCTCCCTTTGATAAGGAAAATCTGTTTACATTGAAAGGGGTGGAGTGGGTTAACCGGATCAAAAACTCCACGTCTGAAGGACTCCTCAGTAAGACTACTGGGGACTCTATTGTCAATTTGGAAATTAATTTGTGGATGCAGGCTCTAATAAATTACCCCCTTTTTGTTTTACGATAGTTGCCTATTTCCTCCTTAAAAAATGTTCTAAAACTCATATGATTTTAATAACATCACAGTTATAAATTGATGGATCTTTCTTTGATTATGCACATCTTTGGTTTTCTATTGCAAAACCTGGCTTGGTCTGGTAAAGATGAAAAAAATGAACATATTTTATTCTAGTTAATAGCACTTTCACCCATTATCAGAATTGCACTTGTATGCCAATTTACATCTAGGTCACCAGTGTGCTTGAGACATGCTTGAAAGAAATTAGCAAATTGCCCTAAATTAGAGGGTTTTAACTCTACACCCAGAGCAGCTGTTCGTGATGTTTCAGTATTGCTTTTTTTCCCCTCTCCATCGGGCTTTCACCAGCAATCTGTACACGTTGTGAGCACAGACTAATTGGAGGGGAGCAGGGAGCATTAGATGGTGATGCGCATATGCAAATGAACAGACTGATACATGATTTATAGGATTTAATAATGTTCTGATTGCTTCTTACATTTTAATCACTGGCAACATCCTTTTTAATATTCAATTATTTTATTAACTAATTAGGTCACTTGCGGACAAAGGGTAATCAGTATTCTGACTGCGGAAAAGCACAGAAAATGTTGTTAATCATGTCAGCTCTCCTAATTAAGGACTGGTGAAACTTTGTTACTGAGAGATTGACTTTAAGAAAAATTAAATTACCTGCTTAATGTGTCAAACCTTTTTGTTTGGTCAAGAAAATATATTGAAATATAAAATAAACTGCATCACCTAATCAATTTGCAGTGTGAATAAAAGGCACATCGTTTTGAACAGTCGTACAGCTATGGTTGTATGATTCTATCTTTTAATCCCTTAAAGGGATTCCATAGTGTTAGGTATACAAATCTGTATTCCTATCACTGCCTCCCCCCTCCCTCCTAGAAGCTAAAGGGTTAAAAAAACCAAAAAGACCTTTAGTCTCCCACGGCACTGCGTCAGCACTCAGCCTCCTCCAACATCATCCAACAAGGGTAGGGGACCTAATGCGCAGGCTCAATGAATGCTGAGAGCGCATTAGGCCCAGCCGGTAGGAAAGCTTCATTCCCTGTAAGTGATCTCACATAGAGCAGAGATAGGTACATCAAAATAAGTGGCATACAGTTGTATATCTAAAACAATAAACATAAACAGGACATAGTGCAACACTGTATATTTAAATCAATTTATTACTGTAATGATTGCACTCAGGTGTAAGAAAAGTATGCACATATGTTATCCACTGAGTTCTTATTATATCAGTGGATAAAGAGATAAGGTTGGCCACCAATATCTAACATTAAAGTGATAAGGTTGTCCGCCAATACCTAACATTAAAGTGATTTAATGTTAGATAAACCAAAACCCATAAAACAAGCCGGGTTCCAACAAGCTTTTTGAACGAAATATAATAAAGACCATTGGAAGATTAAAAAAGGTCTATGTAAATTCTGGCTCATTTTATTACAGGGTCCAATCTTGGGAACCATGTTACCAAAACAAACCACAGTTAATTTTAGGAAAAAATAAAATTTGAAAAATATTTTGGCACCCAGCTATGCCATTAAAAAAACACTGGGATGTAATAAGATTTCATTCACGGACATTAATGTTTTTAGTGGATGTGGTAGATGCAAAGCATGTTCAACTATGAGTCTAGCCAAAACCATGGAAATTACCAGCTCTATCACTGGAGAGAAATTTAAAATCAAGTCGTGTATTTGCTGCAGTGTCCGTGTGGCAAGCAATATATAGGTCACATCAAGAGGGCATTAAAATTTAGTTTTATGGAATATGCGATTAACATCAGGAAAGGCCTTATGTCTCACTCGGTTCCAGTGTACTGCAATTCTTGTCCAATATTCAATTTTAAAAACTTTAGATGTATGGGAATAGGAAAAATCAAACCATATTGGAGAGGGGGAGATAGATTAAGACAACTCTCCCAACGTGAAACCTTTTGGATCCCCAGATTGCATACACTGGAGCCGACTGGACTTAATGTCCATATGGACCTGATTTGCTGATATTTTATGTCTTAAAAATTGTTTTATACTGAGAAACGGTTGAACAGCTCCAGACATCTGTATTTAAATGTAATAGTTGAAAGGAATACTCTCCGAGCACCATAAATACTACAGTACACTGTAGTGGTTATGGTGCCAGTCACACCCCATTGTAAGTATGCAAATCGTTTTAGACTTGTTTGACTTCTTACCTAGGGTTGGCTGGATACTGCTCCCTGCTTCCACTACTTGCAAAAGGGAGCCTGAAACTCTGAGCTAAGCCTGACAGTGCAGGACTTAGTAAACTGACTGAGAACGATCAGCTGATGCTCCCAGCAAATGAGCTAGCTCTGAACTGCAGTGCTTAGCTCAGGAGAGCTTACGGAAGTTCCGAAGCAGGAGCTTCTTGGTCTCTTGTGAAAATAGTCAAGGCAGGGAGCAGTGAGTAGGTGAGTAAGAAGTCAAATTGTTAAAAAATGGCTTGACTACTTACATGGAGAACAGGGTGGTGGGACACACCTGGCACCAAAACCACAGTGAGCTGTCGTGTTTATGGTGCTTGAAGTGATCCTTTAATGTAAAGTTCCTTTTGTTTAGGAGAATATTATGCTGCATGAGCTATGAAATGTGTATTTTCTGAAAAGTGGTGGCCGGCTGGACATGTAGTTGATAGAGTAGGAAATCTTGTTATTTATAGCTGCACTCAATTAGGTTTAAGAAGTCCATTTCTTGAAATGTAAAATGATCTTGTGGGCAACAGAATGAATCAGGTGAAAAATCAGGTGATTTGTAGCTTGGGAAATTTAAACTATACGTAGTGAGGATTCTCCCTCATCTCTCTGTACATAAGATTTGCCTCATATCATCCTTGGAAAGTATGGTATTCTTCCCCAAGTTGAAATAGAGGGATTTTTAGAAATTGATAATTGAATGTCAGAGAATACCATTATTGGTGTACCGAGTGAATGTACAGGAACTGGTAGAGAAGAGTAGTAAAAGTTAACAACGTGCAATATTGAGAAGAAAATGTTGATCTAAAACACAAAATTGAGGAGATTTGTGGCCACCTCCTGCTCTAGAGAAAGGGAGAGAATAAGTGTACCCGCCTCTCATCAGGTTTGAAAATGCATTAACATTTGTAAATGATATAAAACATTTTGGAAAACTGTGGGTTTCTGGAGGCACACACAGTACATGAGGGATAGAGTAAAGTGTGTCCAATCCTCCAGGACTTTCTCATTTTTTGTGTTTTTTTAAAGTTTTGTGAGCACAGATGCAAGAAGGTTATTTTTGGAATCACAGTCACACAACTAGTTAATATAATGGGGCTTCCAAACCTGGTCAAAGGAGCTGACGTAAATGGTGGTGTCAGATGGCTAGAATTAATCTGGATTCCAGCATCATGTTATATCATTCATACAGGGGTCAACCAGAATGCTTAGTTATGTATCAGCATGAGACATATAATAAAAGCTGGTCCCATGAAAAGTCCTTCCTTTTGAGGATAGTGACAACTAAAGGGACCCTGGCCTAGTGGATCAACAAAGGTGACAGTGGATTCACTCCCCATCCTATGATTACAGGATCTGTAGTAAAACCACTAAGGGTGTTATCATAGATCACATATTACATTAGAAGAAGAAGGGAATTCCAAAGAACCCCTAGGTTCTGAAAAAGTGGGGCCAAGCTAAGACCAAAATCATTCTGATCATTCAGGCCTATCGCTGCAGCAAATACTGCTTACATCCCCTGAATGGATTTGCTTCCTTTCGCAAAGGCCACTTGCTTTTGAATTAATTTTTTTGAATAATATTTGATATTGATTACCCATAATCTTGGTAATTCAAAGTAGGAAAAATTGATTGGGAAACTCCAGGTATGCTTATAGTTTGGCTATTTTGGTCTAAAATTTTAAATTCACTCACAGTTCTCATTTTAGTGAATAACCCTGATATACGTTTCTGAGTAAACAAGTTCTTTCACACAGTGTGAGTAATCTAAATACTGTGGATTTAATGTTTCACCAGTAATTTGCCTGAACGTTTGTATCGAGCTTGTATAATGGAGCGTGTGTGATTTGTGATGAGTTTAGACAGTGAGTCATTGAGTTTTTGTGCTTGGTTACCATCAATTAATTTTTTTTATTCAGAAATATATTACATAATATAGTAACAGTTTTTGATATTTGTTAAAATATTTGATATGGTCAAAAGTAAATCTATTTTGGCATGGTCACGGATGATAATAAAAAAAGTTGCCAACAAAAAAAAGGTCACACACTATAATATTTTGTTGGACTGCCTTTAGCTTTGATTACGGCACGCATTCGCTGTGGCATTGTTTCGATAAGCTTCTGCAATGTCACAAGATTTATTTCCGTCCAGTGTTGCATTCATTTTTACCAAGATCTTGTATTGATGATGGGAGAGTCAGACCACTGTGCAAAGCCTTCTTCAGCACATCCCAAAGATTCTCAATGGGG
Source organism: Pelobates cultripes (assembly GCA_933207985.1). Lineage (NCBI taxonomy): Eukaryota > Metazoa > Chordata > Amphibia > Anura > Pelobatidae > Pelobates > Pelobates cultripes. The sequence goes on along the minus strand of OW240914.1, from coordinate 214,165,434 downwards.
TTACGGTCTGGAATCTGTGATGGCCAATTCATGTGTGAAATGATGTCTCATGCTCTCTGAACAACTCTTTCACAATTTGAGCCCAATAAATCCTGGCATCGTCATCTTGGAATATGCTCGTGCCATCAGGGACGAAAAAATCCATTAATGGAATAACCTGGTCATTCAGTATATTCAGGTAGTCAGCTGACCTCATTTTTTTGGACACATAATGTTGCTGAACCTAGACCTGACCAACTGCAGCAACCCCAGATCATAGCACTGCCCCCACAGGCTTGTACAGTAGGCACTAGGCATGATGGGTGCATCACTTCATCTGCCTCTCTTTTTACCCTGATGCACCTATCACTCTGGAACAGGGTAAATCTTGACTCATCAGACCACATGACCTTCTTCCATTGCACCAGAGTTCAATCTTTATGCTCCCTAGCAAATTGAAGCCTTTTTTTCTGATTAGCCTCATTGATAAGTGGTTTTCCTGAGGCTGTTCAGTCCCAATCCCTTGAGTTCCCTTCACACTGTGCATGTGGAAATGCTCTTACTTTTACTATTAAACATAGCCCTGAGTTCTACTGTTGTTTTTCTTCGATTTGATTTCGCCAAACGTTTAAGTGATAGCTGATCACGATCAATCAGGATTTTTTTCTGACCACATTCCTTCCTCGAAGACGATGGTTGTAACGGACAGTTTTGCACACAAGAGGTTAAAAAACGTTTAGGCGATATTCCCCTTCCAGATAGACGAGCAGCTACTGCAATCACCAATCTCCCGAAATGCAAACACATGAAAACTCCAACTCCCAAACAGGAAACACACGAATGCTGTAAACAGCTGAACAGGAAAAACCATACAAACAGTTTACACTCCTGGCAGTCGCACTGTAACAGCATACAATCCAATTCCCCCCAAGAACGAGACAACACTTTGTTTGAGGGTCAAGCAGAACTGATTTACTGGGGCTACCTGCCCGGCTTTTATGCAGGTCTCCCACCTGGTCAACACTCCCCTAGGGGACTAGATGGGAAACTGGGACACAAAAGGTAAAAGGACCAATCACAAGCTTACACATTTAAACAGATCCCACAATGCATTGCAATCCCTCCTCTCTGTCCTGGAGATAATTGGGAAGTAATCCAATTATCTCCAAGGACAGAGGCAAAACTCCATTAGCCACATGTTAGTAAAAAGACATAAAATTACACAGTGTTACAATTACTACACAAAACATATATATTCAACATATCCCCAGATAGCTTAGATCTGAGCGCACATTATTACCAAATGGCGCTCAGATCACATACATACAGTTCAATCGCCATGGAGCCAATGTCTTTCTCATAGTCTTTCGGTATACGAATGGGCTCCATGGCTTAGCTATCTGGGGTAACACTGCTCACATAGGGAAAATAAAAGGTTTTTAATGCAGGGCCATAGTCCAGCAGCAAGAGGTGGGCAACCAGGCTCCTCCAGTGGCCAGTGGCGAGGTTGGTTCCGCCACAATGGTTCCCCACTATACTACCAGTTTTTAATAATGCGTTGGACAGTTCCAATTTTGGTAGTTTATGCAATCTCTGCTTGATGCATACAAATGATTTGACCCTTCTTAAACAGACTAACATCTTTTCCACAACCACAGGATGTGTCTTTCGACATTGTTTAAGAAATGAGAAGCTACTCATTGCATCAGTTGGGGTTAATTAACTTGTTGCCAGCTGAAAGATAATCACCCATGCAGTAACTATCCAATAGGAGGCTCTTACCTATTTGCTTAGTTAAATTCAGGTGGCGACTTTTTTTTTGGCCAGGCAGTGTATATATATATATATATATATATATTTATAGGAAAAAATAAAGAGCTTCTGTACTCCTACCACCAGCAAAGATGATACCGGGTGCCCAGCCACACTGTGATATAAAAGTAGATAAATACCGGCACTCCTGGATTTGTACAGCACATCGATTTATTGTCACAAGTCAGTCACAAGTCAGTCAACGTTTCAGTTCCTAGTTTGGAACTTTCATCAGGACATTATGGACCTATATAAGGGATTCCCCCTTTCCTACCCTACTGTCTGGTGATCTGTATGCTGCTACTTCTGGTGCATACAAACCACCAATCTCGCTACTTTCCTGTCCGTGGAACGCTTCTGTCTCCTGCTCTACGGTGTCCAGATTCTGCTCGGTGTTGCTGGTACATCCCGGCTGGATTCCCTTCAGCAAAGGCTCTGTCACTGCAGTCCGTTCCTCCAACAGTCACCCATACGGCCCGCTGACCCGGAAGCTCCTGCTGATCTCCGACCCTGTGGACAGGCAGTCGCGCCAGCGCCCTCCCTTGGCGTCATCACGGTTTGATATTATTCATTTATGCAATTGTTCAGTTACTTTTGTGGTTTTTCAGCTATTCGAGCAAGCCTCCTTTCGTGGAAAGCTTTCAGGCTTACGCCTGCACGGATACCAACCCATTTGGCTCTTTCCATACGAACGGTTGTTTTTAATCTTAGATGCACAAATGCAGTCGCATGTTCAGTCAGTTATGCAGACGCAAAGGCTCTATGGCCTCAATAATTTTCATTTGCATATTCTAGGGGGTTTGTCTGGGATTTTGTTAATTTATAAACAAATCCCCGCGAAGGGTCACAAGCTGAATCTATACGAATACACTACGTTCCCACCTTAGTTCTCACGAACAATTGTCATAGCATCTATACGATGCAAAATCCCTCTGGTTCGCATGTACAGCTAGATAAATCTTTGGCTTGTAGCCCTCTAAGGGTTAATTACTGGGTATTACATCTGTTCTAACTATGGGCATATTGTAAAAGTTATAAATGTCTAAAAACGGGTAATTTTAATATTTATTTGCGGGTATCAATTTAATGGATTTATTTTTATGACGGTTGGTTCTCCATTATGGATCAGTGAAATTGTTTGTCCTTCTGATGATGCTACAAACGGGTTTTCCTTCAATGTGGCATTTGTATAGGTTATATGGTAGATGATACAGGTTTTAGGAACACTGTCCATATTTTCATATGCTTTTACTGCACGGTCTATGGACTTGCTCACAACGTATCTGATGAGCCATGTCTCATCATATTTTACAGATTGCAAGGTTATTCAATTTAGAGCAGCATTTATTCTTCAGACCTCGAATCCTATTTCAGTAAGTAGGTGTTTTTTTTTATTATAGGGTGATTACGTTTAGGATAGCTGTAACAAGACCCTCAGTCGGCCAGGGCAATGGCTGCTTGTGAATATGTCATCAGACTGTCCCCAATGCAGCAGCCTTCCTCTGCTGCGGTATGCTGAATTTCTAACACTATCCCCAGCCCATTCGTGCAAATTTGCATTTAAACCGACTTCAATGGACATAATGGAGAACTGTACAAAAGCACGAATTTTGTCCCGAACGGCCGACCACCCAGGTCAGGAGGGTGCCTCTTATTTACCTCCCAGCTTTACAGGGCACCCTCCAAAACCACAAATACTCCATTGCTCTCTTTGTTCTACCTGGTGGTCAGCGTTCGTTAACCGAACATGTGGCGGCGGCTATTTTATTTAGTCAAACGCATTTAGCTAAAACCTCAATCCTCTGTGCGTTCGGCTAAATTCATATGAACACAGAGCTCTTTCCCTGGTTTAAACTCCCGAACAAGCCGTTTTCATTGAGACCAAGCACAAAGCAATCCGTTCGGGAAAAAAGGACTTTTTGTCTAATGAAAATAGACCGACCGCAAAGAGACTTTTTTGTATCTCAGGAACTACTGAACGGATGTATAAAAATGTATAAGCATTTTAACTTTTCAGCTTGGAGATAATTGAGTAGATACAGTTAATTAACTCAATTATCTCCTAAGCAGAGGGGAGGAATTTACTGTAACTGCTGGGTGTAACCTTGTACGTGATTGGTTGCTGTAACTGCCTTGTCGGTGTCCCACAAGGTCCAGTGGGTGTTGCCAAACCTGTAAGATCCTGCATAAAAGCAGCAATAAAGGCTCATTGGAGTCAGTTCTTCTTCACTCTTCAAAACTTAGCTGTGTCTTGTTATTGAAAGGGAACTTGCAGCATAATCACTAGCTCTTTTCAGAGCTCTGCCTCTCTACTGCTCCAGGGATCCAGCTGATGGGACTTCGCCTCCTCACTTCAGCCAAGCACCTGACCCGGAGGAAGGTCGTCCCCAACGGCAAATACCCCTCTCCACTCTGGGTAGCTGTTAGAATAGCTAAGCCATGTTTAATAATTGCTGTACCCATCTTTGTTATTAATAGGTATAGGCCTCTCCTTCCCATCTCCACCTCCTTTTGTGTCGGCTAAGTATATATATATATATAAAAAAAAAGGGTGCATTGCCTCCTTCCATTCCCATAGCCTCCCTACAACTTGTCTCATTCCTTTTCATTAGGTTACGGACATTACAAGCATGAGCATTAACTCAAGCACGTAGTCTTCCCATACCGACAACAGGGTCCCTCGCTGCTGAACTTCCAGGCCCATCCCAGACACAACCGGGTGATAGTGTATCCTCTGGTTAAGGATGTCACGTTATTAACCCAGCCCACATGGTGCCTGCGAATCTCAAAAAAGACATCCTGTAGGGCAAAGGCGTTAATCCTCCTGATCGCCTCCCAGAATGTCATAGAGAATCGCATGTATGCATACGGGGATATATTGGTTGCACTGAAATCTAGGGACTTGAGACTCAGCAAAAACTGTCTTCCGATTTTGTTATTGCCTTTGGGATCTATAGAGATGTTTTATGTTTTATGTTCCTTTTACCCACACAGGAGGCAGGAGTTGGATCTCTACATGCACAAGTTGGTGGACTACAAAAATAAATACGGTGGTATGTCATTTTATGACTACCACCGGTCCTTTTCCGCGAAGGCGTCTGCAGCTCTGGCCCAGTTCAAGGTCAGAACAGATTGGAGGACGCCAGCTTATGCAATTTGAGCGTCCACTTCACATTCTGCAAATGTTTGTCCTATATCACCTGATATAACATGGCTATCCCAGGCACCAAAGAAAATATTGACAAAATGGTTAAGGATAAGCTTGGACGCCCTATTGTGTACTTAGGTAAATTGCAAATTTGTAATAATTTGAACGAAGGTACATGTGGTTGCAGTGCTTGTTTGCTCTCACTGCTACAGGGCACATGCGAAATCCATGTGCCTCAATAAAATGCATTCCAAACCTTCTTTGATCTCGGTAAATGTTGGTGCGCTAGCTAGTTTTCTATCCACACATCCTTCCAAACACCTGGTTGATTTTTTAATAACCGGTTTTACACATGGTTTCCATACGGGCAATATTCACATGCCAGCAGGTATAATAGAGTGCAACAACCTTCAATCAGCCATGGCTGATACCAAAACGGTAGACATGCTGTTACAGCAAGAATTGGGTCAAGGGTTTTTATTATGGCCTTTTATGGAATCCTTATTTTTCAACTGGAGGACAAACCCTATTTGTCTGGTCACCGGGAAAAACAGAGACTGATCATAGATCTCTCTGCACCACACTCCTTAGTAGTCCCTAGTCTCAACTCCTTGATTCCCTCTGAAGAATTTTCATTTCAGTACACAACAATTGACAATGCCATAGATGTAATCAATACAGCAGGCATAGGGGCCTTGCTCAGCATAACCAACATTGTTAATGCTTTTAAATTGTTACCCATTCAACCATCTCATTGGCATCAGCACAGTATGAAATGGAAAAGCCTGTACTACTTTTTCACAAGACTTACCTTCGGTTCCAAAAGCAGTGCAAAAATATTTGACACATTTGTAGAGACCTTGTGTTGGCTCCTCCTGAATACATGCCATTGCCATATAGTAATCCACATTTTCTATTTATTGAGAACAATTCTTCCACCTAAGCAATTTAATTAAAGCGATTAAATTATTCTTAGACATTAGGGGTACCAGTCTCTCCCCCCAAAAAATGGAAGTTCCTGACATCATCATTAATTTCCTGGGCATTCATCTTGATTCTGTGGCCATGGAAGCCAGCCTCCCACAAGATAAAATCAATAATATCCTTCAAAGCATCAACCAATACATGCAAATCGGTTCCTGTAACCGTAAGGAGTTACAATCTCTGCTAGGCTCACTTCATTTTGCGATGAGAATCATCCCGCAAGGTAGAGTCTTCATCTCTAGACTCCTTAGCCTGCTCCCTGAATTTTCCAACTACAGCAGTTGCTTCTCCCTTAACTTACAAGCTACCGCTGATCTTCTCATGTGGCGCAAATTTCTGTTAAACTGGAACTGGAAAAGTAAGTTTCTCCCACAGTTATCTGTACATTCCCCCGTCATCTGGATAGATGCAGCAGCTACCACCGGTTTTGCAGCCATATGCGGCAACAATTGGCTCTGTGGTAGTTTCACTGAGCAGGTGCGGGACATAGAAGAGTTCTCTCGCAACTCAGCCTTATTTGAGGTGTACTCTATCGTAGCAGTGGCTTGGGGCCATTTTTTGGCCGGCTGTTCAGTACAATGTTTTTCCGACAACCAAGCAATTTGCCATATTATAAACAAAGGGTGTTCATCTTCACTGATTATCATGAGGTTTATCAGGGAACTGACTTGGTTAGTGGCCTGTAATCAATTTTACTTAGTCTCTTGTCATGTCCCAGGAGTTTTCAATACTGCATATGATCAATTGTCCCATGTTCAATTCCAGGCATTCCGAGAAACCCTACCTACTGCCTCACTTCTAGCCACAACCGCCCACCTATTCCAAGTTCTAATCATGGATTAAATGAATTACTAATCCATAGCTAAGTCTTAAAAGTAGCATTCGCTACTTTTTGCCACCTTAAGTTAAGGCTATCTCATAATACCTTAAAATATACCTGACTGGCATTCAACATCATATGTACTCTATTTTCCCAAACAATCCCAGTTTCCTTTCTTCATATCCTATCAAGACCATACTTAAAGGCATAACCAAAGCTAGAGGTCCTAACCCAAAAACAAAGGTTGCCCATTAATAAGCAATTGTTCAAAGACATGTCTGACTTGCTAGATTCAGCCCCTTTTGAACACATCCCAAACACAGTCATTAAAACTGTAATTTATCTGGCATTTTATTTATTTCTTAGGCCATGGGAATAACTCCCAAGATTGCCTCAAAAGCTGCTATCTAGTAAAGCACCAGGATCACTATGTACTGTCACTACCCATTACCAAAACTAGTCAACTGGGTCAACTAGTCTAGATCCCTTACTATCCCAGGCACAATAGATGGGGCCCTCACAACCATTACTGTCACTTCACGGGGCTATCCTAACAATAGTAGGTGGCCTTTGTTCATAGTTCATGCTATACATTCGATTATTATTAGTAAGACTTGGTTTGAATCCTAGTAGGTATTCAGGACACTCTTTTAGGATAGGGGCAGCTTCTATGGCATCCAGCCAGGACATTCCAGTTCATGTCAATAAATCGCTGGGTCGATGGAAGTCATCAGCCTATTCAGTGTACATACCTCAACCTGTACAGGAAATGCAGAAGGCTTTTGTTAAAATGTCATCATAAATGTATTTACTTTGTGTTATGTTCATTTCTCACACACATGAGGTCTATCTGAAAGGTATCCATTTATATAATATGAAAAATAGAGATATTTATTGAAGAAGATACAAGATACAAGAAACATTGCACATAGGACAATGGTCCTATGCACAGTTCTCCCAGCATCTCTTCCACTTTTCAAAACACTCTAAAAAATCCTTTCTTGGAATCGCCATTAGCTCCTCGTTGTAGTAACCTGAATCTTATCAACTGTCTGAAATTTCTTCCCTTTCAAAGGGGATTTTAGTTTTGGGAAAAGCCAGAAGTCCCAGGGCACCAAATCTTTCAACAGATTCTCGACCATCTTTGAAGCGTTTGTGCCACACTTTTATTCGCGCTGCACTCATTGCATTATCCCAGAAAGTCTTCTGAATCAACCCGAATAGTTTCCACGGAGGTTCAAGCTTAACGCAAAACTTGATGCAGATTCACAGTTCTATTCGCTCAGTCATTTTGAATGCGACAGCCACATAGTACAACTCAACAGAGTCTAGCACCACCACTGACTAGTACAGTGAAGTCATTATTGTTCATGCATGTTCATTTCAGTCCACTTTCTTTGGCTGCTAGGCTACACAGATGTCGTACAAACCGATCTTGTTATATTTACAATGCCGCAACTTTTTCTGGACAGAGCTCCTATATACTGATCATCCACAGGATTAAAACCACTGCCAGGTGAATTGAATAACATTTATTATATTGTTACAATGGCACCTCTCAAGGGGTGGGGATATATTAGATAGCAAGTGAACCCACAATTCTTGAATGTGTTGGAAGCAGAAAAAAATGGGCAAGTGAATAGAGCTGAGTGACTTTGACAAGGGCCCAATAGTGACAGCTAGACAACTGGGTCAGAGCATCTCCAAAAAGGCAAGTCTTGTGGGGGTGTTGATGGTATGCAGTGGTTAGTACCTACCAAAAGTGATATAAGGAAGGACAACTAGTGAACCGGTGTTACGGTCATTAGGTCTGTCTGTGTCAGGATTACAAGTTGATCCAGCACGCAGTACTGTGTCACACCTAGGACTATGGATAACGTATAACCGGACCTTAGAATGGCCGGACTTAACGTCTCCAAGAATAGTCAAAATACTTGCCGAGGTCAGGGACACAGAATCAGACACAAAGATGAGGGAAAGCCAAAAGTCAAGGGTACCAGATATCAGGAACTAAATCTCCTGTACCGCGCGGTACCGAGCCGGACTGACAGCCAGGAGGAAGAGGAGCTCGGCCACGCTACAGGGAAGGGGAGGTGATGAGAGAGGAGTGCTGCAGCCGCCTGAGGCTCTCTATAAAGTTCTCAGGAGGCTGCAGCCTTATAGGAAGTGCCAGCCCTGCTTGGGGCCCCAGGCCAGCTCGGGGCCCCAAGCAGTTGCTTGGTTTGCCTGCCTGGGGGCAGGGATGTGTCCGGGGATTGTATCGTGAAAAGAAGATCATCAGCGAATGCTGATATTTTGTATTCTATGTTTTGTATTGCCTCTGATGTCTGGGTTATCCCTGATTCCATTTAGGAAGGTTTCTAGGACCAGGATAAAAGGCAGGGGGGGAAATTTCCTGACAGTTGGGTATGTGATGCGCCAACAGTGAAAGAGCTGACATTGGTCTAGCAGTTTTTCCATTTCTGCGCGAGCAGACTTTTAGTATAGTGTCATGCGGGACGTCGTGTCCATGGAAGAGTCTAGAGAGAGGTTGAAATCACCCCCAAGGAGTAGGATACCCTCAGCAAATTGTTCTATCGCTTTGAGGTGCTTTTTGAGAGTGTTGCATTGGCGTCTATTGGAGAGGTAGATGTTGGCCAGTGTAACAGTATTGACCTATTGACCCTTGACTAGGAACAGCCTTCCAGCGTCGTCGGTTTTATGAGAGGAATATGTGAATGGAACATTGGCTGAGAACAGGATTGCTACCCCTCTAGCTAAAGTATCTGGTCGGAAAGCGTCTGTTTCATAGGGTTGGGGCTGTGTCCTTCTTAAAGTGTGTTTCTTGTAGAAAGGATATGTCAGCCTTAAGAGTATGTAGTTCATTGAGAGCCATGGACCGCTTTTCTGGGGTGATTAGTCCCCTAGCGTTGAGTGTGACTATACGGATAGTGGTCATTAGTGATCGTGGCCGTGTGACCTGTCTCCCATGGACCCCCCAGTTAGGTGCCTGGGGCGGGCAACAACAAGGGGGAGGTGTGAGGGTAGAAGTGAACAAAAATGAAATAAAGTTAAGTGTAACGGCACCCCCAGGCATAAAAGGGTTAAACCGCCGTTTAGTAGATCTTCCCTTCCAGAGACACAGGCACAGCTACTGCAGAACACCAATCCGCCGAACAGGAAAGCATATGAAAGCCGTAAATAGCCGAATAGGAAAAACCATACAAATAGGTTTACACTCCTAGCAGTCAAACTGGAACAGCATACAATAAATCCCCCCAAGAACGAGACAAGGCTCTGTTTTGAGGGTCAAGCAGGAACAGTCAGAGCTGTGGGTTTATTGTTCTTATATACACATTAGTACCACCCACACGGTTTTGGAAAACCACCAATAAACACATACAATACACTCAGACACTCCCACACAAAATCCTCCCCTCTGTCTGTGATACAATTACCTTACACAATGGGTAATATAATTATCACCGGCTGAGAAATACAGTTTTTCCACATGATTCATAACTTGAAAAGTATGCATCACATTCACATAAAACTTACAATCAGCATACTCCAAATACAAACATAACCAAAAATCAGCCAAATCCATCCAGGGGTTAAAAAGTTATCTGGAGGTCCCTTTATGACCGACCGCAAAACCATTTTCCTGCCCAAAACAGTTCCATAGATTTGGGCTGTGCAGTCGGCAAACGAACAAAGGCCACCCAGCATTGTCAATTAAGCTGCGGTTAACCGCAGCTTCTGGGAGGTAAATTGTCGACACACTCCCAATACAGGTGGTCCGCCTGTGTGGTACTTGGTTCAGTAAGCCCCATTTACTGAACCAAGTGGGAAATAGCTAGGCACACAGGGTTTTAACCAGGTCTGGGGACACAGGGGACACTGTCTTAAAGGGGCAGTGTCCCAATTCTCCCTATGCCCCAAAAAGGTGCTTAAAGGGCCAGCACCAGTCCCATAAAACATACATAAGCCCCAATATGCCCACCGACTGTCTTAAAGGGCCATACACACCCAATAAAAGTCCATAAGTTTTCACAGTCTCCCAGGGGCCATAGTCTAAAGGCAGCAGGCGAGCAACCAGGCTTCTCCAGTGCATAGTGGCGAGGTTGGTTCCACCACATTAAGTAACTATATACAGCAGGGTGAGCCACCTACAGTTGCTGTGTGAGAAAAGGCAGGGTGTGTAGGTTGCGGGGGTATCCTTTGGTGGCGTGCCCTAGGTGATCCAATTTCATCAACTGGGTTTGGGTTGCGCACCATGGATAGGTCTATCGGACCTATATAGGGAGCTTAGTAGCCTATTCGACTACAATGTGGTGGGTGTGTACAGTTGAGCTGTCACATTCTATGATCAGGTAGGAGCACTGGGAATTTGAGTCCTAGAGGCTCGTGGGAGCCAATCCTTGAAATATGAGTAGAACAAGTTGGTGTGGGGCAATGTTTTTTGATGGGACTACATTTGCTGGCACCCATGTCTTGCCACGAGAGTCGGGGAGTAGTAAGGGGTAAGGTGTCGCCACCTTGCATTGAGTGGGTGATAGGGTGTTAGCCGCTATGGTCGTGTGTGTCATCAGTGCTGAAGCCGTGGGCCTGAGGGGGGATGAGTGGTGTCCCTATGCTGGTTGCGTCAAGTAGGGGTGAGAACACCGTTTGTAGCCCCTAGTGAGGGAAGTGTATTTACCAGAAGTATCCACTACCTGTGGATCCGGGTTCCAACCCTAGTACCTTTTTATTTTACTTTAGTTTTTTTGTTTTTTAAATTTATTTATTTTTATATATATATATATATTTTATTTAACGCATCTCTAGTGGGTATGCTGCGGGGAGGAGTGTGCTGTCGGAGTGGGTGGTTGGGGCATTGAGTTCCCTGATCTCCCTGGTGGGTGGCAGCTCAAGGGAATGAACCCTGGATTCTCCAGGGGTTTGGTGTCTGGTCGAGCTTGGGAGTCCGGAGCCCACTGTCCACCTAGGCGGGGTGTGGGGAGGGGAAGAGGATGGGGATCGCTGTCTTTGACCATTGGTAAGTGTGATCCGTGAGGGTGCTGATAGGTTAGATCGAGGGATAGGTAGGCATAGAGGCATAGAGGTGTGGGGCCTAGGAAGATACCTGGGACCTCCCATGATTGGGGAGGGCAAGCTGGCATGTGAGCATGTTGTGACCCAGTTCGGCGTTACGCCTTCATGGCCCGTTTGGCCCTCCTCTCGTGTATTATCCGTATCGCCCCCCACCATTCATCCCAGGTTACCCCTAGAGTATCCCTGATGGCGCTCTAGGACTTGGTGGACCGGTGGGCAGACATTAGAGTGGTCGAGCGGGTAGGGTGTCACTCTGGGGAGAGGGCCCCAGTGTGTCTCTGGAGGTGGCTGAGGCCAGCTCAAAGCCCTGAGCACCCAACTACTCAGTAGTCTGGGGGACAAGGCCGTAGGGTAGGGGAAGGGGAGACTGTGTAAGTTGGATCCCCCCATTTCCCACTAATATCACCTCTTTACACAGTCAACCTTATGTGCTAGTAGACATACATTACACGATGGAGAATCAGAAACCTTCCCCCCAGTGAGCACAGGCAATTCTTGGTTTGGACCTTAGAGTCATGCAGGATGTCTGGCAGGCCCTGGGCCCCGGGCCTTGGGACTAGCAGTAGCTTGGTGTTGTCACCGCCTGAACCGACAGTAGATGCGGAAGAGTTGGAGCCTACGCTGGAGGTGAGTGTTCAGGAGTCAGGAGGTGGGGGAGCTAAGGGATTAGGGGGGGATATGATAGGGCAGGTAGTGGTGATTCTGGGGGGGCAGAACAGTGTCTATGGTGGTTTCACAATTTGCATGTCCAGTAGGGCCTGGGTCCGCTTGTCTGGCAGCGGTTCAGCGTGGTAGTAGTGGATTTCTCTACAGGCCTGTCGGCTCGAGGCTTGCGGCGTCTCCTGCGGTGATAGTCACCAGCTGAGGTCAGGATGTTGGTCACCAGAGGCAAGGAGAAGGAAGGGGCATGAGTCCTTGCGGCAGTTCATGGGCACCAACGTTGGAGATGGTAATTTTTGGTCGGTTACTGATGCGGTGAGGTGCGCGCACGATCCCCCATTTCTGCAACAGCCCGGTTCTGTCTCCTCCTTCCAGGCGATCGCTGCCATCGTTTTCTTTGCGGCAATCGTGGGGCTTTTGGCGGTGTTATCGGGCCGTACCCATCAGGGAGGTGGATGTCTGGCAGGTCCATGTCCCTCAGGAATACCGGCACATCGTGGATGGAGGTGATGGAGTGAAAGGTCCCCTTGTAAGTAGCGGTAAGTGAGAAAGGGAAGCCCCAGCGGTATCGCAGATTCCTGCATCTAAGCTGGTCTGTAATAGGTTTCAGGACCCGGGGTGCTTGAAGAGTCATTCATGATAAGTCTGGATAAATCGCTATCTGGTCCTCGTGGAAGAGTAGAGGCTGTTGGGTGCGTTGCAGGGCTTCAATTAGTTTATTCTTGCAGTTGTAATAGTGAAGCCTGCATATGACGTCTCTAGGTGCGTCGGACTGGGTGCCCAATCAAACAGCACTGGGGTGGGTATAGGTCGGCCCAGCAGGAGATTGAACAGTTCCTAGAGCACTTCAGGTAAGTTTTCCTGGTTTGCCTCAGGAAGGCCTTTAATTATGAGGTTGTTGCGCCGACCCCTGTTGTCTAGGTTGTCGATTGAGCACTGTAGAATGGAGAATTGATCTGTTTGGGCTGCTACCGTGTCCTGTAGGACCCTGAGTTGTGCTTTTGTTTGGTGTGTTGGAAGTCGGCACCTATGGCATCCAATTTTGTCTGAAAGGATGCTTCCAGTTTATTCAGCATGAGTGCTAAGTCCTGTTTTGAAGGGAAAGCTCTCAGGATCTCTCGGATGTCTGGTTCTCCTGGGTGAGTGGAATACACTGAACCTGCGGGGCTCGATGGAGGGAGCAGGAAGGTTGTGAGTCCGGCGCTATATTGGGGCCTACCGGGTTGGGTGGTGGGTCCGCCGTATCTCTAAAAAATTTGGTGAGAGCACCCGATTTTCTTGCCTGAGGGGTGCTGCCCTGTAGCAGAGTATTTTGGATGTCCCATTTTGAGGAGTTAGTGCCTGATGGAAATGGATTGGCTTCCATGATTGAGGAGCTCAGCTAACACACGTCCAAGCAGTTAGGCAGTCGGCTCCACCCCACATTAACCACATTTTTTATGTGTGGATGAATACGTGACAGTCTGGTCCGATCAAACAAAAGAGTTACTGTAGCTCAAATATCTGAAAAACTTAATGCTGACAGAAAGGTGTCAGAACACACAGTGCATCGAATGTTGCTGTGTATGGCACTGACCAGTTAGAGTATTCATGATGACCCTTGTCCACTGTCATGAAGACCTGAGCATCAGAACTGGACCGTGGAGCAATGGAAGGTTTCCTGGTCTGACAAACCAAGTTTACTTTTAGATCAGGTGGATGGCCCAGTGCTTGTGCACTGTTTTCCTGAGGAAGAGATGGCAGCTGAATGCACTATTGGAAGTGGGCAGTCCAGTGGAGGCAGTGTTATTCTTTGGACAATGTTCTGCTGGGAAACCTTAGATCTTGGATGTTACTTTGACATGTACCACCTACCTAGAGATTATTTCAGACCATGTACACCCCTTCATGGCAATGGTGTTTCCTGATGACTGTGGCCTCTTTCAATATGATAATGCACCTTGCCACACTGCAAAAAAAAATTATTAGGAATGGTTTGAGGAACATGACAAAGACTTCAAGGTGTTGCCTCCAAAATCCAAAAATCTCAATCCGGTTCAACATCTATAAAATGTGCTGGAACAACAAATACGATCAATGGAGGCCCCACCTCGTACTTAAATGATCTGCTGCTAATGTCTTGGTGCCAGATACCACAGGACATGTTTAGAGGTCTTGTGGAGTACATGCATGGACTCATCACAGCTAGTTTAACAGCACAAGGGAGACCTACATTTGTGGGCTATGCGAGGTGTTTAAGTAGATAGCCTTTTGACGTCATATTCCGGCCCTGGTCTCATTAAGCTGCGCACGAGGGAGGGGAGAACAGCCAGCTCTCCCTGCGGCTGCCAGAAGAGCTCACCCTTCGGCCGCAGGTCAGCCAGCTGTCTGCACACAGGTAGCAATTATGTGTGTCAGTGTGAGTGTATGTGTGTCTGTCTGTGTCATGTTGTGTGTCTGTCTGTATCATGTTGTGTGTCTGTCTGTGTCATGGTGTGTGTGTGTCTGTGTCATGTTGTGTGTGTCTGTGTCATGGTGTGTGTGTGTCTGTCTGTGTCATGGTGTGTCTGTGTCATGGTGTGTGTGTCTGTGTCATGGTGTGTGTGTGTGTCTGTATCATGGTGTGTGTCTGTCTGTGTCATGGTGTGTGTGTGACTGTGTCATGGTGTGTGTGTGTCTGTGTCATGGTGTGTGTCTGTCTGTTTCATGTGTGTGTGTGTCTGTCTGTCATGGTGTGTGTCTGTCTGTGTCATGGTGTGTGTGTGTCTGTGTCATGGTGTGTGTCTGTCATGGTATGTGTCTGTCTGTGTCATGGTGTGTGTGTCTGTCTGTCATGGTCGGTGTGTGTGTTTCTGTCTGTGTCATGGTGTGTGTGTGTCTGTCATGGTGTGTGTGTGTCTGTCATGGTATGTGTGTGTGTCTGTGTGCTTTTAAAAAATAGTGTTTTTACTCACCTTTTTTCCCCTCACGTTGTGCTGGTCTCCCCTCAACTGGCCCTGCCTCTGCGGCTGAGATCATCAAGCTTGATGATCTCAGCCAATCCGCACTGACACAGGAAGCACCTCTAGTGACCGTCTGAGTGTCTGTCACTAGGAAGCAATGTAAACATTGCCTTTATATGAAAAGTCAGTGTTTACATTGAAAAGCCTGAAGGGACAGGCTATAGACACCAGAACCACTACATTAAGCTGTGTGTGTGTGTGTGTGTGCACCTGCTAGTGAGTGAGTTTGTGTTTTTATGTCAATGAGCTGATGTATATCAGTGAGATTGTTTGTCTATGAGCCTGTGAATCAATGAGCTTGTGTGTGTCAGTGAGATTGTCTGTGTTTGCATGTGAGTATGCTTTCTGTATAATTAAACGTTTTACTCTGAAAGGACCAATATTTTATATTAGAAAAGGCAATATATATATATATATATATGTGTGTATATATATATATATATATATATATATGTATATATATATATTACTCAATCATCTGGGGTGGCAAGACATAGCCTTACATATTACATGCGACAATATATGGCGCAGTGACTTATGGGGCTGGCATAGATTTTTTTTACAGGGCTGCTTTGTATCCCCAGTCCGGCCCTGCCTACGCCTCCCTTTTCACACAGTGTGTTCCTGAACAAATCTCTACCTGTATGCTGAGCTGCTGAGAGACAGAGGCTGAATACAGGAGGAAGAGGACAGCCAGGGAGACACATAATGAGCATTACTACAAGTAAGTCAGTCTGGCTGGCTGTGTTTTTCTTTTATTATGCTTTCTTCCTTGAATTTGAAGTTTAACATTTTCTTCCCAGACATCACTGCAAAGCCGAGGTTTGATGTATCAGCCATAGGTACATGTAGATAAGTGTCCTTCATTTCCAAGGTTGCCATAAAATTGTTTTCTTGCACAATGTGAGTTATTGACAATAAAGTTTCTATTCAGCATCTGTGATAAGCTATACATTTGTTGACTGTTTTAGATCCAAAATTGGAAAAAAATACAATCTGTGTGGTTTTTCTACAAGGAATAATCTGTAATAGACTCATTTGGGATTGCTCTTTCTACAACTCAGTTATTTTGTAGCTTTAAAACCTCTATCAGAAGAGTTTGTTCAGATCTGAAATTCTGGAACAAAGAAAATGAGCCAAGGGTCTTACTGCACATTTAAAAGAACACTATAGTGTTAGGATTATAAATATATATTCCTTACACTATAGTTTCCCTCTGCCCCTCTGCTCCCCCCCACCCCCCCTCCACTATGGCAATGAAAGTGTTAAACCCTTTAAAACACTTATTCGTTTACAGCACCGAAATCCATTGGTGCCTGCTCCACCTCCACCAGCGTCATCGCTCCTCCAGCATCATTGCCATACCGACATAGGAAAGCATTTAATCAAACGTCTTGGTTCTATCCTGTTTTTTTCTTTCTTTTCATCTTGGTTAGGTGAACCATTTAATTTCATATGAATATTTTCTAATTCCAGTATCTAATTATTTAATGTCAAATTTGAATTGAGTAATTATAATTTAGGTTGTACCCAACTTGGCGTGATTGAGCTCTTTCTAAAGAATTACAGTGAACATTTTAGTCACTTTTTAGTCAGCTATGACTTGGTCTTTGATATATCAAAGGCCATTTAAGGAGAGAAAAAAATCTTATTTCACTGTATCTAACATTACTATTATTTTAGAACTCTTCTAACAAGATATCAAAAGACTGTAATGTCATTAAAGGAAAATTACATTCTAAATACATAAAAATACCATCATTATACAGATAATGTTCTCATGCATTCTTCCCAACTTGAGATATTTTCCATTTTACTGTTTCCCTTTAGACTAAGATACCCGTTTTTTTAACATGCGTTATGTCCACTCCTTGAGATGTATCTGATGGGACATGAGACTATCAAATAATTTCAAAAGATGGCATCTGATAGAATATGTAAAAATAAGTAGATGGGTAGAAAAAAAAAAGATGGCCTTCTTGAACATTTAGTACAGTAGTCAAAGGAAATAATGTTTTAATTATATGTTTTACACAATAAATGTAGAGCACACCCTGTAAAAAAAAAAAAAAATAATATTTTAGTTATCATGCTTTTAACTATGACCATTGGAAGAACTAAAATAGAGCAATAGAAAGTTGAGGAGCAATCACAGCTCTGATTTGCTGTTGATATAACATGCTCTCTGAAGCCATTATTATTATTCCATCAGTAACTGACACTGTTTGAAAACTGTAATGCATAACAAATGGCAACATCTACACTGAGACCTTTAAATGGCAGTTTCTACTATATGTGTTCATTTACTAGTCTTTTAAAAAATACTGTTTTAAGCTGATGTAAGGGAAAACAATATTTTAATAGAGTAAAGAAACAAACTATTTTACGGTTTATGGATTAAAAGAGCACTATAGGGTCAGGAACACAAACATGTATTCCTGACCCTATAGGGTTAAAACCACCATCTAACCACCCTGTCCCCCTCATGCCTCCATAAATATAGTAAAATCTTACTTGTATTCAAGATTGAAGCTTTAACTCTGCATGCTGTTTGCCTCAGGAAACAAAAAAGCTGTCTGCTGACATCATCAGAAGTTGTAGCCTGATCCAATCACAGTGCTTCTCCATAGGATTAGCTTAGACTGACAAGGAGGCAGATCAGGGGCAGAGCCAGCATGATTCAAACACATCCCTGGCCAATCAGCATCTCCTCATAGAGATTAATTGAATCAATGAATCTCTATGAGGAAAGTTCAGTGTCTGCATGCAGAGGGAGGAGATACTGAATGTTTGGATGCATTTTAGGCAGACAAGACCCAGGAAGGATCTCTAACAGCCATCTGAGGAGTGGCCAGTGAAGTTATCACTAGGCTGTAATGTAAACACTGCATTTTCTCTGAAAAGACAGTGTTTACAGCAAAAAGCCTGAAGGTAATGATTCTACTCACCAGAACAAATTCAATAAGCTGTAGTTGTTCTGGTGACTATAGTGTCTCTTTAAAGTTATTCCTTTTGATGATACATACAGTTTAATCATGCAGCATGTCACCATAAAAGGTATCCAGCATCCTCCCCCAAACTTTTAGGAAGTCATTTTTGTATTATTTTTCACACACACTGTAGTTTAGGCATGGATTCTAAGTTCCTGATATGTGTTACTGACAAAGAACACCCCAATATGTGTTAAGCAACATCTCCTGAGTACGTTGATGCCACCTATGTATATGTTTGTTGGGTTGTTTGGGGGGTGCAATGCCAAACAACTGACATGTGTTTTTCAAATTTGACGTATCTTCTTTGCCTATCTTCTTTTTGGGGCCCTTTTTACATATTTTTTACAGGCACGTAGCTGGGTGACAGTGGGGCGAGGAAGCAGGGGGAGAGGGAAGAGAAAAGGTTTAGCTAGTCCTGATCTCATGCAGCCTAACAGATTTGCCCGTTTGATTTGGGAGCATCAGCTCAGGAGTAGCTGTACTGCAGGAAGCTGTTTCTGCTAACAGCAGTGGGAACAGCCCCTCTAGTACGGGTGGGGTTGAGAGGATAAGGAAGTCTAAACAGGTTGTGGTGGTAGGGGACTCTATTATTAAGAGAGCAGATAGGGTAATCTGCCACTCTGATCAACTCAACCGGACAGATTGCTGTCTCCCGGGTGCTCGGGTCCGGCATGTTGCCGACAGAGTGGAGGGATTATTGGGAGGGGCTGGAGATGACCCAGCTGTCATGGTCCATATTGGTACCAATGACAAAGTCAGAGAAAAAGAATGAGTTCAGGGAACTAGGAAGTAAGCTAAAGAAAAGGACCTCCAAGGTAATTTTTTCAGAAATATTACCTGTGCCGCCCGCTACAGCAGAAAGGCAGCGGGAGATTAGAGAGGTCAATGCGTGGCTAAAGTCTTGGTGCAGGAAATAGGGTTTTGGGTTTTTAGAGCACTGGGCCGATTTTGCGCTTGGGTACAACCTGTATAGTCATGATGGATTGCACCTAAATGGAAGAGGGTCTGCTGTGCTGGGGGATAGGATGGCTTGAAGGTTGGAGGAGATTTTAAACTAGTGGTGGGGGGGAGGGTCAAAGCAATCTAGAAAATGGAGATAGGATGGAAAGGAGATGGGCTTTAGCTCAGAACGAAGGGGGTGGAGATGGGGGGAGGGGAAAGCTCAGAACAGAGGAGGTATGTAATATTGATAATTCACAAAAAGTACAAAAGTCTCATGATAATATTAAATGTATGCTTACTAATGCAAGGAGCCTATATAACAAAATGGGGGAACTAGAGGCAATAGCATACACTAAACAATATGATATAATAGGCATAACAGAAACATGGTGGGATGAGACACATGACTGGGCAGTTAATTTAAATTGGTACACGTTATTTAGGAAGGATAGGAGAAACAAGAAGGGTGGTGGGGTATGTTTATATGTCAACCATGAGTTAAAGTCAAATCTTAGGCATGTGGAGTGTGACGAGGAAAATGTGGAGGCTTTATGAGTAGATATCTGCTTGGGGCAAACAAAGGGAAATCAATTATTGGTTGGGATATGTTATAAACCACCTAATGTAAATATTATTGAGGAAGAACAGCTGTTAGAGCAAATTGAGAAAGCTGCAAATCGAGGTAACATGTTAATTATTGGAGATTTTAATTACCCAGACATAAATTGGGATAGAGGGACTAGTACTTCAGCAAGGTGAATCAGGTTTTTGAATGTGTTAAATGACACCTTTATGTCACAACTGGTACAAGCACCAACTAGAAAGGATGCTTGTCTGGATCTCATCATAACAAACAATGTTGCTCTTTTAACCAACATTCAAGTAGGGGAGCATTTGGGAAATAGTGATCATAATATGGTAACTTTTGAAATAAACTCAAAAAAGTAAAAGCAAGTGGGGTATACTAAAACATATAATTTTAAAAAAGCCAATTTCAATAAGTTAAGGGAAGCTTTACAATATATTGACTGGCATAAACGCCTTAGTGATAAAAAAAACTGAGGATAAATGGAAACTATTCAAACTAATATTAGAAAGGTACATTTCTCAGTATGTACCATTGGGTAATAAATATAAAAGAAACAAATTAAAACCAATGTGGCTTAGTAGAGAAGTAAAACAAGAGATTAAAAATAAGAAAAAGGCATTTAAAGCATTTAAATCAGACAAATCAAAGGCATCCTATTTAAGATATAAGGAAGCCAATAACGCTTGCAAAAAGGCAATTAAAGTGGCTAAACTAGAAAATGAGAAATTGATAGCTAAAGAATGCAAAACCAACCCCAAAATTTTTTTCAAGTACATCAATTCTAAAAAAACAAAAAATGAAAGTGTAGGTACACTGGAAACAGAGTTGGGTTTATTAGCTAATGAAGACCAGGAAAAAGTAGAAATTTTAAATAACTATTTTTCTTCAGTATATGTTAATGAGGATCCTATGGCAAGAGATATGCAAATGATTGCTGCAAAAACTTGCAAATAACTTGTGATTGGATAACTCGAGACAAGGTGCTACAGCTATTAACCCCTTCAGGACGGAGTCAATAGTACATGTTCTGATCAAAACAAAACGTAAACAAAAACTGGAATTTGCGCTATATGTCTGTTCAACCGTAATTCACCTCTTTCATATTATATGCACCCACACTTATTATATATCATTTTGTTCAGGAGAAACAGGGCTTTCATTTCATATCAAATATTTATATATGAAACATAATTTACATTTTAAATAAAACACCATAAAACCTGTACATAGGGTGTACTTTTATTCTCTGGAGACTTCACTAAACACAAATATTAGTGTTTTAAAACAGTAAAACATATTACAACAATAATATAGTCCATAAAAGTGCCGCTCGTTTGTAAAAAATGCAAAAAACTTCACTTTTACTTAAAATATCATCGTTGTAATACAATTTACCAGTTTTAAACACTAATATTTGAGTTCAGCGAAGTTTCCCGAGTAAAACAGTACCCCTATATACAGGTTTTATGGTGTCTTGGAGAGTTACAGGGTCAAATATAGTGCTTGCGAATTAAATTCTCTGCACTTTCTCTCTGTGTTGTCAGGCATGTCAATCAAATTTTAATTAATCAAATCACATAATTATGTTAAAAGATTACTTAAATATACTCATAGAATTTTAATATATATGCATTAATAGGTATTTAAATTCTACGTGTATACTAATGTAATCTTTTATGTAATTATATGTATTTATCTATATATATTTGCGGTATTTGTATTTTACATATAGATAGATAGATATATATATAGAATGTCATTCTAAGTGTATTTTGTTACATATATATATATATATATATATATATATATTAATAACAAAATACAGTTAGAATGAAATTACATATGAATATATAATTTATATTCAATTTTGTTTCAATATTTTATTTATTTTATTATTTTTTTTATTTATTATTGTAATTATACGTATATATATATATATATATATATATATATATATAATATAGGTGTATATATTTATTATATATACATATTATATATATGTAACATCATTCTAAGTGTATTTTAATATTAATATATATACTTATATTAATATTCAAATACACTTTGTATGACGTTACAAATATATAATGTGTATATATTATATGTATAATATATATATACATATATTATATATATAAAAATACTTTTCATTAAATTTTAAACGTGTTTAATTTTTTTTTTACACTACTTACCAGCAGGGGGACTGTCTGATATTTCAGACAGTCCCCCTGTGGGCAGATCCACAGCCAGCTATAGGGGGCCATGTGATCGCTCTTTGAGAGCGATCACATGGCCCCCGGGGGCCTCATTTCCCTGGAGAGGGCTGTCTGGGCTCTCAGGCAGCCCTCCAGAAGAGGATCGCGGCGGAGGTAAGTAGATCAAACCTCCTGGGGGTTTAAGCCATTACGACTTTCTATGCCGCCGCAACGGCTTTAAAGCCCTTTAAATCCACGACGGCATTGAATGCCATAACGGCGTTAAGGGGGTTAAAAAAAATTAATGTAAATAAAGCTCTGGGGCCTGACGGTATTCACCCATGAGTACTTAAGGAGCTAAGTGGGAAAATAAGTGAACCTCTGTATTTAATTTTTCAAGATTCTTTTGTTTCAGGTGTTGTACCGAAGGATTGGAGGAAGGCAGATGTTGTTCCTATATTTAAAAAGGGTTCAAAATCCTTGCCTGGAAATTATAGACCTGTGAGCTTAACTTCTGTAACTGGGAAAATATTTGAACGGCTATTAAGGGATAATATTCAGGAATTCATTGGGAAGAACTTTGTTATTAGCAATAATCAGCATGGTTTTATGAAACATAGGTAATGTCAAACTAACCTAATTGCATTCTACAAAGAAGTAAGTAGAAGTATAGATCAGGGTGTTGCAGTGCATGTGATCTACTTGGATTTTGCCAAGGCATTTGATACGGTTCCTCACAATAGGTTAGTCTTCAAACTAAAAGAAATTGGTCTAGATGAATATTCTTGTTCTTGGGTAGAACATTGGCTTAAGGATAGAGTACAACGAGTTGTAATTAATGGTAAATTTTCAGGCTGGACAAAAGTGGTAAGTGGTGTCCCTCAGGGTTCTGTTTTGGGACACTTCTATTTAACATATTTATAAGTGATCTTGAAATAGGCATTGAAAGCCATGTATCAGTGTTTGCAGATGACACAAAACTTTGTAAAGTAATAAAATGTGAGCAGGATATTGCTTTGCTGCAGAGGGATTTGGATAGATTGGGGGACTGGGCACTAAAATGGCAGATTCAATTTAACATAGAGAAATGCAAAGTTATGCACTTCGGGGTTAAGAATGCACAAGCAACTTACACACTAAATGGTAATGAATTAGGGATAACCACACACAAGAAGGATTTGGGAATTGTTGTTTGCTGAAATTAGGCAGCAATATGCAATATCAATCTGCAGTTGCTAAGGCCAGTAAGGTTTTGTCATGTATAAATAGGGGCATAAATTCTCGGGATGAAAATATAATTTTGCCTCTTTATAAATCGCTGGGAAGCCCACACCTTGAATATGCTGTGCAATTTTGGGCGTCTGTTCTAAAGAAAGATATCATGGCAATAGAAAAAGTCCAGAGACGAGCTACAAAATTGATAAAAGGAATGGAGCATTTTAGTTATGAAGAAAGGTTAAAAAAATTAAATCTGTTTAGTTTTAAAAAAAAATGGCACCTGACAAGGGATATGATAACTTTATACAAATATATTTGGGGCCAGTACAAACCTTTATCTGGAAATCTATTCATAAACAGGGCTATACATAGGACACAAGGTCACACATTTAGGCTGGAAGAAAGGAGATTTCATCTAAGGCAAAGAAAATGTTTTTTTACCTTAAGAGCAATAAAGATATGGAATTATCTGCCTGAAGAGGTGGTTTTGTCAGAGTCACTACAGATGTTTAAACTGCAATTGGATAAATACTTACAAAAACATAACATACAGGGATATAATTTCTAATTTGTGGGGTAATAGCTGCTTGATCCAAGGAGACATCTGACTGCTATTTTGGGGTCAAGAAGGAATTTTTTCCTAGTTTGTGGCAAAATTGCAAGCGCTTCAGACTACGTTTTTTGCCTTCTTTTGGATCAACAGCAACAACATATGTGAGGAAGGCTGGACTTGATGGACACAAGTCTCTTTTCAGCTATGTAACAGCTATGTATATCCCAACTTATTTTATTGCCATGAACGTGCATATATTTGAAAAGTTGACACCCCAAGGTATTGAATATGGAGTGTTTTGATGCCTTTCATTGTGACCGTTTCAGACAAAAAATAATTGGAGAAAATGTGTGGTGGTAATTTTTCCATTTTTATTTTTACACACACATTTGTGTGTGATTTAAGGGAGCCTGTTGTTGGTTATTGCAAGAAAACACTCCAGGTTGTTTTCTGCAAGGCCTCCTTGGTACATCCATGGCCAGCGCCGGCTTTAGACCTTTAGGCACCCTGCACGAAAAAATCTTCACAGCGACCCCCCTCCATGTACAGTGTGTGTGTATAGAAGTGTAGTGATTGTATAGGGGATTTATTAAATTAATAATGATTTAAAAACAAATATTCATTCCTCCTTTCCTGTTGTCACCTAGTTGGGAGAGGGGCATGCTGAGCTGAATCTGGTCTGCCCATCCACTGGGTACAGACCATGCGTAACTGTCTCGCAAGCTCGGGGACTTGCAGTGTCCTGTGGTAATCTGTGGCAGCACTCTGATTATACCAAGCTAGGAAGACACTTACTTATGGTCTGCAGCCAACAGAAGTGCAGGCCAGAAGTGTCAGACTGCCTACCCTACATTACAGAAGAGCAGACTAAGTATGTCACATAATACTGTGAGTGGATTTGCTTTGGAGCTCTGGATTATACCTTTTTACCTTGACCTCTTTGGAATAAAAATTTGTAGGCCTATGTGTGAATGTAGGTGTATATTTTTGCAGAGTTATATGCACACAGTCCCACAATCAGATGAACACAGTTATACATATACACTGTCAAATCCACCACATGCACACAGTCGCAGGCATATAGTCACATACACAGGAACAGGCAGAAACACACAGGTACAGGCAGTCACACACATACACAGTTACAGGCAGATAAACACACTCACACACAATTACAGGCAGACAGTCACACACTTAGGTACAGACAGACAGAAACATACATATATCCACACATACAGTCTTACACACACACACACACACACACACAGACAGACACACACACACACACAGGTAGGCAGCCACACACATACAGCCAAACACACACACACAGGCAGACAGTCACGCACACATACATACACACACACAGGCAGACAGTCACACACAGGCAGACAGTCACACAAACACAGGCAGACAGCCACACAAACAGGCAGTCAGTCATACACACAGACACACACACACACACACACAGGTAGACAGTCACGCACACATACATACACACACACAGGCAGACAGTCACACACACACAGGCAGACAGTCACACAAACACAGGCAGACAGCCACACAAACAGGCAGACAGTCATACATACAGACACACACACACACACATACACACACAGGTAGACAGTCACGCACACAAACATACACACACACAGGCAGACAGCCACACACAGGCAGACAGCAACGCGCACACAGGCAGACAATCACACATAGTTAACTCTGTTCATTATGGAGGAGTGGAGGCACTGCAGCTCCTGGAGACTGGTTGTTGGGGAAGCAGGGACTCCAACCTGCTTCCCCTGCAGCAGTTACTCTGCACTTTTAGCTCCACGCCCACCATTAATTTAGCTCTGCCTCATCGCACGGGAAGCTCCGCCCCCGCCACAATATTGTTATTTTTGTTGTTGTTATTTTTATAATCCCAGTCGGCCATGTGTGAGCTGTGTTAGCCGAATGGCGGCCCCTGCTCCTATGGCGCCCTGTGCGGCCACACAGCTCACAAATCCCTAAGGCCGGCCCTGCCCATGGCCCCCATGCATAGATTTGCCAGGATTTTAGAAGGGTTTAGTCACAATTGTATGACTTGTAATTTGAGTATATCTTCTGATAGGCCTATCTTTAGTTTGGGGCCTATCGCGTACCCCAGTTTTATTAAAAAATTGGAGAAAGTGTGTGGTGGTAATTTTTCAATTTTCATTTTTACACACACATTGCTTTTTTGACTGTGATTTAGGAGAGCCTGTTGTCGGTGATTGCAAAGAAACATTCCCAGGTTGTTTTCTGCATGGCCTCCCGAGTACACTCATGCCCCCATGCATAGGTTGAACCTGATCATAAAAATAGTCTGGCGCAGTAAAAGTAAAAAAAACAAACTCAGGAACAGTAAACGTAACAAAAAACAAAAACTGAAGGGCAATTGTAAAAATAAAATAAAATATGGACCAGTGTGTGATATCACTTGATGCAGTCCCCAATGCAGAGTCCAGGCTGTCCAGGACAATCAGGACAGTAAAAGACTGTGCCCTTTCTCTGACCCCTCTTGAAACAGACTCTGCATCTTATTTGAGGATTCTGCTTTGCCACAGTAGGGGGGATTTAAAAACTAAAGTGGTTAGCCCCAACTCTGCTCTCTCCCAGGGAGCAGGTGCATCTTGGTACAAAATCCCTGAAATGATAGGGAGCTGAAACTATAAAAAGGTCAGTTGCATTCCGGGGTTTGCTTTTTTTGCACAACAAAAAAGCATTGTGGGTTGCAATCTGCATTTAGTAAATTACAACCATTTTCTATCAGGCCCTAGTCTTCTGTATAATTAGGAAGGGCTAGAGCAGATCTGATCTGCCAGATTGACCCCACCCATATGCTGGTTGCTCTCAGCTCTGCCACATAAAGAGACCTCCACAGTCCTCTCAGTGTGGATGGTTGTAAGAAGGTACACATCCTTCTTGTCTCTGTACTTAACTGCCAACAGCTCCTCTTGGCGCAGAGCTGAGGTCTCCCCCCTTCATAGCTGGGTGCGTGCAAGTTGTCCTGGGAAACCTGCACGGTTCTTTCTGATTGTACTGCAAGCTACTGTATCAAAACAATACAATAGCTTGAACCAAGGGGGGCACAAGCTGTTGTCGCTGAAGTGCATGAAATGTACAATCATTTCATACCTCTTCCTCGACATACACTGGGAGTAAATGGGGGTAGAGCCAGTGGTGGTTTTGTGCTGCCCTAGGCATGACAAAATTCAGGCACCCCCTCCCCACCTGCCCCCCGCCCCACCTTCTAAATACACAGTCACTGACAGACACATATACACTCAGTGTCAGACACACACATTCTCTGACAGACACACATACACTAGCAGACATACACACTCACTAGCAGACACACACATTCACTAACAGACACGCTTACACTCTCACTAACAGACACACACTCCCTAACAGACACACACTCACTAACAGACACACACACACTAACAGACACACATATAGTTACATAGCTGAAAAGAGACTTGCGTCCATCAAGTTCAGCCTTCCTCACATATGTTGTTGCTGTTGATCCAAAAGAAGGCAAAAAACTTAGTCTGAAGCGTTTCCAATTTTGCCACAAATTAGGCAAAAATTCCTTCTTGACCCCAAAATAGCAGTCAGGTGTCTCCTTGGATCAAGCAGCTATTACCCCACAAATTAGAAATTATATCCCTGTATGTTATTGTGGCGGGGGCGGAGCTTCCCGTGCGATGAGGCAGAGCTAAATTAATGGTGGGCGTGGAGCTAAAAGTGCAGAGTAACTGCTGCAGGGGAAGCAGGTTGGAGTCCCTGCTTTCCCAACAACCAGTCTCCAGGAGCTGCACTGCCTCCACTCCTCCATAATGAACAGAGTTAACTATGTGTGATTGTCTGCCTGTGTGCGTGTTGCTGTCTGCCTGTGTGTGGCTGTCTGCCTGTGTGTGTGTATATTTGTGTGCGTGACTGTCTACCTGTGTGTGTATGTGTGTGTGTGTGTCTGTGTGTATGACTGTCTGCCTGTGTTTGTGTGACTGTCTGCCTGTGTGTGTGTGTGTGTGTGACTGTCTGCCTGTGTGTGTGTGTGTGTGTGTATGTATGCATTTATCCAATTGCAGTTTAAAGATCTGTAGTGACTCTGACAAAACCACCTCTTCAGGCAGATAATTCCATATCTTTATTGCTCTTACTGTAAAAAAAACTTTTCTTTGCCTAAGATTAAATCTCCTTTCTTCCAGCCTAAATGTGTGACCTCGTGTCCTATGTATTGCCCTGTTTATGAATAGATTTCCAGATAAAGGTTCGTACTGGCCCCGAATATATTTGTATAAAGTTATCATATCCCCTCTCAGGTGCTGTTTTTCCAAACTAAACAGATTTAATTTTTTTTAACCTTTCTTCGTAACTAAAATGCTCCATTCCTTTTATCAATTTTGTTGCTCGTCTCTGGACTTTTTCTAGTGCCATGATATCTTTCTTTAGAACAGGTGCCTAAAAATTGCACAGCATATTCAAGGTGCGGTCTTACCAGCGATTTATAAAGAGGCAAAATTATATTTTCATCCCAAGAATTTATGCACCTATTTATACATGACAAAACCTTACTGGCCTTAGCAACTGCAGATTGACATTGCATATTGCTGCCTAGTTTGTTGTCTATAACAATTCCCAAATCCTTCTCGTGTGTGGTTATCACTAATTCACTACCATTTAGTGTGTAAGTTGCTTGTGCATTCTTAACCACGAAGTGCATAACTTTGCATTTCTCTACGTTAAATTTAATCTGCCATTTTAATGCCCAGTCCCCTGCAGCAAAGCAATATCCTGCTCACATTTTATTACTTTACAACAGACACACACACTCACTAACAGACACACACACACAAACTCACTCACTCACTAACAGACACACACACACTCACTAACAGACACACACATTAGCACACTCACATTTTTTAAAAATTCAATCCCCCCAGCCTCCTTACCTTTGGGAATGCTGGGGTGGATTATCACTTTCCATGGGGTCCAGTGGGGCTGCTGGGTGGCCGGCCAATGACCGCAGTCGGTGAGGGAGCACTAATCCTCCTGTTCAGCGCCCTTGCACGCCGCGTAGTGATGCCGGAGCCGGAATGACGTCATATTCAGGCTCCGGCATCACTGTGGTGCACGCGAGGGAGTTGAGGTGGCCACCCACCCAACTTCTGGCCCCCCCAGGACAAGAGGCTAGCAAGGCATTTGCCAGGGCAATTGGGGGTGGCTTTTTTTGCCACACCCAGAAAGTGCCACCCAAGGCTAATGCTTTTTATGCCTCGGGGTAAAGGCACCCCTGGGTAGAGCAGATGGAGCTACTGCTCCAGTAGGAGTGGATGAAGGGCTTCTTTAGGATGCCCAGCAGCATATTCAATACCCAGAATTTTTTTAATTCTAGCACATCGATGGGGGCCCGTTGCTGCTTTGCCAAAAAACTGAACACGGAACTGATGGGCATATAAATTAGTTTGGGCGACAATGTTCCCCAATACATCATCGCCCAGAAACACCTCCATAAACTGTTGGAGGCTAAATCCTGTGACATCCACATTGATGCCAGGGGTCCCTGACAAAGCACAAGGTCTGGGCCCCCCCTCCTCTTCCCTACCCCCTGGGCCCGCCCACGCCCTACCTAGTCCACTGACACTGATGCAGGACTGAATGTGGTGTGTATAGTGGAAGTGAATTAGAATGTGTGTAATGGATGTAGTGTATTGTGTGTATTAGATACTGTTTGTGCAGTGAATGCAGAGTGTGTGTTTGTGTAGCAGATGCAGTGTGTATAGTGAACGCAGAGTGTGTTTGAGTAGTGGATGTAGTGTGTGTACAGTGATGTAGTGTGTGTTTGTGTAGTGGATGTAGTGTTTGTGTGTACTAGATGAAATGTGTTTAGTGGATGTAGTGTCTGTAGTGGATGTAGTGTGTGTATTAGACGCAGTGTCTGTGTATAGTGCATGCAGAGTGTTTCAATTTGTGGTGGATGTAGAAGTGTGTACTGTGAATACAGGATGTTTGTGTAGTGGATGCTGTGTGTACTGTTAATGCAGAGTGTGTGTTAATGTGTAGTGAATGCAGAGTGTGTGTCAGTGTAGTGAATGCAGAGTGTGTCAGTGTAGTGAATGCTGAGTGTGTGTTAGCATAGTGAATGCAGAGTGTGTGTTGTACTAGTGTATGCAGAGTGAGTGTTGTATTGGTGTATGCAGTGTGTGTGTTGTGTTAGTGTATGCAGTGTGTGTGTTGTATTAGTGTTTGAAGAGTGTGTGTTGTGTTAGTGTATGCAGTGTGTGTGTCAGGGTAGTGTATGCAGTGTGTGTTGTATTAGTGTATACAGTGTGTGTGTTGTATTAGTGTATGCAGTGTTTGTGTGTTGTGTTAGTGTATGCAGTGTGTGTGTGTTGTGTTAGTGTATGCAGTGTGTGTAAATGTGAAATCTGGGGGTGGGAGGGGAGGAAGGGGCATTTTCACATTAATTTTTTAATTTTATATTAAATTAATTAAATGTTTCTAACCCCTCCCTCCTTCTTACCTGTGTCCAGGGAGATTGCATCCCTGGTGGTCTGGTGGCATGGTGGAGCATTTCCCTTCCTGCACATATACACAGCGAATATCGATATCTATGTGGGCAGCCGCGGGCCCCCAGCTCCCTATTACCGCAGAGGGGACCCAGCACACTGCCTCTACTCTTCTCTTCTCCTCTCTTCTAATAACTCTCGCGAGACCCGCGGTCTGCGTGCCGCACGGAGCGTTGCCATGAGTTATTAGAAGAGATGAGTAGAGGCAGTGTGCTGGGCTCCCTCTGCGGTAACAGGGAGCCGGGGGCCCGCGGCTGCACACATAGATATTGATATTCGCTAACTATGTGTGCAGGCAGGGAAAGTTGGGGCCCGGGACTGCCAGAGCAGTCCGTGACAACCATCATGGTTGTCACCCCCTGATGGCGGCCCTGCTACTCACTCCTCAGCAGCATTGCCAGCTGGAGCATTAAGTCTCTTTCTGGCAGGGGTACTAGCAGCCACAGATATATCATAACTAGATACATCACTAGCAGTAGCACCTGGCAGAGTCAAAATCAGGGTCGGAGTCAGACATAGACGCGTCAGACTCTAACGCAAGGATGGCATACGTCTCCTCAGCGCTATACGACCTCTGTGACCTGATCACAATCACTTTATTTAGTAATCTGTCACAAAAAAAATAATTAAAAAAAATAACCCCTAAAAAAAATGCACAGGCAGCAAAATAAGTGCTGCTGTGCAAGAGCCGGTGATCTATACAGTGATCACTGGCAGGATAGAGGTTAATAGCTCTGAGAAGAGCCTTTGGGTCTCACAATTTTACAAATCCCTAAATAAAACTACCTAAATCTTTCTACCTAAACAGAGATCTCTCTCACTAAAACACAAGTGAAGAGGGGGAGGGAGATCCACACTGATCAGAGTCCAGGGCCAGATTAATAGCCCAGTGGGCCTGGTGCTGACAATTATGATGGGCCTAATTACAGAATCTTATCGACCAAAAACACTAAAACAGTCATACCTACCAATCGTCATGTATCTGGCAGAAGTGGTGCTGAAGGAAAATTCATAGGGTGCAGCTATGAGAAAACACACACTCTATGCTAATCCTTCTCTAATTTATGCTTTTATCTTTCAAGTAAATCCATACCCCTAACAGCAGTGTCCAGTGAAGCAGGATGGGGTAAAAGGGTGGGCCACTGACGCAAATCATGTAATCAGAACTGCCGAAAGAGGAGAACATGCCTTAAAAAGCTGCATAAAGAATTGGAAGGCCAGCCTGGCATGAATGCATGTCAGGCTGCCTGCCAATCATGCAGACTGGCCAACTAAGGGCAAACTATGCAGACAGCACCCTGAGCTTGGCATAAATGTGTCTAACGATGAGTTTGCGCCACGATTTCTAAGGATTGTCCCGTAGCACTCGCTGGTCCATTCCTCTCCTAACCTCCTTACTAGCAGGCAGAAGCTCCTGGTATTTAGTCTGGGACAGAGAATAGCTGCATGTAGTGAGTGTAGAAGAAAAGGAACATGTCACAGTGTTAGAGAGACCGAAGCAGCAAGATCATTTGCATTGTGCACAAAGTCAGCTTTACCTTAACTAATTTCATTGTCAGCCCGTCCGCACAAGTTTTGTTCCCATACATCCCTCTAAAGTTTCCATACTTCAGCAAGAGTATGTGAAGGATAGTTAGGGTTGCCACCTCTCTTGGAAAAAAAATACCGGCCTTACTAATTTGCATAATTAATTATGTATGTAAATCTCAAGGAGTGACCTAAAAGAAAATTCTGTAAAATCACCAAAAAACTACTCACATTTATTCTGCTGAATAAAAGATGGCTTGTTACCAGTGTCTCCCTGTCTCCCAGCGTCTTAGTGTCCCCTAGTCTTCCAGTGTCCTCATGTCTCCCAGTATCCCCTAGTGTCTGTGTCCTCTATGTATCAAAGTGTTTCAGTGCCCCATGTGTCCCAGTGTCCCCTCATGTCTTCTATGTATCACAGTGTCCCAATGTATCACAGTGTTTCATTGCCCCATGTGTCTCAGTGCCCCATGTCTCCCAGTGTCCCCTCGTGTCCCCATGTTGCCCAGTGTCACTTGGACACTAGGGGACACTTAAGAGACATGGTAACACTGTGAGACATTTTGACACTAGGGGACACTGGGAGACACTGAGACATAGGGACAGTGGGAGACATACGGACACTGAGACACTAGGGACACTGAGAGACTTGGGGACATTAGGAGACATGGGGACACAGACGCTAGGGACACAGTGTCTCAGTGTCCCCATGTCTCCCAGTGTCCTCAGGTCTCTCAGTGTCCCCAAGTGTCTCAGTGTTCCTAGGTCACCCAGTGTCCCCTAGTGTCCCCATGTCTCCCTGAAGCCTTTACCCCATCCCTCACTTCCCTGAGCTGTAGGCTGTCTCTGCAGGCTGGGAGCTGCTGTCTGGACTCTCTGTGCTGTGTAGCTGCCCCCCCATGGATCAGTGTGCCTCTCTCCACACACAGTGACTGCTCCTGGCCGGCGCAGGTTTTGCAGAGTTATCTCTGTTTATAGATAGAAATATGCCGGCATTTGTATTGCTGGTTTTACTGCAACACTGGCACTGGCCAGGCAGCTCAAATACCATAAAATACCAGCCAGGTGGCAACCCTAAAAGTAATGCGTAAAAAAAAAAAAAGTTAAAAAAAAAATACATTTTTTTTTAAAATCAATGAGCCTATTCCATGGGCCTGGGCCTGGACCTGGAGCTGCAGCTCCATCAGCCCCTATGTTAATCTGGCCCTGTCAGAGTCAATATTTACTAATTTTGACGTGACCAGACATAGAAACGTAGAATGTGACGGCAGATAAGAACCATTTGGCCCATCTAGTCTGCCCAATATTCAAAATACAGTGGGACCTCGGTTTACAAATGACTCAGTTAACATAATTTTCGGTTTACAAATGAAAATCCATTGAAAATAATGCCTCGGGTTACAATTTTTTTTTGCAATACAAAGCAAGTTTCCCAAGGATGCATTGCACCTAGGAGGTTTATAGCACCGCCCCCTGCATGCTGGAGCCTGTGGGTAGCACATGGCATCGAGGGTGGAGGTGTTGGAGCGGCTTTTGCATCGCGTTTTAGAGCATTCTGTGGAATGGTAGGGAGCTGAGCTTAGTCATTTGTATGCCTTTTTTGTGTGTTCTGCATTGTGGGTTGGTTTCCATGCCAGCTCATTTTTCCTTTTTTTCTGACTTCCAGAACGGATTAATTCGTTTTCAATGCATTCCTATGGGAAACCATGCTTCGGTTCACAAATTTTTCGCAATAAGAAACGTCTGGGAGAACGAATTGAATTTGTAAACCGAGGTCCCACTGTACTTTTAATTAGTCCCTGGCCTTATCTTAAGTCTAGAACAGTGATGGCGAACCTTTTTGAGCCCAAGTGCCCAAACCGCAATACATGCCGCAATAAAACTTTTTTTCCTCAAAGTGCCAACACAGCAATTAAACCTGAATACTGAGGTTTAAGTTTAGAAAAAACAACTCGTACAGTTGTCCGAACTAATTAACAACTTTTGTTTTAAAAGAAGAACACAACAACAGAGAGTTCAATGATACAAATTTTAAAAAATTATATAAATAGGTAAAATTAAGCTTATATTTATTAGTATCTCCAACAAATGCAATACATACACAGACAGACTGCTGAATACACACACAGACAGACTGCTGAATACACACACTGCTGAATACACACAGACTGCTGAAGACACACACACACGCAGACTGCTAAGGACAGGCACACACATAGACTGCTGAAGACATGCACAAACACAGACTGTTGAAGACACGCACACACACAGACTGCTGAATACACGCACACACACAAACTGCTGAATACACGCACACACACACACTGCTGAATACACGCACACACAGACTGCTGAATAGACGCACATACAGACTGCTGCATTGAGGGGTGCAGTGTATGTGTGTGGGAGAGGTGCAGTGTGTGTTAGGGGTGCTGTGTGTGAGGGGTGCTGTGTGTGGTAAGGGTGCTGTGCTGTGTGGGGGTAGAGGTGCTGTGTGTGTTGTGGGGTAGGGGTGCTGGGTGTGTTGGGGTAGGGGTGCTGTGTGTGTTGGGGTGGTAGGATTGCTGTGTGTGTTGGGGTAGGGGTCCTGTGTGTGTTGGGGTGGTAGGGTTGCTGTGTTTGTTGGGGTAGGGGTGCTGTGTGTGGGGGGTAGTGCCGGGTGTGTGGGGGGTAGAGTGCTGTGTGTGGGGGGTAGGGGGGTAGGGATGCTGTTGTGGGGGGGAGTGGGAGGTAGGGGGGTGCTGGTTGTGGAGCAGGTATACCTGTGTGTGTGGGGGGTAGGAGTACTGTGTGCGTGGTAGGGCACCCGTGTGGGGGGTATAAGGGTGCTGTGTGTGAGGGTAGGGGTACCTGTGTGTGTGTGGGGGAGCAGGAGTGCTGGTTGTGGGGGAGGGAAGGTGCTGTGTGTGTG
The DNA here is from genome assembly GCA_933207985.1 of Pelobates cultripes. Classification (NCBI taxonomy): domain Eukaryota; kingdom Metazoa; phylum Chordata; class Amphibia; order Anura; family Pelobatidae; genus Pelobates; species Pelobates cultripes. Next base: position 214,130,456 of record OW240914.1, on the reverse strand, counting down.
GGGTAGGGGTATTTGTGTGTGGGGGTAGGGTGCTGTGTGGGGGCGGTGGGAGGTGCTGGTGCTGGCTGTGGGGAGGAGGAGGGGCGCTGTGTGGGGGAAGGGCACTGTGTGTGGGGGTTAGGGTACCCTGTGCGGGGGGTAGGGGTGCTGTGTGTGTGTAAAGTAGGGGTGTCGTGTGTGGGAGGGTAGGGGTGCTGTGTGTGGGGGTAGGGGTACTTGTGTGTGTGAGGGTAGGGGTGCTGGTTATGGGGAGAGGTGCTGTGTGTGTGGGAGGTTAGGTATTTGTGTGTGGAGGTTAGGGGCACAGTGGGGGGGGCAGGGGAGGCAGGGGTGCTGGTTGTGGGGAGGGAGGGTACTGTGTTTGGGAGTAGGGGGTGCTGTGTGGGGGTAGGGAGGAAGTGGTGCTGGTTGTGGGGAGGGATGCTGTGTGGGGGTAGGGGGGTGCTGTGTGGGAGATAGGGGTGCTGTGTGGGGATAGGGGAACTGTGTGTGGGGTAGGGGTGCTGTGTGTGTGTGGGGGTAGGGGGTGCTGCTGTGTGTGTGGGGGGGGTAGGGGTGCTGTGTGTGTGGAGGGAGTGTAAGGGTGGTAAAAAAAAAAGTGTATGCTTAATCTGTATCCCCCCTCCCTCCTTCTCACCTTTGAGGAAGGAGGGGGGGGGGACACAGCCATCCCTGATGGTCCGGTGGTGGTTAGTATTGTAGGGAGCATCTCCCATATCCTCCCGCGCATGCTGTGTGGAGCGTTGCCATGGTAACGCGCAGCAACGCTCCACACAGATTGCTCGGAGGACAGGGGAGCTGCTTCAAAGATCCCTCCCCCTGCCTCCCGACACGGAAGCAGAGTGGACGCCTGCTGTTTTGGGCAGGCAGGTGCCTATTCTGCAGACAGCCAGCGGCCCCCTCTCCCAGCGACCTATGGCCGCGTGCCCACAGAGAGGGCCTGGCGTGCCACCTGTGGCACACATGCCATAGGTTTGCCATCACTGGTCTAGAATATCCTTATGCCTATCCCAAGCATGCTTAAACTCCCTCACTGTGTTAACCTCTACCACTTCAGCTGGAAGGCTATTCCATGCATCCTCCACCCTCTCAGTAAAGTAATACTTTCTGAAATTATTTTTAAACCTTTGCCCTCTAATTTAGGACTATCTCCTCTTTTTGTTGTAGTTTTTCTTCTTTTAAATATAGTCTCCTCCTTTACTGTGTTGATTCCCTTTATTTATTTAAATGTTTTTTTTTTTTTTCGACAATCTTTATTTATTTATTCAGTTTTTCAATTTTGACAAGTAAAAGGTGGGGTTTACAGAAGGAAAGGGGGGTGGGATGCTGAACAGTTATTTGGGGTATACAAATGCAGTAGGAAACATCCATAATTTCATAGCATTACTTATTTTCGTGTTTACAGATCACACGTTAGTTGAGAGCTGGAGGGTATGCCTGGTGTCTATTGCTATTCACACCAGTCGGTATATGTGAGTGTCCTATGGCTTTCATAATCTCTTACCCCTAACCATTTGGGTCTTTGTGCAGCCCAGGACGTGATATACGCGAGAAGGGTGTAGGACCCTGCCTGAGTCGGGTAATCAGCGGGCTGTATGTGTGGGTGAGTCCGCTTGTAGCAGAACTTCCTGTCAGAGTTCCATTTAGGGTTTTTCGGATGCTGTGGATGGGGAAACCTGACCCACCCCACTTGCGTCCAGGTCAGGGGCGTACCTAGGGCATGTGGCACCAGGGGCGGGTCCTGGGTTTGGCACACCCCCCCCCCGCTTCTCCAAAAAAAAACCTACAAAATTTTTAAAATGTGTTATATTTTTTTAAATGTTTTAAAAAATGTATTGAACAAATTTGTAAACTTTTTAAAACCCCTGCCCCCTCTACAAAATCCCTGCACCCCTCACACACAGTTACAGACAGTCACACACAGTTACAAGCAGATAGTCACACGCACACAGTCATATGCAGACAGTCACACATATAGTCACAGGCAGTCATACACACAGTTACAGGTAGAGAGTTACACACACACACAGTCAGTTACAAGCAGTTACACACAGTCACGCACACTGTTACAGGCAGTCACATATACAGTCACACACACGTCACAGGCAGACAGTAATACACATAGTTACAGCCACAAACACACACAGTTACAGGCAGTTACACACACAGTCAGTTACAGGCAGTCATGCACAAAGTTACATGCAGACAGTCACAGGCAGACAGTAACACACAGTTACAGGCAGCATCACACAGTCACAGGCAGACTGTCACAGACAGTCACACGCACAGTTACAGGCATGCAGTCACACACAAACACACAGACACCCAGTTACAGGTAGACAGTTACGCACACACAGTTACAGGTAGGCAGTTACGCACACACACACAGTTACAGGCAGACCGTTACACACACACAGTTACAGGTAGACAGTTATGCACACACACACACACAGTTACAGGCAGACACTTACACACACGTACACACAGTTACACACACACACACACACACAGTTACAGACACACACACACACACAAGACAGACAGTCACACACACACACACACAGTTGCAGGCAGTTTTACACACACACACACACAGTTACAGACAGTCACACACACACAGTTACAGACAGTCACACACACACAGTTTCAGGCAGTCACACACACACACAGTTACAGACAGTCACACACAAACACACACACACAGTTTAAGGCAGTTACACACACAGTTTCAGGCAGTTACACACACACACACACAGTTTCAGGCAGTTACACACACACACACACAGAGTTACAGACAGTGTCTCACACACACACACACACACACACACACAGAGTTACAGACAGTGTCACACACACACACACACACACAGAGTTACAGACAGTGTCACACACACACACACACAGAGTTACAGACAGTCACACACACACACAGTTTCAGACAGTTACACACACACACACTATTATACTTACAGACAGTGTGGGCTGGAGGAGTGGATTCATTGAAGTCCTTCCCTGGAGCCTGGTAGGTGGAGGTGCAGCAGGGATTTCGTCTTGCTGCACCTCCATGTGCAGCATTAACAGCAGCCCATGCTCGCGGTTAGGCTCCGCCCCTAAATATCCGTAGCTCCGCCCCCTTTCCTCCCGTGCGGCCAGCTAAGCTTGCTGGTCTCTGTGTGAGCTGTGTGACACCCCAGCTACCATGGGGCACAGCTCACACAACTCCCTCCAGCCCCAAGACCAGGGTGAAGGCACCCCCCTAGCAGGTGGCACCCGGGGCGGACCGCCCCCTCCGCCCCCCCCTTAGTCCGCCACTGGTCCAGGTACATGTACTTTGTTAGGTATGTCCCTTTCTGTGGTTGGAGGAGCTTGAGTATAAAATATGTCCCTTGGGTGCATGTGCCATGTGGGGGTGTTGCCTGTGTGTTGTTGGGTTGCTCCTAGTGCTTAAAGTGGTGGAGTCTATTGTGCGGTTAACCTTGCTTTTGGGTCATGTACTTTTTAGGCTTTTGGGGTGTCTTGTGTGTATCTGTCCCTTTGTATCATTTTTGTGAGTTCTATCTACTGACCCTCTATGGTTCCGTGCTTGGTTTAGTGTTTCCTTACATGTACTCTTGGATTGAGTGTCTTAGTCTAGTACATGGTGTGGGGTGGTTTAGTCAGGGAGTAGTCAAGAGGGTGGAGGGGGTATACGAGGTAGGAGGGTGGGAGCAGTCTATCTGGGAGAAAGAAAAAGCATGGGGAAGATTGGGAGCAAGGGGGTGGGTTCTGTTCCTGATCGGAGTGTAGTTTTTCATGAGGCTGAGCCTGCTGCCGCGATGTAGAGGATCCAGGGGGTCCAGGTTAGATGACATTTCTCAGAGCGGCCTTGGAGGGCTGCTGTCATAGTCTCCATGGTATGTATTTCTCCCACTCTATCCACCCATTATTGGAAGGTGGGGGCGGACGATCTTTTCCACAGGGTGGGTATCAGTGATTTAGCTGCTGTCAATAAGTGTCTTGTGAGGGATTTTTTTTGTAGGTTTTCAGTGATATGCTGGTGTGATGTAGTAGCATGGGGAGGGGTTGGAGCGGGAGCTCTGGGTCCGATATTTCCTGTATTTTGGTGTTTACCATCTCCCAGAAGGGGGTGATGGCTGGGCAAGTCCACCATATGTGGATCATGGTGCCTTTCTCCGCTCCGCATCGCCAGCATTTCTCATCATTGTTTGGGTTCATGCGATGTAGTGTATCAGGGGTTCTGTACCAGGTAGTTAGTAGCTTGTAGCTCATCTCCTGAAATTTTGAGCTAATAGAACTTTTGTGTGTGAGTAGGAATATTTTATCCCATTCATGGGCTTCGAGTACCTCCCTTGTCTCTCTCTCCCATCTGGCGATGTATTTCGGTGGTGGTCTATTCTCACCCTCCAGAAGCAGTACGTATAGCGTCGAGATCCCTCTCTCGATATGTCGCCTACTGATCCATATTTTTTCAAAATATGTGGGGTCTCGATGGAATTGTTGTTTGGCTGTTGTGGATTTGTAGAAGGATTTGACCTGGTGGTATCGGAACCGGTCGAGCATCGTTGGGGCATTATCTGGGATTAGTTTGGATAATGTTTTTAGGGTGCCATTATTGCACCATTGTTGTATGTAAGACCAGTCTGACCGTCCGAAGTTTTTTAGGTCTGCAGGTGTCAGTCCTCCTGAGGGGTGTGAGCGGGCTGTTATGTGTCGTCAGCTGTTGAGGGTATCAGAGTGCGCACCACGCCTTTAGGGTTGCGTCTATCAAAGGTTTGCCGGTGCTGAGGGTATTTTCCCTTCGGCCTGTGCTAATTTTGCCCGCACCCATAGCTTCTCTGTTGGGTGTAAGTGCCAGTCAGTGACCCTCAGCAGATGTGTTGCTCGGTAGTAACCGATGATCGAGGGGAGTCCCGCTCCCCCCCCGCAGTTTGGTTAGCTCCATTTGGTGCCTGTTGATTCTTGATGCTCTTCTTTTCCATACGAAGTGCCGGATTGTGGTGGAAAAGGTGTGGAAAAAGCCCGTGGGATGGTGATCGGGATTGTCTGGAAAAGATACAGAATGCGCGGGAGGATATTCATTTTTATTGCGTTAAAACGACCAAACCACGAGATGTAGAGGTCTGTCTATTTTGTCATATCAGCCTGTAAGGAGGCGAGGATTGGGGCAAAATTAGCCTGGTAGAGATGTGAGAGTTCTTTGGTCAGCCAAATGCCAAGATATTTCAATTTGGTACCGGACCATCTGAATCTGAAGTGGGAGCGTAGATGCGCCCCGAGAGCAGCGGGAACCGAGATGTTCATGGCCTCCGACTTGTCGGTGTTAAGTTTTAGGTTCGAGATCCTCCCGAATTGTCGGAATAGGCCTAGTGTGTTTGGAATGGAGATCAGGGGTCGTTCCAGGAAGAAGAACAGGTCATTGGCATATGCCGACACCCGTGCTCCATGTTCCCTATTGTGTGCCCTGTGATTCCCCATCCGCCCTGACCGCCTCCAGGAACGGTTCCAAGGAGAGGGCGAACAGCAGGGGGGACAGGGGGCACCCCTGTCGTGTACCATTTCGTATGGGGAATGGCTCTGAAAGGGCACCGTTGACTCGTATTCGTGCTGTGGGTGTCGTGAAGAGTGCCGCTATCCAGGTTCGGATATTGGGTCCGAGTCCCATGTGTTGTAGAATAGCCGCTAGGTAGGACCAGTCCACTCGGTCGAAGGCCTTTTCAGCGTCTGTGGAGAGGAGTACTAGCCCCTTTCCTTGCCTTCGAGCCGAGTGGATGATGTTGAGGGCCCGTATGGTGTTATCCCGGGATTCTCTGCCCGGGATGAAGCCCACCTGGTCTGGGTGGACCAGTGAGGTCAGCACCCCGGTGAGGCGGAGGGCCATGGCCTTCGCGAACAACTTTAGGTCTGCGTTCAAGAAGGAAATGGGGCGGTAACTTGCGCAGCAGGCTGGATCTTTTCCCTCTTTAGGCAGGACCGTTACCACGGCCCGGAGTGTGTCCACCGGGAGCTGTCCGCCCTCTAGTAGCGAGTTCAGGCTTATCAACAGGTGTGGCAGCAAGAACTCTCTATATGTGCGGAGGTAGCTCGCTGGGAGTCCATCTGGGCCCGGTGCCTTATTTGATTTGGTTAGCTTAAGCGCCGCAGTTAGTTCCTCCAGGGACAGGGGTTGTTCCATATTCGCGGCTTGGTCGGGGGTAAGTTTCCGGGTTACCTGTTTGGTGAGGAAGTCTGTTAGCTCACGTTTGTGTTGTGACGGGGTGAGTGCTCTGGGCGTATCGGCCAGGTTATATAGGCTAGTGTAATAGTCCTTGAATGCCTGTAGGATCTCTGCTGGTAATCTTGTTTCCTTTTGGCCTTGGGCTTTTATTTTGTGAATGTGGGTTTGCCTCCGTCTCTGCTGCAGAGTCCGGGCCAGCAATCTACCGCATTTATTTGAGTATTCATAAAAATAGCGGTGGGATCTGCGTACCACTTTAAGCAGCTTCTGCGAGAGTATGTCCCTAAGCTGTCGCCTTGCGTCGGTCAGTTGGAGGTAGACGTCTTCTGCCAATTCCCTTTTATGGGTGGTTTCAAGTTTGGTTATCCGTTTGGTCAATTCCAAGATGCGTCTGGTGTTCTCCCGTTTGCGCTGCGTGCAGAGATTTATGTAGTGCCCCCTAACTACACATTTATGTGCCTCCCAGGTTGTCAGTGGGGATATGTCCGGGGTGGTGTTGGTTTCGAAATATTGGGTGAGTACTTGCGTGGTCAGCATTGAGCATTCTGTATCTGATAGTATGGTTTCGTTTAATCGCCAATGGCGCTCCTTCGGCTTGAAGAGGGGTGATTGAATCTGGATGGACACAGGGGCGTGGTCAGAGTCTCCTTGGATTCCTATGTCTGCGGTAATGAGCAGTGGGAGGAACTCTTGCACGATAAAGATGTAATCTATCCTGCTGTATTGATTGTGGGGGGCGGAGTAGCAAGTATAATCTCTGCTGTCAGGGTGTGCCGCCCGCCAGCAGTCGGTCAGGCCAAGTCTATTGAGTGTTTGTTTGGTCCTGCGTATGCAGTGGTCTGGGATGGTGCAGTTGCCCCTTGACGTGTCTACTCGGGGGTCCAGAGGGGTGTTCAAGTCACCCGCTAATATCAGTAAGCCTTCCTTGAACTTTTCTAAGCGGGCCATCGCCCTAGCCAGGAATGTGTATTGACCCTGGTTGGGGCAGTACACATTAGCGAGAGTATACGGGCGTTCCGCTATGGTTCCTCTTATGAAGAGATATCTTCCCAGTGGGTCCACCTGTGTGGCGGTGCATTGGAAAGGCACTGTCCCTGCAAAGAGGATCGCCACTCCTGATCTTTTGGAGTCCTGGTGGTTCGCGAAAAAGCCCTGGGGGAATCTTTTATCTTGTAGAGCGGGGGCTGACCCATCTTTAAAGTGGGTCTCCTGCAGAAATGCCACGGAGATCTTCTGGGACCACAGTGTCCGCAGAAGTTGTGTCCGCTTCTCGGGATGTTTAGGCCTCTTATGTTGTTAGACCAGAACCTGAGCGGAGCAGGTTGGAATTTTCGTGACATCGCGGCAGAGGTGGGTCAGGGTGGGGGGGGGGAGGTGGTGATGAGGGCATAAGAGAGGAGGGGTGAGAAGTTAGATATAATAGGTGGGGAGGGGTGAGGAAAGATGGGGAGGGCGTGGTCTGTGTCAGGGGGAGCGGGTCTGTCGGTGGTATTCGGTGTGTGAGGGGGTCAGGGGTAATCAGACAACAATGACCCAAGATCGGTCTTATGCTCCTGGGGACGTCCAGTCCGTCTATGGTCGTCCAGTCCGTCTATGGTCGGTGAAATCCCTGGGCCCGATCCAATTTACAAGCCGAGTCAGTTGTGTGGGGTCGTAGTGACCAGGTGGAGTTAAATTCTCATGTGGAAATTGAGGCTACTGCCTGTGTCCGGCTCAAGTGTGTTGCTCAGGTTACCTGAGCCTGGGGGGCCATTTACTCAAGAACGCATCGCCGCCATGAGCTGCGGACCCTTTGTGTACAGAGCAGATAATTAAGCAACAGGAAGAGAAAAACAAGTAACTTGAACATTATATCATAACTTTAGCAAAACTGAGTATACTATTCAGCCACTGGAAACAGGCTGATCCCGCCCCAAGGTCCCACAACGGGCCTCACCTACCTCTGTAGTCCCTCCCGCGGGTGTCAGTTCCCACCTGGTATGTCTGTGGTACCCACCTAGGTTCTCCCCTCCCCATTGGGTCTGCGTCTCAGATCTCTCTTGCCCAGTTAATGCCTCCATTTATTATTCCTACTTATTCCCTATCCCGGGGCCCGGTGTGGTTCCCCCCTATATGTATGGGGCTAGGTGTCTGAGGCTCATGGTGTCTATCTTGTTGGCTACGTGGGGTATAGAGATCCCGGGCATCGTCCCCTCCCCTCTCCCCTCCCACCCCCTGCCCCACCCCGAACAGGCACCCAAGCACGTTCCCCGCCAACTCTCCCCGATGCCCCCCAAGCCCGCAAGTCCCACTAACTTCCCTCCTGCGCCTGATTAATACCAGTTAGGGGTACCTTCAACAGCCTCATGTGGAGTTATATGAGTGTCCAGGTTGTCTGCTTGTGGCCCACCCGTGCACCTCTGACGAGGTGACCATGACCATAGTTTGTGCCAGCCCCCCTCGCAGGGGTGGGTGAGTCTCGTGCCCGCTGTCCCAAGCAAGCTTTTCCCGCCCGCTGTTTAAATGTTTTTATCATATCCCCCTGTCTTGTCTTTCCGCCAAGCTTTACATTCTAAATTTCTTTAACCTTTCCTTGTAAGTTTTATCCTGCAATCCATGAACAAGTTTAGTAGCCCTTCTCTGAACTCTTTCTAAAGTATCAATATCCTTCTGGAGATACGGTCTCCAGTACTGCGTACAATATTCCAAGTGAGGTACACCAGTGTTGTGTACAATGGCATGAGCACTTCTCTCTTTCTACTGCCAATACCTCTCCCTATACAACCAAGCATTCTGCTAGCATTTCCTGCTGCTCTGTTACATTGTCTGCCTACCTTTAAGTAATCTGAAATAATTACTCCTAAATCCATTTTCTCAGATGTTGAAGTTAGTAGGGTATCAAATATTCTATACTCTGCCCTTGGGTTTTTATACCCAAGATGCATTATCTTGCACGTATCCACATTAAATGTCAGTTGCCACAGCTCTGACGATTTTTCTAATTTACCTAAATCGTTTTACATTTGGCTTATCCCTCCTGGAACATCAACCCTATTGCAAATTTTAGTATTATCAGCAAAAAGACATACCTTACCATCAAGGCCTTCTGCAATATCACTAATAAAAATATTGAAGTGAATGGGTCAAATTACAGATCCCTGAGGTACCCCACTGGTAACTAGACCTTGCTCCGAATATACTCAGTTGACTACAACCCTCTGTCGCCTGTCATTCAGCCACTGCCTTACCCATTCAACAATATTGGAATCTAAACTTAAAGATTGCAGTTTATTGATGAGCCTTCTATGTGGAACAGTGGCAAACGCCTTACTGAAATCTAGGTAAGCAATGTCTACTGCACCACCCTGACTTATTATTTTAGTTACCCAATCAAAAAGGTCTATAAGAGTTTGGCAGGATCTCTCTAAAATAAACCCATGTTGTCTCTGCTCTTGAAATCCATGTGATTTAGATGTTCAACAATGCTGTTCTTTAACATGGTTTCCATCAAGTTTCCCACTACTGAAGTAAGGCTTACTGGCCTATAGTTACCCGACTCCTCCCTGTTACCTCTCTTGGAAATGGGCACAACATTCGCTAATTTCCAATCTTCTGGGACTACTCCTGTTAACAATGATTGGTTAAATAAATCTGTTAATGGTTTTGCTAGTACACCACTAAGTTATTTTAATAGCTTTGGGTGTATTCCATCAGGTCCCATTGACTTATTTGTCTTTAATCTTGACAGTTGAAATAGAACCTCTTCCTCTGTAAATTGACATGTAACAAATGACCCATTTGTCCTTTTTCTCAACTGAAGTCCCTCTCCTTCATTTTCATCTGTAAATATAGAAATATTCATTAAGGCAGTCAGCTAGACCTTTATCCTCTTCTACATACATTCCTTATTTTGTTTTTAATCTAACTAACTAATCCTTGTTTTACTTTTCTTTTCTCATTTATGTATCTAAAAAACTGTTTTATCCCCTTTTTTAATGACTGTGCTATTCTCTCTTCTGTGTGTGCTTTGGAAGCTCGTATAACTTGATTAGCCTATTTCTGCCTAATCTTATAGATCTGTCTATCTTCCTCATTCTGTTTTTTTATTCTTTTTATAATGACTAAATGCTAACTTTTAGTTTTTTACTAATTTAGCCACTTCTGCGGAGAACCACAGTGGTTTCTTAATTTTTCTTCTCTTCCTGACAAGCCTACTGGAATTCTGTTGCTTTCAGAAGTCCAACTTTTAAATAATCCCATTTCTCCTGGACTCAATTTAAACTGCTCCAATCTGATATGGACTTCTTTACGCATATTCTAATTTTAGAAAAGTCTGTTTTTCTAAAATCTAAAACTTTTGTTTTTGTGTGGTGTGACTCAGTCACTTTTTTATATTAAACCATGCTGACTGGTGATCACTAGATCCTAAACTTTCACCTACAGTAATATCTGATACCAAATCTCCATTTGTTAACACTAAATGTAGTATGACAAATGGGGATCATAGTAATAATAAAATTGTTATAGGGGCAAGCTCTGACCTCCAGAAGCCAAATGATGCACTGCCTTTAGAAGGGCAGCGCCATATTGGAAGCCACATGGCTGGGGCCTCGACCCCTCAAGACACTTGGCACACAGGCAGAGCATCGGAGCCTGCCCGATGGCTCCTGATGATCTGCTACACTGCCAGGTGCCACGTAGGCCCAGCAGTCAAAAGATGTATTGCAGGATGCCTCGACATTAAGGCATCACAGCAATACAGTTTACAGCGCTCACATTTGTTGCGGACGTACTAGTACCTAGTATGTCTGCAGAGGGGTTAAATAACCTTCACTGCTTTGGTTGGTTGGCTGGACAATGTAACCGACTGCAGTGCATGTACTTAAAGTCTTACTCTCCCATTGCTTGCCTGGTGAAGTTTCAACTATTCCACTTGAGGGATTGGAGAAACCTTAGTCTAGCATATTATACTCCACCACTACCAGCTATGGCAAATCAACAGTACACTACATGGTATACATAACCTCCCACTGCAAAAAGGGTAGAAAATAGGTTCTTACCAGGTGTATTTACCCTTACAGTCCCACAACCACATGGAGGAAGAGGTAATCAATTATGTCTTCTGAGAATGATTTGCCTGCGCTGAAAATGCTCATGCTATATTCAACAGACGCACTGCAATAATGCATACTGTAACCCTGTAACCCTTTGAACAAGGGAATATATTCAAGAAATATTGCATGTGATACTTGTGAATTTGTCCAATACCCCTACATCCCTTTCTCTTCTGTATCCCAACAAGAAAATGTTTAATAAACAGACGATTGAAAAAAAAAAGAAAATGCTCATGCTGTGTTCGCGTACATATGGTGGATGCCTCTCCTAGAGTCAGCCCCATCATTACTAGAAGGCTCGATAAGAGAGCCTTCCTTGGCTGGGATCTATCCATCTTTTTGAGGAGGATATGGTTCCAGTTCCATGGTCCATGTAAAAGGCAGAAGAAGGGATGCCTGATTTCTTCTGCCATTTCCTATTCTAGGGATCAAGTTTCTGCCTGTTAGGGACCAGGAACCAGACAGAGACAGAACTAGATGCAAAAATACCTTTATTATTAAATAACAAAGAAATAACCAAAAGCAAAGTCCAGGAGGCAAGCAGGGGTCAGTCACCAGAGCGGGTAGTCAGACGAGCCAGGATCAGGAGAACGGAGAGCAGCGAAGTCAGGAACAAGGCCAGAGTCAGGAACCAGGAACAAACAGGAAACACAGGAACAAGGAGACTTTTGGGGAACAGGAAACCACGCAAGGGCAAGTAGGTACTGGGATATGCTGCTTAAATTGGCTGCACTGATTAGCAGCAGGGTTGATTACTATTCTCAGGTGAGTAACCGTGGCAACATACTGAAGGAGCTGATCGTTAATCTCAGCTGAAAACTCAGACACTGAAAAAGGAAGGGTTGCTGTTTAAAACAGCAAAGAAACCCTGACAGTATCTCCCCCTCAACGACTCCCCCCATCTCTGCTGGTGAGTCCAGGCTTCATGGGGAAGTGGTCGTGATAGGAATAAAGGAGGGATGGTGCATGGACATCAGAGGCTGGAACCCAGGAGCGTTCCTCTGGACCGTACCCTTTCCAGTGCACCAAGTATTGGATCTGTCCTCTGAAGACCTGTGAGTCAATGATGCTGCGTATTTCATATTCCTCATAATTTTCAACCGGAACAGGATGTGGACGTTGCACTGGCGTAACGGTTACATACCAATGGTTTCAGGAGGGAAACATGGAATACATTTGAGATGCGCATGTTAGCAGGAAGGTCAAGTGCGTAAGCTACAGGGTTAACCCTTCGAAGTATACGAAATGGCCCAACGTATCTGGTTGCCAGTTTTTGTGAGGGAACATGGAGCCGTAGGTTGTGAGAAGACAGCCAGACCCTCTCTCCGACTTGATAGGTAGGTGCAGGAAGGCGTCTGGGGTCATTCTGCAGAGTTTTGAACCTGCACCTAAGTGGAATGAAGTTCCCTGAGATGTTCCACCAATGCCGGTATCCCCTGTGGCATGAACGTATCAGGCAACATGGACGATTGAAACCCATAGTTCGCCAAGAACGGGGATAGCCGGGAAGAGGCATTAATCACACTATTGTGGGCAAACTCCGCCCAGGGTAGCAGATCAGACCAGTTGTTCTGGTGGTCAGAAATGTAGCAATGCAGAAACTGTTCCAGGGCTTGGTTAGCTCGTTCCGCGGCACCATTGGATTGCGGGTGGTAGGCCGAAGAGAAGGAAAGCTGAATTCCCATTTGTGTACAAAAAACTCTCTAAAATCTGGACACAAATTGGCTACCCCTATCTGAGATTATCACTTTGGGTAACCCATGCAAACGAAAGACCTCCCGAGCAAAAATTGTTGCAAGTTCCTGAGAAGTTGGTAGTTTTTTCAAGGGAATGCAATCGATCGTTCAACAACCATGAGAACGACTGTATTGCCACGGGAGACCGGAAGATCTACGATAAAATCCATGGACAAGTGGATCCAGGGTCGTTCACCATTAGGTATGGTTTGCAGGAGACCCACTGGAGGGTGTCGTGGAGTTTTATTTTGAGCGCATACAGGACAGGCAGCTACAAAAGCGGAGACATCTGAACGGAGACTAGGCCACCAAAATTGCAGAGAGACGGACCAGATTAACTGGTTCTTGCCTGGATGTCCAGCTGCTTTGGGGTTGTGATATGTACTTAATAATTTAGTACGGAGATGAATAGGTACAAAACAACGGCCATTAGGTTTCTCTGGAGGAGCATTAATTTGTGCAGCCAGAATTTCCTCGCCTAGAGGTGAGCTGAGGTTAGTATGGATGGTGGCCAGTATACGGTCCGGAGGAATCACAGGATTATCTCCTCTCTAGATAGATGGGAGAACTGTCGAGACAAGGCATCAGCCCGAATGTTTTTAGTACCGGGCAAGTAAGAAACCACATAATTGAATCTTGATAGGAGAGCCCATCTAGCTTGCCGGGGGGAAAGCCGCTTAGCTTCGGAAAGATATGTAAGATTCTTGTGGTCTGTGAGGATGAGAATTGGCACTGAAGTACCCTCAAGAAGGTGCCTCCATTCTTTGAGAGCTAAAATTATAGCTATCACCAATCTGGTAATTGCATTCCGCCGGGTTCAATTTCTTCAAGAAATACCCGCACGGATGCCTGGAGCTCTCTGGGTTAGGACGTTGAGACAGGAGGGTGCCTACTCCTGTCTCAGACGCATCAACTTCAAGAATCAATGGTAAGGCAGGGTTAGGGTGTGCCAGTATAGGAGCAGCAGCAAAGGCGACTTTGAGAGACTGTTGTGCCTAATCATTAAATTCATGAAGCACCAATATCCAAAAAGTAATAAGCAATACCTAATAAGGTTTGTAGTGATATTGGCGGGCACACAACCCAGTTCGGATAGAGTACATTGAGTTATAGGAAAGAGAAATCACACAGAGACCAAGTTAAATATGAGAATTCACACTACACTTTATTATCCACAAAAGGATCTAAGCAAAGTAAGTTTTAGTCTCATTTGAGTAGTTACATGCATTTACTTCAAACAGCTTAGTATATAGATATATCAGTTTAAGTATACATCACCATTAGAGAAGCTTGGTTGTCTCCTTGCCACACATGACTGGGGGGAACTCAGGCAGTCACTTGGAGAGACCCTCTCTTCTGCGAACAGCAGAAACCAGTAACACGCGTCCGCATTACAGGTGGGTAGTTCTCCAAGTGAGCGCAAGATTCCCGTAGTCTTATATACCTGTCTTCAAGGACAGTCAGTAGTTCCTTACCAGTGCAGCCCAGCAAAAGACCTTGATACAAGCAGCTGGATGGACCTGGCAGCTTACCAGACTGTTAAGGACCACCAGAACTCATGCCAAGTTTTGTCCGGTTAATTATCTCTTATCTACAAGCTTTCTTTGTACTGTTCTAGAGATGGCAACATATGTTTCTCAAACTGCTGAAGTGCTGTGTCAGCTTAGTAAACAGCTGTAGTGCTGTGTCAGCTCTTAATAGCTGTGGCATAAAGCCTTCAAGCCTGCATCTAGTAATATGTTCTACGTGTGCTTATATGCTTACAGGTGCCATCTTAACTATCTATAAATGTTTGAGTTGCTCAATAGTGATCAATCATACTTAATTAATATGAAATATTATTATCACACAGACTCAAAGGCAGTAATGGCTTACTGTGACCAATGCTGTGGATCAGCATCTCTCCTGGTCATATCCGTGAGAGGTTTAACCAAGGAAGAAAAGTTGCGTATGAACTTCCAATAATAATTGGTATAGCCAAGAAAATGCTGTATAGAGCGAAGACCCGTAGGTCGAGGCCATTTTAGTACAGCAGAAAGTTTCTCTGGATCCATAGAGAATCCAGCATCTGAGATAACATAGCCCAAGAATGTGACCTGTTTGCAGTTGAACTCACATTTCTCCAATTTACAGAACAGATTATTTTCTCTAAGTCTCTGTAGAACACGAGAAACGTCTGCGTGATGGTTCTTGAGAGATGTGGAACCACCACACATTGCTGCAGCATATCTCGCAGGACGTCATTTATAAATTTCTGGAAAACCGCCAGAGCATTGCAAAGACCAAAGGGCATTACTAGGTATTTGTAATGCCCGCTCCTGGTGTTAAATGCGGTTTTCCATTCGTGGTCCTCTTTTATCCAGATGAGATCATATACCCCTCTCAGATCAAGTTTAGTGAAGACCGTTGCTCCCTTGAGGCGGTCAAATAACTCTGTGATCAATGGAATGGGGTAGGCATTCTTAATAGTAATGTGATTGAGACCCCTATAGTCGATACAGGGTCTCAACTCACCACTCTTCTTTTTCACAAAGAAAAAGCCGGCCCCAGCAGGAGAAGATGACTTCCGAATGAATCCCCTTGACAAAGCATCGGTAACATACTCCTCCATGGCTCGATTCTCTGCTACAGACAGCGGGTAAATCCAGCCACGGGGAGGAATGGCACCAGGTTGGAGTTTGATACCACAGTCATACGGATGGTGTGGCGGCAGAACTCTGGCTTGACCCTTGTCAAATACATCTTGGAATTCTTGGTACTCAGCGGGTAAGGAAGCGGCAGAAAATGTGCCCAAAACTTTGACCGGTTTCTGGAGACAAGAAAATGTGCATTGCTGGGACCAAGATAATATCTCAGATTTGTGCCAATCAATTGTGGGGTTATGCTTCTGTAGCCAAGGGTATCCCAAAACAACCTGGTAATATGGAGAGGAAATGACCTGGAATTGGATCATCTCATGATGTAGAGCCCCTACAGCCAGAGATATGGGCACGGTCTCCTGGGTCACGTGGGTTGGCTGTATTGGTCTGCCATCGATGGCTTCGAAAGCTAGTGGAGAGTTGCGAGGCTGTAAGGGTATAGAGTGCTCCGATGCAAATGCACAATCTATAAACAAGCCTGCAGCCCAGGAATCAAGCAATGCCCGGGTTTTAATGGATGAATCAGGCCAGGAGAGGATAATAGGCACCAAGTGTTTGTCCTCATATATTTCTGGGTCTGCAGAAAGACCACCCAAGATCTGCCCCAACAGTATCTTGGGTGCGGGCCCTTTACCGGACGAATCGGGCAAATCTTTAACATGTGACTCTGGGCACAGGCCCTCCCTCCCTAAAGGCTCTCTCCTCGACAGAGAGGCGTGAGAAGCCTAACCGCCTCGGCTCCACACCGACAGAGGGCTCAGGACCGGGAGGCATGGGAGGTGAGGGAGGTTTGGGTGGGCAAGAAAAGCTTGGTGCCAAATATACAGGAGGCCTCCGCAGGCACTCCCTGGATGAGGATCTCTCTCGGAGTCTAATGTAAATGAGGGTGACTGTAACGGACCGTTTCTCTCACAAGGGGATAAATCCGTTTAGGCGATAATCCCCTTTCCCATAGACCAGCAGCTACTGCAATCACCAACCTCCCGAACTCCAAAATGTACGAATCCCCAACTCACGAACAAGAAATACACGAACTCTGGAAGCAGCCGAACAGGAAAAGCAATACGAACGGCTTACACTCCTGGCAGTCAGCACACAATCCAATTCCCCAAATAACGAGACGACACTTCGTTTGAGGGTTAAGCAGAATCTCTAGATTTATTCACACAACCTCCTTTTAAGACATTCTCCCATGCAAGGGAGGGATCTACAACAATAAGTACCCCAGCCAATAATGTACCAGTTACCTCCCACACATCTCCTCCCCTTAGTGTGACACATAATCCCATTAGTACAGACACAAATTCCCTGGGATACTGGATGTACCCCTAAACATAGGGATACCCCTTTAAATGTTACATCCCCTGGTAGCCCTGATCTGGGTGAGACACATATCCGAAAATCACCCAGATCGGACCAGGGGTTCAGGAATTATAAAGGGTTAAAGTTTTGACCGACTGCATGGCAAAAGTATCCGAAAATAGTTCCATGTACTTTGGCCCTGCAGTCGGTCACAGAAAAGGGAATGAATCACACGAATTGCCTGGGTTATAGAGCTTGGGGAGGATTCGTATGAATCCCCCTGTTCGTGGGATCCTTTCTACCGAACGGCGGGCCGTTCGGTAGTTTCTGCACGAATTGCTGGAAGTCTGGAGGTCTCAGCGGTGTTTGCTTAGTCGAGTGTCCGATTTTAGTTCCAGACACTCGACGGCAAAACACCGCTGTTCGGGAGTTTAAGATGGCCGCCGCCACGTGTTCGTTTCCCGAATGGCGGCCACCCAGAGGACAAAACACATATTACACATATTGCCAATTACCCGTTTGCAACATTGTTGCAAACGGTAATTGGAGGCACACTTACTCCAGGGTGGTCTGGTTGTTCGGTAATTTCACCCAATATAATGAATGGAGTAATTCTACCGAACAATCAGACGAATGCTGCATACACATAACACTGTTTACCGAACACATAATATTAAATACAGCCTGAATTTTGCTACACAATCTTAAAGGGCATTATTCCTAACAGTCAGAATATGTCCACGGATGGCCCTTAAAGGGCCAGTAGCAGCAATATAAAAATGTCACATGCCCAAATATTGCATACAAAAGTACGAATTCACAAGGGGGCCATAGTCAGATGGCAGGAGGCTGGCAACCAGGCTTCTCCAGTGCATAGTGGCGAGGTTGGTTTCGCCACACTTCTCCCCTTTACCAATCAGACTAACAGGGTATCTGACCTCCTGCCGGTCAGTGCCCTTGTTAGTCCAGCAGCCCACCCACAAAACACAATCGGTAATACAGCCCACCCACAATAACTGGCTACTACACCTGGGTAGAGGAGAACTTTGTCCGTGTCCAGGTGCCTCACCATGGCTGTGTGGGTGACTGGTCAGCGTACTGGGTGGGTTGCTGAGTGGGCAGAGACCCACGGTACTCTGTCCTGGTGCCAGCACTACCATGGGAGCAGTCTGGTTGGAGCCTGGTTGCTGGAGGGGAAGACAGACTGTCTCCCCTTTGCCTAAACAGTCCTGCTGCTGGGTGACAGGACTGACTGTCCCTACCCCCGGTGGTGCATGTGCAGCGACTACTGTCCCATCTGCACTGTTGTGGAGATTACTGTCTCCCCTTGGTGGGCTAAGCTGCCGCTGGGGAGAGGGTGTAACAAGCTCCTCTCCCATACATACTTTCAGCCGCTGGGGAGAGGGGATAACAAGCTCCTCTCCCTGACACTCTCTCTGCTGTTGAAGGGGGAGACCGACTGTCTCCCCTTTCAATAATTCGTCCTGTTGCTGGGGAGAGGGGATAACTGGTTCCTCTCCCTGGAACACTCTCTGCTGTTGGAGAGGGGGACCAACTGTCTCCCCTTTTAATATATTGTCCTGCTGCTGGGGAGCGAGACCGACTGTCTCCGCTTCCTGCAGGACACACTGCCGCTGGGGAGGAAGGACGGCACCTTCTGCTCCCTGGGACACACACTGCCGCTGGGGAGGAAGGACTGCACCTTCAGCTCCCTGGGGTACACACTGCCACTGGGGAGGAAGGACGGCACCTTCTGCTCCCTGGGGTACACACTGCCGCTGGTAGTTTCTGCACGAATTGCTGGAAGTCTGGAGGTCTCAGCGGTGTTTGCTTAGTCGAGTGTCCGATTTTAGTTCCAGACACTCGACGGCAAAACACCGCTGTTCGGGAGTTTAAGATGGCCGCCGCCACGTGTTCGCTTCCCGAATGGCGGCCACCCAGAGGACAAAACACATATTACACATATTGCCAATTACCCGTTTGCAACATTGTTGCAAACGGTAATTGGAGGCACACTTACTCCAGGGTGGTCTGGTTGTTCGGTAGTTTCACCCAATATAATGAATGGAGTAATTCTACTGAACAATCAGACGAATGCTGCATACACATAACACTGTTTACCGAACACATAATATTAAATACAGCCTGAATGCAATTTGCTACACAATCTTAAAGGGCATTATTCCTAACAGTCAGAATATGTCCACGGATGGCCCTTAAAGGGCCAGTAGCAGCAATATAAAAATGTCACATGCCCAAATATTGCATACAAAAGTACGAATTCACAAGGGGGCCATAGTCAGATGGCAGGAGGCTGGCAACCAGGCTTCTCCAGTGCATAGTGGCGAGGTTGGTTTCGCCACAGTGACAAAGGATATCAGTTCCTCAAGATCTTTAGGTAATTCTCTGGCTGCAATCTCGTTTTTAATAACATCAGAGAGCCCCTGTGCAAATGCAGCCACGAGAATCTCGTTGTTCCAGCCACCCTCTGCTGCCAAGGTATGGAATTCACTGGCATACTCGACAATAGTTCTTGTGTCCTGAGCATTAGACATGAGTTTTTTGGCAGTAGGAGTGGAGCGAGCTGGAAATATAAAAACCCTTTTAAAAGACGCAACAAATTCAGGGTAATTGTAAATGATGGGCCTCTCTGCCTCCCAGAAAGGTTTTGCTCATCTAGGGCTTTTTCAGACAGCAAAGAAATCATGAACTGGACTTTGTCTCTGTCTGTAGGAAATGTCTGGGGCAGCATTTCAAGGTATCCTTTAACCCGATTTACAAATTTTATTCACTGAGCTGGGTTGCCCCCAAAATACTGAGGGAGCGGGACAGACCCAGTCATTCCTCTAGCCGCAACAGGTTTGGAGGCTACAACCAGTGCTAGAACAGGAAGTGAGGCAGAGGTGACTGCAATCGCAGGCTGGCCGGGTGCTGGATCCAGATGAGCATACTGGTCCAAATGGTGGTACTGCTGGTCCCACCGGGTAAATAGGTTAGGTATAGGTGTATTGCCTGTCCCATCTGTATCCATGGCCCTTGCGTAATGTTAGGGACCAGGAACCAGATAGAGACAGAACTAGATGCAAAAACACCTTTATTATTAAATAACAAAGAAATAACCAAAAGCAAAGTCCAGGAGGCAAGCAGGGGTCAGTCACCAGAGCGGGTAGTCAGACGAGCCAGGATCAGGAGAACGGAGAGCAGCGAAGTCAGGAACAAGGCCAGAGTCAGGAACCAGGAACAAACAGGAAACACAGGAACAAGGAGACTTCTGGGGAACAGGAAACCACGCAAAGGCAAGGAGGTACTGGGATTTGCTGCTTAAATTGGCTGCACTGATTAGCAGCAGGGTTGATTACTATACTCAGGTGAGTAACCGTGGCAACATACTGAAGGAGCTGATCGTTAATCTCAGCTGAAAAATCAGACACTGAAAAAGGAAGTGTTGCTGTTCAAAACAGAAAAGAAACCCTGACACTGCCCCTCCTTTCCCTCATACTTATTTGAGTAAAATAAATATTAAAGGGACAGGATCTAAAAGGGAAATAATTTGTTTCCCTCGTTTTAGCACCAGAAGCACCTTTCAGAGAAAAGGGATAAATCTTAAAGTTAAATAGTCCTTCTTCTTCCTCTTCCTATTTAAGTCAACTGAAAATAGAGTTGGCAGACATGTCAATCTCAGGATGGGTCATCCTGTTGTTCGACACCGAAAAAAAAAAAAAATTATTCTTGGGGACCGGTACTAAATGTGTGGTCCCTGAATGCTTTCATCAAGAGAAAACGGTTCAGAATAGAATGTTTATCAGATTTTCTAGATTTAGTACAGAATTTTTTATTTAATTTTTTGCATGAAGTTTGACCTAAAAGATGCTTCCCTATCAGTCCCCATGGCCAAGAAACACAGGTGTTTCCTCAGGTTTCCTAGTGAACAGTCATGTTTTTTTTGGCCTATCACACTATACACATTCTCCAGAATAATGTGCATTTTTAGGACTTGTGAACCTGTAGAAATCAGTTCTTGTTCCCACGCAGAGTATTATTTTTTGGATTTTGTACTGAACATCATGTAATTAGGAATCACACAAGGACAAATGAGACAAGTTATTGTTACATCTGACCTCATCTCTCAGGCGCCAAAGTTAATTCTTGAGAGATCTGGCAAAAATAATCTGGAGGTTAATAGCTTTATCACCGGGCTCCAAAGATTCCCTTTTACTTTGCAGACAAAGCCATCTGTTTTATTTATTTTTTTGACAATCTTTGTTTTTAATTTTGTGCAGGACTGTAATACGGCAACATATAAAGCATAACAAGTATATAGTGCCTGTGAAACATTGGGTATGCGTAACGTCTCATGTAAAACAACAAAACAGTGACATTATTAGCTTTTCTGCCTCTAACCGTCTCTTTCTTGTACTTAATGCTATGGTGTTTTGTTATGTGAGTGGCTTATTTAGAAGCACTTTCCTTGGCATTAATACAGTCTCATGTAGCTTACACGGTCTAATTTTCCCCTACTCTCTGAATTAGTGTCATCTTCTATATTGCTGTCTCGAGAGGCTAGTGCTAGCTGAATGCGCCCATGCTCTTCCACGCCTTGTGGTCTATATGACAGCATATTGTTAGTTGTGTATCTGCCAGTGGCACTAAAATTTTCTTTACTTGGGGCAGTGTGTGAGAAAACGTAGGGACGACCTGTCACGTCCAGTCAAGCGTCCTGGGCTATGCTGGTCTGCTCATGGCAGCTGTGCCCATTGGATGGGTATCTGGCAGACAGGGCATGTCTCCGCCCTCGTTGTTTCGGTGAGGCAGATACGGTTCCATGGAGGCCGACCCTCTCAGCCAGTCAGAACCTGCGTGGTGTAGGGCCAGTTGAGCTCGGGTACTCTACGGACTCACGCCTCTTCTAGTGTAGCGTGTCACTTGTATGCTCCCTCCTTCGGGGGGGTTACTATGGGGCATTCTCCTTTTTTGGGCTAGCCTACCTGGTCGTTAGGTCCACGTTCTCTCTCCTTAGTCATGTCGGCATTCATGGCTATGCATCTCCTGCGTCGCCTCCCATCCCGCCCCCAGGACACCAGTTTCGGGGAGGGGAGTGCTAAAGGTGAGGGAAGGGAAGGTAGACGGGAAGCGCTCTCCCCGACCCCCCCAAGGCCCCGGGCCGCCCTTAGCCCCCCAGCCCCACCAGGCCCAGACGATCCCCACCCACCCCCGCCCGTCCCAAGGCCCCGGGCCGTACCCAGTCCCCCAGCCCCACACGATCCCCACCCAAGACAGGGACGAGACAGGGGTTCCTGCTCTCAACCCCTTCTGTTTGCCCTCTCCCTAGATATACGGGGGTATATCTGGGTTTACCCTGAAAGGAACCACCCATAAGATTGCTGCATACGCCGACGACATGCTACTTTTCGTCAGCAACCCCCTGGTATCCTTGCCAAACCTATTAAAGGCTTTCAAGAATTACGGCCGTATATCGAACCTGAAGTTAAATACAGAAAAGTCGGAGGCTCTGCACATCTCCGGGAGGGAGGAGGAGACCACTCACCTGCGAATGCAGTTCACATTTACATGGTGCGAGACCAAACTGAAATACTTAGGTATCTGGCTAACAGCAGACCTCACCCAGCTATATATCCACAATTTTGCACCGCTCTTACGGACTCTAAAAAAGGATATGCTACGATGGTCTAGCCTGTGTGTCTCATGGTTCAGCAGAATGAACGCCATCAAGATGAACCTCCTCCCTCGACTACTCTATTTATTCCAGACAATCCCAATTTGCCTGCCCACGTCCTTCTTCCAACAACTAGACGCTGATTTCTCGCAGTTTATCTGGCGAAACCAATCATCTCGGATCAGAAAAACACCAGGTCGAAGGCGCAGGGAGGGGTGGGACTCCCCTCGGTCCAGAATTACCACAGAGCCACACATCTACAGAGCATAGTGGAATGGCATGTGGCCAAGACAACCAAGACCTGGATACACATGGAAAGAGCCCAGATGGAAGGGGCGCTCCCGGTCTTAATATGGAGATACGAACCTACCAGAGACACAATAGCACAGCACCACATGCTCATAGATGCAACCCTGAAAATCTGGTGTGCGATAAGTTGAAACTCACGCTCACCACTGTGCCGGGGCCACTGACCCCAGTGGCGCACAACCCGGAGGTGGCGGGAGGCCTAGCACCCGCGGACCTCCTCGCGTTCGGCGGCACAGACTGGTCCTACATGCACCAGCGGTGCTCAAATAACAAGCTCAAACAATTACCAGACCTGCTTGGGGACAGGACCCCAACACCCTTAGATAGGTTACGCAGCTTCCAAGTCAAGTCATACTATAAATCACAAAACGGGATACATCTCTTCCACAGACCCCTGACAGAGTTTGAGGGACTGAGCCATCTGTTTTTAGGCAATCAATCAAGAAAGGAAGATCAGTTGGAATAATTATTTTTTTATTTTGCTCAAGCTAACGCAGTTGATGTGGATTGCAGCCCTGGTGGGTTGTTATCCCAGCCTGTTTTATCAGATTATGTGTTGAATATCATTAATTCATCTTTAAGACACAGGACTAGGGTAAGATACAGAAGGATGATAGAGGAATTTAAAGAATTTCTTTTCAATTCACTTCTCATAGCTTTAGAATTCTTTACTCTGTGGGGATATTTATGGGGTGATAAATATTAAAAATTATATTTTCATAAAAATTATCAAAAATTAATTTAATCATGTTTATTACATCAAAATTGATATCTTGAGAATTACCCACTATTTTAATTCTCTTAGATCCTAGAGAACATCATCATTTTAGAGGATTTTTACTCCATACAATTAAATCACAAATTCTATTATAAAAGTATAATTTATTGTGACAGTATAATAAAATAAGATTTAATATGTAACATGCGTGATAATAATCAGTGAATATTTAGTATAACATAGGTATACAATATAATGGCAATGGTTTTAAACAAATTCAGTGGCTACAGCATCAACTGTCAAGACTTACAAATTTACGATATGTAAACAATCTCACAGACACAGAAAGCTAAACTTCACAGGACACAGAATTCTTCACAGTGCACAGCGTAGCGAAAAGCAATAAAATCTTGGCTCACAGTTAGATCACTTGATTAACTCTTTCAGCGCTGGCTAAATCCTCCTAGGCATCTAATAGCCTCATGTAATTTTCAATTAAACAAATCTACCAGATTTAACTTTAGCCAAATTATAATTTGCCTAAAATAGATATACTATCTTATTTCAGAGCAAATCAATACATCTGGATAAAAACAACGGTATGCTAACACGTGATAAAAATATAAGTAATATATAATTATCTTGATTCCACCTGCAGAATGGAATGTTTATAACTATATATTCTTTAGTTAACTAAGATTTCTCAATTATTGAATTCTGACCGAGACTTATCCATGCATGTATTCTGCTATTAATACATTTTAATTAATTTAGATTAATTAAATAAAACCAGCATAATTACCAGTTATGTTGTAGATGTTCTCTTCATATGCTTGTATAGTCCCAGGAACGTGAATGAAGTATGGTTATATGTAGAATTGTATGTAATAGAAAAGTGATGTTGGTTAGAAAGTAATAGTAAAATTCTAAGTGTCAAGGAGTGTTTCTTGAGTTGTGTCCAAGAGAGTTTAAGAGTTTAGTGTTAGTCCCAGAGTGTCCTGAATATCTGAATGTGAATGTGAATCTCTCTTCCCTTTGTTCCTAACTTTTTAAAGGGCCAGACTCTCTGTACGTCATTAGTTGATAAGGCCAATAGGACATTGAAGGTGTGGTCAACTCACAGACCACAATTTAGATTTTGGTCAGTAGATGGTGCTCTTTCCTCATCAAAATTTTGTGTCCTCGAAAGAGTTAACTTATTTTGATGACGATTCTGACGTAATTTGGCTTATCTAAAATGACTGCCATAACTTAAATTTGCTGTCAGTTCAAAGGATTTCTTTGGTTTTTCCTAGTCTTGACTCAAACATTTTGGCGGCAATATCTGACACATCTAACCTTAATTTCACCCTATTTTATACAATGGGACCTTGTAAAATTTAGAAAGTAAAATTAATTACGGAGTCTTATCTGGTCACTGATGTCTGGCTTTCTGTGAAGCTGTGAGTCATTACTTTTCTATTCCACTAATATTTATTAAATAATATGGTATTTCTTAATTGATATTTAGCAATGAATGGTCTGTATTATTAACATAATATTGATTATATGCAATTAATATAATAGTAAAGTAAGTATATAGTAGTTAGATGTGTATATATATATATATATATATATATATATATATATAATGTATATACTTGTCTCTGGGTTGTATTCCACCCCCATCCTTGCTTTGTTTACATAACACATTCCTTAGCACAGGCTGATGGCTAGAGTTACTGAAAGCAAGAAGAAATTATGTGTCTTTGTTAGCCTGAAGATCTGAAGATCCAAAATGGGGTCAGCTTGGTTTTAAGTGTGACTGGCAGTAGACACTTTTAATTTCTATCTTAGCACAAAATGTCTGTCGATATAAATATTCTGACAACTCTTAAAGGGAAGCTTTAGTGCCAGGAACACAAAGTTGTTTTCCTGGCACGGTAGCTCCCTATAGTGCCCCCCTATGTTACAACCCCTCCACCCCAACGTGTGTAGAAGGGGTTAAAAAACCCTTCTGTCACTTACCCGAGTTACGAATTACTTCAGTGCTGGCTCAGGGGTCCACCTTCATTCCTCTCCCATCAGCTGGCAGGGGAGACCTAATGCCTATTTGTGGCAATGGCTGCACTCACATTAGAACATCCCCAAAAGTTGCCCAACGACCCGGAAGCCCCTCTAGTGGCTTTCTGGTAGACAGCCACTAGAGGTGCAGTTAACCCATAAAGGTTTATTAAAACAATAATTCACTTTCCAAAGTTTATGGACCTGGGACACTGCACCCAAACCACTTTAATGTGCTGAAGTGGTCTTGGTGCCCATAGGGTCCCTTTAAATAACATTCTGGGATGGCGGTCAGTATCATCAAAGCCTATGGGTCTGCTGTACATTTTCTTATCCGTAACCTTACTCAAGATGTCCTGTATTTCAGATTTAGTTAGTAAAAGGTATATCAGTTTGCCACCCATATACTCCATGTTACACTTGGGATATGGACCTCTTACTGCATTTACTTAATTCCTTGTATAATACGAAGATTGATTTATGATGGACTGCTATTTAGTTGGCTTCTCTTTTGGCTTTGGCGGCTAGGAGCTGAGTTAATTCAAATCCATATTTCAGAATTGTGGCTTTCTTGGGGGGTTTCATTTTATACTGAAACGGAATCATAAAACTTCCCATATTTCTCCAGGGCTACTGGATTAAGATTGAGGTACCTTTTTAACCAGGCTCATGCTTAGTCTGTGTGTTAGAATCTTACCTTCACCTTTCTGCTGCAGTCCAATATGACATTAGTCACTCAGTCATTACCTTATAGAAGCCCTTTCATCCAGCCAATGTTAATACAATTAGAGTTTGGATTGTTTCTGCTATGTCTGTGACTGGCATTGATGTTTCTGTGTTTAACCCCTTAAGGACACATGACATGTGTGACATGTCATGATTCTCTTTTATTCCCGAAGTTTGGTACTTAAGGGGTTAAAGCTCACCCTAGCAGGAGTGCCTTGGCTACTTAAGCAGCAGTATAGGGCCTTCCATTCTTATTTTGAAAGCTGCAAAGTGGTCATCCAGTAAAACCTGTTAGTTTTTACTGTAGGCCATTAGAGGTTGAACGTCTTCAGTTCTCAGGACCACTACCAGATATGTGATATTCTACCGAATAGCTTTGCAATATGATTATGCATCCTGGAGGACAAAATGGAGTTTGCTGAAATCTATGATCTACAACATTTCAAGCATAAGCACCTATGAATAGCACCCTTAGCATAAGGCTATTGTTTGGTGGTGGTTTGCTTGTTTTTTTTTGTTTTGTTTTTTTGGGGGTTTTTAGTTAGGTTTATCTTGTGTTATTCTGTTCATTTTTAGCTGTTTTCTGTTGGTTTGTTTTTACAGGTTACAACCGTCCTCCAGACAGAACTAAGAATGCTAGAACCCTCCTAAATACCAAGATTGGATGCTGCTTCAAGCTGGAATTAAATGAGCTTGTTGCATGCAAGAACCAGCTGTCCGAGACTCTTTACATTTGGTTTTACTATTACAGAAGTAATTTTGTTGTGATGTATTATGTAGCCATTTCTGGCTTAAAGGACCACTCTAGGCACCCAGACCACTTCAGCTTAATGAAGTGGTCTGGGTGCCAGGTGCCTCTAGGATTAACCCTTTTTTTTTTTTTATAAACATAGCAGTTTCACAGAAACTGCTATGTTTATAAATGGGTTAATCCAGCCTTTAAAGCCTCTAGTGGCTGTCTCATTGACAGCTGCTAGAGGCGTTTGCGTGCTTCTCACTGTGAAAATCACAGTGAGAAGACGCCATGAGCATTCAGCCAAAGAGGAGGATCGGAGGCGGAGAGCTCCCCGCCCGGCGCTGGAAAAAAGGTAAGTTTAACCCCTTTCCTTGCCATCCAGCCCGGCGGGAGTGGGACCCTGAGGGTGGGGGCAACCTCAGGGCACTATAGTGCCAGGAAAACGAGTATGTTTTCCTGGCTCTATAGTGGTCCTTTAATAATCACAATCCTATAAAATGTTTCCCTTTCTCTGGTTGGCTGTGGGATGTATTCATATGCTTTCATGTTTCTCTAATGCTTATGTGCTTTTAGACGTTATTAAATACATTCTTGTTTTTCCCTTTCCCTAGTGCAGTATTGGATTATTTATTTCTTTGTAGATCATTACGTTTCTCTAGCCTTGTACACTGATACTAGTAAGATTTTTGGGTAGTATATTTTAGCCTTATTATAATGTCATATATATGTGGTGTTCTGGTGGGGATAAACTAACCATCTGCGATCTCCTAAATTTTAAAAAAATGGAGGTAGTCATGACATCCGCGCACAGTGCGGCTGTCCTGATGACCTGATTGGTTGAAATGCTGAGGCTGTACATGAGCACAGCACAAATATATTCAGCAAATCACTCCACTAGGCTGCCATACACCTATTAGCTTTGCCAGGTGGTTATGCTCATCCATAAGACAAAGAAAGTGTGCAGAACATTGATTCCTGCAAACTATTCGCTGTCCCTCTTAGTTAACGTTGAGGACCAAAGTATTTTTTTGTGTGTGTGTGTGTGTAAATCCTTCATCCAACATGCCTATTTTTAAACTTATTGTGCCCTTTTAGCACCACAAAAGACAACAGTGCTATCATTATATGTCTTTTGTTTAATCAGCAGGGTTGGAACCCCCGACCCCCCCTTTGCAGTTGTACCTGTATGACAAATAGAAATGGGCCACACAAAGCATCTGGGTTGAGGTTGGCATCCAATTTTTGTAATTTATCCCAAGGCATTTAATGTCTGCAAGCTCTTCAGAGTTTTCAAGAAAATACATATTTTACTTATTGCTTTGCAAAGCAATCATGCTTCACTTCCTCAGCACTTAAAACATTAATTGCTGCAAGCATCGTGGATAAATGAGAGAAAAAACGGACACTATCGTAACAGCCTGTCTCTCCTTATTGCTCCAATCATCCTGCAGAAGTTACTGGAGTAGTAGGATTGTGCCTGACAGCCACACTTCACAGTATGCCGACTTATATCTCCTCCAGAGCTGATGAACAGTATTCCAGTCTTCCATCTATTGGTTTATTAATGAACTGCAACCTCTTAAGCAGATGCATATTCATTAGGCTGCCAGCTGTTAGTTAGATCCCAGATGTCGGAGAGAAGCAAACGCAAACTATTTCTTTTCTCCTGACACTGAAGTAATTGTGGTTAAATTAAAAAAATAAATAAAATAAAAATGTTTAATTGCACACCTGGCACCTTCACAAAATTACTTTTGTTTTTTCTAACTATACTGCAAAAAAAAAAAAAAATTAAATAAAAATAAGATTTAATAAAATCAGAGTTATGCAATTATCCATCAAAAATGTATATATCAGTTCAGTACAGTGCTAATTAAATAGCGAGGAAGATTATATTTGTCAGTCACATAAAAATAATGCATAGATTACCAAGATTCGGTGGTCACTTACCCAGGAGAAAAAAAAATAATTCTATTTTCCGTATGTGTTATAAAATATAAAGTAAATTCCACCTTTTTTAGTGTGTTTCATACGTGGAAAAACATGGCATTGCCTTTTTAGAAGTACTTTAAATGGTTTCTAGAACTAAACAGGGACATTTTTGGTATTTTCAAGCAGTATAACACTTGATGTTTCTGTGGTCACCCACAGCCCAACCACCCATGAAGATACGGCTAAGGATTATTCTTCCTTCTAGCCATACCAACTCACACCAGCAAATAGCACTCTCTGTACTATCAGAGGCTGTGTGTATACCTTTGATAAGGAAGTCTTTTTCTGGAGTGAGGGGGTGTGGCTAAAGAGGCAGGCTTATGGTGCAAAATGTTTTTGTTTGTTTTTTTGCATAAAAACGATAAAAGATTTGAGCATGCAAAAATAGTGCATTTTAATAAGGACAGAACCTAATAAAACAGTGTGCCTTTAACCCCTTAAGGACCAAACTTCTGGAATAAAAGAGAATCATGACATGTCACACGTCATGTGTCCTTAAGGGGTTAAACCAAAAATCATTTTATTTTCTTGGATCAGAATTAATATGAATGCTGGTAGTAGATTGGATGATTCTTGGATTGGATGTTCCCTTTTTGTAAGACTCAGCAGAGAATATTTAAATGGGTTACTGTGTGCCTGTGCGTTTGCTTATAAAATATACTTAAAAAGATAAGGTCTAGTTTGTAATAGGTATACCTGGGTTTTCTTGTGTCTTGAATGATAAACAGAGCATGTATGTCAGCATAATGGATAACAGGTGACCGAGAGCTGGAGTGGAACCTCATCACCGTTGTCCAGTAAATCGTCCTGTGAACGGATTGCCCAGGTCCCTGCTGCTCTGTTTCCAGGGCTGGGATGATGCCATGTTCCAAGTCCAGCAAAAGTGCAAAGTGATCCCAAGAGCTCCCTCAGCACCAGTGCTGCATCCGTCTTCAGGTTAGTTGCATGTTGCTTGTTGGGGGCCACATGGCATGTGCCTGACCTGCTAAGCAGCCCCCCCACAAGCAACAGTAGTCAGGCACTGCACACTGGATGTCCCCCCGGATAACAACGTATTTATTAGAATTGTGCAAAAATGTATTTTGAATGATTCAACCTAATAAAATTTCTTTGCATCCACACCCAAAATAATCAGCCCATACAGGAGTTACCTGTAGCGTGTTAATCCTGGAGGTATTGATATATAGAGTGTGGATAAATAGGAATTTGATTATCACATGTGGGCATGGGCGTCCGCAGGAGTTTTTCCAGGGGGGGGCAAAATTGTAATGACATCCATGCTTGGTACCTTTTTGACAGTGTCATGAAAGGGAAGGGGCATAGCCATTATCACATAAAGCCAGGGTGAATAGCGTTTTCACAACTATGGTGTCAGGAATATATGTTTGTATTCCTGACAATATAGTGTTCCCTTAAGCAAATTAAAGGACATTTCTGGTCACCATAACAACTTCACCTAAATGAAAATGCTATGATGCCAGGAAGCCCCTGTGTGCTCGCTTTCCTTTAAGGGGTTAAATCGCTCTCAAATGGTTTAACCCCAAAGGCTTCCTCCAGCTCCAGGTCACTCAGTGGTATTTGGCTTCTGAAACAGAGTGTCAGGAAGTGCAGATTGACGTCAGGCATAGGTGCCGCTGATTGGCTAGAGTGGACAGTTGACACTCTAAGCCAATCGCTAGTTCCCGGTTCATAAAATCTTTTTACTTTTTTATGAATGGGGAGCTACTGATTGGCTTAGAGTGCCAGCTGACCGCTCTAGCCAATCAGCAACACCCCTACCCAACGGCACTCTGTGCTTCCTGACACTCAGTAAATAAAAGTGAACACATTAATACCGATATTTTTTGACCTTTGGAGATGAGAAGGTCCAGCGTTTCCCTGCCAGGCCCAGGTACCAAAGCCTTATGATATGGTGTCCAGAATAAAGTGGAGGGTTCACTTAATTTGTCCTTCCTGCTCCAATCTCCTTTTCCTCTCCTTCATTTGACAGTCTTTTTTTTTTTTATCCTTGGCCCCTTCTGCTCTTTTACCTTTCTGCTACTTTCTGCTTATTTTGCGCCCTTCTGCTCCTTTCTCATTCTGATCCCTTTCTGCTCCTTGCAGACCCTTTCTGCTCCCTTTTCTACTTTACCTTTGTGCTCCTTGCTGTCCCTTTCTGCTCTTTCTCCTACTTTACCTTTGTGCTCCTTCTGATTCTTTCTGCTCCTTTACCTTTGTCCTCCTTGCTGTCCCTTTGTGCTCCTTCCTGCTCCTTGCAGGTCCTTCCTGCTCATTCTCCTACTTTACCTTTGTGCTCCTTCTGCCCCTTCCAGCTCATTTCTGACCCTTTGTGCTGCTTTACCTTCAAGCTCCTTGCTGACCCTTCCTGTTCATTTCTATATATCTATAGGCTGCTGCACCCCCCAAAATCTATGGGCTGCTGCCCCCCTCCCCAAATCTATGGGCTGCTGCCCCCCCAAATCTAAAGGCTGCTGCCCCCCACCCAAATCTATAGGCTGCTGCCCCCCTCCCCAAATCTATGGGCTGCTGCCCCTCCCCAAATCTATGGGCTGCTGCCCCCAAATCCCCCCCCCTCCCCAAATCTATGGGCTGCTGCCCCAAATCCTAAAAGGCTACTGCCCCAAATCTAAGGGCTGCTGCCCCAAATCTAAGGGCTGCTGCCCCAAATCTATAGGCTGCTGCCCCTCCACAATCTAAGGGCTGCTGCCCCCCCCCAAATCTATAGGCTTGCCTTTGCACTCCCCAAATCTGAACGCTGCCCCAGAATCTGTAGGCTGCTGCCTTTGATCTAAGGCTGCTGCCCCAA
Source organism: Pelobates cultripes (assembly GCA_933207985.1). NCBI lineage: Eukaryota > Metazoa > Chordata > Amphibia > Anura > Pelobatidae > Pelobates > Pelobates cultripes. The sequence continues at coordinate 214,098,468 of OW240914.1, read as the reverse complement.
ATCTGAGGGCTGCTGCCCCAAATCTATGGCTGCTGCCCCGTCTTATAGGCTGCTGCCCCCTCCCCAAATCTATGGGCTGCTGCTAAATCTATGAAACTGCCCCAAATCTATAGGCTGCCCCAAATTTATGGGCTGCTGCCCCCAAATCTATCTGCTGCTGCCCCCCCCCAAATCTATAGGCTGCTGCCCCCCTCTCAAACCCTCCCCCCACTTACCTGATCTGTAGGCTGTCTCTGGCTGCATGTGTTGTTCCCCTGCGGTTTCAATCAGCAGAGAGAAGCAGGGATGAGATGCAGCTTCCTATCCCTGTCTCTCTCCGGCGCCGGTATTGCAGTTCATTTTAAATCACACGAAAAATAGCAGAACAAGCTGAAAAATCCAGGGGGGGGGGGCAAGTGCCTCCCCTTGCCCCCCCCTGCGGACGCCCATGCATGTGGGTGAGAAAATACTTCTTACATATCTTCTTCATATATGACTCACAAGTGAGACTTTCCACAAGTTACAAAAAGTACTTTGTGACACTATCAGGAATATTCACTACAGTGAGAATACAATGTGAATTGCAAATGTAAGACTGAAATTGCAAAACTGGCAAAATTCTCCAAAATCAGCTATGCTTCCAGATAGGTTCTAAAACTGAAAGTTAATTTTAAATTCCCAACATTACAGAATAACTCTGTAAGTAAGGGTTCCGGTGTTGCCTTTTGGATTTACTGTAATTTGGTTTAGGCCATTTATAATTGTGTTTTAGGTAATCAGACATGTCATTAATGCTCTTTCTGAAAGAAAAGAATGAGAAAACAAAAGGTTCTACTTGTTCCTTGCTTAGCACAAAAGCAAACTTATTTGAACAGATCCATTACAATGTTTTGCATTATAGTGGCATAAACTGTTCTGGAAAACAGTGGTTTGATAAAATGGAGGACCTGAGGAACTGACGTTTGCGACACAAGACGACTCTCAGTCTTATAGGGTCATTTGGACACACTGGCTGATGGTCGTTTACCAAGCTGACTTCCAGAGACTGCTGACATATAGAAATCGGACAGGGTCCCGGGGGGGCGGGGAGAGAGGGGAGGTGCACCACAAGGGAGTGCAGATGAGGAGGGTGGTCTCGAGTCACTGGTCTAAGCAGTAAAGGGGCCAAAGCCTGACCTAGACATGCTGCTTGATGATTATTTAATCTTCTAATTATTGTTTCAGTTAATGCTCTCTGCCCTTCCATAATGTGAAATCTGCTGATATATATGTAGTCTCAGCTTTGAAAACCCAAGGCCACCATGGGATGGAGGCCCCCTGTAATGTATAAGCAGTTAATCCTTAGAAATGTCAAACTTTGATAATTTATGAAGCACGCAGACAAGTCATGCCTCAGTTAAGCCTGCGACCTCATAATACCTTCAAAATGGCAGAATGTTTGCTACGCATCAACAACATTATACTATATAATATAAAACGTGCAATGCGATGATACGCCGGCTTACTTATCTGGTACACACTAGCATGCTTCATTATTCCTTCCTCTATAAAAATGTACTGTTCCATCGCTATTGTACATAACTAATCTCTGAATATCTTATTCTGTAATCAAGCTATATGTATAATTGTGTTCTCACATACGCCTGTTCTTGTTGTTGGGACAAGACAGGTGACTGTGTACATCTCAGCACTGCAAAATAAAAATTTACAAAAAAATATAAAAATAATGTGGCATAAAAAAAACAAAACAAAAACCTATGTACACACTCCTCATGGTTGGTTCTGACCTGGTGCTTTAGTCAGGCCATCTTCTCCTGCCTCGCAAAGAGTTTAGGTTTACTAAACATCATTCAGGAGGAAGTAGCGTGAGCGCTATGTACACAATAAGTAATTAGAAGGTCCTTTGAAATAGATTCCTGGTTTTACTCAGGCAATTATTGTATATGGGCACCGTGCAATTGGTCATAATGTTACATTATATTAGTATTAAAGGTCAGAAAATGTCTTACAATTACGACAGAGCTTTAACTAACAATTACATTAAAAAATTCCAAACCATACAGACATTCAAATACTTTACTTTAAAGGGTCCCTATAGTCACCAAAACATCTTTAGCTTAATGTAGCAGTTTTGATTAATAGATCATTTCCCTGCTCAATTCTCTGCATGTGACGTAGACATTAAATTACTATACAGTAAGTCTTAGGAAGGATGTTTAAACTTCCTTTACTGCAAATTATATTTAATTTAAAAATTCTTATCTGGTGCGCCGTTCATGGTTTGCTAGATCCTTTAGGAGCCTCCTGTATATAAAGTGCAATTTACAGAGCAGGAGAAATGTTTAAAGTAAGTTACATCTGATTGAACATGAAACCAGTCACAAGCAGGGGAGGTGTGGCTAGGACTGCATAAACAGAAACAAAAGTGATTTAACTCCTAAATGGTAGTGAGTTGAGCAGTGAAACATCAGAGGCATGACCGATATACTAAAACTGCTTAATTCAGCTAAAGTTGTTTTGGTGACTATAGTGTTCCTTTAACCCCTTAAGGACTGGACTGTTTTTGCGATGTTGTACATTTGCGACCAGGCATATTTTTACACTTTTGTGGTGTTTGTGTTTGTCTGTAATTTTCCGCTCTCTCATTTACTGTTCCCATACAAATTATATATAGTTTTTTCAGGACAAATGGGGCTTTCTTTACATAACATTATTTATATAATCTCATGTATTTTAATTTAAAAAAAATAAAAAAATATGATGACAAATTGAAAAAAATACATGTTTTTTTACTTTTACTTGAAAAATCTTTTACTCATCTACAAAAGCGAATGAAAAAAACTGCTAAATAGATTCAAAATTTTGTCCTGAGTTTAAAAATACCCAGTGTTTACAGGCTTTTTTGCTTTTTTTTTGCATGTTATAGGGCTATAGGTACAAGTAGGATATTGCGGTTTCAAAACCATTGTAACACTATTATCTGTCATAAATCTCTGAATAACACCCCACATGTACATATTTTTTTTAAAGTAGACAACCCAGGGTATTCAATATGGGGTATGTCCAGTCTTTTTTAGTAGCCACTTAGTAGAAAACACTGGCCAAAGTAAGCATTCATATTTGTTTGTGTGTGAAAAAAGTAAAAAAACTAAATTGAACGCTAATTTTGGCCAGTGTTTGTGACCAAGTGGTTACTAAAAAAGACTGGACATACCCCATTTGCAATACCTTGGGTTGTCTTCTTTTGCAAATGGTATGCCATCATGGGGATAATTCTCATTCCTGGGCTACCATACGCTCTCAAAGGCAACGTAACCAACCTGGCCATTTTCAATGTAAAAATATTTGACCCATATATTTGACCCTGTAACTTTCACAAATGCTATAAAACCTGTACATGGGGGGTACTGTTGTACTCGGGAGACATCGCTGAATACAAATATTAGTGTTTAAAAACTGGAAAACGTATCACAACAATTATATCATCAGTAAAAGTGCAGTTTGTGCGTGAAAATGCAAAAAAAGTCACTTTCACTGACAATATCATCGCTGTGATATGTTTTACTGTTTTCAATCACTAATATTTGTGTTCAGCGAAGTCTCCCGAGTAAAACTGTACCCCCCATGTACAGGTTTTAGGGTGTCGTAGAACGTTACAGGGTAAAATACAGTGCTAGCAAATTAAATTCTCTGGACTTTCGGCCTGGGTTGGCAGGCAGGTCCCTCAAATTGCAATCAATAAAATTACTTAATTATGTAAAAATATTACATAAATACGCATGTAGAATTTAAATATATATGCATATTTATATATTTGAAGTCTACGTGTATATTTATATAATTATTTATGTAATTTTGTATATGGACATATGTATATTTCGTATTATTTTTATTTATTTATATATACATAGATATATATACAAATTCATTCTAAGTGTATTTTGATTTAAATATATACATATTAATTTTAAAATACAGTTAGAATAAAATTTCATATAGATATATAATTTGTTTTTCAATTTTTATTATTATTTAAAAAAAAATGTATTTAATTTAAATTACTTATTATTTATATTTTATAATACATATATACAATATATATAATTATTATATTTATTTTATATATATATACACGTGTGTAATTTAATTATAAGTGTATTTTTATATTAATATAAGTGCATATTAATATAAAAATACACTTAGTATGACATTATATATATGATATATAGACATATATTATATTAATATAATATATGTCTATATATCATATATATATACACATATATAATTAATTTTTTTTTATTAACATTAACTTTATTTTTTTTTTATTTTACACTAGCAGGGAGACTGCCTGTCAGCACAGGCAGTCCCCCTGCAGGCAGACAGATGGACACCTATTGTGACCATGTGATCGCTGTGTTGACCAATTGGCAATAAAAAGCCCTGTGAGGCGAAACGCGTTTTGGCTGTATTTATATTTTATTTACTCTGTTATTATTAATAAAGTTATATTGAGTTTTTATATATCTTTCTATTATATAATATTTTTTATTTTTTTGAAACCTGGTACCTGCTATATTGGAACACGCATATGCTCAAGAATCCCAGGTGGGGATAATACCACCTACGCTACCAAAGTGAGCAGTATATCCTGCTCATATACATGTGAGTATTTTACTGCTCTTATTATTTTATTCTTTTCACTCATTCAGTGAGCACTATATTGTTTCTTCATCTCTCCACATACCGAGGAGTTTTTCATATTTTCATCACCTATATCCTACCAGTGGAGGATCAACGCCACTGAATGCTACTACCACTTGAGCAAGTTTATGCTCAGAAATAGGTGAGTGGATCACCTGCTATAAGATTCGCCTACCTACCTATTTGCTGTATTACCATCTGCACTATTGGAGTCTCTGTTTTCTTTACATGTCCATATATCCACCATTGAACTGAGATACCGTTACCACAAGAAGATCCAGTTACTCTTTGGACGTTCGGACTTTTTCCAGACTCCAGTATTATTACAGGTTTTATTAAAGACTTTTTTTAGCCGTTGGGATCATTTTACATTGTTTTATTTATATATTTTGTCTTAGCCTATTTTATATTTACTTCTATTTCCACTACCATATAGCGCGACCTATATATTTTCTTTGTTTGTCCTTTATGTGAGGAGTAGAGAGGGAACCTCATTTTTATAGGTTGCTGCTTCCTTATTTGTTCTTTATCTTCTATTGACGTTTTAGCGCTGTCCCATTACCCTGTTGTATCCTGTAACTAGTCTACGTTTAGGGAAGACGCATGGGAATCAATTCCTCGTGGCAGTCGAGCACTGTAGACATTCCTTCTTTTTCCTCATTCTTTCTCTGTCCTTCTTACAGGGAAAGCCTTGTTTGGTAAAAATGGGACAAGAACATGCCAGACCTTCCAAAGGCTATTTAGCTTGTGATATTGTTAAGGAGAGAGCAGGAGAAGATGCTATGTTAAAGATAAAGAAGATAGCAAAGATTTGTAGTTTTCAAATGTCACCCAGTGACCTTATTCACTATTGTATTGTGATGATTGCTTAATTGTAGTTATATTGTGTGTGGTGTATTTGCATCTGTGTGTGTGTAGTGCAGTTTGTCTTTGTATTTTTAAGGAATTTGTGATTTAATTCCATCTGTATATTGTGTCTTCACTCGTTTATGTGCCTCTTTGTTTGCAATAAATGTAACGTATAAGTCTCTGTCCTTCTGTCTTGTTACTTTACGGCGCTCACATGATTAACCTTCATGCCTGCAGTTTATTTCATTTCTCTCTCTCTCCCCTTTTTACACTGTCTCAATTCCCCCCCATCCTTCCTCCTCCTCCTCCGAATCTGTGCAGCTCACTCTCTATCTCTCGCTCTCTGTGATGTACAGGTTTAGGGGGGAAGGAGTGACATGCCTGCATTCAGTGAGGAATGTGGCAAGTCTGTGTTCAGTGAAGTATCGCGGTTGCTCAGCTATGAAAAATTGATATTGATAGGTCTTCAGGCGGACGGCTATAGTCAGAGCTACTGACTAAAGTTAGAGATGTGATTTTTTTGCTGGAAAATATTCTAATTAAGAACTGCTGTGTAATATTGTGTATTTTGTTATATACATAGAAGTTGATAGGAAGGTTACGGAGTGATGTGTCGTATAGAGGTTACTAGAGTTTGAATATATATATATATATATATATATATATATATATATGTATATATATTTTGTGTTTTGTGATAAGGCAGTGAGGATTGTGAGGGAGACTAACTCACAAGAATGCATTCCACTTTTCTGAGATGCTGTATTTTCTTTCACGGTGTAAAGTATCTTCTGCGAGAATGGTGTATAGGGGCAGAGAGGGGATGATTACGGTGCTTAGGAAGGTTAAGCTGATAACATAATAGAGGAATATTTGGACATGTAAAGTGTAAAAGGCAAGTGTGATTTGTTGCAATACTAAATAATGTGGATAGAGGGAATACGCGGAATAGCTAGGTTAGTATATGAAGAGGAAGGAGATTAATGGTTGTTGGATGATAAGGGAAATTGGTTGAATTCCGTGAGATTATTTTGCATTATGTTATTTTAAAGTACATGTTAAATGCATAATGTTCTCAATTGTCTTATTTAACTTGCTTGATTTATTTACAGTTTAGTATTACATTTTGCAAAGGATGTTGCTTATTTGATTTATTTTTTCAGTTATAATATAGTGTAATGTTGAAAGTACGTCCAGCCACCTCCCTAAAAGATGGCGCCTAGTACGAAGGGTAGGAGGTTGGCCCAGGCAGCCCCCGTGACCTCCACCCAATTACCATTATCTACAGTCACGTCCACTACTAACGTAACGTCACTTCCGCCCTTACTATGCCCTCATCTCCTGTTTCTTCCTTTCCCATACATATCATAGCCGTTATTTCCTCCTCCACCCCGCCATCACTTCCTTCCCCCACCCTCTGTCATGGCTGCCTCCATCATGAGGCCTTCCCCTATTATGCTCGTCTTATTTAGGACCATGCTACTTTCCATAAACTCTACATATTATGGACAGGAAAATTATAAATTACTAAAACAATCTTGCTACCTGTTTCACTGTATCCGAAATGTGTCAGTGACAATATGTACTATAATACAGTTTCTATATAATAATTAATGGGTTTAAAAAAAAAAATGTGTAATTTACTAAGGTGTTTTAACTTTGTAAATATCTGAACTATAATTGAGAAATATTGCTAAGATGCCTTTTGCAACTGCGCTGTCGGACATAAATATATGAGCATAACAGCTGATTTTCTAGATGAATATACATTAATGCCTGTGTTTTGCAACTAAGGCAAATAGCCAAATAATGCAAGTTCTTTACACCTACCACACATTTTCTTGTAAGACTACATCTATGCAGTGGCCAGTTTATCTGATTTTAACATTGTATCTTCACTTAATCGAGTCTTGCTAGTTGAATAATGTTTTAGCGTTAGAAGAATTTGTGACATGTTTTATTAACTCAGGCGCTACTGGTTATTCGTTTAAGTTACAGAATGGTATAATTTTTATATTTTTATTAATATAAGTGAAATACTTCAACAGTTAATGATTTACTGAAAGACAGGCAGGAACTTTACTTCACTTACCACACAATTCTTTATTTATAATGATAAACATGTTCAGACTGCCAAATCTAAAGGCCAGTAAATGAAAGGTAAAGTAGCATTGTGAATTAATCCTTACAGGTGTTATATATGATTATTTGAAAAGGTATAATTAGATCACCTGTTGCAACAGGTGAAAAGGAAAGTATCACTCCAGGTTGTCCCAAATTTTCTCTTACTTGGGTTTTAGTATATTACAAGCCGCATACCTAAAGGCTATTTGCAGCCTTCATAGCAGAAGAGAATCCTACCTGACTCCTCATTTCTATCTGATATTGTTGTCTCCTGTATAGGTGTAGCTGACACTCTTCGGAGAGGCCTGCTAACTAAGCCCTGCTTTGTGGTCTCCTCTACCTGTTTAATCAATTTACTAGGTGCAGATGTCTTTCCACTGGATGCAAGCCTCTATCACTGTTACGCCAAAATGGCCAGATTTAAATCACTCTCTGCTGCTGATACTTCACCTTTCTGATCCACATGGAGAAACCTGGCCAGTGTGCAAAGGTCCTAGACAGTTCTCTCCCATTGCCTTTAACAGGCATCTACAGGCCCTGTTCTGGTGCCAAAGGGTGTCCTGGGCCCCTGTATTTCTCCCTGCTATACCTTACTGTTCCCTGTCATACGGAATTCTGCAAAGATGACTCATAAAATTACGAGACTGTTAATAAAGCTACTGTCCTGGACATTCTTATTGTACTTAAGCCCACATGCTCCTGTCTCACTCTACAACCTTGCTGAATAAGGATACTACCATGGTGCTGGCCCTTAGTGGTCTTCTTAGCACGTTGTTTTTCCTATGGCACCCGTCACCTCACCTAGAGCTGAGTGAGGGAATTCACAATCATTTATACAAGCCCTCCATGCCTTTGTGCTCCTCATTTCCTACTGCAGTGCCTGGTTACCTAAGGACTTTACCTGTATAATACCCTAAAGACTGTACCTTTATTCAAAATACTGAACTTTTTCCTTGTCCCCTGAAGTCTATTCCGGCTTCTGTGCTTTGCAACTTGTTAACTCCTCTGCCCCTACTCTGGGCCCCCTCACTTACCAGACACCTTTTAAACTGTTTGCATTGAAAGACTGAGTCATGCCTCTGGGGACTCACACAATCTCTTGGTTCCTGCCAAGTTCCCACTAACTCTACTCCTATCAGATGAACCCTGTGGCACAAGGAAGCCCCTGCTGCCTGTGGGCAACCTTTACAGCATGCAAACTCCTGAATAATACAAATGACTTTATTTTTGGACACAAGCTTATGATTCTTGCACCTCATGATATTAATTCTATTCTCTATTAAATCCAGCCAAAGCACCTTACCTCTCAAAGACATCTCCACCTTCAAACAAACTTTGCTTCTGCCTGACAAGGTCATACTGTAAAGATGCTATTCACTGACTCCGGCCACTCTTCTGCCACTTCCCAGGGGGGGGGAATACCACACTATTGGTACAGTCGTACATAGACCTTGATGTCCAGGACCAGATCCACACTATGAAAAATAACTATTCAGACTGGTGGAGGTACGCCTCATCATGACAGACCTGTTTTGGGGACTCTAAAGGAAATAGTGTGGTCCTGGTCCAGATACCCATCAAAGTAAGACACATGTATCATCACTGGGAGGTGGCTGAACCTCATATTTTTTTCACTAAGTCCCCAGAAATCTCATGAAAGGAACTTGGCTCATTAGCAAAAACATGGAACACTAAAAATCAATATCAGCTCTCTACAGAGGGGGGTCAGCAACAGACCTGTGAATTGAAAGACAGTTACCCTCAATATCACACAGAAATAGGTGAGGATACCGCTCCTACTGCTCCTCATGGTTGCTTTGAAAAGATGAAAGAGGAAACAAGACATCTCCCAACAGTGCATGCAGTTGCTTTGCCAGATCCTGACTCCACTCTGTTTGTGGATGGCTCTAGATTTGCGGATGAAAAGGGAAGGTACCATACTGGATTTGCTGTTGCTACAGAAGATCAGGTACGTCAAGCATCTTCACTTTCCTCACCCACATCTGCTCAAGAAGCTGAATTGACAGCCTTCACAGTGGCATGCAAAATGTCTGAAGGAAACCATGCTAATATCTACACTGACTCAAGATATGCTCTGGGTGTGGCACATGATTTTGGATCAATCTGGAAGACAAGAAGATTTTGCACAGCAACTGGCACGCCAGTTAAGCATTGCACGGCTATTAAGAAGCTGGTGGATGCCCTACTCCTCCTGAAGAAGTGGCCATACTGAAGGTGAAGGCCCAGGGAAGACTAAATTTAGAAGAAGCATGTGGTAACTACTCAGCCGACCAAGCTGCCAAACAAGCCGCAAGTGCACCAAGGGAAGTGGACAGAAGAGTGTCCGCTGAAGAAACTTCTATATCCACCATGTAGATCCTACCCACAGACCTCAAGCTCCTGAAGAAATAATAAGCAGCTGCTGACCCTGAAGAAATACAAAGCTGGAAACAGAAAGAGGCAACCCTTAAAGACGGGCTGTACTCCAACACTCTCAAGTTCTGTTTACCCAAAAACATGTACTGGGCAGTGGTCCAGTGGGCTCATGGAGCTTTATACCGATCCAAGACCCTCATGAACTCTTTGATCAATAAATACTCTGAAGCACCTAGAATTACCTCTCTGACCAACAGTTACTGCAGATCCTGCGCCATCTGTGCCAAGGGCGACTCAGGCAGAAAAGGAGGAAAGCCCCAAGCATCTAGCTAAACCTCACTATCCCTTTCAAGAATCCAAGTGACTATATCCAGGTGCCAAAAGTTGCCGGTTCAAATATGCACTAGTTATAATAGACATGTTGTCAGGATGGCCAGAGGCCTATCCAGTCACCAATGTGAAAACCAAGTCCGTATGCCCAGTAGTACACCATGAAGGTTGCAGAGATCACTCTGTGGATTCACCATTCAAGATTCAAGCCTGCTTCTGCTCCATGGGAAGTAACGTTTGTTGATCTTGACAACCCTTTGACTCTCCATTTTAAGAAAAAGTTACTTGTTAGAGAAAATATCAACAAGTAGGTGTTTTGATGGCCATAATAACGCCTGACCACCTGCCATCGATGGAAAGCCTGGACCCCAAAAGGAGACCTCGTGAAGCTAAAGTGAATCAGAAGGACTCCTTACCCTGCAGTCCTCACGTCCGGAAGCTGAGGTGCCTACGCACGGTCAAAGCTTCTTCAGGATCATCTGCCCATTTTGAGTTTGTGGTGATATTAATATTGAATAAATGATCTGAGTCTGTCTGTACTGAAAAAGCATGGGACAGGTTTCATATGATAATGAATAAGTAAATGTGCCGTAGCCAAGGGTATTATGTCCATACACATAATATATGACAATCACCAAGGTACTCTTGACACACCACATTCATGCTTCAGGACAAAAAGGAGTACCCCTGTAGAGGGCAGTTTTGACCCACTTATATATATTGATGTCATAGGGGTGCCAAGGGGGTACCAAATGGTTTCAAAGTGAAAGACGAAGTTTGAGTATTTCCCCAACCATCACTGCTAATAATATTTTGATTTGCATTTATTATATCTATTACATCCAACAGCGATTTGTTAATTATACTAGAGATGCCTTACAAGAGCTGGCTTAACTCTTACAAGACACATCCCAGATGGCCCTAGACACGATTTTGGCGAAGAAAGGAGGAGTATGTAAAATACTCCCAGATACTATGACATGACATGTTGTACCTACATTCCAGATAACACAGGTTCATATGGTAACGTAACCTTGACAATAGAGAAGCTAGGGTGTCCCTCTGAAGAATTAAAAGGAATTCAGGAACCGTTAATTCATGGCTAGCAAAAGGTTCTGACCCAGATAGGCATTGCTGTCTTCTTAATGTTCATTTTCCTTGCTCTCCTTGTCAGTTTTATGATTTGTTTTAGATTTTTGAATGCTTACTGTAGTTGTTTTAAGTCGTAAATAGTCATTTTAAGGGGGGACTGTTGTGGACAGAATATTAGCTAAAGTAAAATGCCTATTTACTCCATTTAGTTATCATCAGTATTATTCAATAAATTACTAAAATGACCACTAGATGTCACTCAGGAGTACTCCACCCATCGACTAAACACTCTCATTTTCAAGATGGCACTGGAATCCGGGGGAGAACTTCATGATGACAGTAATTATTATTATTATTGCCATTTATATAGCGCCAACGGATTCCGTAGCGCTTTACAATATTTTGAGAGGGGGGGTGTAACAATAAATAGGACAATTACAAGAAAACTTACAGGAACAATAGGTTGAAGAGGACCCTGCTCAAACGAGCTTACAGACTATTGGAGGTGGGGTATTTGAAACATTAGGACAATAAATATCAAGTAGGAGTGAAGCAGAGCTGGAGGAGAGAGCAAAGCACTGTCCCATAGGAGAGAGCAGGAGACAGGTATGTAAGGTAGAGATTACTCTGGGAGGCCATAAGCTTTCCTGAAGAGATGGGTTTTAAGGCCCTTCTTAAATGATTGAAGACTAGGGGAGAGTCTGATGGCAGTAGGCAAGCTATTCCATAGGAGAGGAGCCGCCCGCGAGAGGTCCTGCAAGCGCGAGTTGGCCGTACGGGTGCGAGCAGCGGTCAGGAGGTGGTCACGGGCAGAGCGGAGGGTACGTGGAGGGGCATATTTATGGATCAGTGAAGAGATATAAGCGGGGCTAGAACTGTTCAGTGCTTTAAATGTATGGGTTAGCACTTTGAATTGACTCCTATAGCATACAGGGAGCCAATGTAAGGACCGGCAGAGGGGTGAGGTGTGAGAGGACCGACTAGAGAGGAAAATCAGTCTAGCTGCAGCATTCATTACAGACTGTAGCGGGCAATACGGCTTTTGGGGAGACCAATCAGGAGAGGGTTACAGTAATCCATGCGGGAAATTACTAGAGCATGGACAAGCTCCTTGGTAGCATCTTGCGTAAGAAAGGGGCGAATGCGGGCTATGTTTTTGAGTTGGAACCTACAGGACTTGGCAACAAACTGGATGTGAGACTCAAAGGTGAGACCAGAGTCAAGTATGACGCCAAGACAGCGCGCTTGCAGGGATGGACTTATGTGGATATCACTGACTTGAAGGGAGAGCGAGAGAGGAGGATCAGTATTAGGAGGAGGAAAGACAAGGAGTTCAGTTTTAGAGAGGTTAAGTTTCAGAAAGCGTGAAGACATCCAGTCAGAGATGGAAGAAAGGCAAGCAGTGACACGTTGCAGGACAGCAGGGGAGAGGTCCGGGGAGGAGAGGTATATCTGAGTGTCATCAGCGTACAGGTGGTAGTGGAATCCAAAAGAGGCAATCAGTTTACCAAGAGAGGCGGTATAAGAGAAAATAGAAGTGGACCAAGGACAGACCCTTGGGGAACTCCAACCGAGACAGGACGAGTGGAGGAGGTATCCTTGGAAAAGGAGACACTGAATAAGCGTTGGGAGAGATAGGAGGAAAACCAAGAGAGGACCGAGTCACAGAGACCGAGCGATTGAAGAGTTTGAAGGAGGAGAGCATGATCAACGGTGTCAAAGGCAGCAGAGAGGTCAAGGAGAATTAATATGGAGTAATGACCTTTGGATTTAGCGGAGATTAGGTCATTAGTCACTTTGATAAGAGCAGTCTCAGTAGAGTGGAGAGGGCGGAAGCCAGACTGAAGAGGGTCAAGGAGAGAGTTGGAATTAAGGAAGCGGGACACACGGGTAAAGACAAGCCTTTCCAAAAGCTTTGATGAGAAAGGGAGCAGGGATATGGGACGATAGTTAGAAGGGGAGGATGGGTCAAGAGATGGTTTTTTCAGGATAGGTATTACAGTGGCATGTTTAAGGTCAGCAGGAACAGTGCCAGAAGAGAGAGAGCAGTTAAAGATGTGTGTTAGGGTAGGCACAAGACAAGGGGAGAGAGATCTGATGAGGTGAGATGGGACAGGATCGAGCGGGCAAGTGGTGGGGCGAGAGGAATGGAGAAGCGCAGCCACCTCTTGTTCAGTAGCCGGGTAGAAAGTCTGGAGGGTAGGGAAAGCATGATTTACATGTGGTTGAGAAAGAGAATGGCAAGGAGGGGAGAATTGTTTCCTTAGCTGTTCAATCTTGTCGGTAAAGTAGCATGCAAAGCTATCAGCTGTAAGGTTAGTTTGGGGGGTGGCCACAGCAGGGCGGAGAAGGGAATTAAAGGTGTCAAAGAGGCGTCTGGGATTGCGGCAGCATGAACTAATGAGAGAGGAAAAGTATGACTGTTTGGCGAGGGCGAGGGCTGCGCTGTATGAAAGCAACATGAATCTATAATGGAGAAAGTCTGCCTGGGTGCGGGACTTCCTCCAGGAGCGTTCAGCACAACGGGAGCAACTCTGCAGATGGCGTGTTGATTTATTATGCCAAGGTTGGGGTCGTGTTCTCCTCGAGGTGCATGTTTTGAGTGGGGCTGCAGCGTTCAAGGCAGATGTGAGGGTAGTGTTATATGTGGAGATGGCCAGTGAGGGACAGGAGAGGGAAGGGATGGATAGCAGTTGTGAATCAATGTCAGCTGACAGCTGCTTGAGGTCAATAGAGTTAAGGTTCCTCCTGAGCTGAGGGGGGTGAGGCTGAGATTGTTGGGTGAGGGGGTAATTGAGAGCAAATGATAAGAGGTGGTGATCAGAGAGAGGAAATGGGGTGTTGCAGATATTAGATATTGTACATGAAGAAGAGAAAATAAGGTCGAGGGTATTGCCAGCTACATGAGTGGGAGAATTAGCCCACTGCAAAAGTCCAAGGGAGGAAGTGATTGAAAGTAGTTTAGAGGCTGCTGGGGTCAAAGGTGGGTTAACGGGAATATTTAAGTCTCCAAGAATTAGGGATGGGATGTTGGAAGAGAGGAAGTAGGGTAGCCAGGCAGCAAAGTGGTCAAGGAAGAGGAGAGGGGAACCAGGGGGACGATAGATTACGGCAATGTTAGCAGAGAAGGGTTTGAAAAGGCGAATTGAATGAATTTCAAATGATGGGAAAGAGAGGGAAGGGGGGGTAGACAGGGTTTTAAAGGTGCAGTGGGGTGAGAGAAGAAAACCTACACCGCCACCTTTAATCTCCGCTTGTCTTGGGTTGTGGGTAAAGTGAAGACCACCAAAAGACAGTGAGGCAGGTGTAGCAGTATCAGAGGGAGAGAGCCATGTTTCTGTTAGTGCAAGCATGTTTAGGGAGTGTGAGATAAATAGGTCATGGATGGAAGTAGATTTAAAGGTGCTGCACACAGAGCGTGCATTCCAGAGGGCAGCTTTAAAAGAGGAATTATAGTGAGAATTACATGGAAAGTACCTCCCTGGACATTAAGGAAGGGAGGACATGACTGCTGGCAGGGATAAGGGGTTGGGTCACAAGGGGATACATTGTTACACATGGGGGGACATTAAGATGGGGAAAAAGGGATCTGATTTGGGGGGCCTACAAAATGTATGGCGGGCAATGCTGGTATCGCTATGACCAGCAATTCCGACAAAAGATGGCGGTGTGCCCGGGTATGGATTTCGCCGTGCAGGATGGCAGTCTATGGCTGTTACTTATGACTCCCAGTAGACCATCCCCCTTTCCCGGGCCTGCCGGAGGTAACTCCGGCTCCTCTGCAGGGCAGAGGAAAGGTGTGTGTTGGCTCTTTAATGAGAGCCACTGCCGCTGGTATAGCTCCTGCAGGTTCCGCCATGAGTGTGCACACTGCGGGGGAGCCCACCCCGCGGTGCGCTGCTTCCGTAAGGGGAAGCCAGTTTCGGGAAAGGGTCCCTCTCGAGATGACGTACCTAGGGGAGAGGACGCCGGTGGACGCCCTAAGGATGCTCCCGTGGCTCGCCCGGTATCATAGGGGTCGCGATGCTCAGACATTGTTTGATGGTTTTCAGGTAGGTTTCTGGATCCCCTTTGTTCCCTCTTCTTTCCCTCAGTTCGCGGACAATCTCCGCTCGGTTAAGGGCAAAGAAGATATTTTACAGCAAAAATTGCAGGTGGAGGTGCAGGCGGGTCGCATGGCTGGCCCGTTTAGTGCGCCACCTTTTCCTAACCTGAGGGTCTCCCCTCTGGGGTTGGTTCCCAAAAAGGACCCAGGTTCCTTTCGTTTGATCCAGCACCTATCCTACCCGTCGGGTGAATCGGTAAATGATGCCATTGGCAAGGACATCTGTCGCGTGCGATATGCATCATTTGATAGGGCTTTGGAATTAGTTCGTCGGGCCGGTCAAGGTGCTTTGTTGGCAAAATCTGACATAGCATCGGCTTTCCGTCTGTTGCCAGTTCACCCCTCCTGTTTTCACTTGCTAGGCTGTTTTTCAAGGGGTTTTTTACTACGACATGTGTTTGCCCATGGGTTGTTCTATTTCTTGTTTTTATTTTGAAATGTTTTCCTGTTTTCTCGAATGGGTAACGCTACAGGAGGCAGGTTTGGTGTCTGCTACTCACTACTTGGATGACTTCCTTTTCGTTGGCCCTCCGGATTCGGGTGAGTGTGAGCGTCTTTTGCAAACGTTTCGGGCTGTCATGGGATATTTCGGAGTCCCCGTTGCAGAGGCTAAGACGGTGGGCCCGGTTCGGGTTTTGTCGTTTTTGGGGATTGAGATCGACTCTGTCGGTATGGTTTTTAGGCTGCCGGAAGAGAAGGTGTCGGTTCTCTTGCGGACGATTGACCTGGTTCGAGGGGCGAGGAAGGTGCAGTTGCGGCAAATGCAGGTGCTTCTGGGGCA
The DNA here is from genome assembly GCA_933207985.1 of Pelobates cultripes. Classification (NCBI taxonomy): domain Eukaryota; kingdom Metazoa; phylum Chordata; class Amphibia; order Anura; family Pelobatidae; genus Pelobates; species Pelobates cultripes. Next base: position 214,082,128 of record OW240914.1, on the reverse strand, counting down.
CTTGGCCTTCGCTTGCCGAGTTCTTCCAATGGGACGTGCGTTCTGCAGGCGCCTCTCCTTGTCCACGGTAGGGGTTCGGGAGCCTTTTCATTTTATCCGAGTCACGCGGCGTCTGCGCGCGGACCTCCAAGTTTGGAGCTCCTTTTTGGAGCGCTACAATGGACGCTCCTGCTGGTTGCTGGAGGCTGCGTCTAACTCGGAGTTGAACCTCTTCACGGACGCATCCAGCTCCGTGGGTTTTGGGGCATATTTTCAGGGTAAGTGGTGCGCGGAGGTATGGCCAACTCTATGGCGGGGTTTGGATGTTATGCGTAACCTGACGTTTTTGGAGTTGTTTCCCATTGTTGTTTCTCTGGAGCTCTGGGGGGAGGCTTTGGCCAACAGGACTGTTGTTTTTCACACGGACAACATGAGTGTTGTCCATGTGATAAACCGTTCCACCTCCAGTTCCCCTCCTGTTCTCGCGCTACTGCGACGGTTGGTACTTCTTTCCTTAAAGTTCAATGTTTGGATTAGAGCTTGTCATGTCCCGGGTATTGACAACGTGGTAGCTGACTCTCTTTCTCGGTTTCAGTGGGACCGTTTTCGGGAGTCGGCGCCAGCCGCGGAGGCTGTGGGTATCCGATGTCCGGTTTCCTTATGGGAGATCGATTTGGAGGATTGAGGAGCTTGGTGTCGGACTCCTTAGCTGACGCTACCTGGAATGCATATCAAGCCGTCTGGCGGAGGTGGCTGTCCTCGTTTTCGCAGGACCTGATGCTGGGGTCGGAGTCCGGGCGCTTGGAGGCGACTCTGCTACTGTTGGAGTCCATGTTTGCGCAGGGTAAGTCTTGTTCTGCGGCCGAGAAGGCTTTGAGCGCCCTATCCTTTCTTTGTCGGTCTATGGGTTGGCAAGACGTTTCTCGGTGGTTCGGTATACAGCGGGTTATTCGGGGTTGGAGACTTAGAAGGACCCCGGACCGCCGCCTCCCGGTGTCGGCTGACTTGCTGGGACGGATCCTGGCGGCTATGGGGGCGGTTTGTTTCTCAGACTATGAAGCCTCATTATTTCGGATTGCATTTGCTTTTTGTTTTTTTGGAGCTTTTAGGGTGGGCGAGTTGGTGGCACGCAACCGTTGGGCGGTGGGGCCGCTGCTCATGGCGGATATCCGGTGGTCCGAGGACTACGTGGATGTATGCATACGGCGTTCCAAGACAGACCAGGTAGGTAGGGGTTCATGGGTGCGTATCGGTGCCACGAGAGGCAGGTTTTGTCCGGTCCGTCTTTTCTCAGAGTATTTGCAGATTCGGCCGATGTGGTGCCTCTCTTTTCTGGTTCATAGGGATGGGTCCCCCCTTACACGTTATCAGTTCTCAGCTAGGTTCCGTGCTGCCTTGGTTGCATGCGGGGTGAATCCTCGCCATTATTCTACTCATTCTTTTCGGATAGGGGCGGCCACCCAGGCTAGTTTGTGGGGTTTCTCGGACGCAGCGATTCAGCGCTTGGGTAGATGGGGTTCACGGCGCTACAGGTCCTATGTCAGACCTCATTTACTATAATGCAATCTCTCCGTAGGTCCTCGGCCCCGCTGCATTTGGATACTGGGACATTCCTACGTTTATTGGGCTGCGCGGCGAGCTGAGGAGCGTCCCTACGGGAGGAATTTGGGTTTTTCCTACGAGATAGCCAGGGTAAGGTGGAGGGGTATTAGGGGTATGTTGTGGCAGCAGCTGTATTCGGAGTGCGTATCCCTTCGTAGGTACGTGTCGGGGCCAGTAACCCTAGTAATTCATGCAGGGGGAAATGACCTGGGGCGCAGTAGGTCAGTGGACCTCCTGCATGCGATTAGACACGATCTGGCTCGGTGTATGGCTCTTTTCCCCGAGTTGACCCTGATCTGGTCGGACATAGTGTCCAGGCCGCGTTGGCGTTCGCTGCCGCATGCTAAGGGCGTGGAGCGTAGTAGGCGCAGGCTCAACGTGGCCATCGGAAAATTTGTCCGCCGGATTGGTGGTTTTGTCATTAGGCACAGGGAGCTGGAAGGGGACAATTCCGACTTGATGCGGAAGGATGGGGTGCACCTTTCCCTCATAGGATTGGATATCCTGAATGCGGGTCTTCAGGCAGGTATTGAGGAGGCGCTGGCTGCGGGGGGGCGCGGTCCCTCCCAGGGGAGTAGGTAGGGAGGAACCGCGGTGGCGGTAGTCCTGGCCAGCGAAGAGGTTTGGAAGAAAGTGCCCAAGCGGCTTTGGGAGTCGCAGCCTGCTGAGAGCTGATGGCGGGGGCAGGCTGCATTGGACTCGTGGGTCATTTGATAGAGCTGTCTGTTGGTAATCCCCCAACAGCTGACAGGTTGTGGACGCTGGTGATAATCGATGTTAATTCTGTTAATAAAGCTGTGGCCGTTGCCCTTACCCATAAAGAAGGTGTTGTGTATTTATTGGGCAACGGGTGGTGGGAGTTTTGGTCTGGGGTCAGCAGTCAAGTACCTCCCTGGACATTAAGGAAGGGAGGACATGACTGCTGGCAGGGATAAGGGGTTGGGTCACAAGGGGATACATTGTTACACATGGGGGGACATTAAGATGGGGAAAAAGGGGAGGGTACTCACCAGTTCCTGGGCAGAGGTGTAGTGTTGCTAGCTTCCCGCCCACCCACCCACAAAACGTGTGTTATGATGGTGTTGTTGTTGGTTGTGTGCTGTTGTTTCTTTGTTTTGTCACAGCTCGCGGTAGTCCTGGCCAGCGAAGAGGTTTGGAAGAAAGTGCCCAAGCGGCTTGGGGAGTCGCAGCCTGCTGAGAGCTGATGGCGGGGGCAGGCTGCATTGGACTCGTGGGTCTTTTGATAGAGCTGTCTGTTGGTAATCCCCAACAGCTGACAGGTTGTGGACGCTGGTGATAATCGATGTTAATTCTGTTAATAAAGCTGTGGCCGTTGCCCTTACCCATAAAGAAGGTGTTGTGTATTTATTGGGCAACGGGTGGTGGGAGTTTTGGTCTGGGGTCAGCAGTCATGGGTATTAGGTTGTTGTGGTTTCTGGTGTTTGTACCAGGTGGCTGAGAAGAGGAGGGACCAGGGTTTGGAGAGACATCACCTGCTGCTAGGAGTAGTAGGATGGAAAGGAAGAGAAGGTGGGAGTAAGATTTAAATGTTGGGGATGAGAGCTTGTATTTAGGGTATTTAGGAGGGGTTTGTGGAGAAAGGCTGGATAGATATGAATAAAGTGCGTGTGATGAATACTGAGATGAGGGGAGCAGAGAGGGAGCAATGAAGATGGTGTTAGCAGGAACAGGTAAGTAAAATGATAGAGAGATTTTAATGATGAGGGAAGTGAGAGAGAAAGTGAAAAATAGAAATGAGAACATTAGTAGGAGAGTAGGTGCTGTATTTTTAAGAGCTGTGGTTAGGAGGGTTAAGGGTTAAAGAGGTATTGAGTGAGTATAGCTTTTTTTGGGTGTGGAGGGCTTGGTGGACAGAGGCTAACATAATTGGTTCAGAGGAATGGTAGGTAATTTGAACTATCTATAAATGTAGTGATAACCATGGGGAGGGTGGGGTGTGGGGTAGGGTGGGTGGGAAGCGATCATCCAGAAATGCTACCTCTGCTTATGGCAAGTCCTGCAGGGTTGTGTGCTGGGAGTCCTGGGTGTAGTTGATTCAATATTGTATGGGGCCCAGGCTCTGCTTATGGTATAAGATGGCACACCCAGTAGGAAGTGCTTTGAATAAATCACTTTACACTTAACCAATTATTGATGTATTCTTCTCTGCTATCTGTAATTATGCATATGATGTATTAGTGCTTTATAAGGTGGTCCAAAATAAACATTCCAGAGTATTTCATCAACCAGGAAACATGTGTTAGGTGTGATTTACTTTGGAAAGCATGCATGCACCATAACCAATTTGAAAAGGGGCAGATACACAAAAATTATCAAACACTTGATTTGATCCTTATCAACATGATAGTCAATCTAGTACCTATTCAACATTATAAAAATAAAATGTAAAAAAAGCGCAGTAATTTTGTATGTCTAACACATGCCCTTACATGTTAACTGAATACTTGCTTCTACTAAAACCAAAATGTGCCTGACAAGTAAATGTCACAACCTGCACTGCATACTGAAGTTATACATACCTTGACACCGCTGTTGTGGCCTACCAAGGCTGTTTGTTAATTTTGTGTACAACAAAAATAAAGAATTAAAAAAAAAAAAACCTGTCCACACCAAAACTATTTAGAGACTGAAACAGAAACTTCCAGACCACACGATCAAACGCTTTTTCAGCGTCTGTTGAAATTGTTATAAGAGGTTGTTAGTCTCTATTATAATATTACAGTATGGTTTTAAAAAAACAAAAAATTACTGTATGGTCTTCTCCCTGATATAAAACAGATTTGATCTCTGTCTACTATATCGGGGAGTATCTGTTTTAGTCTCTTAGCCAAAATAGCCATCATCAATTTTGCATCTGAGTTAATTCGCGAAATTGGTCTATAATTTGCCATTTTTTCCGGGTCTATCTTTGCAATAGGAATAATGTTAGCCCTTAGAAACTCTTCTGGAGAATACCCCCTGTCACCCATCTCATTGAATGCCACCGCCAGATAGCCACTAATGTTTTCCTTCATAATTTTATAAAACATTCCACTAAACCCATCAGGGCCAGGTGTATTTTTTTATTTTTTTATTTCAATAGCCCATTCCATCTCTACCTGTCTAATAAGTTTATTTAATTATTTATTTTGTATGTTAGAAATTTTTGTTATCTTTTGATTATCCAGATATTTTTTTATTTGACCCGGCGCTGTCTTTACAGATCCATTATAGTTTACTGAAGTATTGATTAAAAACTAGACCCATATCTTTTGGTGACATATGGACACTGGTGTACATACCGCGGTCACAGGGGTCGCATCTGTGACCGGGCCCATTACTCCAGGGGGCCTTGCAGACCCCTGCCATCATAAGTTGCGGCCCCGGTCCGCACGGCAAACTGCCAAGGCCACATGTTAAGGTGCCTGTCGGGTGGGCCATGCTGTCAGGACCACCCGATAGGTAAGGATTTTCAGGGGGCCCGGTCAGCACTGGGCGCTTTAACAGCGCGACCAGGCCCCCTGTGATGAGATCATCACACACTGGGAGGAAGTGACTCCCCGTCACTCCTCCCAGCTATCAATGAGAGCCCACGCGGGAGGAAGCAGAGGTAGTCAGAGTAGGAACTCTGACTTCCATCAACCTGAGCTACAACTGGACCCCAGGGAAAGTCACCCTCCTGCACCTAAAAAGGTAGGAAACAGGAGGGTGACTAAAATGTTTGTATGTATGTGTCTTTGTATGTATGTGTGTTTGTTTGTATATGTGTCTGTATGTATGTATGTCTTTGTATGTGTGTGTCTTGTGTCTGTATGTATGTGTGTCTGTCTGTTTTTATGTATGTGTCTTTGTATTTATGTGTGTCTGTACGTATGTGTGCCTGTCTGTCTGTTTGTGTGTCTTGTCTGTATGCCTGTCTGTCTGTATGTATCGGTCTGTCTCTGTATGTATGTGTGTGTGTCTGTCGGGAGGGAATTAGGAGGGGGTAGAGAGGGACATGGATCAGTTTCGCACTGGGGCTCCATGGGTTATGTTTACGCCACTGCATATGGATACGGCCTTCTCCGTCCATAATTTTATATATGCGGTTATTTTTTTATTGATTTAATAATATTTTATCTGCTTTATTGTTTTTATGATACCACAGCTGTTTTAATTTTTCTAATTTCCAACTCATCTTAATTTCAATTTCTTTAATCTGTTTCTGAAGGTTCATAATTTCATTGGATATGTTTACAGTAGGGGTTATCTTGTTTTCTTTTTGTAAATTATAGAGTTGAATATATAGTAGAAATGTGCAATTAATTTAGTTCCAAATGTAAAATTAGACAATTTTGGCAATTTGGACATTCAGATGCTTCCGAATGTCCGAATTTCGGAAGTGCTTCGGATTTCTGAAAAGTGGCAAAACAAGAGAGGGAGGGAAAATGACGGGAATGATGACTGGAATCTAATCCTACTCCAACCCCTACCTATAGATGTGTAAGTGGTTGTGGTGGTTAGGAGTAGGGTTAGGGAATTGCCGAACCAAACCAAAGTCTTTGCCCATGCACATCTCCAATATAAACAATGCTAGTATCACTCCCTCTTTTTTTTATTTGCTATTGCACTCATTTTTATCAAATAGCTTCTACATACGCTTTTGTAAGCGTACCATAAAACTGCTTTAGATTTGACTGAATTTACATTATCATTTAAATATAGGTCGGTCATTTTTTTATATACATTAAATTCTCTTCTCTTTAGAAGTTTCTCATTTATCCTCCATTGTCCGTGTGTATTGTATATATTGCCATCTATAATCACCCAGAAAAGTGCGTTGTGGTCTGACCACATCGTTTCTTTGATAAAACTTTTTTTTATTTTTTTACTATTTTTTTTTTTTCTATTTGTCAGCGTGTGGTCAATCCACACCATATCTATCCTGGCATAAGAACAATGTACAGAAGAGAAATGTGTATAATCTCTTGCTTGTGGATTTATGATCCTCCATATATCATATAATTTATAATTTTTTTGCAAGCAGTTCTAAGGCATGTGTCAACTTTAAGTTTTCTATTTATTGTTTTATCTTGGGATATCCTTTTATCTAACTCGCTATCCATAATAGAATTAAAATCCCCTGCTATAATAACCAATCCTTTACAAATTATTTCAGTTTTTTAAATAAAAAAAAAAAGTATTTATATTTGTTGCATATATATTTATCAAAAGTATGTATTTTAGTCTCTATCCTACATGGTATTATAAACTTAGCCTCAGGATCACACTCTTGGTATATTACATCTGGATTTAATTTATTTAAAATTAGAATAGCTACTCCTTTATTTTATTTTTTCTTCAGAGGAGGCAACTATAACCTTAGATAAATTACTATTTATAAATACTTTTTTTTTTTTCTCAACCAATGGGTCTCCTGTAAGAAATGGATCTACTTTCTCTTTTTAAAACATTTTCATCAGAGAGGATCTTTTATATGGTGAATTTAAACCTTGGACATTAATTGACATGAACTTAACAATGAGAAATATATTTCTGACTTCCGTCTCCCATGCATTCGTCCCTGAGCAAAAAGTTCACAAAAAAACATTCATATATACACATTTGTGGTCGGTTAATATAGGGACCGTGAAATACCTTGTGATTCGATCAAGTCGGTGTGGTGTCCCTAAACCGACGTAGGGGTAGGCCTGTAAAAAAAAAAAAGGCCCCCTTGAGGAATTGTCTAGGTATGAAGAAGATGAGGTGGGTGGGGTGAATAGAAAATGCCACGGTAAGAAGGGGGAGTAGCATTTTATATAAATGCTAACGCCTCCCACAAATACAGACCTGCAGCCTTAAACTTGTGGTCAGTTAATATAGGGACCGTGAAATACCTTGTGATTGGATCAAGTCAATGTGTGTCGAAACCAACGTAGGGGTAGGCCTGTGAAAAAGAAGGCAAAAGAAATGCAGAAAAAACACACTTTGTTTCAAACATGATTATAATACAAGATTTTTAAATGCTTTCCTTAACTCTTTATCTGGTTGCGGTATCTATGGTATATTGTGGATTTCCAACGTCCCAACTTTTTGATGATGTGTACTGGAGTATTGATACTGGATGCGGCTGATGTGGCCCCTATTCTGAATGAATGCCCCGAATAAGAGGCAAGGTCCCAACCTAATCTAATGCAGAGAGCTCTGATGTAGAACATGAACTTGGAAGTGTCTAAAACTTTAACAGGGCACCAGTGAGTCTCGGTAGGGTAGAAGGGAACTTCTAGCGAATGGCCTAATTGATTGGTTTTGGAATGCCTAAGTGACAAAAGATAGTAATCGTTCACCTTTTTTAAGTCTTTCATGATGAGACATAAATGACTGTCTGAAAGCGATGTACATAGAGGTTTTTATAACCAGGTTTGTATGGGGGTCAAATGGTAGTGTGTCCAGTAAGTCTGATAAAGCACGGAATTTCTCTCCATCTATGGGTAAACATTTTTTGTAGTGTGATGATCTAATTTATTTATGCCTTTTAATATGTTCTTTACAGGGTAAGCAGAAAGAAAAAGAGTTTGATTTGGCATGGATGTCAAAATGTGGTGGTGTACACCTGATAGATAGAGTTTGATAGTGTTATATGAAAGTTTGAGATGAAGGTGGCAAAATGCGGCAAATGCAACCGTGGTTTGGATCGAATGATCGTGTATGTTGAATTCTATGCTGAACCTCTGAAAAATCACCATAGCTCTGTTGTATTTCTTTGTGTTTGTGGACAAGGCTACTTGTGCCAATTCCCTGCCGTGCACCAATAGCCAGGCTAGTCCAGGATTAAATAGTTGAACTCCGGAGTTTGGGTCGGGTATTTGTTAGCTGCTGGGTGAAGATCGAATAACTCCTGAAATTTACAAAGGGACAAAGCGTCAGCGGCAGTGTTAGAGTAGCCTATGTATTCCCAGTAGAGGAAGAACTGATATGTGGCAGCCAACAAGGTCGGCCTGCGAACTAACCTCATGATGGTCAATGAAAATGACCGACCCTTATTAATTGTGTCACAGGCTGCCATGTTGTCCGAAAAACATTTGGTAGATCGAGTGTCTCTTTCGGCCTGCAATCTCTTAACCAGTGATTTTTGAAGATTGCTGCAAACCCAGTGTTAGTGGCTGCATCTGTCCAAAAGACTGGGGATTGGTTGGATACCGGGGAAATGAACATTGAAATCCCATTCCAGTGTACAAGGAACTCTTGCCACATGACCAGATCTGCCTTTGTCAGAGGATCTAAATGACCAATATCGCCGTCGGGCAGACCTGGTAATAAGCGTAGCAGCCTAGAAATAAATTATCCCCCCTGGTGGATAATGCAAATGGCAAAGTTTAATGAACCTAACAAAGATTGTAGGTCTTTCCATGTGCAAGTTCCTACTTGTAGGAACCTGCTCACGTCTTCACAAATGCGTAGAAGTTTATCCTCGGGGAGACTTGACTGCATGGTACTGGAATCCAGCATGATAGAAAATTAAGGCTGGTGGTGGGTTCAGTGTTTTTTTCTTGTGACAGAGGAACGCCTAGAGTTGCAAATAGTGCTGTAGTGCTCTTTAAACGTATGGGAGTCCTATTGCTACTTTCCACCATTAAAAAATCATCTAGATAGTGTATCACTGCAGGGCACCTATTAAAGTTGAGAAGCCAGCAAAGTCTCATCAAACGTGTCAAAGATTTTGGGGCTACTTTTTGCCCTAAAAGTGAGTCTGGTAGCAAAGTAATAATTCTCTCTTCACTTTATCCCATGAACATGCCATAAAGAGGAATGAATAGTTAGCAACTTGAAAGCATTAGAGCATTGGAGATATTGGTCTTGCTTAGCTATGCAGCTTTACTAGCTTTCAAGATTGCCTGTATAGCATTATCCATGGTTGTATAGTGTAGAGAGAATTTGGTGGATGGTATGAGGTAGTTTAGGCTTGGGTTTGTGGACGAATGAGAAGCCGATAGATCAATAAGATGTTTTTATGAGTGGCTATCCCAATTGGATTTGTGCGCCAGGAGGTAAAGGGGTGGTGGAGGGAACCTTTGAACTTCCTTCACAGTAAGATCATCTATTGTTTGTGGTTGGTGTACTGCAGATAGGAGGTTAGGACATTCTAAAGTACCTGCGGGGAGTCACACTAGCCCAGTGTGGAACCCTTGTGAAAACCAGTGAATTAAGTATTACACCAAGTGAGGGGACAGTTGAGTCTTCAAGTAGAACGTCAAATTTCCTATGTTCACCTCAGTTAGTCGTTGTTCAACTTAGATGGGAACATGGATTTAGCATGAGCCCTAAAGCATATGGAGCACATGTGCAGTAATCTGCAGGCACTGAAAGTGCACACTCCTGCATTAAAATGATTGCAGACATGTGCTTTGCCCAAGTAGACTATGGGACGTCCGAGCTTGTCTTTTAAGCCACGCTGGTCAGACTTGTTGGACTCAACTGGGTGGTTTGAGTATGAGGAGGGATCGGCTTCTGAGGGGCACAAATTGGTTATATGGGAGGTGGATGAGCAGACTGCACAAGACGGGGACACCAAGCCTGCAAAATGTCTGCAAAAGAGTTGTGTGTCCAACAGGCTCCAGTAAGTGTGGATGTTAAACTGGGCCAGGGTTGCAGCTGCTTTTGCCGAAACAGACTTGTGGAAGTCATAAAACATAAAACCCCCGTACTTGTGACCCTAGTCCACCACTTTGTGCATGTATAAATCTAGTTCTTCCCGGCGTTGTGGATAAACAAAGCACACAACATCCCTGTTAATACCGAAGCCTAGGACAAACTCGGGTATGGTGAGTTTTTTGTTGAGTCGTGGGTCTCTAGCCTTCATAACGACAACCAGATCTACGTAATTGTATGTTCTGTTCTCCACATCGTCTTGGGAAGCAATTAGCAACAAGACTAGATTTACATCTTTACCATCTAAAATGTCCTTACAGAGAGCTGGGGGGACCATGTGAGCTGAGGTAATCACGTGGGTGGAGGGGGGGGTGGTGAAAGGTGAGGCAGGAGTCCTACCCTGTGTGTTAGAAGGTGTGAGTGCTTGTGCAGATCCTATGGGAGGAGGATCTATGCGAGCCGGGCTGGCATTTTCAAATTTTGTCAGTCTATCATTTATGGACTGAAGAGATGACAAGATGGTGTTTGAAGTTCCTTGTATGTTTGAGTTGTGCCCCTGTGAGCTGGTACCCAACGCAGGATCCTCAGGATGCGCTGTGAGCAGCTTGAAGAGTTCTGCTTTCCTTGCTGTAGCTGGGAAGGGAACTAAGGCCAGCACCTAACCCTGAACAGCCAGTTCTCTGACCCTGGACAGGGGCTTTATGAAGGGGTGATGCAACGTACCTATCCAAACACAAATTGTGATTTCTCGTGACCAAAAGTTTCTTATGAGACAATAATAAAAAAAAAAAAATCTAAGTTTGGTATTGTGGTGTTCTTAATACTAGTGCTAATAGTATTGTAACCTAGGCCCCGAGCGTAATGGAAAGTCCAGAGATAGCTACTACATTCCCCTAAAAGGAATTCCATGATGATGCAGTGCCATTTAAGCGTGGTAGTATTTGATGGAAAGAGGAAGGTGAAATGACCAAGAAGTGCTTGTGGTTAGTCCTGATGCCAGTAGAGCACAAAGAATCAGGTAGTTTATTTGACAGATAGTAAGTTTGGATAACGTATGATGAAGTTGTTGAGTAGAGCCGTGGCCTAACGAGGCAAGACGGGAATCAAGCCCCCCTATCCGGGTATCCCCATTATGGACGAAGCATGGCCTTGTAGAGACAATTAGTAGAGAGAGATGTGTTGTTTTTTTTGTACCTGATAGAAAACAGGAGACAATAATGAACCAATAACCCGGCTTATGGGCTAGATTGATGGCGAACCTTTTTGAGCCCGAGTGCCCAAATCGTAATACATGCCAATTTTTTTTCCCTCAAAGTGCCAAAACGGCAATTAAACCTGAATACTGAGGTTTAAGTTTAGAAAAAACAACTCATACAGTTGTCCGAACTAATTAACATCTCTGTGTGTGTATTAAGCAGTTTGTGTGTGTGCTTGGCAGTCTGTCTGTCTGTGTGTATTTAGCAGTCTGTCTGTATTTAGCAGACTGCGGAATACACACACAGACTGCTGAGTACACAGTCTGCTGAATACACACACAGACTGCTAAATACACACAAACACAGACTGCCGAGTACACACACAGACAGCTAAATACACACACACACACTGCATTGATGGGTACAGTGTATGTGGTTGTGTGTGGGGTGATGTGTGTGTGTGTGTGGGTAGGGTGATGTGTGGGGTGGTGTGTTTGTGTGTGGGGTGATGTGTGGGGTGGTGTGTTTGTGTGTGGGGTGATGTGGGGTGATGTGTGTGTGGGGGGTGGTGTGTGTGGGGGTGGTGTGTGTGTGTGTGTCTTTGTGTGGGGTGATATGTGTAGGGCAGGGGTGCTGTGTGGTCCCCCTCCCCCCCCACTGTTTTCTTTCCCCCCATCCCTCCCTCATTTTTTTCTCCCATCCCACACTCAGTTTTCTCCCCCCATCTCTCCCTCAGTTCCCCCCCATACCTCCCTCAGTTTCCCCCATACCTCCCTCAGTTTTCTCCCCCCCATCCTCTCCCTCCTCCCCAGTCAGTTTTCTCCTCCCCCATACCTCCCTCGGTTTTCTCCTCCCCCATACCTCCTCAGTTTCTCCTCCCCCCCCATACCTCCCTCAGTTTTCTCCTCCCCCCCATACCTCCCTCAGTTTTCTCCTCCCCCCATACCTCCCTCAGTTTTCATACCCCCTCAGTTTTCTCCCCCCATACCTCCCTCAGTTTTCTCCCCCCCATACCTCCCTCAGTTTTCTCAGTTTCCATACCTCCTCAGTTTCTCCTCCCTCCCTCAGTTTTCTCCGCCCCCTTGAGCTCCTACCTTGTAGCATGGCCGAGAGCACCGCGGAGCTCAGTTTCCTGTACCCGGCGGACAGGAAGTGCTCTCTCTGTGAGCACTTAATTTCCATCCGCCCGGGTACAGGACACATAAGTTCCTGTACCGTGGCGCACTCGGCCACACTACACAGAGTGCCTGGCCGGAGGGAGCGCTGTGCGCTATGCGCTCACCTCCTGCCGGTCACTCCGGCTTTGCGCCCGCCAGGCCCGTGCGCCCTAAGGCGGCCACTTGTGCCGCCTTATGGATGCGCCGGCGGAGCGCACCCTCCCTCCGGCGACCTATGGCCGCGTGCCCACAGAGGGGGCTCGGCGTGCCACCTGTGGCACGCGTGCCATAGGTTCGCCATCACTGGGCTAGAATGACCTTCAGGAAATCTGAAAAATTGAGGTGTAGCATGTCAAGAAAGGAAAGGATATCCTCAAAATGCCATCCAAAACATGATATTAACCACTCCTACTTGCTTAATAATTATAAAAGTATTAGAATACTTAAATACTAGAATTAACGTAACAGATAATTGATAATCTGAATCTTAGCATAACTACCATAAATAACTTGCAGATTATTATTAGTACCGTATATACTCGAGTATAAGCCGAGTTTTTCAGCACATTTTTTGTGCTGAAAAACCCCAACTCGGCTTATACTCGAGTCACTGTCTGTATTATGGCAATTTACATTGCCATAATACAGACTGGGGGCTAGCAGAGAGCTGTTACTTACCTCTCCTGCAGCTCCTGTCAGCTCTCTCCTCCTCCGCGCCGGTCTGGTCAGCACCTCGATCAGCTCCCAGTGTAAGTCTCGCGAGAGCCGCGGGGTCATAGTGCGGCTCTCGCGAGACTTACAGTGTGAGCTGAGAGAAGAGCTGCACGGACCGGCGCGGAGGAGGAGAGAGCTGACAGGAGCTGCAGGAGAGGTAAGTAACAGCTCTGCCAGCCCACCTCCTCCCCCCACTGAACTGCCAATGCCACTGGACCACCAGGGAAGGAGAGCCCCCCTCCCTGCCATGTATCAAGCAGGGAGGGGGGATGAAAAATTAATAAATTAATAAAATAACATTAAAAATAATAATAAAATAAAAAATAACAACAAAATATTAATAAAACAAAAAAATTATTAAAATTATTTAATAAAAATAATAAAAATGCCCACCCCCCACCAAGGCTCTGCAACACACACACACACATACTGCACACACACACTGCACTCACACTGCACTCTCACACACTGCATTCATTCACACACACACTGCATTCATTCACACACACACACTGCACTCATACACTGCATTCATGCACACACACTGCACACACACACAGCACTCACACACACACAGCACTCACACACCGCACTCCCACACACTGCATTCATTCACACACACACTGCACTCATTCACACACACACACTGCACTCATACACACTGCACTCACACACACACACACACACACTGCACTCATTATATACACACACACCGTAAATAAATATTCAATTGATATAATTTTTTTAGGATCTAATTTTATTTAGAAATTTACCAGTAGCTGCATTTCCCACCCTAGTCTTATACTCGAGTCAATAAGTTTTCCCAGTTTTTTGGGGTAAAATTAGGGGCCTCGGCTTATATTCGGGTCGGCTTATACTCGAGTATATACGGTAACCTTAACTTGGATTATCTATGAGAAATTCCCCTCCTAAACAGTTGACAGCTGTATTATTTCTCAGTACCATGTATTATACAGTGATCTTCCCATTCACTAACCGAAATCATGTATCATTAAAGTGCACGAATTAGTCATGTTTAATATAACTAACGAATGGACCTGGTATAGCAGGTCTGGTAAACCGTTTGTTCGAATGAACATGAATAGAAAGATATGTCTGAACGGTGGGAATATCCCGAACGCAGCCATTCTCGCCAAAAACCTTGATCGTTCGTTTTGTTTGTGTGAACGCTGATTGAAGTCGACGGAGACTTGCACGAACGGAGAATACTGAAAACTGGTGGGAAGTACGGATGGAGGCCAGAACCGGAAGTACGGGCTGCCAAAGAGACGGGTGAACAGAAAACAGAAGGTGGAGTAGCGTTTTATAGGAACTCTAACTCCTCCCACAAAAAGAGGCCTGCGGCCTTAAACATATGAAGAACAAAATACGTTCTTCTGTAATCTATAACATCTTGAGCCGCCCCATTTCCCCTCCCATAACGACCCTAAATGCTAGAGATATATTATTGTCAAAGCAATAAATCAGGTTCTATCTGAACCTTGACAATTTGCGCGTATTAGTTTTAATTCTCTATTGCTTCGTTTTAATTCTCTATTGCTTCCGTATAAATAATAAAAACAAAAAATATTTATATACATAGTGTAATGATATAGATCAATAAAAAAAATTATCTTCCATTTAGTGTATTTAGTTCTTTTTTTCCTATATTTTGTGTGTACTTTTAGTGTAAAATTATTAAATTATTTTAATTTGTGTATAGTATCTCTTCTCTCTAATTTTTCTTACTTCAATTGCATTTACTTATTATCTAATCTTAAAATAGGAAGGCATAAACACCCACCCCCCCCCAAAAAAAAAAAACCTACGTGTGACAGATCCCCGGCTGTTCGTTGTTTTCCCCTTGTATTATGTTTCATGTATTGTGCCTGTATATGCAGCTGTGGGCCCCCTCCTTTTGTAATTGTGTAGTGTCTGCCTGGACCTCTCCCCCCTTTTCCTGTCATAGCAGGACGTTGCCACAGAGACACTACCAGCTCAGTTTAACCTAGATGTTTTTTTCTATCCTCGCTTCCCTTCAGCTTCTTGGGATTGAAACCCCTGTTTTTGTGTTGGAGACCCCATGTTGGGGGGTTCAGTAATATTATACATAGTTGTTAAATCGAACATTATCGTCCGTGTACACTTTTCTCGTAGTGCCTCGTAGAATTTGAAGAATATGGTAGTGAGTAGGGGACAAGGCTGAGGGGGAAAGGAGGTAGGGGAGGTGTGGGACTCCCTCCAGTCAAATTTATAGGAATCTCATAACTCCCTTATTGTTCTCTTTGGTAACCCTATGGGTAATGCTTGCGTTTTGTCTTGGTTCAGTTTGTAGTGAGACACTTCCCCAAATCTCTGCAAAAGAGCCAGACTGTGGGGCAGTGCTTGGTGTGGGTCTGAGAGTGTTATGAAGATATCGTCTGCGAAGAGGGCAAGGCGATTATCCCTCCCATGCATGTGAATGCCCTTTATGTATACGTGATCTTATTTTTTGTGCTAGTGGTTCCAGGGAAAGAATGTAGAGCAGTGGGGAGAGTGGGCACCCCTGTCGGGTCCCATTGGTGATGGGGAAGGTGTCGGAAAGGAAACCACCACATGATATTTTAGCGTCTGGGAGTGCATACAAAGCCATGATTATCTCTGTGAGTGCTTGTGGGGAAACCAAACTTGGAGAGTACCCGTTCAGCCTGTCAAAGGCCTTTTCTGCATCTAATGCCAAGTCTCTCTCTCTCCAGTCCCACTAGGATATTCAGCACCGTTATGGAATTGTCTGACCCTTGTCTCCCTTTTACAAACCCGGTTTGATCATTGTGTATTAATTTGGGTAGGAATCGTGCCAGTCTGTTGCTAAGGAGCTTCGCATATAGCTTTGCGTCGCAATTGAGCAGGGAAATGGGTCTGAAGTTCTTACACACTGTGGGGGATATCCCTGGTTTAGGGAGCTTAGAGATGTGGGCTAGTAAAAGTTATTTTGGTAGGGTTCCCTTTTCTATGCTATAATGAAAAAGATTAAGGAGATGCCGGGACAGGATTGTTTGGAATGTACGGTAGTAGGCGTGCGGGAGACCATCAGGGCCTGGGGCTTTGTGTGCTGGAAGGGAGCCAATCAAATCTTCTTTGCTTAAGGTGGGGAGATTGAGGTCTAAGAGGAAGGTGTCTGTCTGCAGTGATGGGGATTGTTACTTGTGGGTCTGTCTTTAGATTATATAGATTGCTATAGTAGTTAGCAAATTAATTTGCTATATGTTGTGGGTCCAGTACTTTTTTCCCCTTGGTACCCTCAAGGTAGGCGATTTTGGGGGTTCTGGATTTTATCAGAGCACTTTTATTGGGCAGGAGGTCCCCCCCCACCTTGTCACGGAGGGCTTTCACCTGCCACTCATGGGTGGGGGGCCAAGGGGGACATTAGATCCCCAGTGTAGTTTAATAGCTCCCACTCATGGGGACTGGGTGGGGGCACTATGTGCTTCCCCCCGTTAATTATTTGAATAGGAGTGGGGCTTTTTTGTTTACTTTTATTTTTTTTTTAACAACATTGAGCCACCACTGGCTTTTTTACTTAGTATTAGTAAAGGTGACTGAAAGACCAAAATTGGTCTTTCAGCCTTTTAGTAGATTGCTTACTAATACCATGGGAATTAGGGCGCGATTTACTAAGCGGCTGCAAAATGCAGCCGTGGCACGAATAGGATCGGAATATCATTCATTCGGATAAAATTCCAATCCGATCAGAAAGTAACAAATGCGTCCTAACCTGAATAAACAAAACTATACTTATTCAGTTAGGACGAAATTTGGAAGTTTCGACAGCGTCCTGTCTATATGACATTACGTTTGAGAATATTGAAAGGAGGCATCGTGAGATCACGGAGGAAAGGGTGAGTATTGTGGGAAAATTTATTTGACCACAGGAAGTGGGTCAAATCTAGTCAAGCGTAGGATATATACATAAGAAGTCCCTACTTTGTCTTATGTTTTAAAGAACACTAGATCAGACAGGAAGAAAAGACGAACAGATCCTAAGAGAGGAAGATAAGAGAATGTGATTGGGGAAAGGTAAGTTCAGCATGACAGTGCCGCTTTAAGCAAAACATAACCAGAAACAGTTTGAAAAGTAGTAAAACCAGAAAGAGGTAGTGTAATAAGCAGTGTGACAATATAAGTTTCTGTGCTAAATAGGGTGTGACTAAAGAGGTAGAACTAGAAAGAGGTACGCTGCTAAGGTTTAAATTATTCTGTTATTTAGGGTTGAGCGAACCCGGACTGTAAAGTTCGGGTTCGTACCGAACATTGCGATTTTTGGACCCCGGACCCGTACATGGACATATGACTGTATGTTCGGGTTGGAGTTCGGCGATTTAATGGCACGTTTTCAAAGGCTGCAGGGCAGCCAATCAACAAGCGTTTGACTCGTGTGCCTTTAGAAGCCATCACAGCCATGCCTACTAATGGCATGGCTGTGATTGGCCAGTGCAGCATGTGATCCTAGCCTCTATATATAAGCTGGAGTCACGTAGCTCCGCACACACGAGGTCTTATTTAGTGTAGGGAGAGGATGCTGCCGCTGTGAGGGACAGCTTAGGAAAGAATTCTGCAAACTTGTACATTAGTGGGGTGCACTTCATATCGGAGAGTCAAATAGAAGCGTCAAATACTGCTGTCACATTGCAGTTTTAAAACTTAAAAAATTTTGGGTGCTAAACTGCTAAATAGTATTTTAGTGGGGTGCACTTCATTTCTAAGAGTCAAATAAAAGCATCAAATAGTGCACTTACAGCGCAGGTGTAAACATTCTAATTGTTTTGGTACTAAATAGTACATTTTGTGGCCTGCTCTTCATATCTGAGAGTCAAATCGAAGCGTCTAATAGCGTGCTTACAGCGCACTTGTAAACATTCTAATTGTTTTGCGGCTAATCTGCTAATTAGTACATTTTGTAGTACATTTTGGTGCCTGCTCTTCATATCTGAGAGTCAAATCGAAGCGTAACTTTAATTACTACATCGGTCACTTGTAATATTGTTTCACACCTACAACACTTGTTACACAGATCAAAGTGATAGAAAACAGATTGATATTTTCTACACTGGAAACTACTAGATAAGCTGCTATAATTAAACAGTTATCAATAGCTAAGAAGTACTTAAACAATATTGTAATGCTGGGGCAATACCCTCACAAGTCAAAGAGAGGTCAGTGTATGGGGGAAAACGGTTGCCTGGATACAATTGTAAAACAATTTCCATATGTCCTTTGCAGACTTTACATGCTGGAAAAACACAGGTGCCAACTGCTGTGGCTTTCTGCAGTGTGCATACCGGCAAGGAGGGCAGGGTTGAGGAGTGGGTGGAAGATGATGTGGAGGATGATGAGGTCCTAGACCCCACATGGAATCAAGGTGATGTGAGTGACGTGTGCAGTTTGGAGAAAGAGGTGCTGGTCGCACAGAGGCACCAGCACAGCATAAGCGGGAGCAGGGTGAAAAAGCGGAGCGGCCGTCCCCTAGAGCTCGTCGGCATGTATTATCTTTAGAATTCCCAGTTATCCAAGTAACAGTTGAAGCGATAAAAAGAACCATAACAGATTTAAGGAGCCACATAGCCGGAACCCGGAAGTGAAGTAATACCGGGAATGAGGAACCCAGAAGTCAGAGACAAACTATTTAAAATAGCCAAGTAAGGAGAAGAGACAACCAACCAACTGAGGAAGCCCATTTAAGGGCGAAAACGCATTTTGGACATTTGTACCTGGTATTTATATTCATTTTATATAAATTTTATTATTTTTTAGTATATATGTGTTAGGGATCACCAATAAAGGCATTATTTATGAGACCTTGGCTGTGGTACCCTATATATACACACCTAATATTGGGAGCACTGGACGACCAGCACTACTTCAAGAAGTCTAAGGAACCAGGTTTCCAGCAGAATCGTGAGCAAAAGAAAGGATTGGGCATCCTGAAATTGTCCACAAGCGCTTACCATCTGAGTAATATGTGGTTTATGACTCTTGACTTGTGAGTGGCACTATACACGCCTTTATATAGATTATTTCTGTTATAGCAATATTGCGCTATTTGTGTTTTGTATTTATATTATTGCAGACATTTTCTGAACGTTTATACAAGAAGCTCCATCTTATGTATGTATGTTTTTCTATGTATCTTGTAGAGGTGGTTTAGGGGATACCACTCAAGGTGTTTGAGCTTCACTTGATACTTTGTCAACTCCATATTGTGCACCTATCTATTGATTTAGATTTAACGATCCATTCGCAGTTGCGCAGTCCGGTGACCGGGACCCAGACACTGTCTGGGCGGTGGTTGGACGACCGGGACCCAGTATGCCTGATGTTGAAGTTAGGAGTCACAGTGTGGAATGGATTAGCAGGATCTGGTGCAGGGTAACCGCACGCCCCCTGGTGTTGAGCACCAGCGTTTGTGCGGCCACATACTAGGACCCTGATGCACCTTCAGTAAAAAGAGTACTGGATACCAGAAGCCATCACCAGACTGATCCGCAACTTGGAACAGGATGTGATATTCACTGTAGCAGCTGTGCGCGCTTTCGGCGTTCTCACCCTGCTGCTGCTCGCCTGTCTGCGCTGCAGTGTAACTTTGGCCTTCCCGCTCACTGCCTCATATGCGACTTGCCCACAAGGTGGGACTCTACCTTGCACATGCTGGAGAGACTGTTTGAGCAGCAGCAGGCATGGGTCAGTGGCTCTGCACCAGACTTCCCTCCAATTAATCAGAGTTAAAGGATTTCAAGTGGACTCATTACAATTACAGGGCCTCTAAAGAGTCCTGTATTGCTATTTGTCATTACTACCTTCCCGCGTCGGGAGTGGGTCATTTGCGCGCCTGCTGCCTTCCTTGCATGTGGTAGCAGTTTGTCAGGGTCCCTGTACGGAATCGAACCCCGATTCTCCGTTACCCGTGGTCACCATGGTAGGCGCAGTCAATGGCATCAAAAGTTGATATGGATTGACATACGAATGTTGTCGCCTTCTCGTTAGGGAGCTCATTGAAAAAGTGCTCTAGCATGACTAGCTGGGTGATCTCCGGGAACTTGGCTTGATGGGAGTTGAGCCAGTTCTGGGTGGCCCTTGTGATGCCATGGTGTATACCCAGATATATCAGAGCTGCTGCAGAAAGTGCGGGCTTTTGGCGATCACCCTTCTGCTGCTCGCCTGTCTGCGCTACATCGTAACTTCGGGCCTTCCCTCTCACTACCTCTTGCGACTGTGCGAGCAGCAGGCGATAGTGGAGTTCGGGATGCAGCACGCACAGATCAGTCGCTCTGCGGAACAGTTTTCTTTTTTTGTATGTCCCAATATTTTGGGGGCTACCCCAAAAAAAAAAAAAATTATATATGTATTAAGGCAATTTGCCTGGATTTGTGGGAGGTGCTGGTTTACTACTTAAGGCACTCCCCTTACCTTGCTCCTTACCGTTCGAGGTCAGCATTGAATGAGGATCCACTTCCGGGTTCTCTCAGACGCCATCTTGGGTTCAGTATCCACAAGGTTTTCACCACGCTAGCTGTGTCCAGGAATCCTGTTCAGGCCTTTCCGCCCGTCCAGCTTCTTCTGACTCCGGTCTTCGTCGTAGATCGCGTCCCAGGGACTCCTAAACCGTAAGTCAGACCTACCTGTCACGCCAGGACCGGTTCCCACGGCGTACGGTACAGCACGGGTCCTCGCTTTACGGTTTTTCCCTGGTTATGACACGAATGTTTCAAGCCATTCGCGGGCTTTTTTCATTCGTACGGTCATTCGGCTGAACAATTTAATCGTTCAATAGTCATTTCGCATATCCTAATTCATGTTATATTGAAACGAATTATCATTCGGTTGTTTTGCCGTTCGACAATTTTCACATACGCTCAAACACGCTTTCGGTTCGCATAATGTCATACAGTTAAACTATTCTAACTTCTGTGTTTCCCTCACATTTGCTTTCGGCTTTATTTCTATGTATTACGTATAATCCTTTCATGCATTATATTCACCATTTCATGTGTATATAACGTTCGGTTAAGAATTGCTTGTTTAAATAGTTTATTTCTATTACTTTCAAATATTGTCAGTATTGTATTACGTCCACAAATCAAGTCCACTTATCTGTATAGACCATTTGACTCCCACGCTTTCAGGGGTCTGCATTACTTATCCATTCATACAAATGGACTCAGCCTATGTTACAGGCCTCACTTCTGTGTTATTACTACAACACATACAAAGGATACAGGTTCATTTAAGCAATAATTCTCGGGTTGATACGTCTTTTCAATACAAATATATCATATAGATATACATCACTTTGCATCATTTTGGGCCCTGCCTTTGGTTATTCTGCTATATATCATACATAATGCTGTGTAAAATAGGCCATGACCTCATCCATGTCCCTTTCTATAAAACCAACTACATTTCGGTACAGATCATTGAACTCCCACGCCAGGAGTTTTATAATTATCCATTTCATTTCAATTCACTCAGCCTATATTACAGGCCTCATTTCTCTGTCATGACAATGACACATAAGGCTTAATTCCTTTTTCATGCATACTCTGGTTGAATCACACGTACTGATCCAACCAATCATACGTTTCCTGCACAGTCATATACATATGTATATAACCTACATTTCATGTTTTCCTTTACAGACCATTAGTGATGTTGCGAACCCGAAATTTTCGGTTCGCGAACGGCGAACGCGAACTTCCGCAAATGTTCGCGAACCGGCGAACCGGGCGAACCGCCATAGACTTCAATGGGCAGGCGAATTTTAAAACACACAGGGACTCTTTCTGGCCACAATAGTGATGGAAAAGTTGCTCGGCAACACCTGGACTGTGGCATGCCGGAGGGGGATCCATGGCAAAACTCCCCATGGAAAATTACACAGTTGATGAAGAGTCTGGTTTTAATCCATAAAGGGCAGAAATCACCTAACATTCCTAAATCACAATGAATATGGATTCACACCTGACATATGACATATTGACACCTTGACATATGGATTGACACCTGTCCTCAGAGCCCCTGATGCACACGGACACAGAGCAGAATAGGGACTGTTCCCCCTACATAGGGTCACTTGGGAGATATGGATTGACACCTATCCTAAGGATCCCTGATACACACTGACACAGAGCAGAATAGAGACTGTTACTGACACAGAGCAGAATAGGGACTGCTCCCCCTACATAGGGTCACTTGGCAGATATGGATTGACACCTGTCCTCAGAGACCATGATACATACTGACAGAGAGCAGAATAGAGACTGTTCCCCCTACATAGGGTCACTTGGCAGATATGGATTGACACCTGTCCTCAGAGCCCCTGATACACACTGACACAGAGCAGAATAGGGACTGGTCCCCCTACATAGGGTCACTTGGCAGATATGGATTGACACCTTGTTACAAACTGCTATTTGTAACAGGCCCTTTAAATGGCAAATTGCCCTGCTTCCCTGGGTTGTGGAGAAGCCTACTTGCCAGCCTCCTCCCGCATGACTATGGCCCCTGGGAGATTGTGAAAATGTATGCACTTTATTTGGTGTGTATGGCCCTTTAAGACTGTCGGTGGGCATATTGGGGCTTATGGACTCTTTATGTGACTGGTGCTGGCCCTTTAAACACCTTTTTGGGGACATCAGGAAGATTGGGACACTGCCCCTTTAAGGCCGTGTCCCCAGACTTGTTGGGGACACTGCCCCTTTAAGACGGTGTCCCCTGTGTCCCCAGACCTGGTGCAAACCCTTTGTGCCTGCCTGGTTATTTCCCACTTGGTTCAGTAAATGGGGCTTACTGAACCAAGTACCACACAGGCAGACCACCCAGAAGTGGAAGTGTGCAGGCAATTTACCTCCCAGAAGCTGCGGTTAACCGCAGCTTAATTTACAATGCTGGGAGGTCTTTGTTCGTTTGCCGAACACGTGGCGGCGGCCATCTTTGATCATTCGACGAGGTCAGCGGTATGTGTAGCCAAATTCATGGAACTAAAAATCGGCTACACATTTCCGCGAACACCGCTGAGCTCTACCTTCTCCCCTACTGGTTTTACAGCTGCAGAGACTAAGTCCCATTCGGCGATGGAACTTAGTCGTTTTTTCAGCCTGAAATAGACCGACCTCACAGCCCAAATCTATGGAACTGTTTTGGGCAGGAAAATGTGCTTGCGGTCGGTCATAATGGGACCTCCAGCTAACTTTTTAACCCCTGGATGTATTTGGCTGATTTTTGGTTATGTTTAAAGTGTGCGGATTCCAAATATGTAATTATGAAGATGGGATGTGTAGTTTTAAAGTTACAGGGTATGGCTAAAAACTGTATTTTTACTGCCTGTGTTTAATTATGTTAATCTCTTCCCAAACGTCATTTCGTTCAAAGTGGAGAGAATGTTAAAAAATATATATTTTTGGGGGGGCGTGGCCTGGACACCGACGGGAGCAGCCTCATGTAACCGAAGCTCCGTGCCAGAAGGCCTAAATTGAGCAATTGCAACAGCGGAAAGGGCAGTATACACACACAAACGGCATAATGTCTCACCCCAAGACCAAGCGGCAGGCAGAGAAAGCGGACAAGTCGCAGTTTTTTGCCCCTATACAAGCCGCGCCGCGAGATTCTGCTCTGCTGGCGGGGATCCAAGATGGCGCCGAGGAGAGTGGTGAGGAAACCCAGAGCGCGCCTAATGATCAGGGGCCTTTGACACAGGCAATAATGCAGCACATGCTAGACGGGATGTCGCTGAAAATCATGCACAGTGTGCAGTCTTCCATAGGTGACTTGCGCAAAGACCTGGTGGATCTCGGCTCCAGAACCTCTCAGAGGAGAAATTAACTACAGCAGAAGAAGCACATAATGAGATGGCAGACCGGCTGCAGCAAATGGAGGAACGCCTCACAGCTCAAGAGATAAAACTGGCGGATATAGAGGATAGAAGCCGCCGAAATAATTTGCGGCTGCGGGGGGTGACAGAAACGGTGAGCATATCTGATCTGCCAGCACATGTTACAGCTTACCTCAAGGCACTGGTGCCAGACATTCCACAGGACATGCTCCTCTTTGACCGTATACACAGGACGGCGAGACCGAAGTTCCTGCCCCAAGATGCACCCAGGGACATACTGGTGCGTATGCACTATTATCATACCAAAGAAGCTATCCTAAGGGGTAGTAGAACACGCCAAGATTTACCGGAGCAGTACAGAAGCATCATGATTTTTGCGGATGTCTCATCGTTCACCCTTCAGAGAAGAAGAGAATTCCAGGGCATCACGGCAGTGCTCAGAGAACAACGCATATTATACCGGTGGGGATACCCGGTCAAGCTGCTGGTGCAAAGGGCAGGAAAGACCACAGTAATCTCAACACCGGAGGAAGGGACAGATATCCTGAGAGAATGGGGAATAGAGAGTGAACACCAGCAAAATCGGTCCAAAGAGCTAAGAAGGATAACACCGGGATGGAAAAGAGCGAAACGCATGTAGACTGTACAATCGTGTGGCCTGAGAGGGCCCAAAACCACAGACTTTGCCGAGCCGCAAGTACCACAATGTGTAAATGTTTATGTTAATGTGATGACTGATACCCAAAGATTCGCACATAGCTAGCTATATCCCTAGCAACCATGAGTAATGTGAGTGTGACGCCAGGGTGTAGTAATAAGCGTGAACTCTGTGTAGTGGAAGGATTGGGATCCCTCAGAGGTAACTACGCCACACCATGTCATCCAGAATAGGGGTCACATAAAATATCACAGGAGAGATATTATATAAAAAAAAATAATAATAATATATATAACTCCCATTAAGATACGTACTGCCACAGACAAAAGGCCAACGCGGAGCGCAAGAAACCTTCCAGGCAAAGGAGCGACTAGCTTCTACCCCCAAGGCACTTGGATGAAGTGCCAAGCCACACATAGGGCATGGTCCTACTCTGTAAATACTTTGGTTGTTGTTTGGTTATTTTGTTATGCTAAGGTACTCAGCGGAAGAAGGCCTGTTGCCAACACCGCTGGGGGATGGGTTGGGGACCTGGTGGGTGGTCTCACTCCCAACATTCAAGATAAGATATATGCTGTCACCTGTGGGAAGTCGATGCAGATCCTAGGGGTGGCTCCGCTTGATGGCACTGGGAGGAGCGAGACATCCCACAACCAACAAACACTCGCAATACTCAGCACAACCCTACATGTCTGACCCTATATGAAAATCTATACACACAATGTGAGGGGATTGAATATCCCGGCGAAACGACACTTGCTATACCGAGAGCTTAAGAAACATTGCGCAGAAGTGGTGTGCTTGCAGGAGACCCATTTCCGTACTAGGGACCACCCCCAGATTATGGAATCGGAGTATCCATACCAATTCCATTCCACTTCCCCAACCAAAGCTAAAGGCACTTCCATATTGATGAGTAGACATGTCTCCTTCTCCCTAAGATCACAGCATATAGACCAACTGGGCAGATATGTAGTGATAGTGGGAATGATCAATGACAGAGTACACCATCGCGAATATCTATGCACCCAATCAAAACCAGAGGAACTTCTTACACAAAATTTTTCAAACCCTAGCACCCATACAACAGGGTATAACACTTGT
Source organism: Pelobates cultripes (assembly GCA_933207985.1). Lineage (NCBI taxonomy): Eukaryota > Metazoa > Chordata > Amphibia > Anura > Pelobatidae > Pelobates > Pelobates cultripes. The sequence continues at coordinate 214,056,226 of OW240914.1, read as the reverse complement.
TTGTGGAGACTTCAACCACGTTCTTGACCCGTCCGTGGACTCCACTACACACAGGGCTGGTAGCAGATATAAAACCCTTAGACGTCAGGGCAAAGCCCTTCAGTCCCTACTACACACATACCACTACTACGATACTTGGAGGATCACACATCCCTCAGAGAGGACATATACGCACTTCTCACCTGTTCACAATTCGTACTCTAGAATAGATGGTTTCCTCCTTCAGGGATCCCACCTCAACCAAATCCTAAGTTGTGACATAGCAAACATTACATGGTCAGACCATGCGCCGGTACTTCTGCAGGTGAAAGACATGTATGACTTCAAACACCGCAGCCCATGGAGAATCAATGATTCCCTTCTTTTAAATCCACAGTTTGTGGCCGACTTGACCACAGACATGAAACGGTATTTTGCGGAAAATGAGACGCCTGAGGTGTCGGCCACAACGGTCTGGATGGCACACAAACCGGTAATACGGGGTTTATTAATACGACAGGCCTCCTACCTCAGAAAACAGACACAAAAACTAACACTAGAGCTACAAAAAGAACTCTATGACTTAAATCTGGCGAATCAACTCTCCCCCACAGATGACAGACGAAGGAGAATACTCCAAATCACTAGACGCCTGCACACGCAAGCCCAAGAACGCACAGAATATAACTTAAACCGCCTAAAGATACAACAATATAATCAGGGCAACAAAGCTAGCAAATTATTAGTGCGCAGACTTAAGACAAGGCAAGCTGCACAAAAGATAGCCTACATCACTTCGCACACGGGCAAGAAATTGACCACCCCAAAGGCCATTAGCGACGAATTCGCACAGTATTATGAGAAACTGTATAACCTGAGACTTGACCCCATAATACCGCAACCGATAGAGAGAGATATCCAAACATATCTAAGAGACATACATCTGCCCCAACTCACCGCCCAACAACAGCTGGCACTCACGAAACCATTAAGCGCAGAGGAAATTAGGGATGTAATAAGGACCCTACCACCGGGCAAGGCCCCGGGACCTGACGGGCTAGACAATACGTATTACAAGAAATTCAGTACCACACTAGCGCCATACCTAGTTAAAGCCTACTCACACGCTACAGAACATAGAGCTCTACCCCCTGAGATGCTGACTGCGCACATAGTTACCTTGCCCAAACCAGGGAAGGCACCCACAATCCCACAGAACTTTAGGCCCATATCCCTCCTAAACACAGACGCTAAAATCTTGGCCAAAACATATGCGCTACGGCTGGGGTCAATACTGCCCGAAATTATCCACAACGATCAAGTGGGCTTTATCAAGGGGAGACAGGGATCGGATAATACTAGAAAAGTACTGAATATCTTACACTACCTCCGCAAACAGAAACAAGGGGGGCTAATGGTCTCCCTGGATGCAGAGAAGGCCTTTGATCGCCTAAACTGGACATTTCTGCGTGCAGTGTTGAGAAAGTTTAAACATCCCGGAGGGGTTTGTTTCAGTAGTAGAAGCTCTATATAGCTCGCCAAGAGCCCACGTGCTTAACTCGGGCTTCCTCTCGGAACCAATAACACTAACCAACGGAACCAGGCAGGGATGCCCCTTGTCACCCCTACTATATGTTTTGGCCCTAGAACCGTTAGCGGTTAAAATCAGGAATAACCCAAACATTCATGGCGTCAGGATCAATGAACGAGAATACACTACCAACCTATTTGCTGACGATGTCCTACTGACGCTTACTCAACCCCAGATCTCACTCCCCAATCTCTTGGAAGAGATACATACTTATGGCACCCACTCATACTATAAACT
>OW240914.1:214036165-214054086 GCA_933207985.1 Pelobates cultripes | reverse complement strand
TGAAAAGAGGCACCGGGAGACTCAAGATAAAATAACTAGGTTCATGGGATGAAGCAGATACAGTGTCTACAGTGTCCCTTTTAATGCTCTCTTCTTTGCTTAGGTTAAAACACATAACCCAATAACAGTGTAAACAATTAAAAGCCAAACTTTTAGCTTTCAAAGCAAACCTGCTATTGAAATAAATGTTTGCTTTGATAATTCTAGAAGGCAGCTGAGGGCAGATCATTTGTTTGTATTGCAGTGAGCCAACTGGATAAGTTTTGGGTCATAGGAAGAATTTGTACATTAGCAACTCTCAGTGCCTAGCAATGCTTAAAATATTTCTGCATTTGAAACTACGGGGTGCGCATTAATGATGCACAATTACTACACAATTACAATGTCAATGACTGAGTTGGCAGACCATGCAGCAGTTAGCATGTGTAGCAAATAATATACACAAATGTGTTTTACGGTTACAGCTGAAGCAGTAAAGATTTTATCGGATCTCTTGAAATGTGTAGGGTATTTTTTTTTTTTTTAAACCTGTTATGAACTGCAATTACACTTATGAAATGAATCAATTTTTATCTGTTCCTTTGACCCATTGCCTATTATAGATGAACTGGATGTGTTGCTTTCTACACATTTGACTATAAATCTTAATTCACGCATGAATCAGACTGTTACTTTCATCCTACATGATATCAAGGCCTCGAAAGATCAACTGTAAAAGGAATAAGGGCCATTCCATGGTTTGAGAACGCCTCACCTAAATTAATGATTTGAATGATGCTTAATTGATATATATTTGCTTGACTTGTTTTGAAGTCCGCTTTGTATAGGCAAACTCATAGCAATTTGTTATTTTTGACCTAATTTAATGCTTATATAATTATGGGCAACTATTATAAATATCCTCCCCCCCCCCGCCCCAAATAAACAAATTGGTGTGCTACAATGGCAAGTTTCCTGTTGCACTCTGTTCTTGCCACAATATTATATTCCTCCTGAAACCAGCACAGACAGATGAAGCCAATTTTGAGAAGTATATTATCAAATGATTAAGGAACACTAACTATAAATTTAGGAATACAAACCTGTGCCATAAAAAAACAAAAACACTTTTACATTGCTGAGTTAAAAGGACATGGCCAATGCACCCAGACAACGCCTTTAAGACTAAGTGGTCTGTGTGACTATAGTGTCCCTTTAACATATTCTACATTTAACTTTCCCTTATCTAAGAAATCTTGTTCTTATTAGGCTGTTAAAAGAAGTTTACCCTAATGGCAATGGAACTGGCAGACGTGAGGTACATGAGAGAGATCAGCTGGGATAATTTCCACATGTCTACCTGACCTACCTAATATTATGAAAGCAGAGCCATCAGTTTAAAGTGCAACCTCTTACAGCTCCATATTAAAAGTAACCGCATTCAATCATTGTAATCACTGATTTAGGAAGTATGCACTCACTAAATCCTAATGCAAAGTTCCCACCCACCTTTATCCATGCATACCCCTAATAGTAACCCTTTCTAAGTATTCTCAAACATTAGCCTCATATCCCCAGCTATACTTTTTCAGCAAAAAATTGACATGAGCTGATTGCAAACAGTAAGCATAACAATAAGCTAAAACAGTGGCCACTATGAGCAGTCAGACATAATGCTTTTAACGGAGTTACCTTAATTAGTTATTAATGATTAGGGTGTAGTGGTTGTAATGCAAAGAGTGCTCTGGCTCCTCACCATTGTACGAAGTCAAACCGTTTTAAAACCGTTTACCTGGGGCCAGAAGTTCCTACTGAGAAGCTCCTGTTAGCTTTCATGAGCTACGCCCATACAGTACATTCTAAAAATGATTAACTGCTTACATTAGTAGGGTCACGATGGTTCCTGGCACCATAACCACTAGAGCATACTGTAGTGCAGCCTCTTAAATCTCTTAAATGGAGCTATGAGAGTCTGTACTTTTAGCTGACTGCTTTGAGTATTCAAGGAGGATAGGAAGTATATTTTATACATGCATGTCTTTTTCTTGCTTTTTCTTTATTGTAAAGTGTTGCAGAATAGGTTGTTGTAATTTAACTGCTAATTCTAATCACTTTAGATTAAGAATTGTTTACTTGCCTCGCTTCCAGTGCCTAGACACCTCCTCCCACTTCACCTTCGATATCATAATCATGCTTGCCTGTATCTGATTTCGTCCAATCTAATGCTTCTCGTAGAAAAGTGTTGTGGACATGGTACGCATGCGTAGCAAAATGCTACACTCCTTCAATCAAATGCTCTCTATAAGCATAATTTGATTAAAGAACAAAATTTGTCTGTGTTCTGAGGGCAGAAGAGCTTCTAGTGGCTCTCCTAAAGAGGTGTATTTAACTCTACAATGTAAACATTACCGTTTCTACAGAAAGGCAATGTTGTAAATAAAAAGGTTAAAATGATAGTGCCATTGCACCCAGACTGTTTCGTTTTGATTAAATTGCATTTGTGGTCTTTTAAAAGATCACAGAGCAATTTAAGTGATTTGTGCTGTGATGTGCATTACAATGGAGAAATATAATAGGAATCAAATGGAAAAACACCTATATGTGCACATACATTCTCACTCAAAGCCTGTAAGAGTCATCATGACCAATAAATCTTTTGCCTTACACCAATATTTTTTCAATATGTAACTAACTGGTAACCATGAGCTGTTATTTAATCCCTGTACTTGGGGAAGATTGAAGTACATCACATGTTTATAGGACACTACCCTTTTGTTCCAGCCCTTATTCTTTGACATGGTTAAAGTGGTGCAACTCCCTATGCGAAGGGTAGGCAACCGTCGACACACCAAATGTTGGTGTCCCTTTTTTAGCCTTATGAGAAATGTAGTCTATAGCATCTGAAGTACCAAAGGCTGCCTATTCCTGCCCTAGGCCATTGATTCACAAATGTTTCATGTGCTTATGTACTATATTAACCCCTTAAGGACCGCTGACGGTTCAGGACGGTCATCGGAAACTTCCCCTTGAGGACCGATGACAGTCCTAAACCGTCATAACGGTAATATTTACTTACCTGATCGCCACCGTTCCCCCGGTGGCAATCAGCGTTACTCCCAGTGTGGAGGGGACTGCCTGACATCACAGACAGTCCCCCTTCGGCGAATTAGGGGGTCACATAGCCGCAATAGGCATCCGTGAATCTACCTGCAGGCATGTGTAAAATAAAAAAATAAAAATTGTTAATGAATAAAAATATAATTTTATTTGTATGTATGTATATATGTATGTAAAAATAAAAAACGGAAAATATATATGAAATTTTATTCTAACTGTATTTTGAGATATATATATATATATATATATATATATATATATATATATATATATATATATATATATATATATATATATATCTCAAAATACACTTAGAATAAAATTACACATGTATGTATATACGTGTGTGTGTGTGTGTGTATATATATATATATATATCACAAAATGTTTCATGTGCTTATGAATATTTCATGTGCTTCATTAAGCTAAAGTTGTTCAGGTGACTACAGTGTCCCTTTAACATACAACATGGCCAAAACAGTCTGGTACTGAAGGGGTTAAAAGACAGGGAAAAACAAATAAGGCCCTAAATACAAGAAATAGGCGACTGAAACTTAAATTTATAACCCTTATAAATAAGCCAAAAAAATAAAGAAAAAAAAATATACAAAAAATAGATGTAAAGTAAAATCTATATATCTTACTTGAATTGATTCTTGTAGCCATGTACCCAAAAGAAAAGAAAACAATTGAATGCAGTGAAAATCCATATGACGCAATAGTGTATCTATGAGCTACTACGTCAAAGAAAAACCCATTAGTGGCATAAACCCCAGAGAATTTCAGACCGGATAGAATAAATGTATTTATTTTTTTAAACTCACAGATTTTATTGTCGTCATAACAATGACAACATATAGTGTACATATAAATAAAATAAGCATCTGTTTTGGCTATTAAATTACATTGAAAAGGTACATGATAGAATTCTAGGTGAGCTAGACTAGTTATACCCACTTGTTTACTGTATTGTTTCAGGGCATGCAGTGATGGTCTTCCACTGTTTATGCTGCAACATTGTATCTCGAAAGCGACAATGTTTTCATTTGCAGGCAAAAAATAAATAAAATAAAACACCAGGGGCACTGCACAATAGACTGGGGTACATATGAATTATAGAAAACTAGACCTGGTGAAACTACACATTTTGAGCAAAAGTCTTCAAAGTTAACATTTATTTTGGGGGTATTATTTCAAGTTAATTTTGACAGATATGCTGGAAAACAATGTTTCAGTCCTTATTTTCTGCATTTATGATGTTCAAAGTTCCTGAAGAGATGTGAAAATTTCTAACCTTTGTTCCTTAGAAATCATGTGAAGTGTTATATCAGGCTCATTTAAACCTAATTTTCCTAGGCCTCCCACAGTCCTTTGTAAGTACTGCATCTTAAAATTAGCTTCTTTTTTTTAACCATTTGCTGTAAAGTAGTAGAACATATTGCTAATGTGTTCACCAGGGAAAATGCTGGTGCATTATTAATGAAGGCTGATGGGAGAAACGGTAAAAGGGGATAAAATATACTGATGTAACAGATTCCTGGAAACCAAACTTGTAGCTTTTCACCACTCACACCTTCCGGGAATCTCATGTGTAAGTTACCCCGGTAATCACGTGACGATAGGGCTGGGCAGGGCTGGTTAGTGATACATTAGAGCACATTGTAATGTAGCTAAAAATCTATGTAACCATTTCTTAAAGAAACTTTCGCAGTCTGGGAAGGTGCTACATAAATGCTTTGTTTATAAATATCTAATTTATCCATGATTTGAGTTTTTGCTTTGTTCAGTAAACAATGAGTTGTGGTAAATGCAAAATTTAGGGCAAAACAAAAGAGCAAAATATCTTATAGAACCATGTTGCTCTTGTGGTGTGTTTTTGCAGGTTTTTTTTTGTTTTTTGCTCACATTTTAGTGCAGAAGGATGCAAAATGAAGCCTTTGGGTGAAGTGTCAGCTGCAAATAGATGGAATGTGTGAAGGGGTGAGTGATTTAAGGAGAGCAGGAAAATTACTTCTCAAGTGTTATGCTAATCGGATAAACATTACATTTGTATAGTATTTCAGCAGGATTGCCTATAGCACCTGTAGATGTTCAATGCATTGCCCTCTACACAATTCATTGTGTACCCCATGATACTTTGACTTCTTGCGCAAGTATCGTGGGGTACATAATTAAAATCCTGGATCGCCTACTTTTCCGTCCTTGATAAAATTTAAGTCCGTATCATAGTGATATAGTGTATTTTAAAGTGCTTTGTTGTCTATCAAGGTGAGAATACCTAGTGTAAGCACATTTATCTAGTTTTAATCCAGTGTGGTAAACCTCTTTTTGCTGTAAATACGTTTATTTTACCAGATTGTTAAAATTGATAAAACATTCACTTGCTGACCTCAGTGTCCTGTATAATGCACTGGCACTCTTTTTTTAAAATATTAATGCACTTCTGACATCTTACACTGTGCACAAAATGTACACAATGCTCTACACAGCATTTTCCAAGGACAAGCCGTTGTCACCCTTCATGACACATTGTTTTATCTCCTACACAAGTGCTTTCCATACCAAACCTAATTCACTGTCAGGTATAACTTGAGAGTGCCATGAATCTGTCATCGGTCTCATTCCCCCAAATACGATCATTGCAAAATAATTGAACAGACCCGCAAAAAAAAAAAAAATATCTACTCCCCAAAACTTGTACATGTTAATATCAAATACATATCAATCACTTTAATATTCATTTACTGACCAGCTTCTTCTACTTCCTTCCTATTTGTCCACCGCATCTGGAGTCATAAATTCCTTCTGAGAGCTGAGGTCATATGGAAAGGAAAGAGGTTTGATCTCAAATAGAGAAAGGTGAAAAATGCCTGCATCCCGTCTCCTCCTTGTTATATTGTTTTGAAACTGAGCCGTTTAGATTTTTTTTATTTAAACCCATCTTCTGCTGAATAATTACGAAAACTATATGGCATAGATGCTTTTTAGTCTGGTCACCTTTCCAAGGGCAGGGCACTAATCCACCTGTAAATCTGTATGATTTGTGTGATGTACTGTAGATTTATTGAAAAGGTGATATGATCCATAATCTCGTTTGTATTCATGATTGTAATGATAGAAATGCCTCCTCAATGGTATCTTAAATATATTGTAAGGTGTCCTTAGGGTATCAGCAGTAGTAAGCGTGTCCCATCTCCGTGTTGTTGAAGGCACCTAATTAAGGAGGCCAACAGTGTCATTATAAAGTCTCTGTGTGACTTAGGACCAATGCTAATAACCTGTATTTTTTTCCCCCCCTGTTTTGCAGCACCAATGTGGTAATGAATTATTCAGAAATAGAGTCTAAGGTTCGAGAGGCGACCAACGATGACCCCTGGGGACCTTCTGGGCAGCTCATGGGAGAGATAGCCAAGTAAGTAATCACTGATTTCCCGAGAGGAGTTAGAAAATTATTTTCGAGTTACAGCTTCTTCTGAGCAAGGGCCTGCAGAAAGTTGGAATCCCCCACTCCCCCTACTTGCTTGATGCTTTTGGTTTCTGTTGTCAGTGGAGATGCCCTTTGTACATTTTCCCCACTTATTTAGTTTTCAGTTAGACAAGTCTCTTTCTTTGACTTAATTGTAGGGACTTTTAAAACTGCGATTTAAAATTAGTTATTAGTTAGTGTTTGGTTTAAAAAATCTTCTTTGTGAGTAAGTCAAAATATATCTTATTCTGAGTTAATTTTTTTTCTATCAATTTTTTAAAATGTTTTATATCATTTTAGCAATGTTACTCTGTAGAACTGATTATTGTAGAAAAAGAGATACTGATATCCTCAGGTGTATAATTAAAAAAAAAGACAAACAAATAATACTGGGGAGTTAGCCAGCTCTGTTGCAGTAGTCTGTTAGTAACTTGCTCATCTTTGTAATGAAATGTTCTACATTTATAATAAACCCCATGTCAAATTGTTTCAACTATTCATTTAACTAAAATTGTACTCTATTCGCCTGTCACGTAGTTGTAATGTTTGTTTCTTTAAATGGAAGTGAAAGTCTGCCTTATCTCCATTTCACTTAATTTTTCTTGTTTATACCTGTGATGAATATGCATGTCCCATGTCACTAATGGCATAGTATAGTTTATTTTTCTTGCGATATGCTGAAATGACGTATGGAAGCTTTCGAGGGCGAAGTCAGAGCTCACTTGATGTGTGACCTGAGAGTGCAACAACTATCTGAAGTAGTGTAATCCTGCTATTCTTTAAAAGACATCAGATAGCCAAAGTAAAATAGTTAAAGTTGCATAGCTCTCCCTACATGGAAGAAATACGTTTCATAGCACAGGATCCAGTTTCATAGAGCCTCTCCTTACAGCTCTTGCTCAATTAAAGGAACTGTATGGGCACCATAACAACTTCATTGAGATGAAGTTGTTAATGTGCCCAGAGGTCCCTAGCGCTTTCTTACCTGAAGGGGTTAAACTGTTCTCGAATGATTAAACCCCACAGTTTGCACTCAAGGGCAGGATCTCCTTTTCCTCAGCGGCATCCAGCTAGTTCAATAGAGTTTCAGGAAGAGCCGAGTACTTCTGGGCAGAGGCGCCGCTCATTTGCTAGATTGGGTAGCTAATGAGTAGCTCATTACATAGCTTGCAAAAAAAGTAATGATGGTCCAGGCACTTAAGTTTAATCCAGTGGTTAGATTTATTGGAGAAGAATCAAAACAACGTTTTGGCCCACGATAGGGCCTTTATCAATCCATACTGGTAATTATAATACATAATTTGGCATGTGATTGACACCAGACTGCCATGGCATGTCTAAAACTATACTCCCTTAGCGGAACTGTCACCATCTGGGAACTTTGTATAATGGGGTGTGCAGGCACAGGTAATTTTAACTTAACATTTCCATTGTAAGCGCTGCCGTCCTCTTCTGCTCTTGGCGCTTCAGCTGTCAGGAGTCAGTGTCATTGCAGTGCTCTCACAGTGACAGCTGGAAGATTGGCACTTCTTGATGGCGGTAGCTCTGCCCAGTGTTAAGTGTCGTAAATAGAAAAAATACTGAGACAATGTAGTCCCTGCTTTTGTTTCAGTATATCTTTTGACTGGGTTGGAACTTTAGTAAAATTCCAACACAGTCAATGAGTATTTCATAAAGAGTTTATGAAATTTTATGGGGCGATTGAGGATGACTGTGCTGCTGTAATGAATTTTGAGACTTTTTTTTTTTTTTTATCTCAAAGAAGACAACCAAAAGCTCTTATGTACAAAACTCAAAATGTTTGTTTTCAAAAAAGACCAGCATGCTTTATAATGGGCAGAGCCCTGATGATCTGGAACACATGGACCTGTCATCTGTGAATGTATGGGTGACAAGGTTCTCTTTATGCGAGCTCTAATATTGTATCAAATTTACAAGGAAGTGTACAGACTAATTTCCATCAAAAAAGGGTAGTTGTACAGACTAAATTTTATCCTGTAACTGCTTTAAATTTAAGCAGCATAAAATATAGGTAGAATCATGGTGTGCTACACCAAGTAGCTTGTCACAGCTGACTGGCAGATGCATTCACAGTTTTTTTTAATTCAATTATTCTATGTCTCCTTTTAAATCATTCATCCTGCACCCAGTTCGTAAAGAGCAACAATATGGCAGGAATTACCAATTTCTTTCCCATTAAATTTGGGGTTAATTACTGTTCTTAGTATAGTAAAAGGTAAGCCAATGCCAAGTGACCAGAGTAATTTATTTTAGCTATTGAAATTCCTCCACTGTGTGTTTTCTAGCTGTGCACTAGTACTGCCCCTCTAAATTATACAGGGGTTGAACTTGTGGAAGGGTGTTAAGTTAAGGTAGACTGTATCGCCAAATAAACTCTGTACTCTTAATTGCTTTAAATTAAAAAATATTTTGAAAGAGATGCTTGCTTCATTGTGCTGATAAGAAATAGGGCTGTAATATTGTTTTAAAGGGAGCATAGTTTATCTTCTGGCCCGCAAAGTGGGTATCCTGCTTATTCTTTCTTTGTCACGTCACTGTCTCACAGTTAATGAGTGTTAATATTTAATAGACTCCTCCGGACTGAAAACCACTGGCGTATGTATAACATTCATTACAGCGTGCATTGGCAGTAGTATGCAAAATCTAATTGACTGAATTAAACATGAAACAACCAGGAGTTCATGCTTGTTATGTCAAATGACCGTAGACGTCTGGAACAGGAGCAGAATGGTTCACTTCTGTTGTTAATGTTGATAAATAACTATTGAAGACCTGAGTGGCCAGATCAGCATCACAGAATAAGAAACAACTTGATCTTGTGTAAACTAATCTGAACAACTGAAGGGGACCAGGTACCTACAGAACATGTCTGCATTATAGAATCAATTAGACATTTTTGGTATATATTATACCCAAATTACCATCTCATATGCTGTTTTCCAGGCATGAATCTGACATCTTTCCTTATTGGCTGCACTTAATTACATTCATAATGCATGAAAAAAAAATCAAATTTAATTTAAAAAGACAGATACATTTCTAGATTTTCCAGGGGCCAGGAATTGACCGACATTGCTGAGCCAACCTTGGTCCTCCTTCTGTAATCAGTGAAAATAATGTCCATATCCTATAAAATAAGGACGTCCTTATCAGGGAATTTATCATGGATTATGTAGTTCAGCTGTTTCTATACTATTCATGCACAAATGTGTTTGCAAGGCACAGAAATGTACACCTACCCGCTAGCCATTGAGAAGTGAAAATTCTGCCGTGGCAAGTAGAAACCTATCCCCGATGAGTGTGTCGTGGGACTTTTACGCTTGCAGTGACTAGTAACCTTTAGGCCTGGCAAGTAGTGTTGAGTATTTGTATGAAATCATCCTGCAAGCGTATAAAAGCAGAAATTGTCATGAAATTGGGCATTCTGAATTGTGACTGAGGCTTTACAGGCTCTTCCATAGAGAACAATGAAAATACCTGATCACTTAGGATTTGCTCAGCTTGAGTACACAGTCGGCACAAAAGTATACATCCGTAGGTTCCCCTGTAAACTCTAATCTGCAGTATATATACTTTTATAATCTATACAATACTTATAGGACCTGATGATTTTTGCTGTTGACCTGCATAGATCGATATGTAACCTGGAATTGAGTTTGTAATTCCAAAGCCCAGAAGTAGAAAGTTAATGATCGTTTATTGCAATTAGGAGCTGCTGTGGTATATAAAATCTGAAAGTGTAACGTTTGGGGTGAATGGGCTCTGTATCCAGAGGAAGAACACAGCAAAGTCACCTTATGGAAAGTCTCTGAACAATTAGTCACAGTAGGCAGGATAATCCAAAGGCAAGACCAGGCAGCAAAAGTCAAGGACCTGGAAACAAGCAGAAAGTCTTTAGTAGGATAAGACTGGCAAAGCTTGAAGCCAGGCAGCAGAATTCAGGATCAGGAAACACATTATAAATTTCTTGGACATTACAGGCAGAGGAGACTTGTAACCTCTAGGGAGCTCCATTCAAATAGAAAAGGGAAGACCTTCCACGAGGAGGCATCTATAGGTCTATTTCAGTAGATGGCCCCTATCAGAGTAGATGTCGACGCCCCCCTTTGTAGATTGGATGCAATGCTGGATTTCCAGTTTCTCTTGTTAAACATAAACTTCTGTTTTGTGTTCCATAATTAATGTGTGTTTCACTCTGATCCAGTGTATATTATAAAATAAACTGGTATGAAGAATTCCTTATAAAGAACTAGCTCAAACAATTATGGTATCCTATTCATAAAGTAAGAGATAGCTAGATAAGACATTAAGGATCACACAAACCATGCAGAAATAATAAAATTGTAATAGTAATTCAAAAAATAAATGCTCAAAAATAAGAATGGAAATAAAATAGTAAAATGTAAAATAAGGAAATAAATATCAAGAAAAGTTTTTTTAAAAATGAACTAAAATATATAAATAAGAACAAAACAGAATGACTAAAAATGTTCTAGTAAAATAAACATGTTAAGGCCATGAGGCCTTTTGTCTTCCTTGTTGGTTCCTTTTTTTGGACCCAGTTGGCTTATATCTTTGATCAAGAAGACTTGTACTCTGGCTATCAAACCTGCCCTGGAAAAAAACTCGAATGAGATTATATTGCAATAATTAATTAACTTCGGCATTGGCTACCTCGTGGGTCATTTGCCATGAGGCTTCTGTGGACCGAATCTGCAAGGCAGCCACTTGATCATATTTACATATAATTTACAAATTAATGTAAAAAAAAAAAAAAAAATGTTGTGTTCGTGTCCACTATTATTACTTTTGGGTACAACGTACTTTGGGAAGTTGTTCCCCTTTATTCACCGTCACAACCTATGTTTTGAAGGCACTTTTTTTTTTTTTTTTTCTTGCTATGTTTGGTATGGGGTCAGATACATCATGACTTGTGGGCTGTCTCCATCCAAGGAAGGAAAACTGTATGCATGTCTTAAAGGGATTCTAACCCGTTTTCCTGGCACTGCAGGCTCTTGGAGAGCCTCCCTTCACCCATTTACCTTAATCCAGCCGGGCTCCCTCAGCGCTGGTGACCTCTCCTACCCGCTGACGTCAGCTCCTGAGTGGCGCCGCATGCGTGGCCAAAGGTGTGCGCGCATTCAAACTCACCCATTGGAAAGCATTACTCAGTGCTTTCCTATGGGAATCGTATTTGACGCTGGACTCCGTGAGGACGTCCCGGGTCAGATAAATGCGATTTACTCCATGTAAATAGCGGAGGCGGCATCTAGTGGCTGTCATGGAGACAGCCACTTGAGGCTGGATTAACCCTGCTGTGTAAACATAGCAGTTTCTCTAAAACTGAAGTGATCTGGGTGCCTATAGTGGTCCTTGAACTGTTAAATTAATTTCCATTCTAATAGGGAGAGCCCAAAAGGCCTTTCATTGGATTGAAGTGTATTTGTTTGTGCTTCAAATGTCCTGTTAACTTTGTTGTTTATGCCATTCCTCCTCTTCTGCTTCTTCATATGTAGAACTGATTGTTATAGATGAGGGAAGGAGCTAGAAGGGGATTCACATGCTGAAAAGTTGCATTAGGGTTGTTTCTACCTTCTGCGGTTGGGAGGGACGTTATCACATATGTCACAATTTCTTGTCTCTCACCATCTGTCATGTAAGATCCTGAAATGGCTTCCTTTTTATATTTAGGACTTTTCTATATTATTCCATTTTTACTGTGTGTTCTAACCAGTGTACTTTTTTTTTTTTTTTTTTTAATAAAGATGGTAGGTTGATTTGGTCTCAAGTATAGCAACACAAACTAAATTTTTCCCTAACCATAGATATACAGTATCCTTATTCAGCGGTCTTCCTCCATCTAGTGGTTGAGTTGCAAAGCACATAAAAGCTTATACTTTCTACTCATTCTTTGTTTCAGGGCAACATTCATGTATGAGCAGTTTCCAGAATTGATGAACATGTTGTGGCAGAGGATGCTGAAAGACAACAAAAAGAACTGGCGTAGGGTTTACAAGGTAAGAATTGTTTTGCAGTATTTCCACATACTTTTAGGGATATTTACTAAACTCCAATTTATAGCGCGTTACAAATACAAATGGCAAACTTTCAGCAAAAATCTCTAATCTGATAAACTTTTCCAACTACGTTGTAGTCACAGCTAGGCTGTTTTGGACTAATTTTTTTTATTCTGATTTCAGTTTGCAGCAAAACCTGCATCAATAAAGAGCCTGGTGTAAAAATGTTATTGCTCATGTGAGAGTTATTCTGTTCCTGACTGCAACTTTGTGTGTATCTAGAAAAAGAAAGGCACGTTGTATTTCATCTTGGTCTCTGTTTCGGACCCCTCCAAACAAATCAATGAAATGCATGTAGGCTCAAGTATAATTAGTGGGCATAGAAAATTCTTATAGTCGTATAGCATGTTGCCTTTATATTATTAAAATGTTATTAGAAACTCAAAATAACTGTTTTTATTCCACCGTAGACCTCCAATTTTATATTACACAAGCCATAGTCTGGTGGTAATCCAATAATCATGCCTGCAATGTGGGAAAAGGGTAGAATGGTTGCAATCTAAGCATCGTGCTCACATTTGCCAGTGTTTTTTGAAGTTATTATACAGCAGATGATATGCTGCTCTGAGTGAGGGTTTACAAAAGCTCTGTGTAGGCAGTGTAGGGGCCTGCAGGGTGCTATGAATTTTCTACTTGTTTCCCCATGAGAATTGTGCTCCTTAATATTTAATGCTTTCATACACACTACTTATTCATCCAGCTAGTCTTCTGAGGATTAGCTGCCGGGCTCATCCAGGCTGCCTCTTTTTATTACTAACGTGTCTCTCTGTTTTTATCCCCTTCCTATAAGTAATGTTCAGTTTCTGTATTCATCAGCTAAGAAAGAAGAGTTGACACTAACTGGCTTTGAGTGCTGTAGCTTTGCCTGTTGTTTTCAGATAAGTTGGTGTCATGTAAACCAAACCAAGCTTGAGGTGTGAGTCTCTTCACGCTATCAAGGCAAGCAGACTTTGTGCAGTATGTGCTTACAGGCAGTACATCATTAGTCGTAGTCCACATAGCCCACACATTTACAGCACTATAGGTTGCCTATCCCCCTTCTGCCAATGTGCATGAAAATAAGTTAAACTTTTTATTTATTTATTTTAACTATATTTTAATCTGCATCTTCTCCTCACTGTAGTTTAATCCTCTTTCTGTAAAGTCATCAAGCATCATATGAAGTAAAAAAGATTCTATTTTAGTCCAAAGCTTGAGGCAGCATTGCAGAAAGAAAACAGTACTGTTTTTCAGAAACATCAGATTTTAAATGCAGGGCAGGATCTATACTTCAAACGCATGTGATTGAGTGATTTAAAAAAATTAAATAAAAATTATTGGTCTATCCCTTTAAAAAGTAGTTCTCGATTGGAGAGTTGAGGGAAGCACAGTGTGTGAATATCCTCATATGCATGCATTCCAATGTACTCATTAGAGTTTACAATGTCATGGAATAGAGTAGATGCTGGCTATTGCTAATCTTATGAACAAAACTCCTCTAAGTTTTGCCCTCCCATCCGCCTATCTCTAGGTTTTATAGTACCTGAGCTGTTTTATTTTTCTTTGTTTTAAAGATCTGTGTCACTGTGAACTGTAACATTTTTGTTAGGGTGTGTCTCACATGCCTCCAGAGAGAAACATTCTTCACAAGTTTTTGTTACATTTTGTCCAAGCTCCATTTTCCACATGCTATTAAAATTTCAAATAGAACTAAGTTCTAGGTCTCCCCTCCCCCCCCCAAATCCAGTTTTTCATTCAGTTTCCTTATACCTGTATAGTGGTTAAAGAACTTATGAATGCATTCTTGCATGCACATACTGTCAATATATATTCTGACTCTGGCTGAAACTTGATTCGCATTCAGCAGGATGGATAAAAATGTACAATAATAAAAATCCTTTTTACATTTTTTTTATTTAGATCTGTGCTATAATGCAAACAATAAAAAAAAAAAGATATATTTCCTCCAAAGGCATTTTAATAAAATAAATCAAAGGTTATCCAGCATGAAATATAGACTAGTAGCATCATGAGGCAGTATATACATACAATATTTTTATTTATTGGAAATTAATTCCATTAATTACTAAGTTATGTTTGAAGCGATAACGTGCACTTTTTCTTAAATTTATATGCTTATTTTATAACATTTTTGCTTTGAAAAAGACCTTATTCTCATTGTTCTGCAAATCTATGTACACACAGTAAACTCCTTTTTATTTGAAGTTTAACGTTGTTCTCCAAATGTGAGTGATTAACCTATTAAACTGGAGATAGTACACCTTGCTATAATTTCATCATTATCTATCTACCGTATATACTTGAGTATAAGCCAACCCGAATATAAGCCGAGGTACCTAATTATACCACAAAATACTGGGAAAACGTATTAACTCGAATATAAGTCTAGGGTGGGAAATGCAGCACCTACTGGTAAATTTAAAAATAAAAATAGATCCCAATAAAATGACATTAATTGAGGCATCAGTAGGTTAAAGTTTTTGAATATTTATTTACAGTATGTGTATATAATGAATGCAGTGTTTGTGTAGTGTGTGTGTATATAATGAATGCTGCGTGTGTGTGTGTATATAATGAATGCTGCGTGTGTGTGTATATAATGAATGCTGCGTGTGTGTGTATATAATGAATGCTGCGTGTGTGTGTATATAATGAATGCTGCGTGTGTGTATATAATGAATGCTGCGCGTGTGTGTGTGTGCATATAATGAATGCTGCGCGTGTGTGTGCATATAATGAATGCTGCGCGTGTGTGTGTGTATATAATGAATGCTGCGCGTGTGTGTGTGTATAATGAATGCTGCGCGCGCGTGTGTGTGTATATAATGAATGCTGCGCGCGCGTGTGTGTATATAATGAATGCTGCGCGCGCGTGTGTGTGTATATAATGAATGCTGCGCGCGCGTGTGTGTGTGTGTGTGTGTGTGTGTAAACTGGATGGGGGGAGGGCTATTTGAATATTTT
The DNA here is from genome assembly GCA_933207985.1 of Pelobates cultripes. Classification (NCBI taxonomy): domain Eukaryota; kingdom Metazoa; phylum Chordata; class Amphibia; order Anura; family Pelobatidae; genus Pelobates; species Pelobates cultripes. Next base: position 214,038,462 of record OW240914.1, on the reverse strand, counting down.
TGTTACCTGGCCAGGGAGGGAGGATATGTTAATCTCTGGTGGTCCAGTGGCATGTACTGAGCAGTGGGGGGACCAGCAGCAAGCTGTTACTTACATTTCCTGCAGCTCCCCAGTGTAAATCTCGTGGTGTGCGTGCTGCGCGGAGCGTTGCCAATGTAATCCGTGGCAACGCTCTGACGGCCGCGGGTCTCGCGAGATATACACTGGGGAGCTGGAGAAGCTGCAGGAAAGGTGTGAATGCTGTGTGTGTGTATATATATAATGAATGTGGTGTGTGTGTATATATAATGAATGCTGTGTGTGTGTATATATAATGAATGCTGTGTGTGTGTATATATAATGAATGCTGTGTGTGTGTATATATAATGAATGCGGTGTGTGTGTGTATATAATGCGGTGTGTGTGTGTGTATATAATGAATGCGGTGTGTGTGTGTGTATATAATGAATGCGGTGTGTGTGTGTGTATATAATGAATGCTGTGTGTGTGTGTGTGTATATATAATGAATGCTGTGTGTGTGTATATATAATGAATGCTGTGTGTGTGTGTGTGTATATATAATGAATGCTGTGTGTGTGTGTGTGTGTGTGTATATATAATGAATGCTGTGTGTGTGTGTGTGTGTGTGTGTGTGTATATATATATATATATATATATGTATATATATATGTATATAGTTATAGTGAATGCGGTGTGTGTGTGTGTATATGTATATGTATATATATATATATATATATATATATATATATATATATATATATATATATATATATATATATATATATATATATATATATATATATATATATTAATGAATGCGGTGTGTGTGTGTGTATATATAATGAATGCGGTGTGTGTGTGTATATATATATAATGAATGCTGTGTGTGTGTGTGTAAACTGGGTGGGGAGAGGGCTATTTGAATATTTTTGTAATATTTAATTTTTTAACTTTTTTTTTTTAGTCCACACTCCCTACTTGTTACCTAGCCAGGGAGGGGGGATATGTTAATCTCTGGTGGTCCAGTGGCATGTACTGAGCAGTGGGGGGACCAGCAGCAAGCTGTTACTTACATTTCCTGCAGCTCCCCAGTGTAAATCTCGTGGTGTGCGTGCTGCGCAGAGCGTTGCCAATGTAATCCGTGGCAATGCTCTGACGGCCGCGGGTCTCGCGAGATATACACTGGGGAGCTGGAGAAGCTGCAGGAAAGGTGTGAATGCTGTGTGTGTGTATATAATGAATGCTGTGTGTGTGTATATAATGAATGCGGTGTGTGTGTGTGTGTGTGTATATAATGAATGCTGTGTGTGTGTATATATAATGAATGCTGTGTGTGTGTGTGTATATATAATGAATGCTGTGTGTGTGTATATATAATGAATGCTGTGTGTGTGTGTGTATATATAATGAATGCTGTGTGTGTATATATAATGAATGCTGTGTGTGTGTGTGTGTATATATAATGAATGCTGTGTGTGTGTGTGTGTGTATATATAATGAATGCTGTGTGTGTGTGTGTGTGTGTGTATATAATGAATGCTGTGTGTGTGTGTGTGTGTGTGTGTGTATATATAATGAATGCTGTGTGTGTGTGTATATATAATGAATGCTGTGTGTGTGTATATATAATGAATGCTGTGTGTGTGTGTGTGTGTGTGTGTGTGTGTGTGTGTGTGTGTATATATATATATATATTTTGGATCACGGTGTGTGTGTGTGTGTGTGTGTGTGTGTGTGTGTGTGTGTGTGTGTGTGTGTGTGTATATGTATATACATATATATATATGTATATATATATATATATATATATATATATATGTATATATATATATATATATATATATATATATATATATATATATATATATATATATATAGAGAGGTAGATACTGTGTGTGTGTGTATATATAATGAATGCTGTGTGTGTGTGTATATATAATGAATGCTGTGTGTGTGTGTGTATATATAATGAATGCGGTGTGTGTGTATGTATATATATATATATATATATATATATATATATATATATATATATATATAATGAATCACGGTGGATGTGTGTGTGTAAGCTTTGGGTGGGAGAGGGCTATTTGAATATTTTTGCTTAATATTTAATTTTTTTTAACTTTTTTTTTTTTTTTTTTGTCCACACTCCCTACTTGTTACCTAGCCAGGGAGGGGGGATATGTTAATCTCTGGTGGTCCAGTGGCATGTACTGAGCAGTGGGGGGACCAGCAGCAAGCTGTTACTTACATTTCCTGCAGCTCCCCAGTGTAAATCTCGTGGTGTGCGTGC
>OW240914.1:214013466-214036065 GCA_933207985.1 Pelobates cultripes | reverse complement strand
ACACACACACACATACTGCATTCATTATACACACACACACATACTGCATTCATTATACACACACACACATACTGCATTCATTACACACACATACTGCATTCATTATATACACACACACACATACTGCATTCATTATACACACACACACACACACACACACATACTGCATTCATTACACACACACACACACATACTGCATTCGTATATACACACACACACACACACATACTGCATTCGTATACACACACACACACACATACCATTCATTACACACACACACACACACACTGCATTCATTATACACACACACACTGCATTCATTATACACACACACACACACACACACACATACTGCATTCATTATACACACACACACACACATACTGCATTCATTATACACACACACACACACACGCTGCATTCATTATACACACACATACACACACACACACACACACATACTGCATTCATTATACACACACACACACACACATACTGCATTCATTATACACACACATACTGCATTCATTATACACACACACACTGCATTCATTATACACACACACACACACTGCATTCATTATACACACACACACACACACACACACACTGCATTCATTATACACACACACACTTGTAATGAGCCCGGCGGTCCTGGTCTGTATTATGACAGTGTAAGTTGCCATAATACAGACCCTGACTCGAGTATAAGCCGAGGGGGGCTTTTTCAGCACAAAAAACTCGGCTTATACTTAAAATTAAAAATCATAATAATAATAAATATTATTTATATAGCGCCAACAAATTCCGTAGCGCTGTACAATGTATACTTGAGTATATACGGTATGTATTAATGGTACATAACAATCTCCGCTCCAATTTAACTGTTAAACTAATCTTCAGATTGTTTCTAAATATGGAATCATCTGCTTGCAAATATTATGGATAACAACCAGAAAGGATAAGTCTTTAAGTTTAAAAATCATGATTTAAATCTAAGCTTACTGACTTAACATAAATCAAATTCATGTGTGTGTGTGTATGTTGAAAAATCAGCAGGGGCACTTGTCAGGCAAGCAGCCCTTAGGCGCAGACACATTTGGTGTTCTATATAATGAACAAGTCAATAACTGAATCATTCAGTCATGAACTATATCATGTTATAGTTGTTTAATAACTAGAGTTTTGTATATATAAATTTTACAAGCTGCTGTCTCTACAACAATCATTAGAGCGTAAGTTGGGCAAAGAGTGCGTGCAGATATGTTTTTGCAAAAATTATTTTATTTGACACACCATTGCCACTCTATAATCGCCCAAGAATAATTTACTTTGTTAGTATTTTGTTTTTATGTCTCTTATTATACAAAGACTCTTTGGCTGTATGTTTCCAAAACTTAGCATGAAAGCATGGACGAAGGTCACTATGTTTACATATCAACTTACAAAACAAAACAATGCATGTTGTTGCATATATTTCAATGTAACAATGATGTGCAAAGCTTATGTAAGGAATGCTATCTGCTGCATTGCTATATAATATGGTGGTTGTCAAAGCTAAAATAAAGAATTAAATATACATATATTTTGTTTTAAATCAAATTCTCCAAAAAGATATGTGCCTGAAATTTATTCTGTGCATCCAGATTTCTAAGTTTTGTTAGATTCTGCATTGAAAGGTTTAATCTGTAATTGTCAAGTTAGCCTTAATTTTAGCTTAATAAATCTGGATAGTTACTAAAATGCACCATGACTTACTATCTAGTCGACTAAGGAGAAAAGTGAAAGATTCACTTTCCAAAATCTGAGTATGTCAAAGCTAGCTACAGAATGTTGGCAATTGTTTTTCACATCAAAGTTCAGCTGGTGTTGAATTCTAGTATGACATATCTGCAGAGTATCCATGTTGTGACTAAGAGATTAGAATGTATTACCAATTTACTAATGCAAAATCAAGTAAAACCGTGCTCACTGACTTTGAGCAGTTAAAATATCTTTTGTGTGTTTAGGAGTAAATGTTGTTAGCTCTTCTGTTGCCAGGAACACGAAAGTGTTCTGGTTGAAGAGAGGTTACGGAGTGCTGTGGTCAGTTTTTTCTGACATTCGCTCTCTTTTGCCGATCTCTTTGCTAATTTCTATATGTTATATTCTCTCCCTATCCCAACAGTCCTTGCTGCTGCTGGCGTACCTCATACGGAACGGATCGGAGCGAGTCGTCACAAGCGCTAGGGAGCACATTTATGATTTGAGATCCTTGGAAAATTACCACTTTGTAGGTGAGTATTAAAGGGGGAGAAAGAGAGAAGGGAGGGCGGGAGAGCAAATTAAAGCAGTTGTCGGACTTGTCACTCACCCGAATGTCTTCACAGGCTGCAGAGGCCTAATTGGGCCCGAGCCGCTGCAGGCTGTGTGAAGAACAGATTCCAAGACGTGGGGCCCTAGAGTATTAATTAGTGAGGAGAAGAACTTTTTGCCGAGAGGAGAAACCTAATAACAACACAAGCAGCACAACACGAGCGGCCCGAGTTTATATTAAAATATGCGCCAGAGGCTGCTCCCCTGTGGCGGTAGAAAGAAAAGGGAGCTCTTTAATTATACACGGGGAAAAAAGGTCGGCCCTCGAACACACACGTACTGCTGTTTGAAGCAGAGTTTATTCTAGCTTGGTCTCCCTCTAGCCTACGCCAAATATTATTTACAGTGCAAAGGAAAGCCGGGGTGTGTTTTGAATGCATTAAAATTAGAAAAGAAATGAGTAAGAGAAGGTAGAAACCCAATATTATTCTTCTCTAACGTAAGTAGCTGCTGAGCTTTCACAGGCAGGTTATCAGCAATTAGCAGGCGTGCAAGCAATGCGTTTGTTGTCTGCACAGTAAAATGTGTTAATTTGCTTGAAATTGGCTCTTTGAGCAAGTTTAACGTGTTCTTTAATAGGGACAAAAAGGCTTTTGTATTAATGAGTAGGAAGCATGGGTAGTGCTTTTAATTTTTATTTGCTTTATTTTAATCCTTAAACATAAAGTTAACACTTTGATTGCCAGTGCTGTGCACAGGCTTCTTATAAAATCATGGTATGCAATTGGAAAAAGTCCTTCTGCTGTAGATTCAAAACTCACAGAAGGTTAGTTGGTGTCCTTCGTGGGGCATGCTTGGCACAATATTAATTATTATTACTGGTCACGCTGAGCGCCGTAATCACTTTATCAGAGCATTGTAATACCTGTCATTCCTTCCCATAGCCTACAACTATAATTCTCAGGGAGATTTTGGCTGAGGCTTTTTGACAGGCAAGTCCTGTCCGTACCTCTACTTACACTAAGCTCTTTTTGGCTGAGCTGCATACACTTACTTCCAATCACTGTTTTTGGAAAAGAGGAGTGGCGGCTAAGTTATGTTGCAGAAAGACCCACACATTTTTCAGAAAAATGCAGCCTGATTATGAGGCCAAAACCTCTCAAATGTAGTTCTGTTTAGAATACAAGGTCTACATGCTTTCCTCTTGGAGCTGTTTGCAGGTCAGTGCAGTCAGATCCTTAATTGACATGTATTTTCAGAACAACTACTAAAATATATACATATACAGGCTCAGGAACAGGGCACAAGCAAACAATCTTAAATCTTACAAGGTTACTTAAAATCAATTATTTTAGCTGTATCTTATCTTAAATTGTATTTTGATGATTTTACCAACCCAGCTATTGTAGCCTAAATTTTGCATTGGTTTGTCAGCAATTTTTACTGTTTAATGAACAGGCCCTAAATGTGATTTTTTTATTTTTATTTTTTTTTTATTTATTTTTTTTTAACAATAAAATGAATTCCATATTAATAAGTATTTAGACATATAACCTTTTTCATTGGGAATGCCTGAATATTCTAAGTAACATATAATAACACTATATTTCTAATTGCACAAACTTCTAAATCGGGTTTAGGCAACCTTTGGCACTCCTTATGTTGTGGACCACATCTACCATAAAGCATCTTGATTGTAAGCACACAGGATTTTTGCATATTATCTTGTTTCAAGTTGAATCCCACAGGCAGGGTTTTTTCTCCTTTTGAAGCAGTGTGTCTAAACATATATCCTCTGTTTGTATTACCAATGTTCATTTTACATGAGTTAGATAAGAGTGATATATAAGAACTGATAAATAAAATAATTATTTCTTTGCAGATGAAAACGGCAAAGACCAGGGCATTAATATAAGGCAGAAGGTGAAAGAAATGGTAGAGTTTGTCCAGGATGATGACCGGTTACGAGAGGAAAGGAAAAAAGCCAAGAAGAACAAGGACAAATATGTTGGGGTTTCCTCGGACAGTGCTGGGGGGTTCAGATACAGTGAGTTCTGTGTTTGTGCTGCACATGACAGAAGGCATTGGGGCCCCATGTGATTATAGCTTAGCATTGGGATATACTGCTATGAAATACTGCCAGGGAGAGATTTCCACAATTTGTTACTGAGCTGTAGAAGACACTTGCTGTTTGCAAAATAGCACTACTTGAGAGGACTAATAGTTTCAGAGGGTAGTGAATGTTACAATTCTAGTCATTGATCCCAGACAGCTTCACCTTGGCAAAGCCCTTTCTTATACATAGTCAGAACCTTGGAGTCTGCAGTCGCACATAACATATATGAGCAGTTTGGCCAGTGCAGTGTATAAGTGAGTTTTAGACACTATAATGTAGCCCCATTATTCATTGCATAAAAGCTGCCCATTAGAAATAGCATTAATCCTAAACATATAGACGTTAGTTTCTTTTTTTGTGCTGTAATTTATGCACTGGCAAAAGAGATGCGTACCAGATCCATTCGCCTTCCACACTTAGAGTATCTCCTTGCAGTATGTCCCTTAAGCTTCTGCTATCTCGCTGTGCTTCCTACGGCATCTCCTGCTGCATGTGCAGCATGGACACAAGTCATTGCATCTGTACTTCTCTGTGCTGCTTCCTACTTCTCTGTGCTTCTTATTCAGTTAATGGCAATTTGCAGCTCTCAGACTTTTGATGTTCCACTGTTTCTGTTGTCCCAACAGCCTATATTGCAGACAGGGTGCCGATAAAAAAAAAAAATTGAAACATAATCTTTTTTTTTTTTTTTTTTTTACACTGTCGAGTAATTGATATAGCAGTATATTCCATGCCCAGACTGACATTACATTTTTTTGGTATTCATTGATACATGCTCAGTCTATAGGAACTACTGGTGCAATTGTGATGCTATAATTTTATTTGATCCATCTAATTGTGATCTTTCTCACGTATGTATTCAGGCATTTCAGGGGGGGATGCTGGGGATTTAACCTCTTCACTTTGAACACGCTGCAGGTGAAAGATATGACTCTGAGCCCCGGGCAAAGTGGGACGAGGAATGGGATAAAAATAAAAACAGTTTTCCATTCAGCGACAAGTTGGGAGAGTTGAGTGATAAAATTGGCAGCACCATAGATGACACCATTAACAAGTTCCGACGGAAAGACCGGGAAGATTCTCCAGAGAGAGGGAGGTCAGTAAATAGTTTTTTTTAATCTTTATTTTTCGTGAAAATGGCAAACATATGTGTAAGGCCACAATAGTCTTTACACATCAAAACAGTGAATATCATGTAAATAAATGTCTAGGATCGTTTCACAAACATTTTATAGATACAATTGGTCTCAATGTTATAACGAGTGATGTAAGTCGGGTAATCGTGATGATAGAGGGTACCTATCTGTCAATAACGCCCCTTGTATTGTAGGGTCGTGAGCTGCGGGAACAGGGTGGGAATGACTAAATCTGGGTATTGTGTCTAACGTCTCGCCCTTTGTCCCGAGGATGTGGGTTTATGAGTCGTAGGGTGTCCCTTCAGTCTAGTGGTGGCTGCGTGTAGTCGCTAAAACAGTTCATAGCTATGGCTAGTGTGTCCAGACGATTATAGGTCGCTGTAATATGGCAGGATCAGGTCGGACCCGTGTGGTTCCAGGCTATGGTTATCAACCTAGTGGATGTGCCTGATGCCAGTCCGGTTTATTATATCGCCCTCGATATCGGTTCCCTATAACCCCAGGGAGAGGGGGGGGGAGGGGAGGTGTCGTCGGAGCATAAATGGTTGGATCTAGTGAGCCTCGGTCGTGCTGCAATAATTGTCAGAACGAGAAAAAACAGAGAACTATATATAGTTTAAGAGTCAGGGTTAGCTACACAGAACATTTGAACTGAATGTGCGAACTGAAGCCTAGTCGGCTGTCGGCTTAAGTATGTCCCTCAGGTCTTGGGTTTGGCATCTCTGCCTCTTCCAGGAGTCACGGCTGTTTCAGCTTCGGAAGTTCCAGGCTGAGGGTCTAGTGGTGTCCCCAAGTTTTCTGTGGGGTTCGGTAGTCCCAGGGCAGTCATCAGTGCTGGGCCTTCTGTGGGTTCGGTGGCCTTGAAGTGCTTGTCGCCTTTAGTGATCCAGAGAGTTCCTGGGTCGCCCACCTATAGGTTATCCCAGCCGTTTGGAGTTGCTTGGTGATTGGGTGCATGCTCTTGCGCCATTGTAGTGTGGCTCTGCTCAGGTCCTGAAAGAAGGAGATTTTGCATGTTTCGAAGTCGAGTGGGGTCAGCCCTTGTATTGCTGCCATTAGCCCCAATTTGTCCGCCATTGAGCGGCATCTTAAGATTACATCTCGTGGAGCTGAGGTGGGTGCTTGTGGGGATTTAGCTATACGATAGATCCCGTCGAATTGGAATGCTTTTGCCTGTTTGGCTGGTAAAAGTGTGGCCACAAGGCGTCTAGCGAAATGCGGTAATTCGTCCAGTGGCATTGATTCCGACACCCCTCGAATTTTAATATTTTTGCGGCGCCCTCTGTCATCCAAGAGATTAACTTGCCTAGCCATTGTCAGTTGTGAGGCGTGCAAGTTGCGCACTTTCTCCCCTAGAGCTAGGTAATTCTCCCTCAGTCCCTTGACCTCTTCTTCGATTGCTTGCGTGCGCGTTGACACCGTGTGTACGTCTAGCTTGAGTATGGCTAGATCTGCTTCCCACATTTGTCTGAGATTCTGCTGTAGGCCTGTTAGCATTGCCTGTATGTCATTTTTGGAGGCCGGTGCGCTAGTGTCCGATGTCCCTGTGGGTGTCGGGTGTTGGGGACTGGGGTGTGGATTGTCCTGTGTGTCTCCTTCCTCTGAAGGTTGTGGGGATGTGTCTCGAGGAGTTTGGGCCTTCATGGCGTTTGAGGCCTGTAGCATTTGGCCTATGTCGCGCTGGGGCTTTGCGGTATTTTGGGGCGTTTTTTGCGTCTTGCGGCCCATCTCACCTGCGCTCAGTGTGTCGGGGTACCAGTCCTCAAAGTCTGGGACGTTCCAGGGCCAGTGCGTTCCCGAAAGGGCCTGAGGTTGCCCTCCCGATCTGTAGGCCTTGCTGCCGCGGCGTTTATTTTTGGAGCCGGGTGTCAGGAGGAACGGCATCAGCGTGTCTGTGTGTCTCCGAGGTCAGTACTCGGTTGGGAGTCTGTATGTGATGCGGGTTTTCCCCGATTTCTGCAGATTTCAGTGGATTGTACCGGAGCTCCGGCAATGTGCGACCGCTCCGGTCTGTGTCAGGCTCCGCCTCTCCAGTAAATAGTTTTTTGTAAGGTCTCTTCACATAACCGTTAATGTGAGTAGGACCATATAGACCTCTTACAAAATAGTACTTGGTACCTGTTGGGATATACTGCACCATTATTTGGTGTCTTTTTATTTTTTCATACGGATCTCACGAATATCCCATGCCCATACCTTACTGAGGAATACTTCCCTTGACAAGATTGTGATTGACTTCTTATACAAGGTTTTATTTGGACTTTTTTTTGCTGTATTTATCAGGCATAGACTCTTTTGGACTTACTTCTTGGACTCCTGATTATTATATATTATCTATATTTCAAACTTTTTGTTTTTTTTATCTTGTATTTTCTCTTATGTAGTGTGTTGTATATGTGCTTGTAGAGTTTCTAATCAGGTTTTTTTCACCTGTGGCGCCGCCTCCCTCTCCACCTTTTTTTGCTCTGTCTACTCTATAGGGCCTTTCAGGGAGCCCTATTTTTCAGGTGTGCTGCCTTATATTTATCTCTGTAAGGTCTAGCATATTAACGCTGATTCTTTGTACATATTTTTATTGTTGGGCTCTGATTATGGGTTGGCGCCCTCAGCCTATCGCTTGCATTGGTAAAATTCCATGAGAACGTTACGCACATTTACAGATGGCATACTTAACTTCCAGTAGAGTATGGCATCATTATGCTCACCTAGACATTATGTACTGGTGGCATTTGATGCTATCAGGTTCCTGAGAAATACCATTTTAGGGTATCTATTCATATATGATCTATAGGCTCTGGAGGGCTCTGACGTGGTGGTGCAAATCAGATCTGTGCACAGTATTACACACAGATCAATGTGTTGGTGTAGTTACTATAGTTCATAAAGACCTCTGCTCTTACACCATGAGGCTGGCCACCAGGTAGAACCCTTCCTTCCAGAACGAAATGCAGATAGAAGAGGTCATCAACTTTTCAATGGCAACTAGACACTGCGGAAGTCATGGTAGCATGGTTAACAGGTTACTCCAACCATTTTTTTAAGTAGACCATTTCCCATGTAAATTGTTCTATTGGGCACTATTCATTAGTGTCTCTACCCCTCTCCATATTCCCCCCACTCAAAAGAGAGCCGAGAGCCCAGCAGCAGGTCACATGTCTGCAAAAGAAGTCTGTGGAGCTGCCAGCAGGGGAACTGTCTGAGCTGTCAGGCAGTCCCCCCAACTCCTAAATACATATTTACTTTAAAAAAATCAATAAAATATATAATTAATCATTTTAGAATATATTATACATATATAATACGTGTGTGTGTGTGTGTGTGTGCGCGCGTGTGCGTGTGTGTGTATATATATATATATATATATATATATATATAAAAAATTAAAGCATTTTAGAATATATTATACATATATGATACATGTATTTGATTTCATTATAAGAGTACTTTGAGATATATACATTGTATATTATATATACAAAATACAATTATAATGAAATCATATATATATATATATATATTATAAAATGCTTTATTTTATAATATATTATACATCTATAGGAAGTGTGTGTGTGTGTATAGATATATTTATATATTTGCACACATGCATGGATATAATACGTGTGTGTGTGTGTGTATAGATAGTAAAAAACAAACAAACAGGTTTGATAGAAAATAGACACAAATATCTTGTGTGAAGATCACAGTGAGGGGGGAGAAAAAAAAGGCAGGCAGTGCAGAAGATGGTGCTAGAAGGGGAGAGTAAAAACAAAATAATTACATATATAAAAATGCATGAATTCCCATCCAAGAGTTACAGGATATGCATGAAGGCATACACAGACGCACACACTCTCACACACATGTACATATACACAAGTAGTGTATATGTACAAGTATACATAAGTACATACAACAATATACATTTAAATACAACCAAATGCCTAAATATATGTACATGCACCAACACATGTACCTGCACATACATAGACCTATGTATACATACATATATGCATGTATATAAACACTTTATACATACATACACACACAAATATATATATGCTTGTGTGTGTAAACGCATATACACTAACTCATACGCAAAAATAAATGCACAGTAACATATATAAGCATACATGCATAAGAGTATGTAAAGCATAAGTCTACACATAGTACTTTGTATATTGATAGAATAAACATATCATTGGAATGCATTTTAAAATGTTGAAACTGTTCATATGACAGAACAGTAAGATAATGCTGGTGGAGTGTTCATGTAAAGTGTTGGTAGTGGGTGTGCAAACACAAATTAATATTCAGTCCACTATTCTGTTGCTGTTAAAGAATTTGATAATTCTGGCTTCAATTGTTTTTTCTTCTTCTTGGGTATTTTTAAAACCCCCTTTCAGTGCTTTGATTTTTAGGTCCTTCATTGAGTGGCCAGGCTGGGTAAAATGGTGTCCCACAGGAGTGCATTATGATTCTGTTTTGTGGTGTTTAATGGAGTGTCTGTGCATATTCATTCTGCCATTTAATTGCTGGGTGGTTTCCCCAATGTAGCATCCTAGGTGGCATTTGGTGCATTGGATCATGTATACCACATGCTGGATGTAGAGGAGTATGAACCTTTAATGCTGTAAGTTTTATTGTTGTGTGCAGCTGTCGCTCTCATGTCACTTTAACCCCTGTATCACAACTCAACTTTGAATTCTATGTGGCATCTTGCTTAGAAATGCTTTAGACTTGAGTAAGGGAGGTTCTCCCGAAATCTTGTCATTGAAAAATTCTGTTTGTCCAATAATTAATTATAATTTGAGGGACCTGCCTGACAATCCAGGCAGACAGTCCAGAGAATTTTATTGGCAAGCCCTATATTTAACCCTGTAACTTTCCAAAACACCATAAAACCTTTACATGGGGGTATTGTTATACTTGGGAGACTTGGCTGAACACAAATATGAGCTTTTTAAAAAGTAAAACTGCCCGCGAGAATATCATCAGTAAAAGTGCCGTTTTTGTTTTAAAAAATTATATAACATAGCAACGCCCTTGCCGCCCGCGCCGCGCGCCGCCGCCGCCCGCCCTTGCCCGCCTGCCCGCCGCCCTTGCCTGCCTATACTATACTGCCGCCAGTAATGGCCAATATTGTGGCAGGGGCAAAACAGCGTATATGGAAAGTCCAGCATAAGCGTAGGATAGTGTAAAGGGAGCAAGTCGGTTGTGGTGTGCCGATACCGACGATACGGTAGGCCTGTAAATAAAGAGGGCCCACCAAGGAGTAAGAAAGTAAAGTAAATGGAAAGAAAAGAGAAAGTGTTGAAATGAGGAGTGGGTGGGAGGGTCATTCTGATGCTGACCTCAAGCGATATGAGTCAGGTAAGGGGTGTCCCTTATATAGGGGAGTGAATTAATTTAAGCCCCTCCCACAAATACAGGCAAAACTGCCTTAATACTTGTGTAAGGGGCAAAATAGCCGTATATGGAGTAAGGATCCAGCATAAGCTTAGGATAGTGTAAAGGGAGCAAGTCGGTTGTGGTGTGCCGATACCGACGATACGGTAGGCCTGTAAATAAAGAGGGCAAAAATGAATAATCAAAGATTTAATACAGTCAACAAATATATACAAATTAACCAGACATTTACTTAAATGCATTACAGTATTTAATTCCTGAAAGGATTTTGAAGGTAGGAATCTAGGACCGAAAGTGGGCACCATTTGTTGTGGGTAGGATAGTATGTTATCTCTACTGTTGGTGCATGTTGACTCATTTCGGAATGTGGTAGAGCCAATAGGTAATGATATATGTGTTTACGTACGTGGGATCGTTGAAGACAATGATCTGTCTGAGTGGTGGTGATGGTAGTGGATTCTCTGGCCTGAGAAAGGCATAAAAGGCAATGTGCATGGCTGGTAATGGCCGACTTGGTAGTATAATTGAATGGTTGTAGATCTAATAGGTCCGATAAGGATGAAAAGTTGGATGGCTATTGGTAATCTCTGAGAGGAACGTGGGGGAATGGATTCCTGAAAACCTCTGAGTATATTCTTTTCTGGTATGATAACATGAAGTTTATGGTAGTTTTGGCCATAGGTTATCCTGTGTTGTTGAATGCTTGTAAAATATATCATTAATGGTGTATGAGATAGTTTAAGTTTAAGGTGGCAAAAATAAGCAAAACTTAGGAGAAATTTTGTGACACAGGTTGAGCTATGTCGTGTTCCAATGAGATTCTTTAAGCCAGGTGAAAAGCTGTGTTATGCGTTCTACAAGTATGGGACGAAAGTGCTAGGTGGGATAGTGCATGCTATGCTGCATGAGTATGTCTAATCCATGATTTTGTCTCTGGAATGAAAGAGTGGACGTGACTGTATGGGCGGCTGTAGGAAGCGTATGATGAACATGCCTGGAATATAAATGAGACAGTTGTCGGCAGGGATGTATACCCCCGTCTGGTACATGAAAGTGAAATGTGATAAGTGGCCAACCAAGTGAGTTTCCCAGAAACATCATGAACTTATGGATGAGTAGTGGCGTTTGTTGATGATATGATATGTGCTTAGTTGTCTGAGTAACAACGGATTGATGACCCTGACCATGATTTACCCCATGCCACAGCAGCTGCTACAATGGGGTAGATCTCCCAAAGGGGCTGAAGTGGTGGAAAAATGTCCAAACCTGGATGCCATGGCCAACAGCTCCAAAGCAATTGTTCCCGGTAGATCGCTGCCAAACCAGTGGTATACGCTGCGTCTGACCATCTGGTTGGAGAAGTGTCAGACAATCCTGGAAGGAACATGCTTTTACCATGCCAAGTGGTTAAGAAATCCCCCCCCATGTGCAGGTCTGCTGTTGCTGAGGTGTCTAGGCACCTCCTCTGATCGTCATGTTGGAAGTGTGGAAAAAAGGGGAAAGTACTCTGGATGTGAAAGCGTGGTCTTGTGGTATGATTGGCATGGCAAAATTAAGGAACCTGGTAGGGATTGTAGTTCCTTGTAGTTGTAAGTACTAAGCAGGAGGTAGTGATTGATTTAGTTGAGAATGTTCCCTATTTGTCTTGTGGTAACTTGCGTGTATGGATGCCGACTCAAGTCATATGCCCAGTAATGTGATGATAGTGTCTGCGCCTTCTGTTTCTTATGGGGTACTGGGACGCCCAAGTGGTCAACCAGACTAAGCTGCCATGAGGCTTCTAGTGAAAAATATGCTTTCTTTGAGCAACAAGAAGTCTTCTAGATAGTGTATGACTGTAATGCCTCTGGATATGTTATCATAACCAGCACAGAGTATCTGCGAATATCGATAGTAGGCTAATCTGTAGCTCGAAACTTGAGCGGGGAAAGGATTGCCCAATTTATGCCATGTAAGTGCCAGTGTGTAGGGTAGATGGTAGCCGTTTACTGCGTTGATGATATTGGTCTTACTTAACCAAGCTTTAACCCTTGAGTGATAGCTGTAAAGGTAGATCAATGGTGTTGTATAGTAAGAAAAATCCTCGGAGGGTATGAGGGAGTTGAGACTTGGGGTAGCGGAGGTGTGTGGTGCCAATAAGTCTATGGTTAGTCTTTGTTTAAGAGAAGATTCCTTGTGACAATACCAATGTGTTTGTGTTTGGTGCCATGCTGTAAATGGTGGAGATTGGAAGACCCCTCTGCAAATCTTGGCTATGAGTGTGTTTTCAGCCAATGGTTTTGTTGTGCTGACTGTAAGTGAGGGCATGCTATATTCCTTGAAGGTGTGTTTATGATACCTGTATGGGAGCCCTTTGAAGCTCCAGAGCTTTAGTAAATCTACTACAAGTCTGGAAGGGTGATGAGTCAGTAGTGTTGAAAATGCATTGGTGTGTACAGATGGTGAGTACGTTATTTGTAAGTTGTATTGGGCCACATGGTTTGTCATGTGCCCTGAACCATTTGAACATATATGCAACAGTCTATATGCAATGCAACTACTCATATCAATGGTCTCTGGTAGTTCAGAGGTGCTGGTACCTGGAGCCTGAGAGTGCTCATCCATTTGTTTGGGACAGAATCCCTTCTGTATGGGTACCTGCACAAATAAACATCTCTACATATTCCAAATACCAACCCATCCAAGAGATGGTCAGTTCCTGATTTACCTGGAATCCCTGGATCTGACCATCACAGATACATCATCATACATATATATGCCTTGCTTCCCCAATGTGCTGGGATCATACGTGCAGGGTTAACATCTTGTGTGTCATAAGAATTGATTGTACCAGGTAACAGAGTTTCGGTTGGTGCTGGTTGTACAGTAACGTGAGGCCCAGCCTTGTGAGGGCTGTGGTGACCAACTCGAGATTGCCAGTCTGTCATAAATTTTTTGGCTCATGAGTTTATGAGTGAGGCTAGCATAGCCTGGGTGTCACCTGAGTTGATGTAGCTGGGCCTTCCCCTGCCTCCGTGTTGTCCGTTGATGTATGGAGGAGTTTGAATAACTCTGCTTTCCTTGCTGTAGCAGGGTAGGGGATTTGTCACCTCCTTAGGTCGGTGGTAATGTGTGGGATCGTCCAGGATCTGATTGCTGCTGGACTAGCAACATCTCCTCTGCTTGAAGGTGTATCAATTCTAGCCGGGGTGCTAGGAAGAGGTGATTCTTCACCATCTTTTTGAGAAATACTTAAATAACAATAAAGATTGCAATTATTTGTACCCAGGGTTCTTGTACTGGCTTGCTAGCTAAGCCGTAAGGCGAAACGATTAGGCTTGGTGTTTTTTGGTGACTGGTGAGGCCCTGCTAGTTGCCAAGTGGCTTGAGAGGCTCTATCTATGCTTGGCGCGAGGGGATTTTGTGTGGCCACCGAACGTTGTGGCAGGATGTTGGCCTCTCGGTGACAGTAACCAGAAAATAGGAAGGGGAGTGACAGGTGAGGCCCTCTCTATGATACAATGCGAGGCGGCTAGCTCACGAGTGGCCCGAGGGGTGTATGCCTCGAGTGTGAGGCGGGGTGTTGGCCTCGCGGGACCACTAACCGAAGCATAATGCAGAGAAAAAAGGGGGTAATACCTATTGGGCCCTAGAACCCTAATTGCCAGTACACTATTACTATTCCAGGGAAGGTAAGAGATGGATAACTACGTGAGCAGGTGTATGTACCTGGTAGTATGGTATTGAACCTGACAATCCGTATAGGTTTTTTAGTAGTAACTGTAACCTGAATGGATAAAACCGTATGGCATAAGGAAATATGGCATAGACCAAGCTTATCTTAATACGTACAGTATATGTGAAAAGTAAAGTGCCATGATGTGTAAATATTAAACATCGTAGCCATACTGGTTAAATATGTATCAATCTTAACCCATTAAGTGCCGTATGTACAAGTGAAAATGTGGTCTGTCCCCACCTTGTATGTTGTATGTCCCCTTGCTAGGGGAAAGTCTGTTGCGTGAGCAGCGTGCTGTGAAAAATGTATGTGAACTATATTACCAGTTACGTATATACAGACGCGTCTGCTACTGTGTAATAATATATGTATTTATACCTGATGTTGATATAGTGCTTGCTATGTGAATTGTTGTATGTCTTATTGAATGGTAGGGGTCAGTGAACATGGTGTTGCAAAATGCAAGTGCACTGGAGATCTGCCGAGTGCCCTATAGGTGGCAGTGTAGTTGGATACTGATTGGTATGTGAAATGTTGTTTGTCTGTTGACCTATAGGTGTAAGTGTTTTGGTGTTTGTAAAACCCCATGAAAATTGTCAATGTACTTGACAGACCTGTAGGTGGCAGTGTTGATAGAACCACTGTTGGTCTTGATGTGAAATGTTAATTATTGTGAATTAGACCTGAATTTGAGCCCGCGCTGGAGTTTCATTATGGTTTATGGTTATGTTTAACCCCTAAAGGACCAAACTTCTGGAATAAAAGGGAATCATGACATGTCACACATGTCTTGTGTCCTTAAGGGGTTAAAACAATCTTATGTGTAATTTATATTGGCTGGTAAATTGTATATGACATGTGAAGACAGTTTTGCTGTTGACCAGTAGGGGTCATAAATGCTGATTGTATGGTAAAAATACCCTTTAACCCCTTAAGGACCAAACTTCTGGAATAAAAGGGAATCATGACATGTCACACATGCCATGTGTCCTTAAGGGGTTAATCCTACTGTTTGACAGGAGTCAGTATAAAAGCGAAAATGCTGTAGTTAGTTTGTTTGCTTATGAAGTGAAATAAAGTCTGAGAAGACTGTAGTATACCGATTGACCGGTAGGGGTCAGCATGTAGGCGAAAATGCTGTGGTTCGTTGGTTTGTACATGAAATGCAATAATGTCTAAGAAGCCTGTAGTACACCGAATGACTGATAGGGGTCAGTGTGTAGGTGAAGAATGCAGTGGTTTGTTGGTTTGTACATAAAATGCAATAATGTCTGAGAAGCCTGTAGTACACAGAATGACTGGTAGGTGTCAGTGTGTAGGTGAAAATGCAGTGGTTTATTGTTTTGTACATGAAAAGCAATGTCTAAGAAGCCTGTAGTACACCGAATGACTGATAGGGGTCAGTGTGTAGGTGAAAAATTAAGTGGTTTTGTACATGAAATGCAATAATGTCGGTGAAGCCTGTAGTACACCGAATGACCGGTAGGGGTCAGTGTGTAGGCAAAAATGCAGTGGTTCGTTGGTTTGTACATGAAATGCGATAATGTCTAAGAAGTCTGTAGTACACCCAAAGACCGGTAGGGGGTTTAAACGAATGATATGCATGAACATGCAATGGTTTTAGAACAGACTTAGACAAAATGCAGCAGTAAAGTGAGGACCTGACCCTTGCATGGTGCCGTGGGACTGATGCCTGGCGTAACGGGTAGGTCGACTTACGGTTTGTGAGTCACTTGGACACCATCCACAGCGATAGATTGAAGAAAGAAGGAGGTAGGCTGGAAAAGCCTGTGGCTGGATTCCTGACACAGCTCAGCTTAGAAAACCTCATGGAGTAATCAGGTAAAATGGCGTCTGGATGACCCGGAAGTGGAAATCATTCTGATGCTGACCTCAAGCGATATGAGTCAGGTAAGGGGTGTCCCTTATATAGGGGAGTGAATTAATTTAAGCCCCTCCCACAAATACAGGCAAAACTGCCTTAATACATATAAAAACTAATTTTGGCCAAGGTTTGTGAGTAAGTGGCTACTAAAAAAATTGGACATATACCCCATTTTGAATACCGTGGGTTGTCTACTTTTACAAATGGTATGCCATGATAGGGTTAATTTTCATTGCTGGGCTGCCATACAGTCTCAAAGGCAACAGGCCAAGCAAATCAACATGGCAAATTTCAATGTTCAAACATGGAATAGGGGAAAGCCCTAAATTTTACTCCTGTAAGTTTCTGAAAACCCATAAAACCTGTACATTAGGGGGTACTGTTGTACTCGTGAGAAGTTTCTAAATACAAATATGTGTATTTTATTTCAGTAAAATCCAACAGCATTATGACATTCACAGTTAAAATGCCATGCAGAACTTAAAAAATAACATTTCTAAATTTCTCATACTTTTTTAGATTTTATTTATATTAAATTGTTTCATTTATAAATATTTAATATGAAATGAAAGCCCTATTTCTCCTGAACAAAGTGATCTATAATAAGTGTGGGTGCACTTAATATGAAAGAGGTGAATTATGGTTGAACAGACATATAGTCAAATTCCAAGTTTTACAAAACACAAGATCCAGCGCACTCACCTATCCACTAAACAGCAACTTCAATGTTGAAAGATATTAGTTTTTTTAAAAACACCTAATCTAGGCAAAAATAATGGGGGTTTAGTTACATTATATGATCATACATTGCATAAGCCTGCCACAACGTCAATGTACCCCATCTTTGGCAGGTCCTACACTAACAGCCTAATGTCTGCTCTTATGAGATTAACCACTTACTTGAGGAAAAAAATCCATCTGGGGCTCTCTGCAGTACAAGGCTAAATAGGGCCCTGGGATGAGGCACCTGTGACAGGGAGGGGTGCAAAACCAAGGAGTTGGCTAGACTCCCAAATATATACATATGAAACAAGGGGGGGTTGGCTGCACTCACCTGAACATGCATAAATGGGGGTGCTGCTGGGGGCCAAATAATACAAAACACAAGATCCAGCGCACTCACCTATCCACTAAACAGCAACTTCAATGTTGAAAGATTTTATTAGTTTTTTTTAAAAACACCTAATCTAGGCAAAAATAATGGGGGTTTAGTTACATTATATGATCATACATTGCATAAGCCTGCCACAACGTCAATGTACCCCATCTTTGGCAGGTCCTACACTAACAGCCTAATGTCTGCTCTTATGAGATTAACACTTACTTGAGGAAAAAAATTCCATCTGGGGCTCTCTGCAGTACAAGGCTAAATAGGGCCCTGGGATGAGGCACCTGTGACAGGGAGGGGTGCAAAACCAAGGAGTTGGCTAGACTCCCAAATATATACATATGAAACAAGGGGGGTTGGCTGCACTCACCTGAACATGCATAAATGGGGGTGCTGCTGGGGGCCAAATAATACAAAACACAAGATCCAGCGCACTCACCTATCCACTAAACAGCAACTTCAATGTTGAAAGATTTTATTAGTTTTTTAAAAACACCTAATCTAGGCAAAAATAATGGGGGTTTAGTTACATTATATGATCATACATTGCATAAGCCTGCCACAACGTCAATGTACCCCATCTTTGGCAGGTCCTACACTAACAGCCTAATGTCTGCTCTTATGAGATTAACCACTTACTTGAGGAAAAAATTCCATCTGGGGCTCTCTGCAGTACAAGGCTAAATAGGGCCCTGGGATGAGGCACCTGTGACAGGGAGGGGTGCAAAACCAAGGAGTTGGCATACACATATGAAACAAGGGGGTTACACCACCTGAACATGCATAAATGGGGTGCTGCTGGGGCCACAATACAAAACAGCAAGATCCACGCGACTTCACCTATCCACTAAACAGCAACTTCAATGTTGAAAGATATTAGTTTTTTTAAAAACACCTAATCTAGGCAAAAATAATGGGGGTTTAGTTACATTATATGATCATACATTGCATAAGCCTGCCAACTCCTTGGTTTTGCACCCCTCCCTGTCACAGGTGCCTCATCCCAGGGCCCTATTTAGCCTTGTACTGCAGAGAGCCCCAGATGGAATTTTTTTCATCAAGTAAGTGGTTAATCTCATAAGAGCAGACATTAGGCTGTTAGTGTAGGACCTGCCAAAGATGGGGTACATTGACGTTGTGGCAGGCTTATGCAATGTATGATCATATAATGTAACTAAACCCCCATTATTTTTGCCTAGATTGGGTGTTTTAAAAAAAAACAAATAAAATCTTTCAACATTGAAGTTGCTGTTTAGTGGATAGGCGAGTGCGCTGGATCTTGTGTATTGTATTATTTGGCCCCCAGCAGCACCCCATTTATGCATGTTAAGGTGAGTGCAGCCAACCCCCTCTTGTTTTATATATATTTGGGAGTCTAGCCAACTCCTTGGTTTTGCACCCCTCCCTGTCACAGGTGCCTCATCCCAGGGCCCTATTTAGCCTTGTACTGCAGAGAGGCCCAGATGGAATTTATTTCCCCAAGTAAGTGGGTTAATCTCATAAGAGCAGACATTAGGCTGTTAGTGTAGGACCTGCCAAAGATGGGGTACATTGACGTTGTGGCAGGCTTATGCAATGTATGATCATATAATGTAACTAAACCCCCATTATTTTTGCCTAGATTAGGTGTTTTTAAAAAAACTAATATCTTTCAACATTGAAGTTGCTGTTTAGTGGATAGGTGAGTGCGCTGGATCTTGTGTTTTGTATTATTTGGCCCCCAGCAGCACCCCCATTTATGCATGTTCAGGTGAGTGCAGCCAACCCCCCCTTGTTTCAAATTCCAAGTTTTGTTTACGTTTTATTTTGACCAAAACGTGTACATTTGACTCAGTGGTTAAGGTGTTAATAAAATGACCCATATAATATTTGTATGTTTTTGTTTTTTATTTTTGTTCTGTGCCACAGATGTGTTAATGTTTTATTTATTATACAGTATGCACAGCTAGCCCAATGTATATGTATATTGCTTTATATGAACTGAATCAAAATATTCAATAAGAAGTCTGTGACATAAACCGATCATGACCTGGGGATATTTAAATCATGGCTTAATTTTTGTTTTGCTACCCCAACTGCTTAATTGACTTCTTTGAGCTTCTGGCAAAGATCTATAATGAGACAGAAAGAGGTATTTTTTATATACATCCCTATATATTTATTAACCCTTAATAGGGAACACATGGGATGGGCGGCAGCATTGTAACCTAGCTGTGTGATACAAAAAGTGAATACAAATACAAAAATAAGTCATTTTCAAGTCACTGTGTGTTACTCCAATGGCCATGTGTTCTCTATTAAGGGTTATATAGGGGTGTATATAAAAAATACACCTTTCTGTCTCATTAGAGATCTTTGCCAGAAGCTCAAAGAAGCAAGGTGAAGGGTCAGCGTAGGACCCGCTTAGGGGGGTCTGCCTTGACGTTGGCAGGTGGGCATTCCCTCCAATGGCCATTGGAGTAACTACACCCTGTTCCAAATTATGCAAATTATATTTTTCTCATTTACCTAAATATTTGATGTAAATAACGGTCAGCATAATATCATGTTATCAACTATTAAAGAGTACAATTCAATTTTTTTTTGAACAAAACTAATAACAGTATTTTTTTTTAAAATACATAAACTTACAATGCACTGTTCCAAATTATTACGCACAGTAAGTTTCAAAACACTTTATAGGTTGTTTATAGGTTGTAAAGAACTAAAAATTGTCATTTATTGTGTTTGCAGCATATTTACTGAAATCAAAAGCTATTTCAATCAAACTTATAACAACATTTTAACTTTTTAAACATTTTAACAGGTCACGTTAAATTTTAACATAGGACCCCCTTATTTGATAGCAGCTTCACAAGTCTTGCATCCATTGAACTTGTGAGTTTTTGGACAGTTTCTGCTTGAATGTTTTTGCAAGATGTCAGAATAGCCTCCCAGAGCTGCTGTTTGGAATTAAACTGCCTCCCACCCTCATAGATCTTTTGCTTGAGGACGATCCAAAGGTTCTCAATAGGATTGAGGTCAGGGGAGAATAGAGGCCACACCATGACTTTCTCTCCTTTTATCCCCATAGCAGCCATTGATACAGAGGTATTCTTTGCAGCATGAGATGGTGCATTGTCATGCATGAAGATGATTTTATTACGGAAAGCATAGTTCTTCCTTCTGTACCAGGGAAGAAAGTGGTCAGTCAGAAACTCCACATACTTTGCAGAGGTCATCTTTACACCTTCGGGGACCCTTAAGTGGCTGACCAGCTCTCTTCCCATGATTCCGGCTCCAAACATGACTCCACCACCGCCTTGCTGACGTCGCAGCCTTGTTGGGACAGGGTGGCCGTCCACCAACCATCCACTACTCCATCCATCTGGACCATCCAGGGTTGCACGGCACTCATCAGTGAACAGGACTGTTTGAAAATTAGTCTTCATGTATTTTTCTGCCCAATGCAGCCGCTTCTGCTTGTGAGCATTGGTTAGTGGTGGCCGAATAGAAGGTTTATGCACAGTTGCAAGACTCTGGAGGACTCTACACCTTGATGTCCGTGGGACTCCAGAGGCACCAACAGCTTCAAATATCTGTTTGCTGCTATGTAATGGTATTTTAGCAGCTGCTCTCTTGATCTGATGCATGGATCTGACAGAAATCTTCCTCAATGTGCCTTTATCTGCACGAACCAGTCTGTGCTCTGAATCATCCACAAATCTCTTAATAGTGCGATGATCATGCTTAATTTTTCGTTAAATATCTGTTTTCATACCTCGTCCAAGGCATTGAACTATTTCACTCTTTTTGTCAGCAGAGAGATTGATTTTCTTCCCCATATTGCATGAAAATGGTGCTTTGCTTAATAATGTGGAACACCCTCCTTTAGTAGTTTTTCCTTAAATTGGGCTCACATGGCAATCTAATTATCACAGATGTCCAAGATTGTTTTCCGTGATCAAAAGAGCCATGAGACACAATGCCATCCATGAGTTAAATTGAAAAACAAAATATTTAATCTTTGTGACACTTAAATAGAATTTGCATAATAATTTGGAACAGGGTGTAAATGACCTCAATTTGTCTAAATATACATAGGGATTAAGGAGAGAGCGCAGGTAACTTGTTTTTCTTTGGTTTTTACTATATATTGGGGCTGATGTGTACTGTAGTCGTTGCTGACGCCCAATAGTGATGGGAGTGACTGCAGGACTTATCTTTCTGCATTTCTATCCATTTTTTGTATCACTCAGCCTTGTTACAATGCTGCCGCCCATCCCATGTGTTCCCTATTAATAGATATATAGGGGTGTATATAAAAATACCCCTTTCTGTGTCATTAGAGATCTTTGCCAGAAGCTCAAAGAAGCAAGGTGAAGGGTTAGCGTAGGACCCGCTTAGGGGGGTCTGCCTTGACGTTGGCAGGCGGGCATTCCCTCCAATGGCCATTAGAGTAACTAAATGAGCTCTATTTGTCTAAATATACATAGGGATTAAGGATAGAGCACAGGTAACTTGTTTTTCTTTTGTTTTTCCCATTTTTATTATTGAGCGGGACTGTGCATGTATGGCAGTATTTGGTGGACTCTAAAGGTCCTGTGGCAGTCTTTATCCTATTCTGCATTGCATTGACATTTGGGGTGTTTTTGGAATTTGGGACAATTTTTTTGCTATTAGCTGCATTCCGTGCATGCTGCTCCTACAATTGTCTATTCTTGCACATTAGCCCATTCATTCCCTCTGGGCTGTGGCTATCATTGCTAAATTTCCCCATAGGGAACAACCGTACATTAATTGCTCTTTACACACTCACTTACATGGAATATGTTCTAAATGGGACCACCAGTAGTTCTATAGAACTGTGGTTCCCAAACTTTTTAGGTTTAAGGTGCCCTTAAAGGACCACTGTAGGCACCCAGACCACTTCAGCTTATTGAGGTGGTCTGGGTG
>OW240914.1:214000966-214008466 GCA_933207985.1 Pelobates cultripes | reverse complement strand
CTCATAGGGTATATTTTACAGAGAAAATCTTTGAACAATCTTATTTAATTTCTTGCTTTACTTTCCCACTAAGTGACATTGGTTTCAAGTTGTTTCTTTTATATTAACCAATGGTACATACTGAGAAATGTACATTTCTAATATTAGTTTGAAGATATTCCATTAATCCTCATTGGGGGGTTTTTTTCACTAAAAAGTTTATGCCAGTCAATATATTGTAAAGCTGCCCTTATTTTATTGAAATGTACCTAATTAAAGTGATCTGTTTTAGTATACCACTTGCGCATTTGCTGTTTTTAGTTTATTTTAAAGGACACTATATTGTTATCACTACTTGCCTTGTGCTCCCCTACTTGAATGTTGGTTAAAAGATCAACATTGTTTGTTATAATGATCGACAAGCATCCTTGACTGTGTCATTTAACAGGTTCAAAAACCTGATTCTCTTTGCTGAACTACTAGTCCCTCTATCTCAATTCATGTCTGGGTAATTAAAATCTCAAATAATTAACATGTTACCCAGATGGGTAGCTTTACTAATTTGTTCTAACAGCTGTTCTTCCTCATCAATATTAACATTAGGTGGTTTACAACATATGTTAAACAAAAAAAAAAAAAAATACATCCAACACTTTATACAAATAAATAATGTGATGGAAAAACACGTATCTTAATAGATAGTGGTAGCCTTCTCCAGGAATATCCAATAATATATTCCTTTTTATATAGTACAAAAAGCAGCAAGTATATTGGAGAGTGTGGCTGTAGATCTACAAATGAGATTAGGGAAACACAAAAGGAACATATATAGTTACATAGCTGAAAAGAGACTTGCGTCCATTAAGTTCAACCTTCCTCACATTTGTTTTTTGCTGTTGATCCAAAAGAACGCAAAAAACCCCAGTTTAAAGCACAATTTTGCAACAAGCTAGGAAAAAAATTCCTTCTTGACCCCAGAATGCCAGTCAGATTTATCCTTGGATCAAGCAGTTATTACCCTACGTTATAGTGTAACACTGTTTTGTAAAAAGTAAAGTTGCGCAGACACAAATTGCACTCACAAGATGTTGTCAAATCAATCGCAGAAGGGTGCCTCCACCGATGGTTTTGGGGGGCAAATCCAGGACGCCTCTTCCTGTAGCAATTACGCTGCGAGTATGGAGAGCCGAATTCAGGTGAAAAAACTATTTATTATATAAAGTATATATAAAAACACTAAAATAAAATAAAGCTAAAAAGCAAAACAATAAAATGTTGCTAGGAGTAATCCTACATGTTTCGCC
The DNA here is from genome assembly GCA_933207985.1 of Pelobates cultripes. Classification (NCBI taxonomy): domain Eukaryota; kingdom Metazoa; phylum Chordata; class Amphibia; order Anura; family Pelobatidae; genus Pelobates; species Pelobates cultripes. Next base: position 214,007,183 of record OW240914.1, on the reverse strand, counting down.
CCAAAGGACTTCCTCAGGGACTCTCCAAATAATTTTTACAACAATTACAAAGCTAAAATAAAGATAAAATAGCAAGCAGAGTGACAAAAAAATCACTATGCAATCAAAGCAGTTTACAACCCTCCCCCCTGAGTCTCTCTTTATAAATGGCTCTTGAATCTTATCGGTAGTTCAAAGGGTGTTTCTTCATGTTCCTAAGCTGTTCGTTATCTGTTCAATGGTATTCTGATCCCCGGTCAGATTGAAGCTTGTTTCCTGTTTTCGCGTGTCACTTCCGGTGCTCTGATTTTCATTGGCGCATAACTGTGACGTTTGCTGTGCCATTCAGCAATGATTGTGCGTTCCACTCACGATATATGTATTTCGAGGTTTTCTCTTCCCTGTTTAGTCTACAGAATAATAATAAGCTGGCAGAATGAAACGTATACGCAATAGATATGTATGTAATGACCCAAACAACATAAAAATTGTTCTATGGGCAACAGTATTATATGTATTTGGGGAGAGCTTCCAGTTCTCTGTCCCCCTATGGAAATAAAACCTAATTATCTTTTCACTATAAAAAGAAGTTATTCTTCCAAGTGTTTAAGTGCAACAGAATTCCATTTGGAGATGGAACCAAAGTCTCTTACCACCACATAAAAAAATTGTAGAGATTTATTGCAATATGAAAAGTCAAAATATGTGTATAGAGAAAAATGTGTGTAAGAAGAAAATAAAGGACAAAAACAAATTAAATTAAAAATAAATTAAATTTAAAAATAAAGATAAAAAGATGTGTAAACCTAACGTTAGGGCTGTTTTCCATTGCAGTACAAAAAACTAATATCAATATTCGCATTTAAACCTTCTGGTTAAAGTGTACCCAACTGGTGAATCCAAAACGTCTCTCGTTAAGCTAATTTATCATCCCTGTTTCCCCATCTCCAATGTGGTTTAATATGTTCTATACCAGTGAAAAGTAACCTTTTCCAGTCAAACAGAGGGCAACAATTACAATGTGTGGGGACAGTATGGTTTATCACCTTTCTCTTGATATTATTTAAATGTTCCATGATCCTAATTTTGAGTTTCCTTTTGGTTTTCCCCACATATTGTTTGCCACACGGACACTGCAGTAGATATACCACATAGTCCGTGTGGCAATTGATGGCTTCTTTTATCCTATAACTCGTTGCACTCGTAAAATCCTTTTTTATTCCTATATTTATTGAAGTTGTATTACAAGCTTTGCAATCTAAACAACCCTTAAAGCCAGACAATGATTGTCTAATATGCATTTGATTATTCGGTTTGATGCTGTAACTCTGTGCCAAATTTTAGGTTTCTATTTTTCTTAAAAATCACGGGAGGGTGATGGGGAAGAAAAGGACCCAGAATCTTATCCTCTCTCAAAATATGCCAGTGTTTTGACAACGTTCTCTTAATTTTAGGATGGTCTACCACTATATTATATTTTGTTAGAAAGATAAATTTAAATTGTATTAGTTGTATTGTTTTCCCCCACTGATTCCTTTTTGTTTGTCCATAAGCAAACCATTTCTATCCATATCTGCAACCCTTTTTATTTATTGCTTTAGATGGTTTTCATTATACCCTTTAGAGAGCAATTTTTCTTTAACATTGGCTTGTTGTTGGAAATCTACTTCAATCTACTTCAATTACGACGGACTCGTGTTTATAACATATGCCAACCAATAATGGATTTCCCTTATTTTGCCCCAAGCAGATATCTACCCATAAAGTTTTCACATTTTCCTTGTCACATTACATTTGCTTGAGATTTGGGTTTAATTCGTGGTTGACATACAAACATACCCCACCACCTATCCTTCCTAAATGATGTGTAACCAGTCATATGTCTCATCCCACCATGTTTCTGTAATGCCATTTATGTCATATATCTTAGTGTATGCTATTGCCTCTAGATCCCCCGTTTTGTTATATAGGCTCCTTGCATTAGTAATCATACATTTAATATTCTCACGAGTCACTTGTACTTTGTTAATTTGTATTACTATTCCCTGCTATGTAATCAAAGAACAATGTAATTTAAACTACCAACTTGGTTATCCCAGTGAAATAGATCTGTTATGTATAACATGCCACCATATCATTTTTGCATGGCACATGCATTTCAAGAGACTAACTAGATTTAAGACCTGACTGCCCTCTCTTGATAACTCTGTCATGTAACATTTTCTCCACAGTGATAGCGAAGAAGACAAAAAGGCGAACAGAGCCAAGCACACAGGGGAATTTAAAGATGAGGAGGAAATGGTAACCACCAAACACGTCCATATTACTCAGGCCACAGAGACCACAACCACTCGCCTCAAACGCACAGCAAATCCGTCCAAAACCATAGACTTAGGAGCTGCCGCTCATTATACTGGAGACAAAGCCAGTCCTGAGATCACCTCTTCCACTCTGTCATCCAAGGTAAGTTGCCTGCAAACATTATAAAGAGTTGGAAAGAAAAAGCTCCCAAACACAAAATCCACAGGATACAACTAAAACGTCATTGTTTTGAATAAGTGCAGAAACACATTTTCCATTTGTACAGTGCCATGAAAACAGTCATGTATGCACTGATTCATCAAACAACCTTCTGTGGATAATTTGTTTTGAGGCTCTTTTGATACTGTGGTTTATAGAGAGACAAGTCTTTTTTTTTTTTTTTCACTACTAACCTTTACACATCACTGTTCGGTTCTGGTTACAACACTAAATAAATTGACATATGTAGTGGGCATAGATAAGGCTGCACAGACACTGTTGTGAAACATCTAAAACCCATGCTTATTATGGATATGCCTATGTGGAATGTGTATTGAACGTGAGTGGTGTAATATTAAACATATTCACTCTTTCTAGACGCCTAGTGCTGAACCTGTTAAGAAATCTGGAAATGACCTGGTGGATCTATTATTTGATTCTGGACGGAAAACGGGTAATGATCATTTATTATATATTTAAAATTTTTGTAGAAGCTGGAAACTAGCATGATCTCAACATTTACGTCCTCTTGCAAATTGTAATAAACCATATCTTGCATACCTTCTGTTATTAAAATCTTGTCATTTGTTTTTGGTTTTTAAGTTTTTGTGTGTTGTGTATTTACATTACAATAAGTTGCATAAGAGGCTCATGTGAGATGCACCAAAGGTTGCTTCCAACGCTGATCTTAAGGTTCCCTAGGCAGCCTCTGAAACTGAGTTACAGCAAGCGCCGCCAGAGTGAGGCGTCACTGATTGGTCTACACCTTCCCCCTGTATTACAAATATTAGGGTTCCGATCTGCCAACATGGGTGGGGGCCAGGGGAGGAGACACTAGACACCCCCTTTAATATTTATTGGATACCCATTGTCCATGGATGGGTGGACTATTTCCCCCAGTTAATTATAGTTTTAATTTTTAATAGAGCTGACCTCACCTGCCAGATGGGGGCATATGGAGGTAAAATACCTCCATTGTAGCGGTCTTTTTGACCACCATAAGATTTTTTGCTATTTCCATGTAGCAACTGACAAAGAAGCTCTGGCCAGCCGCCACATAATTCATTCTAGCACTACCAAGTTTTTAAACTATTTGCACATAGGCTGCTTGCTCTGTCAGCGGGCGAATAGTTCTTCATATTATCATTCACATGCAATTGGCAAGTGAATGATAATTTTCGGTAAATCGGTGATTCCCTCCAAATTCTGACTGCATTTGGCTTTAGTAAATATGAGAATTGCCACTTTCTGCGAAAGTAGGAGCAAGATTTTCTGGTATTTTTACATATACTTTATTTATAAATAATGTTTTACCTTTTCATTACATGCTGATATAAGGATTTTTTTTAAATTTATTTATTTATTTTAAGAGAAAATTCTGCCGATGGTCCTTTCAATGTAGCCCGCACAACCCTTATGGTGTAGTGTTTTAGTGTGTATTTAGACTTTGCTGTACATTTACTAATGGAAGGCAGGGCCATCTGCCGCATTGTGTATTAATATATGGTCTTAATGATCTAGTAAAGATATTTATAGCTTCTATGTTTTTACTGCAGTGCAGATTTCAAACAAATCATTTTACCTGACTCTATAAGGATATTTGTTTTAGGGGCAGACAAAAAGGACCATTTTAGGACATGGCCTCATCTTCTCACCTATTCGGAACTGTTCTTCTGTGTCTGGTTGGCAAAAACAGATGGGTAGAATTTCTTATATACTTGTCATAGCCTAGGCATTCTGCCAGTTGTCAAAAATGTCTTTGGGGATATTTGAGTGCTAGGCAGATGTTATGATGCCACCTGTCCTGCCAGCTGCAGTGAAGGACAATTGCAGTGCAGACTTTGCTGTCAAGTAGGAACAGAATTCAACCCATATATATATATATATATATATATATATCTATATATCTATATCTCTATCTATCTATCTCTCTCAATAATGCAAATGTATGCACCAGAATAGCTAATGCCAATTGCACCAAAAGGCCTTGCCAGTTATCTGTAGCAAGTCACCTGAACGTATTAAAAACACATTGGAAGATGCATAGCAAAACATAGTCTGTATTGTTAGTTTATTAATGTTTGCATTCATTAATGTTCAACAGCTGATCCTTTTGGTGAATTTGCAGAATTTAGCTCACCTGCTGCAGTTTCTTCCAGTGCCTCTGCATCACAAGGTAAAAACTACTGAATTAACAAGGCCGTAATAAGTAATCCTTTTAATCAACTTTTTTCACCATTATTTAAATATCTAATCTCATGTCATTTGCTTTTGCTCCTCCATTGTATGTAACATTCCGTTTCACTATTGAAGGATCAATGCACATATTATAACACACACCGCTTTGCTTAATGCTCTAAATATTGAGAATAATATCTGAAAATAGTTTTAAAACCTGAAAGAAAGTTAGGTTTTATCCTGCTGTCCCTCATAAAAATGATGTGAAGGATGAGTGAATGTGTTGCCATGCCACAATTAAGCAATTTTGAAAGCTTGCATCTGCAGTGAAGTATAACATAATTAACCACTCTAAAGTTTCTGCTATACATTAAGCCTGGGTTTGTATTGTTTTTCCTCATAATACGAAATCTATATGTTTATGTTCTGCTGAAACAGTTTATTCTACATCTTTAATAACGCTACATCAATTGGCAGTCTACCTATTGATTATTTTACCACCTTCTAGCCAGCTGGAATCTAGATAAGTTTATATATATATATATATATATATATATATATATATATATATATATATATATATATATATATATATATATATATATACACACACACACACACTTGCAAGAAAAATTATGTGAACCCTTTGGAATGATATGGATTTCTGCACAAATTGGTCATAAAATGTGATCTGATCATCATCTAAGTCACAACAGTAGACAACCACAGTCTGCTTAAACTAATAACACACAAAGAATGAAATGTTGCCATGTTTTTGTTGAACACACCATGTAAACATTCACAGTGCAGGTGGAAAAGTATGTGAACCCTTGGATTTAATAACTGGTTGAACCTCCTTTGGCAGCAATAACTTCAACCAAACGTTTCCTGTAGTTGCAGATCAGACGTGCACAACGGTCAGGAGTAATTCTTGACCATTCCTCTTTACAGAACTGTTTCAGTTCAGCAATATTCTTAGGATGTCTGGTGTGAATCGCTTTCTTGAGGTCATGCCACAGCATCTCAATCAGGTTGAGGTCAGGACTCTGACTGGGCCACTTCAGAAGGTGTATTTTCTTCTGTTTAAGCCATTCTGTTGTTGATTTACTTCTATGCTTTGGGTCATTGTCCTGTTGCAACACCCATCTTCTGTTGAGTTTCAGCTGGTAGACAGATGGCCTTAAGTTCTTCTGCAAAATGTCTTGATAAACTGGGGAATTAATTTTTCCTTCGATGATAGCAATCTGTACAGGCCCTGACGCAGCAAAGCAGCCCCAAACCATGATGCCCCCACCACCATACTTCACAGTTGGGATGAGGTTTTGATGTTGGTGTGCTGTGCCTTTTTTTCGCCACACATAGTGTTGTGTGTTTCTGCCAAACAACTCAACTTTGGTTTCATCTGTCCACAGAATATTTTGCCAGTACTGCTGTGGAACATCCAGGTGCTCTTGTGCAAACTGTAAACGTTCAACAATGTTTTGTTTGGACAGCAGTGGCTTCCTCTGTGGTATCCTCCCATGAAATCCATTCTTGTTTA
>OW240914.1:213983541-214000866 GCA_933207985.1 Pelobates cultripes | reverse complement strand
GTGTTCAATAAAAACATGGCAACATTTCATTCTTTTGTGTGTTATTAGTTTAAGCAGACTGTGATTGTCTATTGTTGTGACTTAGATGATGATCAGATCACATTTTATGACCAATTTGTGCAGAAATCCATATCATTCCAAAGGGTTCACATACTTTTTCTTGCAACTGTGTATATGTGTGTGTGTGTGTGTGTGTGTGTGTAATATATAAATATATATATATATATATATATATATATATATATATATATATATATATATAATCTTGACATCTCTGTGTAAGTAGAGTTTCACCTCTTTTAATTCTTCTTTGTTCTTCTGTCTTTTGTTTAGCTCCAGCATCAAGCGGTAATGGGGAATTTGGTGATTGGGGAACATTTAGTCAATCCGTGCCTAGTCCTGCTGTTCCATCAACAGATTTGTTTGGAGTTGTCTCTCAAACCAGTACAGACATGTTTATGGCATCTCATCCTCATGCCCCTTCTGCTGACAGCAACAATGCTGATCTCTTTGATTTAATGGGCCCTACACACTCCACAATGAGTACCTCCCAGAGTATGAATTTATCAATGATGAGCTCCAGCAGTACTGGGATGTCATTGCCCATGTCAAGATCTCAGGTAGGCAACTGCAGTGAATATACATGTTTCATATTTCTCATTCTGTGTAATATAACCTGAAGTGTGTTGTCTGGTATTAAATTTTAAGGACCTTTACCTTCCCTTTTAATCTTTCTCTTCTAGGTAGAGTGCCAGAGATGCTTTGAACAATTTTAATGTATTGCACAATTGACCTTTATTTCCCTGTTTTGTGAAATGTTTTATTGTTTAAAAAAATTAAAAAAAATTACAGGATGCACTTAATATATTAAAAGTATTGCCTATCTTCTGACATTACATTTTTTTTTTTCTGATGAAAAACAGATGACAATTTTTAAAACTGAATGTTAATTTTGATCAAATTCAAGGAAAACTAAGTGCATTCACCTACTCCCTGATTAGTTCTATATGAATGAAAAATGCATGGCAGCCTTGATGAGCAGGACTTTATGTGAAGTGTTCAAGTACTTGTTTGTTAGTAAAGCCGATAAAGATAAAAATATCTTTAAAACTCTAGGTCTCTTAAGATATGTTCGAGATTATTAGAGCTTTGTTTTTTTATTTTAGCCCTTACAGGCAATGAATATGGGTCTCCAGAAACAAAACACACTTCCTGCTCAAGGATTAGACTTGAAAGGAACAGGGAAATCGTTGCCCTCCACTTGGTCGGATCCCAGTGTTAACATCTCACTAGACAGTCTCATTCCAGGCATGCAGCCCTATAAACCCACACAGCCCACGCTCAATGCCATGATGCAACAGCAAAGTGAGTGTTTCCACCTCATGCTTTAATAGGTCATCATGTGTGTCATGCTTGCTTGCCTTTGGTTTTGTGGTTTCCAAAAAATTTTGATGTCATTACTTTACCATAATGTGTATATTCTGAATATCCCAGTGCCAATAATCCGCTATGAGTCCATGTTATTGAATTTTTCTGGTCTGATTTTTGTAAGTAAAGTGTCTTAAAAAATAAACAGATGTATGAAACAAGTTAATTATAAACTACTCGGCAGATGGCACAATTACTCCCATTGCTTTACACAGCTTTTTCCCTAGTATCTCATGGGCCTGCAGAAGAGTGTATTGCTGCACACATATGGTGGCAGTGCAGTAAGACAATGCGTTTGACAAAGGGTTTGACAAAGGGTCTCAGCTCTTCTTAGTCCAGTTACTGATGTTAGAGTGCCATTCTCTCCAGAATTTATCTTTTGCCTTATACCACCACCTCTCTTCAAAATATAAACACCGCCTCCTCCCACACTTGTTAAATGCTGCAAAGGTTATGAATCCACTACATTCACGGACAGGTAAAATTTCCTCAATTGAAGGATGGGTTACAGGCGTGGAGAACATAAGATCCATGGAGGAAACAAAGGCATCCATGAAGCTGCATTATACAGATTACCCGTCCATCTGGGCCCTGTTAGACTCCCTTTCCTTGGTTCCAATCTAGCGACCATTTACACACCTTGAGCAGCTAAGCCACCTAAGTATTCTGCATTCCCATTAAGGTATTACTTGAGAATTTTCATTTGAACTCTCCTAAGCCTGAAACCAATTTTTTTGGCCAAACTCCTAACTGTTTTTTTGTTTTTTATTTCCTTATTAGTTTTAATTTGTATTTCTGTGCAATATACAAGTCTGTCTGATATTTAATTCCATGCACCACGCCATAGCTTAAACTGTGATAATACAATTATTAATGTATACATCCTATTTCAATGTTCAGAAGCAAATACTTGCTGTAATAATGTATTGTCATGTGTTTAGGTATTATTAAAATGCCAAATGCTTTTGTAAAACCCAATAAAATAGTAGAAATGTAAAAAAAAAAAATAGACATTAAACTTTGTTTGTATAACAATATAAAACAAGGGGCACCACATATTTTTAAGGTTGCCAAAAATATGCCCCCACCTTCTTGTTAGACTTATTCTAATATTCTGTAAAGATATATATTGTTTTTGTCCTTTATCCATAGATGTTCAACAGCCTATTGGCATGATGTCACAGAGTTTTGCAAGTATGAACATCAGCGCAAGCCCTGGCATGATGCCCATACGACAACCAACAAGTCCCATTATGGCAGGAGGCATGGGTATCCCCAGCATGATGACTGGCACCATGGGTGTGTCTGGAGTAGCAGTCCCTCCTGTGATGAACCAGGGCATGATGGGAATGCCTAACACAATCGGGATGCCCATGGGATTAGCCCCAGGTGCCGTGCCTCCCAAACAAGATGCCTTTGCAAACTTTGCCAACTTCAGCAAATAGAAGCTTTATCTACCCACCCAAATCACTGGTGGGATATGAAGGATTTTTAGCTGCACAAAGGAAAGAGGATGTATTGGAGTACTGCATTAAAACAGAGCCTGATCCTCCACGTCTGACGAATACCTTTTATAAATGAATAAAATAAACTTCCAGACGAGCTCTTTTCAAGCGAGAGTTGGGGCCCCAGAATTGGGGTCACACCTAGCCTGCTCAGTTTTGAGCACTATTGCCTTTATGTATCAGACAGGTTTAGGCAGACATTGACTGGCTGCCATCAGGGTATGTAATAGGGCTCTTCTGGTTTTTGTATGACTGGTTTCTGATTTATGCCTGTGAGTAAACAAATACACAACCTGCATTTAACTTGACACATTCCTGCCCACATGACCATTGGGCAGACTCTATACCAGGGATGGTAAAACTTTTGGCTCTGCATACTGGGAAATGCAATTCATAACAGAGTACCAAAGTTTTGCTGTGAATATATATATATATATATATATATATATATATCTCACTAAGTTACTTGCACTGTTATGTGTTTGCAGTTTTTAAAGATGACCTCCAGTTTTGAGATTTAATCTGCCCCCTTTTATCCAATAAAATATATATATATATTAAAAATCACCTTTGCCCTCAAAGAAATATCTGTTCAGTAAGTGCATTGTTAGTGTTTGCGTGCCACTTTGCTACAGCTTCTGATCAGGGTCTACAATTTAGTTTTTGTGGGTTTTTTTTTTTTTTTTGTTACCTTTTTCATGGTATGTTAATAGTTCTTACACCTAACAAAAACAGTGTTTTGCTGTGCTATATTCCATGATTTACATATTGGCATCTACAATCATATCAGATTGCATGGGTATGAAATTTAATAGATGGTCTGCCAACCCATTGACGTGAATTGTGCAACCTGCAAGCCCTTCTGTGATTATTTTATTTTAATTTTTTACTGAAATTGGGGCCCGAAATTGCTAGAAGTCTTGTAGTTTGATCAGATGCATATCTAGCAAACCAGGTTAGACCTCTAACCCTTCCAGTGACAGCAGAACCCTCAGCCCAATCAGCTGTAGGCCCAAATTACTGAAAACTATGGCTAGTACCTTCCCTGCTGGCAGAGAAGTCTGTGTCACATCGATCAATAGGCTCCTCCATCAGCTGTTCTCCTCGTCTGCAAAACATGATTGATTTTAGATTTTATACAATATTTTTCCCCTATACTCTTTTCCCGTGTATATAAGGCAGCAGCCGGTGTTGGGAATCAGTAATGATATAAATACAGATCTATATTATTATTAAAGATGAGCAGTAGCTGTCGGTAAATTTCTTGGCTTTACAAAAATAAAGGAAACCTAAAAAGATAGAAAAAGGTTTTTTTGTTTTGTTGTGGTCTCTTTTGTTTTGTTTTTGTTTTCTCACTGCAAACTTATATTATTTAATGTTTACTTTGATAGCAGCATAAATTCACCAGTAATTGTCCTTTTTAAAACAATCAACCAGATTTATCATTGACACAGAAGTTATTGTCAAATAACTTTCTCTTTCTCCTATTACCTTTGGTTGGGAGGGGGTTATGGCACTGATAATTTACCTGTCTCAATTGCAGTCCATATGCTCTCTACCATTAAACCCTTCTGATCTAGGCTTGCTCCTGCCTTCCTCATTCCTTCCGCCGTTTCACACCCGTATTCACACAGAGGAAATAATTACAATTGGGCAAAGTAATTTCCATAAATAATTTAGGATTGTTTAATGACATCTCTTCGTTCTGACGGGCGCAGCGTCCTAACTCCATCTCTACCGCTTCTAATTAGACCAGAATTCATGGGCTGCAGCTTAATGGTGATGGAACATGATTCATGTTCTGAATAAGAGATGAGAGCCGAGGGTAATTAGCAGGCTGCGGTTTTTAATCTTTCAACAATTCACGTGTTTAAATTGGTTTTAGAGAATAGAACCTTTCAAATATTGTTACATCAGAAAGATCTAGCCTCTTTGCTTGCTCACCTTTACTACATGATCTGACTTTGTGTAGCTGTGCTTTGCTATGCTCTGCTGACCCTTCTGGAATTGTTAGAGTTAATTATGGAATCCTTTAAAAGAAAAAGGAAGGCGGCAAGGGTGCTGTCAAAATAATAGATTTCCGTTTGGATACAATACACGATGTAAAGTATTAAGCAACATATTGTCTTTCAATGTTAACAATAACTAAAATATAATTGTGTGTGTATATGTATAGGCACAATTTCACAGTTTTATTTTATTATGAGGGGAGGGGAGGGCTGCATTTTCTCTCTTTTTTTTGTGATAGTCAAAAAAAAAAGTAGCTAATCAAAGACATGAGCTCTAACAGATCAGCAACCTTTTTCCTCCACTTTCACTATCTGTTTTCAGGCTATTAAAGGGGAGTAGTCAAAGAGATCACATCAGTGAAAATTGCACTTGCATACTGTCTTACAGGTTCCCAGCCCCTCCCCCCCAACCGACAAGAGTAAAGTGTTAACACTTTATTTACTTACCATAACTCAGCGCTGAGGGAAATCGTTGTGGCTTTGCCTCCTCTGACGTCCTACGACGAGTGAGCGCTAATGCGCAAGCACGGTAAATGCAGCACGCACATTAGACCATACTTTTAGGAAAGCACTGAATAAATGCTTTCCTACTGAGGGAAACAAAAATCTGATTCTGGATGTACTCCTGCATACCATGAGGACGTGTACAGCCTCTGTTCCCAGACCAGCGGTCCGTTAGAATTCATTACCTCCTCCAGTGGCTGTCTGTGAGACAGCCACCAGAGGCAGACTTAGTTGAACATTGAAGATCCAGAGAAATTGCAATGTTTACATTGCAATATTAAGTGCAATAGGGACACTGTACACAGACTATTTCAATGAGTTGAAGTGGTCTGAGTGCTTAGTGTCCCTTTAATAAGGTTATAAAGCCCATCAGAGGCATTAACGGTGACCTTTTTTTTTTTTTTTAACCCATTTATTAAACCATGTAGTGTTTTTCCTTATTTTTTTTTTCAGTCCAAACTATTCCCTGCAGTGGGCAGCCAGTGATAGGGGCGCCTAACCTCGTGGTTAAACCGTTCTAAAACAGTTTAAACCCTTAAGCTAAGGCACTCCTGGCACCATAATGACTGCATTGAGCTAGTTTGATCATTTTTTTTTTATTTTTCATGGTAAATGGCAGTTTCCTTTTGACTTGGTTAAAAGAATAGAAAGGAACCTGACTTAAATTTTCTACTTGTCACTAGCCATTGGAGTGAAAATGTAGCCTTGGACAGACTTGATGGGCCGAATGATTCTTATCTGCCGCCATGCATTCTCCAGCTTTGAAGGCCTACCTAGTAGAGTAGGGCATCACATTTTATATAACTAAACCATTACATTCTGTGAACTTTGAAATTGCTATTTAGTGAGAGAGTTGGATGTTTATATATACAAGATCCAGCTCACTCACAAAACTGCTGTTACAAAGCTCATAGAATGTAATGGCTTTTTTTGTGTGGGGCGGGGGGGGTGTTTTTAAAAACACCTAACCTAGGCAAAAATAATTGGGGTCTAGTTACAGTATATGGTCATACATTGCATAAGCCTGCCACTGGACTGAACCCTGTTTATGGCAGGTCCTATTCTAGCAACCTAATGCCTGCTTATGAGATTAATCCTCTTACTTGGGAAACACTTCCTCCCTGGATACTCTGCATTGCAAGGGTAAATAGGGCCCTGGAGTGAGGCACCTGTGATGTGAATGGGTGTAAACAGTTTTTTGATTGGTGGAAGATAAGATCTGGTGATAAGTGGTAGGCAAAAGAGATTCAAACCATATGCTGGGAACTTTTTTTTTTTTTTTAAGCTATAATGCAAAACAGGATAAAGCACCTACTTGAGGCTTTAACAAAGCATACATTAAAAGAACACTGTTTTTTTAAGAATAGACACCTGAATACTCTGAATGTCTTTCCCTCTGCTTGGCCCCTTCATTGCAGTTCCACTGCTGGGTGCTGAGAGTGGGCAGTGATATGAAGATGCGTTATTCTGCACCCTCTCCACTCACACAGCTCTGAAAGCAGTGACTGAACAGAGGAAAATCCATTCCTGTGGGCAGACCTACTCAGCTGCTATTCACCTCCTGGCGTATGTGTGCACCCTTTTACCTATAGCTACCTAGGGCAAATCTCTCCTCCACCCCCTTAGTACGCCACTATGCCACTGGCCTGGATCTCTGAGTGTGTATCTCTGTCTGTGACTGTATAAAGCACACCTATAAAGCACAGGGGGCATGACCAGTTGTAAAGAGCTCAAAGTATTCTGTAGTTGGCCATGGTTGTAAATATGTACATTGCATATAAGAGGGAGATAGACTGTACAAATAAGTATAACCTTATCAAACAATGGAGTGTTAAAGGGATGTTTGCTTAATATAGAAATTGTGATGGATAGATCATGCCCCTGCATTCTCAATGCTTGATTATCTGCCATTTAGGAGTTAAATAACTTTGTACGGTGGCAGTACATGTGGGTTTTGCTCCTTTCCTGTGGACAAGCATCTAACAAGATTAAGTTAACAAACCCCTCCCCCTTGCCCTATATAAGGGCTATCCGGCAAAACCTACCCCAGTTTCCTTTCTTGTCCCGAGAGGGAAGGACACAGCATCTAGATGGTGAGACACAAAGGCTGCTGGTCTGGGGGATCCGGTCCGAGAGCTGCCCGGGTGGTAGGCTGAGAGACCATGCTTTCGACCGGTAGGTAACGGAGCAAGTGGAGATGTGATTCCTTTTATGCCGAGAAGAGTTCCGGCAATACTTACTGGAGGCAGAGTTTATCCGGTTCACAGCGGTGGAACGCACGCTCGGGTGGTGCTGCGTTACACCTAAGCTTCCGGTTGCGCTAGTACGCGTGAGCAAACCGAAAGCTTTAAAAAAATTAAAAAAAAAAAACGCAAAAATCTAAGCTGTGCAGGTACCCACTGACAGCAGGGATGCTTGTCAGAAGAGGTACTCCGTATCACCAACCCCCACACGGCTCAGAGGTATTTTAAGGTAAGATTAACAAATCTTTACTTTAAAATTATCTCTGTAAAGTTTACACATGTAAGTTACAAGAAAAAAAATGAAGACTACGAGGAAAGAAGTTTATAACCTTGCGGATAATGGTAATAAAAAGAGTTTCGGCATTTTAACCCTATGGACATAGGGCTTATATCTCCTGCAAAGAGGCACGGTGTGTGTCCACTATATGCTCTATGTATGAGTTACTGCGAGCAGTATATGTACCCTCTATATGCGCTATGGCAAGTGGCTGTGAGCAGTATATGTAACCACTATACGCGATGACGAGTTGCTGTGAGGACTCGGCATATATATATATATATCTATCTATATATCTATATCCACTATATGCTCTATGTATGAGTTACTGTGAGATATGACGAGTTGCTGTGAGCAGTATATGTATCCGCTATATGCTCTATGATGAATTGCTGTGAGGTCTCAGTTGCTCTATATGTATCCACTATATGCTCTATGTATGAGTTACTGTGAGCAGTATATGTACCCTTTATATGCTCTATGACAAGTGACTGTGAGCAGTATATGTACCCTCTATGCTATGACGAGTTGCTGTGAGGGCTCCGCTTCTATATATATATATATATATATATATATCTATATCTCCACCATATATATCCACCTCTATGTATGAGTTACTGTGAGCTATGACGAGTTGCTGTGAGCAGTATATGTATCCGTTATATGCTCTGACGAATTCCTGTGAGGTCTCAGCTTATATATATATATATTTTTTTTATTTTTTTATTTATCCACTATATGCTCTATGTATGAGTTACTAGGAGGGCTCAGCCTCAGTATGAGTATACACTAGATGCTCTATGTAGGAGTTATGAGGACAGCCTCTGTATATGTATCCTCCATATGCTCTATGACGAGTTGATGTGAGCTTTGTATGAGTTACCATGAGGACTCAACCTCTGTATAGGCTCTATAGATGAGTTAATGTGAGAACTCAGCCATCAGTATATGTATCCACTAGAGGCTCTATGTAAGAGTTATGAGGTCTCTGCCTCTCTATATGTATCTACTATATGCTCTACGACGCATTGATGTAGGGACTCAGCTTCAGTATATGCATCCACTTTATGCGCTAGGTATAGTTACTATATAGACTCAGTCTATATACCCACTACATGCTCTATGTATGAGTTTTTAAGAGGACACAACCTCTGTAGATGTATCCACTATATACTCTAGGTTGAGTTTGTGAGATCTCCACTTCAGTATATGTTCCCACCATAGGCGCTATGTATGAGTTACCATGTGGACTCAGTATATGTACCCACTATAGTCTCTATGTATGAGTTATTAGAAGAACACTGCCTCTTACTATGTAGCCACTTTATGCTATATGATATATCCTCCATATATGTCTTTCTATGAGGGTTCGGTTTCAGTATATGTGATTTCTATATACTCTATGTTGGAGTTATGAGGACACAGCCTCAGTATAATGCTCTATGTAATGGTTACTATAAGGACACAACCTCGGTAATTCTATCCTCTATATGCTCTATGTATGAGTTTCTGTGAAGACAGCCTCAGTATAGGTATTCTCTAGATGCTCTAGGGGGATGTGTTCTAGGAGGTTACTACCTCAGTATATATATCCTCTATGTGCTCTATACATTAATTACTGTGAGGTCGCCACCTCTATATATGTATCCACATGTTGGGTTATTTCTAGGAATCCTATCAAACAGCTTTACTTGCGGGAGCTGCGATAACCAGAGCTATATATTTTTTTTCTTCTCTCCTGTTTGCTCAACGCAATACTGAACATGATTCCTGGAGATCGGGATTAACACATGCTCCATTAGTGCCTGAATTGGCGATTGTCAAAGAATGATTAATTTGTTTTCTCTTTAGGTCTATGTTTGGTAACTTTATGGTTGCAATTATAGACGGCTGATACTGCACCTAAAATTTAGATAAATTTGGGTTCAGAACAGAGGTAGACATGTCTGACGCCATCAATTCTACCAGACATCTAGGGATTCTTATTCACTTTCAAGGAGTTCCTTAGTCAGTCCAACAGGTTGTTGGTTTTCTTTTTCCAACCATAGAGTAAGAGAGTTGGTAGAAGCAGATCCGGATTTGAAAGATATTGTTCCATCAGAGCTTAGTCCTTTAGTGGGCTCTAAATGGGAGATTCTATCAGCCTAGTCTGGAAATGTAGAGGCTCTAGATGGGAAAAATTGAAGGAAAAAAAACCATTGTGTAAAAGCTCTACTTTCTTGGTGTAAGTCCTCAGAGTTGGTTTCAGGAGGCCTGTTTCTTGCGTCTGAAGTTCACTGCAGATGCTGTTGAAACTGTTTGGTGAGCTTATCTAGTTTCCATCATACTTCGAGGTTTAGGTTAAGGGAAAATCCTCAGTTTCGGTGGTTTCAGCCATGCTTTCCGCCTTCACCCCTCCAGTCAGTGGATGCAGCGGAAGGCCATATAGATTCAAATGGACTTGTGTACAATGGGTTTATACGTCAACCGGCAAGGAGGAATCAGAGTAGGTGCTCTTTATCGCCTGTAGGCGGTTATCTTGCTGTGGTGCAAAAATATCTAGTAGATATTTCAGCAGTTTTCTTTTCAGAGGGATCAACAATTACATAGCCGTCAAGCTCGGCAGGGGTAATTGGAATCAGAGTGTTTGTTCCTGAGGTCCATGTGTCGTTTTGTGTTCTGGAGAGGAACTTCGATTTTTCCAGACTTGACCCTTAGGGCAAGCATTACAGAAGCCAGGTTCCCCAAGTTTCCTCCCTGTTCAGAGCAGGTCCCTTCGATGAATAGAGATACTCTCATTGAAATGTAATGTCAGGCTGGCATACGTCTTTCTTCCGCTGACACTATTTCCAAGGATTCTTTGGAAATAAGGGCAGTCAGAACTTTATCCTGGTTCTTATTCTACTCTAGGCCAAACAAGGTTCTTGTTCCTGACATTCAAGAAGATGGCCTCCACACAGTGGGAACGTACAATCTCATAATAAACAGGAATCTAACCTAGGGTTCTGTAGAAGTTCAGGTTTACGGCCTGGCTACTGCTGTGTTAAATTAGACTAGACTGCTTTTTCGGTCTACTTCAAGTTTCTTTTTTGATGGTGGGTACACCATTGCCCGCGTGTTCATCCATCTCTAAGACCCATGTTTCAAATTTTTCTGGAAGTTTTTTTTTCTGCAGACTTTGATCTTTCTGCTTTGAAGTTCAAGCCTCAGTCTTAAGACTCACTGGGAAAGATTTTGCATCCGTTTGTTAATCTATAGGTTTGTTGTGATCTGTCAGGTCCAGATGTCCTCCTAGAGATGTTTTTTTCCTGCCTAGGGTTTATCATTGATTTTTCCAGCTCTTTGTGTCCCTCTTTCGATCTTTTGGAAGAGGTGTCCCTTACAGGTTTCGTTCCTCTAGGTCACCTTCTTGGTGGCTGTCAGACCGGCTAAAAGATTCAGTGAGCTTCAGGCAATTTCTTCCCCAGATGATTTTTGCAGTATTGCTATGCAGAGGGTGGTTCTTCACCTTACAAAACTTCATTTTTTTCCTACAAGTCAACCGATTGTGTCTGCTTTCTCTTGGGTGGTTGTCCCACCTCTCTTCGGGAGCTTAGAGTTTTTTTCTTGGAACATTTCAAGGTTTTTCTTCCTAGGACTGAGGAGCTCAGGTGTTCTGGCCTGCTGTTTGTTAACCTCCAGTGTAGATTCCAGGGGTACGGAGCTTCCTGCAAAAAACTTTGGTTTAAATTGACTCAGACAAGCCAGTAGATTGGCATATTTTTCCAATGGTCCTTAAGTGCCGATATCTCTCACGGCTCTTTTCACTCAGGATAATGGCTGCCCCTGGGGGGTAGGGGGGTAGAGCTCTTGTTTCTCCAGTAGATGTCTGTAAGGCAGCATCTTGGGCTGCCTTTCCACATCATCTTTCTTCTCTACAGGCTTGAGATATTCTCATCCTCGTAAACTGCCTTTGGGCATAAAGTTTGCGAACTGTGTTAGCATTGGACCCACCCGTTTGGGGTATCTTGCTATATCCCACATGTACTGCCACCATATGACCGTAAATTATTTTTTTCTTAATATGGTGGC
This sequence comes from Pelobates cultripes, assembly GCA_933207985.1. Classification (NCBI taxonomy): domain Eukaryota; kingdom Metazoa; phylum Chordata; class Amphibia; order Anura; family Pelobatidae; genus Pelobates; species Pelobates cultripes. The sequence continues at coordinate 213,988,850 of OW240914.1, read as the reverse complement.
AGTACAACTTCCCACCCTCTCTGTATTTATATAAAATAATTTTTAGGTTAAGTTTTGTGTTTCTTCTTGCTACTTAATGGGGTAGGTTTTGCAGGATAGCCCTTATATAGGGCAAGGGGGAGGGGTTTGTTAACTTAATCTTGCTAGATGCTTGTCCACAGGGAAGGAGCAAAACCCACATGTACTGCCACCATATTAAAAAAATAAAATAAAAAAAAATTATGGTAAGTAAAATTTCTGTTATCCTAGGCTGTGACTCACATAGCCTCCATGAAAAGAAAGGTTCAGAGATTAAATGTGAGAGAAAAGGAAGCGAAAGGGTAGTTTGTACTGAGGGAATTTGAAACTGTGTTATACACACCTTTCATGGAATCTTTAGAATTTAATCACTTATAAATTAAAATCGACAAATACTTATAATTAATATAACTTTAAAATAAATTGTGATCTATTACACTAGATGTTTATTGGAACTATGAGACTTAACATTACATGACTATAAGACACCACTATATAAGTAGGTCCAAACTATAAACTTCTAGAATTAACTGAAGTCTTTTACCCAATCACTTAAACACTGTGATGGGCAAATATAAACTGCAATGGCAATATAATTTAATGTCACCTGGCTAAACTGCCAGTTTGTTGAAACTTATTGTAAAATATAAACTTTATCGCCATCTGCGTTTGAATACACCCCTGACAAATTGTATGTATGTATTCCAGGGGAACCGCCAAATAGTTTATATAGAAGGCGGAGTGATGATTTTTCTTTTTATGTTAATTGTGTATGTTTTTTGTCTTGTGTGCAACCACTTGGGGTTTGTCATTGAGAGGTCATATGACGCGCTAGGGAGGGGGAGGGAAGATTGCGGCCATCGAGGTTTGAGCAGATCAGGTGTAGTGTGTGGGAACCCATACATATTATACTAATGTCTATCAAAATAATTTCTATAAATGCCCAGGGGTTGAATAACCCTATAAAAAGAGGCATCCTGTATAGGAATTTAACAGAATATAATATCGATGTATGTTTTATACAGGAAACCCATTGGAAAGATAATGCCCAAGACCAATGGAAATTTGTTAAATATCCAATTGTATTATGCGCTAACCTGAAGGGGGAAAAAAAGGGGGTAGTAGCTATTTTGTTCAGTTAAAATCAAGTCTGAATTATTATTCATAGAAAGAGATCCCAATAGTAGATATCTGATAGTAATATGTAAATTAAACGACAGAATTTTTACTTTAGTAAATGTATATGCTCCAAATGAGTTTTCCCAAAAATTTTATACAAAGCTATGTGATAAGATTGATAAAATTAAAAAAGGTATACTTTTGATTGGAGGAGATTGGAACACTGTCTTAAACGAAAAATGGGATAGGAAAACATCTAAAGTTTGTAAAAAAAAAAAATTATAAAACAAATTAAATTAAAAAAAAAAGGGCAGACTGGATGCAAGATATTTTAAACCTATACGATCTCTATGATATATGGCGAGTTCAACATCCAAGTGAAAAAGACTTATCACTAAAATTTATCATGGCTACTCTTGAAATGATTTTTTTTTCTAACTGATTCTACAAATTTGGTCAATTTCATAGACTCAAATATAGGCCCCATCAGCTGCTCAGATCATGCCTCAATTGAGGTTAAAACAAAAGACCAGTCTTACAAACCCAGCTATCAATGGAGGATCGATGAAACGATTCTATTAAACAAAGAGAATAGTGATCGTATAGATTTATTAATAAAGGAATTCCTTGAGTTCAACGACAAAGGAAATGTCTCCAATTAAATATTATGGTCAACATTCAAATGTGTAACAAGAGGCAATCTAATCCAATTAGAAGCCGGGGGAAAAAAGAAAAATGGTGCTGAACTTTCAGAGCTATATATAAAATTAGCTAAAATTGAACAAATTAATAAAAATAATTCTACTATAGAATCAGCTCTTCAAATTAAAACAATTCAACAAATAGAGTAAAACAAATGATTCTGTCTTGTAAACAGAAATGGTATTGTAATAGTAATAGAGTAGGGAAGATACTGTCAAAAAAACTTAAACCTGAAAGAAATAAACATCCAATAAACAATTATCGAAGGAACTAAAACCCTGCTTTCCCCTCAACAAATTGGGAATGCCTTTACAAACTATTATTCAGCTCTATATAATTTACCAGAAAGTAAAGCTACTAAAGAAGAACTTAATGTACTTTTTTAGTAATATTACTCTTCCCTTAATCAATCCAGATAAATTAATAGAATTAAATAGGGATATATCTTTAGAAGAAATTCAAATAGTTATTAAAGGCTTAGTTAATGGAAAGGCACCAGGTCCAGACGGCTTTACTGCCTCTTTCTTTAAAACATTTGAACCTACAATATCCTCTTCTATATAGATGGTTTAGAGAACTCAATTGTACAAAAAGTATTTCTTCTTAGTTACTAAGTGCTACAATAACACCTATTCCCAAACCAATGAAAGATACAAATTTCATTACAAATTATTGCCCAATATCTCTTATAAACTTAGATATAAAAATATTATCTAAAATCTTAGCTAATAGATTGTTATTCAGTAAATCAGGAATGATTTTACTCAATCAATCAGGATTTGTAAAAGGAAGACCAGGGGGCGATAATCTCCGGAAAATCGCTAATTTAAGTTTAAAGATCATCAAGGGAAACATACCAGCTGTCTATAAAAGCTTTTGACAGTCAATTGGCAATTCCTAGATGCAACAATGACAGCATTCGGCATTGTAGGAAACTTTAAAGATCTAGCCATGGCATTGTATACCTTTCCAAAAGCAAAAATTTTAGGAAATGGCTTCAATTCACATTGGTTCAATATTAGGAACAGAACACGTCAGGGGTGCCCTTTGGTCCCAATGATGTACGTTCTTTCTATTGAACCTCTTGCAGCATATATCAGGAAATCTACAATTATTTCAGGAATACCAACAGGTGAGACCGAACAAAAATAACATTATTTGCAGATGACCTAATACTAACCCTTACTCATCCAGAAATTTTGATTCCCTCTGTAATGAAGTGTATAGACAATTTCAGCCATTTCTCAAATTACAAAATAAACCTACAAAAAACCCAAATAATTTACAGAAATTTAACTCAGAATCAGATAAATACACTCAAATTTAAATATAAATACAATTGGGACTCACAAACAATAAATTATCTTGGTACTACAATAAATTTTGATCCAGAATTATGGGTAAATTTAAATTATTTGAAACTATACAAAGATTTAAAGGATCATATTAAAAAATGGGAAAGTTTAACACTCTCCTGGATGGGTAGACTAAATTCAATAAAGGCATATTTGATGCCGAAACTTGAATATTTATTTCGAACAATCCCAATAAGAGTACCAAACAAAATCTTAAAAATGTTTGACAAATTATTCTATTCTTTTGTTTGGTTTGATAAAAAGCCAAGAATAAGTAGGAAAATAATAACACACTCAAGAGAGGGAGGGTTGTCCTTCCCCAACATACAGCTGATCCATAATTCAGTCATGTTCTCCCATTTTTTTGGAATGGGGTAACATGAAATCTAGAAGCAAAATATGGTATAAACTGGAGAAAGAAGAGTGCGCTGGAATAGATCCCTCCTTTTTCTTTTGGCTTGATAATAAAATGTTTAAAAATCTGGGAATAAATAATTGGATTATATCACAAATGTTCAAATCAATTGATTCGATAAGAAAACTTTTTTTCTTGTTCAAATTCAAATTTTGTGTAAAGCTCCCTTGGAATTAATGAAATTATACATAAGAGATCTGGATTTAACTAATTGGTTAAGAAAAAAATGTTGTAAAAGTTCTAAATATCTTAGAAAACTTCTACAAAATTCTAAATAGATAGTACTTAGTCCCTTCTAGATTATGTAAGTACAAGCCCCAACATACAGACCAATGCTGGAGATGTAATAGAGAAATTGGGACTTTAAAACACATATGGTGGGACTGTATTAATTTAAGTCCGATAAAAGATTTTGTGGTATCTCTCTTTAATGACCTAGACTTAAAGATTCTAATATTGACTCCTGAGAATTTTCTATTCCATATGAATACTAATGGTCTAACGAAATCTCAAAAATGCCTCACAATAAATATACTAATGGCAGTTAAGATCTGCCTATCTAGATATTGGAAGTCTACAAACAACTCAGGTCACTGAAATCTTAATTCAAATTAATCATCAAGGAATTATGGAAAAAGCTTTCTTTTTCAATAACAGTAATATTCCGAAGTATAATAAAATTTGGTCTTAATGGTTTGAATACTATAAAAAGGAAATATGACCTACAACAAATCTGCTGGGCATAGATAGTTGGAAACACTGCAGATGCACCTGCCTCTCTCTGCTCAACCTCAATTATTTGTTGGCCGCCTTTCCAACACCCCCCTCCCCCCCACCCTTTTCTTCTCCTTTGAGCGCACATACTCGATCATCCTCTCTCGGACAAACTTCAATTCAGGCTAATTAATTTAGGATGTTGTCTTGTTTATTTTGCATTTTGTGAGTATCTGTAATTTAGACTTTTAACAAAAAAAGAGGTTCATTTAGAAATTCCTATCTCCTCCTCTGATAACCCTTAATCACACACAAGGCCAGGCTATTAACAGGGCTAGAGATAAGGAATTCTAAATTAAACTCACTTTGTAATGAAGGAAATATAACAATGAGATCTCTTTACAGGGGTGTGTGTGTATGTATATATATATATGTGTATATATATATATATATATATATATATATATATACACACACACACATATGTTTCAAATGTATGCAAACTTGTCAGGCTTCCACAGATATATCCCTTTATATATTTATGCAAAAATGGATGCATAGCTGACATGTAAACTTTAGCCTATTTTGGAATTTTGTATATTAATTTCTCTTTAAAGATGCATAAAGATTTATGTACATTTTATTTGCCAATTTGTTTTTAAATACGAAGGAGCAGGGGTATGAAGTATTACTGGTTATACTGCATTTTACCCTTCTATTTCATACATATACCAAAATTAAGCACAAATGTCTTCTATGGTAAAAAAAACAACTTATGATCATCTAAGCGCAAGCTTGTTAAGGACACAAGTACAAGATGGAGTACTAAATGATTAGCTGACTGACTGAACAAAGGTGGCCTGTAACTGCAATCCTGTCTGACCCATCCATCACTCAAAGCGGCAAACTCAAACTCTATCTTGATCTAGAAACCAGGCCAGTGGATTCTGATTTGAAGAGCGTGCTACTACTCTTAAACCTTTCAG
>OW240914.1:213969734-213983441 GCA_933207985.1 Pelobates cultripes | reverse complement strand
ATGTGCCACTCTGAGCAGGTAGAAATATATCACAATCTCTTCAGTCCCTGCTCTTGTGAATGGGTTGTTGAGGTCCATTGAGGATGCTGCTTTTGAGTCATCTCCACTGAAGTTTTTTTTCAATTCTCTGCAACAGAGCAGCTTCAAAGCCAATGGAAAGGGGTTATTGTTGAGCAAGTACCAAGCCAAGTGATTCTTACCTCTGCCCTGGCCACAAGATTCAGAAGGCTGAAGTTTCTGACAACTGAACAGATTATAAATGCACAAGGGCAAAAACAGTTGCCTGCTGTGAAAAGGGAGATGGTGCAACAGCTGTAAACATCCACATCAACCATAACTACAACTACTGCATCTTTAAAGTCTGTCTCTTTGGATGACTGTCAAGGCAGCGGTCACGAAAATAGAGAATAGAGGGGGCAACCGTAGGACATAAAACAGACAAGTTAGGAAGGGAGTTCAGGTTTACTTTAGGATGGCCCCTGCCAAGGACTGAAACCTTTCACATTGGTAAAGAGCTAATAAATCTATATATACCACCTTTGTGAAATTGTCAAAATTCTACTTCTGCATCCCAGGCAACTCAACATCTGAACATCTCTTGAAAAGAGAGCCAGTCTCAGCCAGGAACTTGTGGACAAGTTGACATATTTACATTTTAATAAAAAATTTCTGCAAGAATGAATAACCGTAGAGTTGAGCGGACACCTGGATGTTCGGGTTCGGCCAAACTTTGAAAAAAAGTCCGGGTTCGTGATCGAACTTGAACTCGAACCCCATTGAAGTCAATGGGGACCAGAACTTTTGGCAACAAAAATGCCTCTAAAAAAACTCCTGGAAAGGGCTAGAGTGCTGCAAAAGGAAGTAAAATGGGGGTATGAGTAGGACAAGTGCCCTGCAAACAAATGCGGATAGGGAAATCACATAAATAACATAAAAATTAAAAAATACAGCTGAGCCATAAAATACCACTAGATGGAATCTTTGTGTTTAGCTTTGGAAGAACATAAATCAAAATCTAAAGCATGGCTGTCAGGAGGATCACCAGAATTATCCATTTGAGAGAGGGTTGGAGTGCAGGGTTTTCTCTTTCATTGTTCAAACTGAGCTCAATTCCTGATGCAAGGAGAAAAGGCCTTCACAAGCCTCTGCTATTGTGTACATAGTTTATACTAAGTGACCCATAGGTTGAGGAGGCGGTGACTGTGGCGTTGTAGGTGGAAGCATAATTTTTTTTTAAATTATTTTATTTTTATTGGGGTAGCCCCCAAAATATTGGGACATACAAAAAAAGAAACATTTGCGGCCTGCGGTGCATTTCTTGCATTCCTGATGCATGGAGAAAAGGCCTCTGCTATTGTGTACATAGTTTATACTAAGTGACTGATCCATAGGTTGAGGAGGCGGTGACGGTGGAAGCGGCGGTGGAGGAGGAGGAAGCCTACTATATATATATATATATATATATATATATATATATATTTGTGTTGGGTGCTTAAGATAGTACAGTGTGAAATACCATGAATAAGCGTAGGATAATAAAAGGAGCAAGTCGGTTGTGGTGTGCCGAAACCGACGATGAGGTAGGCCTGAGAAAGAACTGGGGAAAAATTAAGTAATCAAATGTATTTAACAGACAACCAATACATATACATTTTATCAACCAGACATGTTTATGAAAGCATCCCTTAATTCTTGTACTGGGTTCGGTATGTACCGTGAGTAAGCGGATGACTTCCAGCGCCCCAGTGTTTTGATAACATGAGTTGGGATGTTGACACTGGAGGCTGTGGACGCGGCTCCTATACGAAAGGAGTGTCCTGAGTATTTGTTTGCATTGAGGCCCAGTTGTGTGAGCAAGGACCTGACGTAGGTTATGAAGGTTGTAGAGGTGAGTTCTGCACCTTGCAGTTGTAATAACGGTTGCGAGGGCAGTAAGTGATGGTGCTGTATGTAGGCATCAAGAACCTTGACAGGACACCATCTGTTGTGCGTGGGATAGTACGGAATGTTTACAGGTATGTGCTGACTGGTTTTGGAGTGAGGTAAAGACAGGATGTAATGATCCATATGTTTTGTCAAGTGGGAATAGAGGAGGAATGGAGTGGTTTGGGTCGTGGAGGTTGTAGTGAATTCTCTAGGTCGTAGAAATCCATAGAATGCGATGTATATTGCTGTTTTTATGGTTGAATTTGTATTAGTGTCAAACGGTTTTAAGTCAAATAGGTTAGATAATGCTTTGAAGATATGGTTATCTATGGGTAGCCTCTGGGCCATATGTGTGGGTTCTGATTTTTGAATACCTCTGAGTATGGTCTTAATTTGGTGAGAGGCCATGAAACTGTTGTTATTTGGGTGTAAGATTAGCATGTGGTGTTGTATGACATTTTGAGTTTAAGGTGGCAAAAGGAAGCAAACCCCAAAAAAGATGTCATAACAAACGGTTGTATGATGTTATGTTCTAAAAGGAATCGTTTGAATAGTGTGAAAGCCCTGCTGTATGTTTTGTTTGTATTGTTTGAAAGTGCCAATTGGGACAATGTCCTGCTATGCTGCATGATGACGTCTAGTCCAGTATGAGTTGTTGAAATGTTGGAGTGATGGTGGCTGTGGGTGCTGCTGACGGGAGTGCTTGATGGAACTCCTGAAATTTAAAGCGAGACAAATTGTCAGCAGCCGTGTTATATACACCTGGCACATGGAAACAACATAGGAAGAAATTATGACAAGCTGCCAACCAAGTGAGTTTCCTCAGAAATCTCATAATCGTAAGAGATTTGGAACAACCTTTGTTGATGATGTGACAGGTTGCCTGGTTGTCTGAGTAACAACGCACTGGCGTATTAGCCCATAAATGACCCCACGCTACGGCAGACGCCACTATGGGGTAGATCTCAAAAAGAGCTGAGGTAGTGGAAAAACCTTCCAAATCCTGAACTGCTGAAGGCCAGTTGCCCCAAAGCCATTCGTTCCCAAAAATTGCTGCAAAACCAGTGGTAGATGCCGCATCTGACCAAATGGTAGGAGATGATTCAGTCAATTGAGGGAGAAACATACTTTTACCATTCCAAGTGGTTAAAAATCTCTTCCACATGTTTAGATCTGCCGTAGCTTGGGCATCTAAGGACAACCTGTGCGTGTCATGTAGAAAAAGTGGGAAAAGATGCAATAGTCGTGAAATAAAGGAGCGGCCCTGAGGTATGATGCGCATTGCAAAATTTAGTGACCCCAGCAGGGACTGTAGTTCTTTGCGGTTGCAAGTGCCGAGCTGTAGGTAGTTGTTTATGTAAGTGAGAATATTCTCTATCTTATCGTAAGGTAGGCTTGCTTGCATTGTGGCAGAGTCTAATTGGATACCCAGAAAAGTGATAACCGTGTCTGGCCCTTCTGTTTTCTTTGGGGAGATGGGTACACCTAGTTGCTCAAACAGCTTAGTGGTAGCTTGGAGACTAGTGGGAGGTGAAGTATTCTCCTCGACCAGTAGGAAATCGTCCAAGTAATGTAATACCGTAGGGCATCCGGCTATGTTCAATAGTAACCAGCATAATGCTTCAGCAAATGTGTCGAAAATAGCTGGGCTACTTTTGGACCCAAAAGTTAACCGGGAGAAAAAATTGTAGTTCCCAGACCACTTGATGCCATGCAGGTGCCACAGTGTGGGGTGGATAGGGAGTAATTTGAAGGCGTTAGTAATGTTGGTCTTACTGAGCCAGGCTCCAACCCCTGCTTGTATGATAGCTGTAATGGCGTGATCTATGGTGGTGTATTGCAGAGAGAATTCCTCAGAGGGTATAAGGGAATTAAGACTGGGGTTGGCCGATGAGTGGGGAGCCGATAAGTCAATGATGAGTCTCTGTTTTTGGGAAGATTTCCCTGTGACAATACCAATAGGGTTGGTGCGCCATTCTATGAATGGAGGAGTTCTAAAAGGCCCCAATACAAAGCCCTCATCCACTTCTTGGGCTATGAGGGTGTCAACCACTGTGGGGTTGTGTTGGGCGGATTGTAGGTTAGGGCATTCCAGAGTTCCGGCTGGTATGTGTAGGATACCTGTGTGGAAGCCTTCTGTTAAACCAGAAATAAGAAAGTCTACCAGGTGTCTAGATGGGTGCTGAGACATCAATGCTGTGAATACTGGCATATTAATGGACGTAAGGTAAGGCTTGGAATACATTTTTTGGACACATGGTCTTTGCATGTGCCCTAAAACATTTTGAACAGACATGCAATAGTCTACATCCACTGTAATTACAAGACCCAACATTGAAATTATTACATATCTGGGACTTGCCCAGAAACTTGATTGGGCGTCCCAATTTGTCTTTTGAAAATTTCCCTGGATCCCCAGAGGAACTAGCTCCTTGCGTGGAGGCATGTCCGTCTGCCGTGTTGGGACAAAAATTAGTAGTATGGGCTGTGGAGGAGCAGTATGCACAAGCTGGTGTTCTTAGACCTGCAAAGTGTCTGCAAAATAAGACGGTATCAATCCTTCCCCAGTTGGATCGTGTTCCGTACTGGGAGAAGGCTCCAGCCACTTTTGCAGAAAAAGACCTATGGTAGTCATAGAATGCCGAACCACCATATTTGTTGCCCAGGTCTACCAGCTTGTGCATATAGAGATCAAACTCCTCTCTTCTGTTGGGATAAACCGCACAGATGACATCCCTGTAAATACCAAACGCTAGTACAAATTCAGGGATAGTCAGTTTCCTGTTCAGGCGGGCATCCCTAGATCTGACAATAACAGATACATCATCATAAGCATATGTCTTATGTTCCACAATGTCCTGGGAGGCAATCAACAGGGAAGCCAGGTTGATGTCTTTACCTTCCAGGATATCCCTTTTTATGTGCTCAGGTATCATGTGGGCCGGGCTAACTTCCTGGTCATCCAGGGTGCTGGCTGGAGCGACTAGTGGCAAGGCTGGTGTTTGTACCACAGCAGCGGGTGGCCCTGCTAGAGTGAGGGCCGTGGTGACCGACTCAAGTTTCTCCAGCCTGGAGTTGACCTTGCTCATGGATGCCATGAGTGAGGATAACATGGCATGTATGTCCCCTGGGTTGGACTGGCTAGATCCTTCCCCGGCCTCCATGTTATTAGTCGATGTGCGTAGCAGTTTGAAAAGTTCTGCCTTCCTTGCTGTAGCAGGGTAGGGGATTTGTCGTCTCCTTAATTCCGTGGTTATGCGCGGGATCGTCCAGGATCTGATTGATGCTGGACTAACTAGCTCTCCTCCTTGTGTGGGAGTGACAGCTCTAGCCGGGGTGCTAGGCAGGGAGAAATCCTCTACCCCTTCCTGAGACATACTATAAATAAAACAATTAATTAGTATATGGAACCACCAAATTGTACTGGCAGGCTAGCTAGGCCGGATGGCGAAAGTTTTATACTTGTTTGGTGACAGGTGAGGCCCTGCTAATTGCCAAGCGGCTTGAGAGGCTCTATCTATGCGTTGGCGCGAGGGGTTATTGAGGCCACTCGACGTAGTGGCAGGAGTTTCAGGCCTCTCGGTGACTGTAAGACAGAAAACAGGGGAAGGGAGTGACAGGTGAGGCCCTCTCTATGCAACATGCGAGGCGGCTAGCTAACGTGTGGCCCGATGGGTGTTTGCCTCTGGAACGTTTGAGGCGGGGTGTTGGCCTCGCGGGACCACTAACTGATGGCGACTGCCAAGACGGGGTAAATACCTATTGGGAATCCTGTGACCCTATTGCCAGTACTGTAAACTAGGGGGATGAAATGAAATGTATGGTAGAATACCATATGAGCAGGTGTACGTACCTGGTAGTATGACAAAATCACAGGAATAAACCGTGTGGAGCAAATATATAAGCTTGACAGCCTAAAAATGGGTAAAAGAGAGTAGTATGATGAGTGTGGAGTGTGAAAAAGAAACAGACTTATAGCCTGTAGGAGCAATGTTTTAAAATTATGTTGATACCATGGGAATAGATATGAGTGGCTCAGAAATGTGAGCATGCTTGAATAAGACATCTGAGGGAGGCCGTGGCCTATGTACGAACAATCTATGTGTTATGTGATAATGGTGTGTAAAAGAAAACATGAAATGTAGGTTATATACATATGTATATGACTGTGCAGGAAACGTATGATTGGTTGGATCAGTACGTGTGATTCAACCAGAGTATGCATGAAAAAGGAATTAAGCCTTATGTGTCATCGTCATGACAGAGAAATGAGGCCTGTAATATAGGCTGAGTGAATTGAAATGAAATGGATAATTATAAAACTCCTGGCGTGGGAGTTCAATGATCTGTACAGAAATGTAGTTGGTTTTATAGAAAGGGACATGGATGAGGTCATGGCCTATTTTACACAGCATTATGTATGATATATAGCAGAATAACCAAAGGCAGGGGAACCCAAAATGATGTAAAGTGATGTATATCTATATGATATATTTGTATTGAAAAGACGTATCGACCCGAGAATTATTGCTTAAATTAACCTGTATCCTTTGTATGTGTTGTAGTAATAACACAGAAGTGAGGCCTGTAACATAGGCTGAGTCCATTTGTATGAATGGATAAGTAATGCAGACCCCTGAAAGCGTGGGAGTCAAATGGTCTATGCAGATAAGTGGACTTGATTTGTGGACGTAATACAATACTGACAATATTTGAAAGTAATAGAAATAAACTATTTAAACAAGCAATTCTTAACCGAACATTATATACACATGAAATGGTGAATATAATGCATGAAAGGATTATACGAAATACATAGAAATAAAGCCGAAAGCAAATGTGAGGGAAACACAGAAGTTAGTATAGTTTAACCGTATGACATTATGCGAACCGAAAGCGTGCTTGAGCGTATGTGAAAATTATCGAACGGTAAAACAACCGAATGATAATTTGTTTCAATATAACATGAAATAGGATATGCGAAATGACTATTGAACGATTAAATTGTTCAGCCGAATGACCGTACGAATGAAAAAAGCCCGCGAATGGCTTGAAACATTCGTGTCATAACCAGGGAAAAACCGTAAAGCGAGGACCCGTGCTGTACCGTACGCCGTGGGAACCGTTCCTGGCGAGACAGGTAAGTCTGACTTACGGTTTAGGAGTCCCTGGGACGCGATCTACGACCAAGACCGGAGTCAGAAGAAGCTGGACGAGGGGAAAGGCCTGAACAGGATTCCTGGACACAGCTAACGTGGTGAAAACCTCGTGGATACTGAACCCAAGATGGCGTCTGAGAGAACCCGGAAGGGGATCCTCATTCAACGCTGACCTCGAACGGTAAGGAGCAAGGTAAGGGGAGTGCCTTAAGTAGGCTAGGGGTAGTAAACCAGCACCTCCCACAAATCCAGGCAAATTGCCTTAATACTTGAGGTTATTTGTATTTTATATATAGATAGATATATATAGAATGTCATTCTAAGTGTATTTTGTTACCAATATATATATATTAATAACAAAATACAGTTAGAATGAAATTACATATGAATAGATAATTTATATAAAAGTTTGTTTCAATATTTTATTTATTTTATTATTTTATTAATTTATAAATGTAATTATACGTATATATATAATATATGTGTATATATCTAATATATATTATATATATACATATTATATATATGTAATGTCATTCTAAGTGTATTTTAATACTAATATATATACTAATAAATATACATATATTATATATCCATAAATACTTTTAATTTAATTTTAATTTAATTTCATTTATTTTAATTTTTTTTTTTACACTTTCCACCAGCATTTCAGACAGCCCCCCTGCTGGCAGATCCACAGCTCTTTGAGAGTGATCACATGGCCCCCGGGGGCCTCATTCGCCGGGGAAGGGCTGCCTGGGCTGTCAGGCAGCCCTCCAGAAGAGGATCGCAGTGGAGGTGAGTAGCTGCGATCCCCTGGGGCTCAAAGCCGTTACGGCGCTCTATGCCGCCGCAACGGCTTTAAAGCCCTTTAAAGCCGCGACGGCATAGAACGCCGTAACGGCGTTAAGGGGTTAAAATTATCTTCCTTTAGATTTTTATTTTCTGAATGATTTAAAAATAGCGTGCTGTAACGATGTATAGTGTTATCTGAAGCCATCATTGACACACCCCAAAATAATTTTCTGTTAGAAATGGACTTCATGTATTCATATCTATAAATTATGTATTGCTCAAGATGGACATGTTATTTATATATTCAAAGGGACACTATAGTCCCCAATACAACTTTAGTATCTTCTCTGCCATTTCACAGTTTGTTTATGCAGCGCTAGTCACACCTACCTGCAAGTCCAATGATGTATGTACCATGAGGCTAACAAGGCATTTGCCTTGGGCGGCACTTTGCAGGGGGCGGCATTAAAAGCCACCCCCAAACACCAAGGCAGATGCCTTGTGAGCCTTGTGTACTGGGGGACCCAAGAGCTAGCCGGCTAGCCACCTTTGGGCCACCCCGAGGCTGGCGGCAGCATACATTGCGGTCGGGCGGGGAGGGAGTGCTGTAGTCTGAGCATTTCCTGCTCAGCTCCCTCGCACGCTGCTTAGTGATGCCGGGAGCTGGAATATAAGGTCAGTCCGACTCCCAGCATCATTAAGCGGTGCACGAGGGAGCTGTGCAAGTGACTTACATAGCCTTAAAACATAAAACCTAATAATTTTAGGTTCCTGAATTGTACAGGCTGTTTAATCTAGAATTTCTTATCTCCTGCTATGTTAATAGCCTTCTTGAGTCTGTGTAATTAAAGTTCAATTTACAAAGCAGGCGATAACTTCTAAAGCAAGTTAACATCTGATTGAAAAATGAAAAAAAAAATCATGCAGGCTGTGTGAGTCACAGAAACAAAAGTGATTTAACTCCTAAATAACAGAGAATTGAGGATTGAGAATGCACAGGCATTATTTATACACCCAAACTTGGTTAAGCTAAAGTTGTTTTGATGTCTATAATATATGCCCTCAAATGACTATGACTGAGTGTAATACACTTTAGATTTATATTAGGATGGGAACAGATATGCCTCTATAAAATTAGAACAAAAATGTTAACCTAAAATTTGAAGCACACAATCTGAGAAAATTGTAATTAATTCACATTAGGTATATCGTAACTGTCTACGGTATATTGTAGATATTTCTACTACACCTGCCTCCTTATACCCGTAGATATCTAGATACTTCTACCATTCCAACTGTCTGTGACTTCCTTCTACCTGTAGCTTGCTAGTTATTTATACTATTTCAACTGCCTGTACAAGAAAGAGTGTATAGCAGCTAACTATAAAATGATACATAAGATGTTTGGTGCGGACAGATAATATCCTCCTAGCTTTTGTCAAATTGTATCAACATAGGTTTGTCTGTTAAATATGTATACAATTCTTTACATAATTCCTTACATTACTGTATACTGTATACCTAATGTGAATTTGGACAATTTCCTATAAATTACCATCACCTATCTGTCTATTTTTATTTCTCTATATTCCCTTTTGGTATATTGAGGTCTCTTTAAATTAATTAGATTTATTTTTATAGTCATATCACCTTTTAATTGGTTCACTATTAAAAGTTATGTTTTCAAAATATATATATAATTTATTTATTTTTTCTCTACGGCAGTGCCGCCCAGTGGCGGGGGGAGGACAGTAGGTCATCCCCTCATTATCTTTATGGCCCCCACCCACTGCCCAGATATGGGGGCCGGTGGAGGAGGACAGTAGGTCCCCCCATTACCTTTATGGCCCTCACCCGCTGCCCAGTGGTGGGGGCCGGTGGGGGGAGGACAGTAGGTCCCCCCCTCATTATCTTTATGGCCCCCACCCACCACTCAAGGGTGGGGGCCGGGGGGAGGACAGTAGGTTCCCCCATTGTAATTTATGGCCCCCACCCACCGCACAGGGGTGGGAAATCTTGCTATGTTCATGGGGCTTTGTCAATCGGTAAAGTCCAGTTTGTAAAGGCTTGTCTTTAAAGCTGTATTAATTCACATTGCTATTATAAAGATTGATGCACACCTCTCTTCTGCTCTCGTTCTCTGTACGGAGAACTAAGCATAACACAAAGCATGAATGTTGATTGTCCAGGGTACCGAATATGTACTCTGGATTACTTGACTGCTGAAATAGTGTCCTTAAGAAACCCTGCTCTACTAATCACTTTTCTTATGGTCCAATCTGGATTTTCATTGAATGACCTTTATTGTTTTCTTAATCTTTTGTCTTTTTTTGAATGGACAGACATAAACTGAGGTTCTAAGATTCCATCTCAAGGTCCAAAAAATTAAATCCTTGTGACTGGTAACAGGTTGGATTTTTTTCCCCTTAGATGGCAAATCTAATGAATTTTTGGGATGCTGCAGCCAGGGGAACATGCAGATATGTGTCTTTCAAATCTAAGGTTGTCTTTACATCTCCTTTTTGTAGGATATGTGTCACTGATAAGATTGTTTCTATTCTGAACCTCTGATATGCTATGCATTGATTCACTCCTTTGAGGTCTAGTACTGGTCAGAAGGTCCTGTCTGTTTCCACAAAAAACAATGTGGAATAGATCTCATGGAACATCTTTTCTATAACTCCTTTTAGAAGAAATGTCATAGTTTCTGAAGAAAAAAAAGGTTTGTTCTTTTGAATGGGAAACATAAGTGGAACTGAGGAAGTAAGAGGCAGACACATTCACATATCTTATCTTGTACCCACATCTGATTGTGTCTGAAACTCACAAGTTTTGAGTTATGTGTCTCCAGTGATGTGCAAATTTTATGTAGCCTTCCTTCAACTTTCATTTTAGTACCACATTTTCCTACATTTCTCTTGCTTGGATGAGGCATTTTTAAATCTAGTTTAAGGGATTAATCAGTCATTTCACACAGAAAATCATAAACCAATTTAATATTTCTGAATAGAAGCATCAGATCTGTGCAATTTCCTGAAGGATTGCTTTCCAAAGACTGTATCTAGATGTTCTCACCTCTGTCCACAGATGACTTGCAATCAGAGCGTCTGCAATTAAAATTGTGCCTTTTTTGTTTTGTGACAGCTGCGCTATGGATATGTCCACTTTTGCCAGGTCTCCGCATTCAGCAGTTTAAAAACCCATTTGAACTGTTTAGATATAAACACGCTTTTTTTCCAGGGTTTAACCAGTCTTTTTTCATAATGCTCACCAGGTGACTTTCCCTTTAATTACTGCCTTTAATTTCACCATCTTCCGTCACTTTTTGACATCTCTGATGAACTTATTTAGCTCTACAATAAGAAATCCTGTTTCCGTAAGGGACTCCTTGCTAGGACGCACAGGGCTCGAAAAGGAAAGTTAAAGTTTTTATTCAATCCTTTAATCAGCCAACATGAGGGTGTGGGGAGGAAGGGCACACCTGTAAAACTAGGGACGGGGACACTTTAGCACTAAAAAAAAAGGTTTGTATTCTTAACTCTATAATTTTCCAAATAATGAAATGAGGTTGCCTTTCGGAACAATTGCCGATAACTGCTGAAATCTGGCATTAACTGAACATGCTGGCAGCAATCACACTCTTATTACTCCCAGTCAGATAGGTCAGTACAATAGAGTAGACTATTGACTGTCTCAACCCCCTGCCTTTAGATGAGTTCCACATGGGGGTACCACAGGGATGGTTGTTGTGAGGTCGCAACATATTACCCCATTGGCTTTAAACGGCGTGGTGACTGGTAGAGGTTGGTTAAAGTAAAAGGCCTTAACCTATGATCAGAAATATGCAGAGTACCAGCTCCAATAATCAGAAGAACCAATTATTGATCTCTCCCTACATGGTTCTTGCTCTGACAAGCACCCTGGCTTCTAGACAGGTCACAGCCTTCAAATACCTTTAGACCATTTCAATTTGGCACCTAATTGTAATATCCATTTGCGCATGCTCAGAACGTCATTCATCACGCTGTGAAATGCATACACTGCCTAGGCATGTGTTCCACTAGCTCACTGCCTGCAATCCGATCAGCCACCACCCGCATCAGCCCAACTATACTGCTGCTATACATATACAAAATTTATTCCAGCATAAACATCCAGTGAACCATATTTTTTGGAAAGGGGATCTCTGAAAATGTAGATGCTTTCAATGCAAACTTATTTTCCCATTGATCAGCACAAGTGGTGTTTACTGTTCTTTATGGTGTCTAAAGTTACAATAGTGTATTATTGCATTGACAACGTTAGGACGGTGCCGTTACATCTTGCAAAGCAAAAAAAACTTTCTTTTAAAGCACAGGATGTATTTCTTCATTTTAAAACTTCATCCAAGTCAAGGCAGCGGATTACCTAAAAGAAAAATGAACAAACAAAGTTTATGTCGTGAATGCACAAAATACATAAATGTTGAAATGACCATTATTAGCAATAACTTATTGAGGTAAATAGGAACTTTAATGCAAGATTTAATATTTGTTTATCTTTTTTCTGATGCACAAGTGAATATTATTTTAGTTGGGATTTATTTGCCTTTTTGTATTTCTAATAGAAACCAGGATAGTGGTAATTTATCTCAATCCAAACAGCAAAATGTTTGAATAATCATTGAAGTTAAACCAAATATTAAAGGGACACTATAGTCACCCAGACAACTTAAGCTCAATGAAGTGGTCTGGGTGCAATGTCCCTCAGGTTTTAACCCTTAAGATGCAAACATAGCAGTTTCAGGACCTGACGTCGGAGGGGAGGAGAGGTCACCAGCCCGGCGCTGGATTAAGGTAAGCTGCTGAAGAGGTTTTAACCCCTTCAGCGCCATGAGAGGGGTACCCCTCAGGGCACTATAGTGTCAGGAAAACCGCTTTGTTTTCCTGACACTATAGTGATCCTTTAAAGTTTATATATTTACTAAAGACAATTTGAATGCATATTCCAAAATTAGCCAGTGTGCAAATTATATGTAAAATTAAGAAATTCTGAAATTTATCTCGGGGCTTGACAAATTTGCTTTGAATCTCGGAGCTGGCTAAAAAATTTAGGAGCTAGTTTTTGGGTTTTTTTTCAAACTAACAACACTTTATTTTCAATGACAAAAATAACAGATCTTAAGGGGACACTATAGTAACCAGAACCACCACAGTTTAATGAAATGGTTCTGGTATCTATAGCCTGTCTCTGCAGAATTTTCAATGTAAACACTGCCTTTTCAAAGAAAACGGCAATTTTACTCACCGTAAATTCCTTTTTTCTTAAGATAGTGGCAGTACAATAGGGATGTACTCTTCCCATGGGACAAGCATCTGAAATAAAAAATTAGCATAAAAGTTCCTCTCCCAACAGGTATAAGATACCAACCTGCCATGGAACCTAAGTACTTCACAATAAAACATCAGAGACATACTACTACAAAAATATCAAATGTATTAATAAAGGGAGAGAGTGAAGTACTGCCACCATATTAAAGCGGCACTGTCATGGCCAAATTTTTTTTTAACCCACCTCCACTACATCTAATTGACCCCTTAGTCACCCCCAAATGCCCCTAAGCCTCCCATATTACCTATTTTTTAATCTTTATTTTCTGCCCGATCTATATTCAGGGCGCCACCATCTTTGTGTGGGTAGAAGAAGTCCCTGTGGGACACGTCATCTGCCCACACTAGACAGACTGTGAGATTCCCGCACATGCCCGGTGAAACACTTGGGCATGCGAACGGGAATTTCACCTATTCATTCGTCAGAAAGACGAATGAATGAATAGCATTGTCAGACG
>OW240914.1:213935058-213969634 GCA_933207985.1 Pelobates cultripes | reverse complement strand
AACACAGATGCACACAATGCATTCCTTACACACATCAGGAAATCCCCCCCACACACACAAACTCATTGGTGGAACATGCAGGTGGACCCTGGGACCCAGACCTTGAGCTGTGTAAAGGGCCCTCAAAAAAATGGAGCTGCTTCCCGTTCTCCCAGAACATTGATTTTTGTGACCACAGTTACAAAACGCCTCCAGAGAGCCTGTTCTACACCAGACCAGTGGAGCCAGACTGCAGCTAGAGCCCATCATCATCCTCATCTGGTTGTAAGTAGGCAGTCTAGTATATTATTCGTGGCACTAATCTCTAATTTACCTCACATTAAAGGGACACTATAGTCCCCAGAACCACTGCAGCTTAATGTAGTGGTTCTGGTGTCTAGCCTGTCCCTGCAGGCCTTTTAATGTAAACACGGCGGCACTGCAGCACTGGTGTTGGTGCTTATGGCAGATCATATAGGTGAGACATTGTGATGTCACATGGAGGCTGGCTTTGCACTGCCTAAAGGCGGCAAAAATCCTTACACCGGCACCACGAACACTGCATTCCTGTGGGGCGGACTTCGAGGGGGCTGCAGCACAAGGCCGGACTTCGGGTGCAGGCACGGGGAGTGTTAGACCTTGGCAATGTCCAGGGGCCCCACGGGGCTCTGATGGCAGCCTGCTGACATGGCAGGAGGAGGAGAGTTCCCCAGCGCCAAGGGGAGCCCGGTGCTGGAGGCAAAAGTGATTAGCACTTTAGCCCCCTTCCAAGCCCAGCGGGAGGTGGGACCCCTGAGGGGGGGGGGAACCTAAAGACCCTATAGTGCCAGGAAAACAAGTTTGTTTTCCTGGCACTATATTGGTCCTTTAAAAACAAGAAACAGGATGCGCCTAATGGTGTAGTCATAGTTATAATAGGTCAATAAGCAATACAAATTTTTATAATAACAATAATATAAATAGTAGGACACCATTAGTGGGTGAGGTTCTTCTGTTGGTATTTGATAACAAATGGTGTGAACTAGCACTTCATACTCCATCAGACATTTATTTTAAGACATGAATGGACGACATGGGAGGATATTATAAGGCGTCAATATAAACTTTGACCATGTTCCCCACCCGACTGAATAGTTGTTGATTGGAGTTTACCAGACTCTGGGTCCCCTAAATGACGCTGGACATTCTCACGCTATGCATGAGGACATCCAGCGTCAGTAAAATCTCTATAGGAAAGCATTAATGCAACACTTTCCTATGGGGAGGGCCTAATGCACTCACAGTGCTCGCTGCACATTCACAGTAAATCCCACCCCCATCGGATGACGTCCGAGGGACATCGGCGCTGGAATCGGGTGAGTAAATAAAGAGTTTTTTCACCCTTTATCTGTTACAGCAGGGGGTCGCGAGGGAGGGGGCAACCAAAGGGCGCTCTAGTGTTAGGAATACAACTTTATATTTAAGACCAAAATAGCCAAATTGGAAAAATTCTCCAAGTGAGATATGCCTTCAGTTTGGCTATTCTAGCCTTAGATCTGAAATTAATTTTGAATTCAACTTGAATTCTCATTTTAGTGAATAACCTAGTAACTATCATCTACATCATTTCTCTGCCACATTCTTTTAAAATATGCTTCCTCATTCTAATACGTTTATCTAGTCTCCAGTTGTGCAAGCACTCTGTAAAAACTCACTACATCAGTGAAGATGATTAACAATCATGTTCATTTTTCTCCAGGTAGCTGTCCAACTCAGTGGCGGATCCAGAGCCTGATCTCGGGAGGGGCACTTGTAGATTATTTAAAGAAATAATCCAGACACAATAACCACTACAGCTCAGTGTAGTGGTTATGGTGTCAATAGTGCCAGGACCCCCTCCTAGAGTAAGTAGTCAAACCGTTTAAGAACAGTTTGACAACTTACCTGAGATCTGCTGGGAATGGGGCTGTAGTAGGGCATAGGAGCAGTGGTGTGTGTGAGTGGTGCAATGTGTAAGGGGTGCAGTGTGTGTGTGTGAAGGTTGTAGTGTGTGAGTGAGGGTGGCAGTGTATGTCAGGGATGCAGTGTATGTGTGGGACAGTATGTGTGTGTAACAGTTGCAGTGTGTGTGTATGGGGGGCAGTATGTGTGTATGGGGGAGCAGCGTGTGTTTGTGTGTATAGGGGCAGTGTGTGTGTGTATGGGGGGCAGTGTGTGTATGTGGGGGCATTTTGTGTGTATGAGGGGCATTTTGTGTGTATAGGGGGCAGTTTGTGTGTATGGCGGGCAGTGTGTGTGTGTGTATGGCGGAGCCAGTTTGTGTGTGTATGTGGGGCCGGTATGTGTGTGTGGGGGCAGTATGTATGTGGGGCAGTATGTATGTGGGGCAATGAGGGGTGTGTATGAGGGCAGTTTGTGTATGTAGGCAGTGTGTGTGTATGGGGGCAGTGTGTGTGTGTGTATGGGGGCAGTGTGTGTGTGTGTGTATGGGGGCAGTGTGTGTGTGTATGGGGGGGCAGTGTGTGTGTGTGTATGGGGGGCAGTGTGTGTGTGTATGTGTGGGGGGTAGTGTGTGTATGTGGGGAAGCTTTTATGTGTGTGTGTATAGAGCAGTTTGTGTGTATAGGGGGGCAGTTTGTGTGAATGGGGGCAGTTTGTGTGTATGGGGGCAGTTTGTGTGTATGGGGGGCAGTTTGTGTGAATGGGGGGCAGTATTGGGGGCAATGTATGTGTGTGTGGCTTTTTTTTTAATAATATATATTTTTTTTATTTAATTAAAATAAATATCCTATGTCCCCCCTCCCTTCTTACCTTTACTGGGGAGGAAGGGGGACATATTTCGAACCCTGGTGGTCCCAGTGGTGATTCCCTGGTGGTCCAGTGTGGAGAGTGAACTCTAGCCCGCGCTCCCGGGCTAGAGTTCACTCTCGCGAGATTTGCAGCGTCGCCGCGGTAATCGCGGCAACGCTCCAAATCTCGCGAGAGGAGGACCCGGAGGAGATGCAGTCTGAGCTCCCGGGTCCTCTCTCCTCCCTCTCCCTCCCCTGCCGGCTTTAAGCACAGTGCCTGCGGACCGGGGAGGGAGATCTCTGATCTCCTCCCCGGTCCGCAGGCACATTGCAGGGCTAGCGCCTGCATGTGCTGGCAGGGGAGGGAGAGGGAGACTGGCGGATTTCGAGCAATTGCCCCGTTGCCCCCCCCTGGATCCGCCACTGGTCCAACTTGTATATTGTCTGCATTAACCCTACTTCACCCCTTCTCTACAGCTACCCAGTCAAATAATGTATACATGCTATATTGTTAATACATCTGGCATTCAATCTTGTGCAATACATTGCACATCACCTTCTGTGTAATTATGCACCACATCCTTTAGCATGAGAGTTCATTTGAGCAGGGACCTTGTCAATTTATATTCTCATTTGCCAAACTTGATTTGTCAGCCTTGCATGAGTGTCATCTTTACCCATTATACAGATGTGTGAGATATGTTGGCATGTTATAGATGATAATATATACAACTGCTGTTAAATGCTTGTGCAGAGCAGGAATGATGGTGGTCTGTAAAAGGGTTGAGGTTTTTTTAACTCGAGAATTCTGGAGAATTTAAAAAAGGAATTTCAAAGTTTATGTCAAAATTGCCAAGCTAGAAAAATAGCTATGTTGGGGAATGTTTTAATTCAAATATATTAACCTTAAATTTATAATTCCCATGTCAGTTCTCCACAATTACCTGACAATAGAATGAACTCCAGTTGTGACAGAAGGATGTAGCTACTACGTGTGAAGATCGAGTTATTGCCTATAATGAGATAAGAGCAAAAATTTGTATGGAAAAAGTGATTAGTGATAATAATTTCATAATCCAAGCTGGATCTCATCAAAAGGTTCCCTATCGTAGACCATTGTCATTATTCTAGGGTACATAAATTTAGAGGAATATCTTCTTCTGATACAATCTTGATACATTAAGAAAAATGCATACATTTGAGATGGAATGACATAAACCTGTCAAATAATGCATGCGAGTTATTTTTTCACGTTTTGAACTGATGACATTATTTATACGAAATCTTTTGGACTGCCTACTTGAGTGCTGCCCACCTTGGCCGCTCACTGTAATTAAAAACAATCTACGGGCAGCCATTGCACTGATCAGCCACAATATTAAAACCATTGACATGTGAAGTGAATAACATGTATTATATATTTACAATGGCACCTGTCAAGGGTTTGGGTATATTAGGCAGCAAGTGAACAGTCAGTTCTTGAATTGTATGTGTTGGGAGCAGGAAAAGGTTCTGAGTTACTTTGGCAAGGGCCAAATCGTGATGTCTAGACCGGTGTTCCCCAACCCAGTCCTCATGGACCACCCACAGTCCAGGTTTTGTCAGCATCTCCATTGGAATAAAACAGGAAAACACATAAATCCTGGACTGTTGGTGGTCCATGAGGACTGGGTTGGGGAACACTAGTCCAGACGACTGGGTCAGAGCATCTCCAAAAGAGAAAATCTTGTTGGATGTTCCAGGTATGCAGTGGTTTGTACCCACCAAAACAGAGTAAGGGGGGCCTAAGGCTCGTGGGGAGCAAAAACTAGCTCCTCTGATCTAATCACACATTAAAGCTACTGTATCTCAAATTGCTGAAAAACACAATGCTCGCCATGATGAAATGTTGTCAGAACACACAGGGCATCACAGTGCATTGCATATGGGCATGCATAGCCACAGGTCAGTCAGAGTGCCCATGATGACCTTTGTCCACTGCCAAAACCGCCTTCAATGGGAACAAGAGTATCTAACTGGACAATGGAGCAAAAGGTTGCCTGGTCTGACAAATCATGTTTCATTTAGATCAGATGGATGACCATGTGCATGGTTTACTTGGGGAAGAAATGGCAGTGGGAGGCACTATGGGAAAAGGGTAGGCCTTAGGCAGTGTTGTGCTCTGTGCAATATTCTACTGAGTCCAGGCATTCATGTGGCTGTTGTTTAGTTGCGTACCATCTACCTAAAAAAATTTGCAGACCGCATACACCCCTTCATGGCAGTGGTGCTCTATGATGGCAGAGCCACATTTCAGCAGGATAAGTCAAGTTGACACACAACATTTTTTTTTCAGGAATGGTTTGAGGAACATGATAAAGAGTTTAATGTGTTCATTAGTAGGGATGTGCATAGGCAAAAGATTTGGTTCGGCACTTCCGAAATTTGGGACTTTGGCACTTCGGTTCAACACTTCCAAAATTTGGGACTTTGGGAATTCAAGACTTCAGCAATTCCATAACCCTACCCCTACCTCTACCCCTAACCCTACCTCAACCCCTACCATTAACCCAAAACCCTATCCCTAACCCTACTCGTAACCCTAACCCTAGTAGGGTTAGAGGAAGGTTGGGCTAAGGGTTAGTGGTAGTTTCTTGTCATTATTCCCTTAATTTTACCTCCCTCTCCTATTTTGCAACTTTTAAGAAATCCGAAATACTTCGGCACTTCTAAAATCCGGCACTTCGGCTCCGATCAGCATTTCCAAAATTCGGCACTTCGGAAATTCAGAAGCATCCTAATGTCCGAATTGCCGAAATGTGTCCAAATTTAAATTCGGACCAAAATGAATTGCACATGTCTATTCATCGGATCTCAATCTGATTGAATATCGATGGGATGTGCTGGCACAACAAATTTGATCCATGGGGGCCCAACCTCTTAATTTGCAGGACTTAAAGGTTTTTCTGCTAATGACTTGGTGACAGATACCACAGGACACGTTCAGAGGTCTTATTGATTACTTGCCTGAACACATCAGAACTGTTTTGGCAGCACAAGGGGGACCTACACAATATGAGGCAGGTGTTTTTAATGTTATGGCTGATCAGTGTAATTGCATTGGTGGTGGCAGCTTTTGATACTTGAGTTAAGTGTGGGTGGTGTTAACAGGGATATTTTTCATCATTATTTTTGGGCTGGTGTAGACAAATAATGATTTTAACTCTTTCACAATCAAAACCAAGTTGTGGACACACTTGGAATAGTGAGCTCAATGACAACTGATGGCTTAGCAGTGGGATACCTAAAAAACCTTTAAAAAAACACACAAAAACGAATTATATTATTATTAGATTGATGTATTGCTAGATTTGCTAGTTAATGCAGGCACTAAAATAAATTGTTTCTCAATTGTTAAAGGCTGAACTCATATGTAGTGCATATAGTATATATTGTATATAGTATATTTAAGCATCAAATAGCACCCTGTCTTTCTTTGCTATCATTATATTAGCTGCTTCACTAAATGGATTACCAGACACAATCTGACTCAGTGATAGACCAGCATTGCTGGGAAAGACTGATTCCCTGTTGTGGAAAAAGGAGTATGACTATAAGGCACAAAAATCACGGCAGGGTGATGGCTCAAAGATAGCAGAAGAAGGCTTAACCACAGAGGAGGTGTCTGTAGCTGATGTTAGTTATGCACCAAGCTCTAAAGATTCCTCGGACTCTTATTTAGTAGATGTTTAGAAATATGTGTATCCAGCAGATGCAAACATATGGCTTCAGCTTATTCTAAAATAAGAGAGAGAGGCTGCAGAATACCAGTAGGAGAGAGAGAGAGACTGCACAGCGCCAGTCTGTGAGAGAATGCCAACTAACACTCGCCTTGTTGCAAAGGTCAATGGTCTTACCTGCTGGTATTAACTCCAGAGACTCAACTACACTCAGACCACATTTAGAGAATTTGGGCATCTAGGCAAGGTATATCACCACTGGCCTGAGAGTCCTGCAGTGTAAGCATTCACAGAGCTCCCAGCAGAATCTGACCAGGAGTATGAGGTGATTATGGATGTATTGTAGAAACAATGCATTATTACTCCTGAGGTGTACTGAAAGATTTTCTGGATTTTGCAGAAATGTTCTACAGAGAGCAACACTGAAGTTATGGAACACCTGAGTATGGTATTCTAATAGTGAAGCAGATGGCTGGAACTTAAAACCCTGGAAAGTTTAGAGGATCTCAAGATCAGGGAACATTTTTATGCAGCTGTACTCAGCAGGGGTGCAGGGATGGCTGGTAGGTCAGAAGCCCAAAACAGCATTGGAAGCTGGGAAGCTGGCAGTTTTCCAGACAGCAAATAGACAGGAGCAGAGGTTTTTTCAAGATGGAATCCAGCTGGAAGACCAATGCACCATGACTCCCCATCACCAGGCCTGCAGTGCCATCTTTGGTATCTGCGCCTTCCTCAGGGAGGGTTTAAGCTAGCCACTCCTAAAAATGGAAATAACTGCAGTTGTGTTGTCTGCGACAGAGTGGGGCAAATCAATTCTACTTGCCCAGAGAAATGTCAGTTAGCATTATCAGCTGGATAGGGACACTCCTCAAAACCACATTCATCTGTGTTGTTTATGACCAGGTCAGAAGGCAGCAACAATGTGAACCTGCAACCCATAGCATTACCTGTGCGTGGCTTCACCTTACATAGCATGCGCCACTTCTGCACCCATTCTGACACCTTGCTCCCTGCATACATCATTACTGACGTAGCACGTATCCTCTTGTGCTACATCTGTAACATATCATACAAATATGTCATCTCTCTCACCCCTTCTTCTACATCTCTCTCTCTTTCCCCCTCCAGCCTTAGTAGTGGAGGTGGGAGAGGCACCCAGGGGACCACAGATAAGAAATCAAAATAATAAAAAAATTGAAAAAAGCCATCAGTAGTAATTATGTTGCTTGGAGTGTTCCTAAACCAGCTGCCTTATCTTGCTCTCAACACAATTGATTGGCATTAGGTATTAATGAGAAAATAAACCTCACAAACAACATTTTAAGGACCTACATTTTACTATGTGTGCCCTTAAAATGTGTGATACCCTCATGCATACTGCTGTACATTATACTGCTGTGGATCTCTGTGATATAATCACACACAAATCACAATACTATGAGTTGCATTATAGATATGTGACGCACTCAAAAACACCACACATTGAAGTGAGTTTCATCAGGTTCTGTGATACACTCACGCACATTCCGCACTACTGCGGGTCTTATTGCTATTGTTCTGTGATACTCTAAAAGACACTACATATTAATAAGGTTTTATTACTTGTATTAACAGAATGCACACTTATTGCTGTGCAGCCATTTACAACACATTGACATCAAACATTCTGAGTACTTAGGAAAAAAGACATTCCTGGATATGAAAGTGGTACAAAAATGAAGTACTTAGATTGGATTGAGAGCTTAAAAGGGTGGAAACATTGGTAGCACTAAACACTTTTTGCATTTTTGCAAGCGAATGCTAGTTCTATGATTGCATAGTGCTATTTGCAGGGTGGGAGCGCTAGAAGTTAAAAGCAGGCAAATAGTTAAAAGTGGGCAAATAGTTAAAAACTGTAGCAAACTAACATGCTCCATGCACTGCCTGCTGCCATCATTAGATGAACACTCCACGCGGCTGCTTGACCTGAACATTCCGCGCCAGCGAAGCGTTTTTACTCCTGATTCGTGCAGACTGAACAATAAACAGCCGCTGCTTCTCTGCATTCTCTCGGACGCTGCCTGCTTGAATGAATATATTTGAAAATTGTCACATTCACCCTTAAAGTGACCATGTCATGTAAGTGACCCCATTATTGGTCATTTTGGAGGCGCAGAGATGACGTGGACAAATCAGTACATGCGTAACCCTATTTAATGCTAATTATGACCCCTTTTAAGTGCCCTGTCGCGGTTCCTGTCTTGATACATATTTACTGCTTATAGTAAGTCTCTCTTGATATTATTTTCAAATATTTTTTATTTAAGTTTAAAAATGTTTTGATGCAATAATAAACAAGTTGATAACAGAAAAATGAATAACAAGAAAACAATAACAAAAACAGGGAAATAATGTCACGTATAATCATCCATAAAATATTTCAATAAGAGCTTTTCAGTATATCATATTTATAGTGCCAAACATAATTCAATATTTACAGTATATATACAATTATATGATCAGGTGGGAATTATGTAACTAGATCGTATTTTAGTCTGACATTCTCTTCCCAAGTGTTCTATTTGTGTCTCAAAAGATTAGTTGCATCTGATGGTGAATGTAAAGCTTATACACAATGTGTGATTTCAGAAACAGAATACAAAACCTCCTTGGTACGTGGCAAAGTGATAGATTTCCAACAGGAGGGTATAGTTGTAGTTGCCGAAATTAAAAGGTCACCTAACATTATTCTTTTATCTTTGGGTAAGTGTTTCGTTAATTTCTTGAAAATACATTTATCAGGTGTTAGATGGTGAATCGAATCAGCAATAGTTTTCATTAAGTCATGAATTGAATTCCAAAATGAGCACAGCCCGCCAAAGGACACAGTATGTGACACCTGCCCACACCCCCTCCAGCAAGCATTTGGGTTTTATAATTGTAAATTATATAATCTAGAAGGAGTGAGATACCAGTGATGAATGATCTTGTAGTGGGACTACAAAATGTGCCACATACTGCGTAATTCCTTTCAACGCTGTTGCAAAGGTAATCCAATCTGCAAGATCAAATTCTTTATTTAATTGTATTTCACATTTCAAAATCCAGTCAAATTTGTGAATAACATTCCCAGCTAAATGCGTGTAACATATGGAAATGGTTCCTTTCTGGCCAGGGTCTGAAATATATATATATATATTTTCTTTAAAATTGATAGTTCAAATGTACATTTATATAAATTCTGCTGGGAAAGGCCACAACGTATATGACTATATGTATATCAACTTAGTCTCTCTTGATATTCTGATAAAGACCTTGGCTTGTACTTTACTTGGTGTATTTCTGGTATCCTGACCTGGTTTGTTACTGACTTTGAATCATTTTGGAACCCTGACCTGGCTTGTTTATCCGTATTTATGTAATCCTGACCTAGGCTATTACCGACTTTGTCTTTAGCTTTCTTACATTAAGTCCAGCCACTCTATGGCCTGGTAATACATCTTATTTAGAACCCTCTGTTTGTGGGATTCACCATTTTCTTTAAGTTGGGGTATTACCCCATGACAAAACCCCCTTGCCAGTGTGGGGATTAATCATGTGGTGGCTGGCTAGCTGCTGCATTAAAATGTAAAAAAAGCCTAATAAAAGTAAGAATGGGCAATAAAACTAATACAAAAAAAATAATTAGATGCTTATTTTTTATAATGAAAATTGAAAAATGACCACCACACACTTTCTCCAATTTTTGGGGCTAAAACTGTTGCATCAAAGCACTCCATATACAATACCTTGGGGTGTCTACGTTTCAAATATATACCCTTTCATGGCAATAAATAAAACTGGGGTGCGTGATAAGCCCAATCTAAAGATAGGCTTTTCGGAAGAAATACTTTCAATTTCAACTCAAATTACAAGTCATAGAATTGTAACTGAACCTTCCCAAAATCCTGGCAAACCTATGCATGGGGGGCATGGATGTACTCAGGAGGCCTTGCAGAAAAAAAACATGGAGTGCTTTCTTGCAATAACCAACAACAGGCT
Organism: Pelobates cultripes; assembly: GCA_933207985.1. Lineage (NCBI taxonomy): Eukaryota > Metazoa > Chordata > Amphibia > Anura > Pelobatidae > Pelobates > Pelobates cultripes. The sequence goes on along the minus strand of OW240914.1, from coordinate 213,959,148 downwards.
CTCCTAAATCAAACACAAATGTGTGTGTAAAAATGAAAATACAAAAATTACCACCACACATTTTCTAAAATTTTTTGACTAAAACAATTGCATCAAAGGCATCAAAAGACTCCATATACAATACCGTGGGGTGTCAGCTTTATAAATATATGCACGTTCATGGCAAGAAAAGAAATTGGGATATCTAAAGAGGCCCCCAAAAAGAAGATATGTCAAATTTGAAAAACACATGTCAGACGTTTGGAATTGCACCACCCAAACCCAACAAATCTATGCATAGGTGGTATCACTGTACTCAGGAGATGTTGCTGAACACATATTCAGGTGTTCTTTGGCAGTAACCATTAAAGTTCTCCGTACATGTATTCTTAGATTGCTATGTGTCAACAAAAATCACCAATTTAAAAAAAAATAATGTTTATTTGGCATAGATTGGTGGTAAAATGGTTGCATGAAAAGAGTGAAAATACCCCAAGTTTAATACCGTAGGTTGTCTTCTTTTAAAAAAATATATACATGTGAAGCGTTATTCAGGGATTCCTGACAGATATCAGTGGTACAACGTGTGGCGTGTTCCTTTACTGGAAAAGTGATTTACAGTAATTGTACAAACTGAAATCAGTTTAAAATAATTTAGGCTCAGTTTCCTACTACAACTCAGTACATTTATCTAAATGCAAATATCACTAATTGTATGATGGTTAATCTATATATAGTTCCCTGTATGATAATAAGATTCCATTAGAATAATATGTGCATTCCTGGGATGGATTCTTCCAATGTGTCCTGTCACCCAGCCTCAGAATGCTCCCAGTCACTGACACACACACCCATTCATAAATGCAGGGTGCAGCTGGATTCCAGAGCGATCATGAAGTGAGTGGGAGGAGCCAGCCATGCGTAACTCGCACGCAGGTGACTCGGTTACCAAGACGCGCCTTAGTAGTTACCTGCCCGTGACGTCACGCAAGGGGCGGAGCCCTGCTGCCTGCGTGGAAGGTTTAGCCGCCTCAGGTTGCGAGAGCCGACAAACCCGCGGCTCGCTCTTATTGCGCGTGCGTCGTGCGACTGGCAGACGCGCGCCTACGCCCCCTCCCCTCCCCAACGCGCACGCGCCTTTCCGCCGGCGGTTGGCAGGTCTGCGTGCGCAGCGCTGTGACGCAAGCGGAAGCGGTTCAGTGCGCGTGCGGATTGCCGTCGCCATAGGTCGTGACGTAGCAAAGAGTTGCGAGAGAGGGTGCGCAGTGTGTCATCGGCAGGTCTCCGGTGAGACAGAGAGAGAGATAGTGCAGCGAGTCCCCGGGGCCGGTGGAACTGATCCGGAGCGAACATGCTCAACATGTGGAAAGTGCGGGAGCTGGTGGATAAAGCGTGAGTGTCCTCCATGGGAGGGGGGGGTGGAGAGCGCTGTCACAGAGAGGGAGCTCAGTGCTGGGCCTGTCAGCTCACTGTAACCAGGCACTGCAACTCTCCTCAATCTCAGCCACCAATGGGAGTTGGAGTCCGCCAGCAGGTGTAGCCAGGCCGTGTTCTGATATCAGCTCTCATACCTGGTATATGATATATTATTCAATATGAAAACTAAGTTTACATCATAAAGGGCCCACATGAGGTGGCTGCCAGCAATGTAATGGAAAAGCAAATAGGAAATTGGCCCCGTGTTCAAACTCCCACTGCCTATAGATAGGAGAGACCAATGGCTACAGTAATACTTGGTTACTAGATACTCGTACACTAGTTATGTTGGTTTTAGTCTAAATGTCTTTGTTTAGTTATATGCTGTGGCAGTGTTTTCATTGATTTCTGTGGCCTTTCTCAAAGCTCAAACATTGGTACATTGCTTGCTTAGGGAAGAGTTATTCCAATCTGGATTTCCCCTCTTTACTTATCCTTTCAATCAAATGAAGATCTTTATCCATGTTCTTCAGTCAAGTTTTAAATGTTCTGCCCGCTGTTAACATTGTTCTGTTTGTCATTTGAATCGTCAGTATCCTGGCATATTTTTTTTTTTAAACTTTTTTTTTTTTTTTTTTAATTCTAAGTACAAATCAGAAAATGACTTGTGAAGCCATGTGACCAGAACGTTTGAGCTAATCATGCCTTAAAACCAGTTTATATAACTTAAATACTAGGAAATCCTATGTATAATATAGTAAAAGGACCGCTTTTTTCCCCACATCATCTGTTTTCTATTTGTATAGATCAATTTACATCCATAACACTCTAAAGAAAGAATTTTGAATTGACATGGGACACACATGAGGTCCAGCAGTGTAACAGAAAAGCAAATAGGAAATTATGTATTTGTATTTTTTTTTATAGCAGAATTGTTACATAGACTTTTAGTGTACTAAGTGAGCAAAAAACTATAATGAAATAAAGTATTTCATAAGCCAAAATCGCAATCAACATGTTACTCCACAGTTATTGTTTAGCTACATCTCTCATGGTGTTCAGCCATTGTATACCAATATTAATAGGTGTTCAATAGCTGAATAAACACCCACTGACAAACTTTGCACTACTGTTTCCTGTTAATGTGGATAACAGAGGGACACTAAGCAACAAAACTGGTTAGAGCAGTTGTAATATGGCCTTAGAACCAGGAAACCAAGGTTTGAATCCCAGTCAGACCACCTCCTCCGCAAGTGTCCTTGGGCAAGTCATCTAACAATGTATTCATGAGCAGGGCCTTATTTTCCTGTAAATATCCCCTTTCTATAATTGTATAGCGGTGAGGAATATTTTGGTGCTTTATACATGCTAATAATAAAACTACTTCATATAGTAGGATTGGTGTGTAAACCCTTTAGTCTGACAAATGTAGACATTGTTTTTGAAAAATAATCTAAACCTATATTTTTACACCTAGGTTGTCCCTTTTATGATTGAGGTGTGTGTGTATATATAAGCAAACAAAAGCAGAAGGGTCTGTCAGTAAGGTTTACACTTTGGATATGAGGTTAGTAAATTGATTAAGAAGTTATAAGCCCCTGTAGAAAATTAAGTACTATAGCTGTTGCTTCTCCTCTTGTTGAAATCATCTGATTGGATGATATCTTGAGGACCTCCTGTGCATATGTATCAATCACAAAGGTTTACCAATAGCTTCTCCTCAGAGATGCATGACAATGCATCTCTATGGAAAGTCTTAACTGGTGCCATATTCTCTGCATCCGGTCAAAGAATCTGGATTACTCTGTAGAGCAAAGAAAGATAATGTAGAACTGTACTCGCTGGGTGAGATTGCCAGCTGCACACTTTCCTCTAGTGTGCGTGCTCCTGCATATCCATACTTTATTAAACAGAGACATCACGCTTTTGCACGAGGAGACGTGATGCAGAGAATGCAGCCATGGATGCCTGGCAGAACCCAGGTAAATTTTCAAGCCATGCTAAAACTGTTTGATGTCTTACCGTGGGACAGCGCCATTGTACTCCCAACAATAAAAGCGCTACAGCAGGTTCTATCTAGCATATAAAATGTTTAGATTAGTCCTTTTAATGAACCTGGTGTGTGTCAGATTGATATTTTAATTGTAGAATATAGATGACAAAGTACCTTTTATCTTTTGATCTGTATCTATCCAGCACAAACTCATACACATAGGTATGAAGTGTTTATTATTTATATGGTCACATGTTTTTGGGAAAAATGTACAGTGACATCTGACCTACCAGCATGTTTTTACTCCTGGAATTACCTGCAAGTCATAAATGCTTTCTTCCAGCATGGGCTAGACCCATTTAATTCTACTTGTAATTGAAGGAATAGTCCAAGCACCATAACTGCTTTTGTAAGGATTTTTACGCTTACTGTTTAAAGTATTGAACTTTGTTATAAAACTCCTAAGTAAGTTTTGGCACAGCCAGTTGTCTTAAAAATAACAATCAAAAACACCAGAACCAGAATACACTATGCAATGGAGGAGAAGAAACGAGCATAATGGAAAAATAAACATTTGAGAAACTGGTATGGATCTAGCAATTCTCAAGGAAAACCTGTTTCCGTCTGTGAGACATCTCAGAGTTGGGGGATTTTTACCCTCTTGCTGGATAATGAAACCCCAAACAGAATGGTCAGAAATAGCTGGAGACCAGAATCAAAACTGTATCATAAAATGTATCTATCATGCTTAAATAGCTGTTCTTGTTTTAAAGGGACATTATAAGCACAAAAACAACTGAAGAGTACGACGTTTGTATAAATCATGCCCCTGCAGCTCAATTTTCTGCAATTTAGGAGTTGGATTCCTTTGTTTTTGCAGTCCAAGTCACTTATCTTACATGCGACTGGGAAAGGATGGCTAGGGCTTCATAAATATAAACAAAATTGAGTTACACCCGACTGGCAGGATTTCGCAGTGAGGCTGCAGAGGCATGAGTATACCGGTATAGGCAACCTTCGGCACGCCAGATGTGGACTGCATCTCCCATAATGCTCTTACAGTCACAGTCCACAACACCTGAGGGGCAAAGGTTGTTACCCCTGGTCTATACTCTAAAACTGTTTCATTAATCAGCTAAAGTTGTTGTGCTTTGGATCTCAGAAGTGACCTGAAATCATTTCCTCTAAGTGCTGCAATGCGTAAATTGAGGATTGTCCCTCATAACCTGCAATCACAGCATGGTTTGCATTAGCAGGCCCCTGTTAGGCCAGAGCCTGTTTTGCGCTGGTAGCCTTAAGTGCCATAGGTTGCTGACCCCTGCTCTATTGTCTGCTGATTGCTTAGCAACTGTATTACATGAAATCTCTCTGACATTCTTATCCCTCCATGTGGTGGTATTTTGTGTATTGATCATTTGTGTTCTCTACGAGAGGCCTGGGAGTCAGAGGGTTTTCCGCAGTATCTTGGCTGTTGTCCCCCCTGGAATCTACTGAAGCCACTCTCCCAACATGGGGGTTAGTCCCAAATGCTTCTATGACCAGTCCTTGCTTGTTTCCTGGAAGTCCCAGAGGATCCTGGTCACCTCATTCTCATTTATCCTGTGTAGCCCTCTTACAGATACAGTCCTGACTAATTCAACTTTTTTCAATGGAATATCATGGCTGATTCCTTCATTTTTAAAACTTTGACACAGAATTACTGTTTTATGTAAAAATGAAGCAATTGTGACACACCATTATTAGTGTTTGGTGGAAAATACAAAGAAATTAATTAATTACCACAATCTTTTTATGCAAAGAAAAGGTAAACTGATTATATCAGTAACAAGAAATCAACCAAAAGCTGCTGCTGTTAAAATGCAGATGTATAATGACAGATGAAATTAATATCTCGTAATTCATTTGTATTAGACTAACATATTGGAATGACAAGGTTTCAGGAGATATTCCCTTTCTTAAGTCTAAAGCATTTCTGAGCAAAATGAATCGTACAATTCAATGTTAGGCAGGTGCCTACTCTGCTTACGTATCGGGAGGACCCAGAAGCAGAGGGAGGGATCGGTGAAGCCCGCGAGTAGGCTGTGTGGAGTGTTGCCACTGCAACGCTCCACACAGCATTCTGCTTGCGGGAGGACAGGAGAGCTGCAGCCAAAACCTGTCACGCACCTCACACCTCCTCCCCCCCCCCGTCGTGCACCTCGTACCACTCCCGTCGCGCACCTCCCCTGTCACGCACCTCACACACACACACACACACATACACGCACTCTGCACCTGTGAAAACATACACTGCACCCCTCAATGCAGTGTGTGCATGTATTCAGCAGTTGGTGTGTGAATGTGTTTGTCTGTGTATTTTATGTATGTATTGAATTTGTTGTCGATACTAATAAATATAAGCCTAATATTATCTGTAATTTATATTTTTAATCCTGTGAGTTTTGTGTCGGCAGTGTTCCAGTGCACTGCTTTGCCCGGGGGTCCATAATGTTGTTAAGATGACACTGGTGGGTGGGATGGAGGGCTGCGAGCGAGCACTGACTTATGTGCTGTTCCAGCACTGCTCCCTCTGCTGATGCCGTCGGGAGATGACGTCAATAAGGCGCCACCGCCTGATTGGCGTAATTTCCTGTTTCCTGGCGGCATCAGCGGAGGGAGCAGTGCTGGAACATCAGATAAGTCAGTGCTCCCTCGCGCCCACATCCCCTTGCAGCAGCGGGAAGGAATCGGATCTACCAGGTAGGGTGCCTGGGTGTACTTCAAACCCCCACACGCACAAAAACAATTTAAACATTATTTATGTGCTGGGAGGGAGAGGGGATATGCTGGGGTAGTGAAGAGGAGAATTAGTTCGGACAACTTGTATGAGTTGTTTTTTCTAAACTTAAACTTCAGTATTCAGGTTTAATTGCTGTGTTGGCACTTTGAGGGAAAAAGGTTGGCATGTATTGGGGTTTGGGCACCAACACTGATTTAGGGCCTTTATGTATTGACCTACTTGGACATTAGGTTACAATGTTACAAAAGTAAATAGGAACTGACATGTTTCTGTTTAAACCAGAATCATCACTTCTCTGGAAATTAAACCATAAAAAAGAGAAAAAAAAACTTGTGCTAAACCCCCCTTTTTTTTTGTGTGTGGTATTATTTGGTACTCCATTTACATTTGTATTTAACAAATAACATTGTAATCCAGTTCAGTTACACATTGCAAATGAGGAGGATAAATACATTGGTGGACTAAAGTACTAATAGTGAGACCATACCATAAACTGCACATACATGCTTTTCTTAAGACAGCACCACAAGCCTCATCCCGTACCCATACCCCGAAACAAACTCTCTAAATAAAAATTATATTACAATACATAAAAGATACGAAAAGCGATGTACTAACACTAGAAGGGTTACCCCTCCCGACCCACTCTTCCACCTGTACCCCCACAACCGAACTCCCCCAAATCTGGTTATATGTACTCATTGAATCCACCGCCGCAGTAACTGTATAACAGGCATTGTAAATGGAAATGTATAATAAGCATTGCAAATATAACTGTACCCTCACCCTTTCTTTCTGTACCCTCCCCCACAAAAAGTCATATTGCAGTAACTACATAACAAGCATTGTAAATGGAAATATACAATAAGCATTGTAAATATAACTGTAGCATCACCCTCTTTCTTTCTGTACCCCCCCCCCCACAAAAAAGTCAAACGTTATATATATTTTCTATATATATATATATATATATATATATATATATATATAAATATAAATAAAAATCTGGTAAAGATAATTCACTGGTCCTCTGGACAATTGCTGTTTACATTTTATTGATGTTTGATGCACAAATTTAATTATTCTTTTATTCCATTTGTGTGCATGCTCTTTCATGGGCATGGGAAGGCAATAACACTGCTGGCACCATAACCACTACAACAAACTGTAGTGGTTATGGTGCTCGTAGTGTTCCTTTATTTTCTATTCATCAAAAGTTATAGAATGCATCAGAGGTTTTGAGCTACTTGCTGTACTACTATGACAATGTTGGCAGTAATGTGTGTTTAATCTTTTATTAAAGGACCATTATAGTGCCAGGAAAACATACTTGTTGACACAGCCACTAGAGGCTGGATTAACCCATTTGTTTCTCTGAAACTGCTATGCTTACAGCAGAAAGGGTTAATCCTAGATGGACCTGGCACCCAGACCACTTCATTAAGCTTATGTGGTCTGGGTGCCTTTAGTGGTCCTTTAAAGTAAGTTTGTTGGGGATAATCAGTGCCTGGCAAAGTTACATTAAAACATCATGCTATAATGAAACTTGTGAGGTTTAGCCTTCTTTATAAACTGTCTGTCTTGGTTATGAAGCCAGCTAATTCCATTTAGAGTGCTGTTGTTTAACAGTGAGAACTTTAGAAATCTTGGTGCATTATTTGTTCATGCATTCAGGGCCGTCTTTAATAACGAATGGACCCTGGGCAAGTGTTTGCTTGGGCCCCCTGTGCCCTGCCGCTCTCGCCCCTCACTCCCTGGTATGCAATCACGGCATCCATCCCAACGCAGTGGCGGTACTAAAGTAGAATGAATTTTATTGGGACCCCCAATTGCAAGGTTGGACTAAAGGTAGAACCCCATCTGTCGTGCAACTCCAACAATGCTTTGACAGCTGGGACTCTACCAATTTCCCATGCTTGCAGGGTTGTATTTAGCACTGAGCCATGTTAGTATGTTTGAATGTAAGCATGTGTTTGTATGGAGTATGTTTGTGTGAATGTGTTTGTATGTGGTACTGGAGTTTGAATGCAACTGTGCATTTATGTGTAGTGTTTGTTTTTGAATGTAGGAGTGTGCTTGTATGTAGTGTTGACGTTTCAATGCAGGAGTGTGTTTTATATGTAGTGTTGAAGTTTGAATGGAGGGGTGTATTTGTATTTAAAGTTGCGGCTCAGATGCACAGGTACACACTCTGACGCACAAGCAGATACACAGATACATACACTGACTACATACAGATAAACAGGCACATACACTGACAGACACACTGACACAGGTACATATATTGACACACACAGACACATACACTGGTAGACGTACTGACAGACATACTGACACAGGCACATATACAGACATACTGACACACACACACAGACACATACACTGATCAACATACTGACACACATACACTGACAGAAATACTGACACCCACACACTGACAGATATACTGACACCACATACACTGAGAAATACTGACACACACAGGCACATACACTGACACACACAGACTGATATACTGCACACACACACACACAGACATACTGGCACACAGACAGATATACTGACACATGCATACACATGCACGACAGACATACTGACGCACTGACAGACATACTGACACATACACATACTGACACACACAGATACACACACACATATACTGACACACAGACAGACATACTGACACACAGACAGACATACTGACACACACACATACACTAACACACACATACACTAACACACACATACACTAACACACACATACATACACATTTTTTTTAAATGTCAATCCCCAGCCTCCCTTACCTTTTCGCTGGAGTTCTAAGTCCAGTGGTGCTGCTGGGATCCTGGGCGGGTGGCGGTCGGGCAGGAAGAGCGGTACGGAGGAGCACTCACTGCTTCCTCTTCCGCTCCCTCGCGCGCCGCGTAGGGATGTCGGCGAGGGAGCGGAAGAGGAAGCAGTGAGTGCTCCCTCGCGCGCCCGCCTTCCTGCCTGACCGGCCACCCGCCCGCCGGGGTCAGCGGGGCCCACGGGGCAGGTGCCTCGGGCCCCCCAAGAGAAACTGGGCCCGGGGCAGCTGCCCCGTTTGCCCCGCGTTAAAGACGGCCCTGCATACATTGCAGGAAGTAAATAAGCTTTAGTGTTCCTTTCAATGTTAGTGTTCTTTTAGTGCTTGTTTGTTGGGGTATGTTTTGTATCGCATAAAGCTAGTTTCCTAATGCATGTGTGTTTTAAGATCTGATTATTTGACTCTAGCGAAAATATTGTTGGTTTTGTTTCCACCAAATTTTGCTAGATATTTGTAGAATCAATGACTTTGACAGATCTATTTATTAAGGGAACTGCTATGAATGCAAATGTCCTCCTGATGTAAACATTCTCACTCAGGATCATATCTTTGTGGTTACCTTCAAGATGTTGTTTTTTGTTTTTTTTTTTGTTTTTTTTTCAATTCATGCAGTGTCTACTCCCTGTTATTTTCAACAAAGATTTAAAAGATTAGGCCTGCCTAGTATTTTGGAACTTAAACTAATTTATTTATAACAAAGGAAGACGTAAAGACTGAGAAAAGGCATGCATCCACAGTAAGTTTTTATGTTATGATTTTTATTTTTTATTTTTTTTTAAAGGTCCTCAATTATTGGTCTTCAATAAGAAGTGATTTGGTTTACCTCTCCAATAATGGAAATTAACTTTATCTTCTACACACTTTTTAGTTTTTATATTTTCATATTTGGGTTATTCTTTGAACTTTACAGTGTAGCTATTTGCAGTGTAAATGATTAACCTATGTTGCCCTCTGTGATAGAGCAGGTTGTAAATGCCAGAAATATTATGATTTATATTTCAGTAATTGCCTGTTCTGATGTCAACTATGCTCACTGCTATAATTTTTTTATTTTTTTTTACCAGCCCTTGTTCAATACATTGGTCCGCATTATAAAGTATTTCTGTAACTAGGTAACTTTACTAGTCTGTGGGAAAAACAGTTCTAGTTCTAGCATATTTACTATTTCTAAGCGCATTTGTCCCATTCTTGGTTACCCCTTGACTAGCTATGTCCGGTTCTATAAAGGGGTTGATGTCACAGACACATGAATAAACTAACAAATGTTAGCTGTATTTTGTCCATTACATATAAAGATATAAAGTATCCCAAGAGAGAACCTTGCTTCTAACTTTGCTAACTTTGCTAAAATAAAAGTGATGTTGGGACCAGTGTTTTTATTTTTTATTTCGGGAACACAAAGGGATTAAATAAAATAGTCTCCAATTTGAAATTGTAAGAATTATGGCAGCAGTGATTTTTAGTCATAAAAAGAAAACCATGTGCTTTAAAGGAACATTATAGGGTCAGGAACACAGACATGTATTCCTGACTCTATAGTGTGAAAACCCCTATCTGGCCCCCCTTACCTCTCTAAAGATAGTAAAATCTTACTAGTATTCAAGTATGAAGCTGCTGCCTCTGCCTGTGAACTTCCTCTGACATCAGAAGTGGTGGCCTGATCCAATCACAATGCTTCCCCGTAGGATTGGCTGAGACTGACAAGGAGGCAAATCAGGGGCAGAGCCAGCACAATTCAAACACAGGCCTGGCCAATCAGCATCTCCTCATAGAGGTGAATTGAATCAATGAATCTCTATGAGGAAAGTTCAGTGTCTGCATGCAGAGGGAGGAGATACTGAATGTTTGGATGCATTTTAGGCATCCATGACCCAGGAAGGATCTCTAACAGCCATCTGAGGAGTGGCCAGTGAAGTTATCACTAGGCTGTAATGTAAACACTGCATTTTCTCTAAAAAGACCGTGTTTACAGCAAAAAGCCTGAAGGTAATGTTTCCACTCACCAACAAATTCAATAAGCTGTAGTTGTTCTGGTGACTATAGTGTCCCTTTAATATAGAGAAGGATCTCTCAAACAAGCTTACATAAGGGATGCATGATGTAACTGCATAAAAGGTAAAGCTGCAGTGGATTACTGGGGCATCCAATCGTGTCTTACTAGAGATAAAACTGTTATATTTATTAATTATATTAGCAGAGGACATTAAATGTATTCATCAATTGGAGAATATATCTAATTTGGGGGTATATTTGTTGAAAGCATTGTAAATTATGACTATGATTTTAATATGAACACATTACATTTATGATTTATTCAGTATTAACTGCTTGTACTAGCAGAATTGTGTGTGAAATAAATTTAAAATATATATATATATATATATATATATATATATATATATATTCAGCACACATTTTATGTATTATTTAATCTAATCTCACAAATTTGTTGTACAAGATGGTGAATTGAATTGCCACAATGCCATTTTTTACATGATTGATTCAATTTAAAGCTAGGGAAGTAGTCATCACATAGGTAAGGCTTTAGAAATGTAGCTGGTAGGGTATATATGATATAACATTTCTCGTTAACCTCATTTGTGTTATAGTTCATGTGCAATCAGTTTAAACACATTTACAAAACAAAACACAAAAACCTCAGATAGGAAGACTACTGTTTAGATGCTTGTCCTGGAATAAATGTACGGCATCCTGTCTTGGTCCAATTTGGTGTTTTTTGTTTTTTTAATTCTTATGTCTGTAGTTGTTGCCTTTAGCTGTTTGAATTAGTATCTACTGTTGACAAAAACACATGCTGCAGGGTGCAAATTCTTGTTCACAATTGTGTTGATTCTGTAACAACTTGAGCATTATTTTTATAATGTTTTAATAGGTCAACAACGTATAAAAGAGCTGGGACTCTAAAATGATTTATAGCAATCTGGGTTATGTGTCACTGCAGATAAACCATTTTTAAATTAGTTCTTAGGTGTCCCACAGTTTAACCTCTTACCTATCCAGTTTCCCTGTATTTCAGTAATTTTATGATTAGGATATTGTACATCCACACAAGAACATTCATACTGAAACTGTTTTAAAGGTGCATCTCAGATATTTGAAGCTTGGCAAGCATGTTTTAAATACTCCTTTAGTGCAAGTTCAGGCCTGCTTGTTGTTTGCATTTTATGTCTAACTAAAAGAACATAGACCAAAAATATGGATGACAGATTTATGCAAATTCAATGTAAACATGACTTACAGCAAAGGGATGTGGTATGATTTTCTAGATCTCCTTGTCTTGCTGTAGGAACATTAGGAGGAGCTGCACTTGTTCTTGAAATGTAAAATCTTCAGAGTTAAGGGAACACTCTTCAACTAAATGAGAAATTTAGCACACGGGAAAGCAATATTTTGGATGTGCTGTGCCAAAGCAAAACTTTGAGTATATGTGTAGTGTACCGTAGTGTAAATCATTGTTTGGTATTGTGTGTTAGTAGGTGTTTGCTATGATCTGGAAATAGATTTAAAGAACAGGAAAAATCTGCATATCCAAGGATTGGGGCCCTGCCAAGAACCTTCAACATTGAAAGGGCCGAATTCTGAATTTGACTAAAATCTGAAAGGGAAAAAAAAAATATAGGCCAAAATTGGTTTTCTGGAGAAATTCACCATCTCTGCTATTAGGGACGCACCCATATTTCGGCTGCAGAAAATGGGCCTATCCCGTTTCCGCCGAAAACAGGTAAAAACCCCCCAGAAATTAAAATGTAAAAAACATTTATGGGGGAGAGAGAGAACACTATGGGACAGGGGAGGGGGGAGAGAACGCTAAGGGACAGGGAGGGGGGGAGAGAACGCCATGGGACAGGGAGGGAGGGGGGACAGGAGAGAACGCCATGGGACAGGGGAGGGGGGAGAACGCTATGGACAGGGGAGGGGGAGAGAACGCTTATGGGAAAGGGGGGAGAGAACGCTTTGGCGGGACAGGGAGGGGGGGGAGAGAACGCCATGGGACAGGGGGGGGGGAGGGGGAGAGGGAGGAGACGACTATGGGTACCCTAGTTTTCATATTCTGCAGCCAAACGTCATAATAAGCACTCTTAATTTTGGAAGCCTGCACCTATGCCATAATGATATATTTCACAGAAAACAAAATCCATCCAAATTGTAAGGCTTGTTACTGTCATTCACTGGAGCCAGCATAAAGCTGATATGATTGCTGGTGATTAGGGTCTTGTCACAGAGCCATGGGCCTCGTATGTTTCCTGTTCTCTCTGGTGTTTCCAGAGCTGGTTTGTGCTACATGTTGTAGTCTGATAGATTTGTACTAAAGACTAATTGGAAATTGTTCCGAATTTGACTTCAAGGATGTATGTGTCAACCAACTAACATCAGAAAATAGATTTTTAAAAAATAATTTATTTATTTATTTTTTTTAATTTGTCTCATTTTAATGTTTAGTTTCAGTTTGAAATTGTTTAGTTGCGGCACCATGTTTTAAAGCTGAAATCCTCTGCTAAAACACAGTTCCACCTAAAATGTCATTGGTTGACAAATGACATGCCAACATTGAATATATTTTTTTTTAATGATGAATGACAGCTGTAGGGTTGGTCAGTCAGGCTGCATGTCCAATTAGAGATTACAAAAATGCTACTTTTATAGTTTGTTCTCTTTTGCATTTTTTTCAGTTTTTGTATATTTTATTTTAGAAATCATCCTCCATTGTAGATTATGCTAGCTTTAGTGTACCTATAATAATTTTATTAATGACAGGAGGCTTCATATTTGCTTAAGTCTCTCTTTACTTGAACTCCACAGCAGCAAAACACCAGAGAGTAAACAACCAATCAGAAAACAGTAAGGAGACCATATAAGTCCCTTCCCAACATTCCATTTCCTCTGATTCCTCGCAACAGTCTACAAACCAAAGGATCTTGACCAGTGGGCGTCCCCTGAAGAGGAACATGAGCCGCTGAAATGGCCGATCTGGCAACGTTAACCGAGCGATATGACCTCCCTTGGTCGAAGAGGTAGGAAAGGAAATTCAGTACACTGGATACAGGTGCTGTAAAGGGATCGATACTCCGTTCCATGCACCGACACCATATGTTCCATGCGGACAGTTAACATCTCGTTCCCGGGGCCCATGAGTCCCAGAGGAGGCTTCTAGCCGTTCCCGATAACTCATCGACATTCCAGGTACCCCGGAAAGAGTCCAAGCCACCAAGTGAAGATGGCCCTCCAGCACGAGGGGGTGATGGTTGCACCGAGAATCCGACAGGAGAAATTGTGGAGACGGGAGGAGCGGGTCTCGATACGACAGCTCCAGCATTTCTGGGAACCAAGCCTGGCCTTGCCAAAGGGGCGTCAGCAACACCAGCAATGTCCGTTGACGACGTACTTGAAGGATTATGGAGATCATAGTGAACGATGGAAATGCATAGGCTCCCTGTGCCGGCCAGTCCTGAAGAAAAGCATCCACTGCCGCGCACATCGGATCCGGGAGCCAGCTGAAGTAATTTGAAATCTGGAAGTTTGTCCTGGAAGCGAACAGATCCACCGAGAACGGGCCCCTCCGTCGTGCCACTTCGAGAAATATTGGTCAATGAAGACGCCAATCACTGGCATCCCTCCAGTGCCTGGAAAACCAGTCTGCCGTCAGGTTCGAAACACCTGGAAGATATTCCGCTTGTAGAGTGATATTGCGCTGAAGTCAGAAATTGTAAATCTCCTTTGCCACTTCCGTCAGTGCCCGTGAGCGTGCTTCTCCCAGGCGGTTGATATACTGCACTGCTGACACGTTGTCCATTCTCAGCAGGATGCAGCAATCCGACAGATGACCCGCCAGGCTCCGTATCGCGAATGAGCCCGCAATCATTTCTAGACAATTGATATGGTAACCTGTTTCCGTGCTCGACCAAGGGCCTCCCGTGGAGGCAGTCGCGCAGGTCGCTGCCCAGCCCCATAGGCTTGCATCCGATTCCAGGACAAAGTACGGGGTCGGACCGAAAATCGCCTTGCCGTTCCAGGCTGACATATGTAACAGCCACCAACGAAGTTCTGTCTTGACTTCCTGTGTGATGGTGATCAGCTGATCGTATGAGGGTTTCCTGTGGAGGAAACGTGCCTTGAGGTGTTGCATGGCCCTGTAGTGAAGGGGGGCCTGGGTAAATGGCCTTGATCGAAGTGGACAACAGGCCTACCACCCGTGCCAGGACCCTGAGTGGGATCGTCTCCTGACGGAGAATCCGTCGGATCTCTTTCCGAATTGCTGAGATTTTTGCTTGAGGGAGACGTCTATCTCGAACCCCAAAAATTGAACTACCTGCATCGGTGTGAGGGCCGACTTCTCTCGGTTGACCACAAACCCCAGGGATTCGAACAAGGAGATCGCGAAGTGATCTAAGATTTCAGTCTGGAGGAGTCCTCGCAGAAGAGAAGCAGATCGTCCAGGTAAATCAAGCACCGAATGCCCCTGGAGCGTAGGCATTCTGTTATTGGTTTCAGCAGTTTGGTGAAACACCAAGGTGCCGAGCTGAGGCCGAAGGGTAGGCATGTGAATTGGCATGGCCTCCCTTTCCAGATGAAATGCAAGAATCATCGGCAATCGGGTTTCACCGGTATGGAGAGGTATGCGTCCTTCAGGTCTAGACGAGTGAACCAATCTCCTGGGTGAAGTAAGTCTCTTAAAAGATGGATGCCCTCCATCTTGAAGTGTTGGTAGGAAACAAAGGCGTTTAGGTTCCTCAGATTTGTGACCGGTCGGAAATCTCCTGTCTTTTTCCTGACTAGGAAAATCGAGCAGAAGAAGCCACCGGTGCCCACTGCACTGCCCCTTTGTCGAACAGGGCCTGTATTTCGGTGTCTATCAGGATTTGCAGTGCCTTTGATGAAACTGGAGCCGAGGGAACCACCTCCTGAATCGGGGGTGAATGGAAGTCTATAACGTAACCTCGGACGGTTTGGAGTATCCAAGCATCCGAAGAGATGTCCCGCCACCTGTCGAGACAAAAACGTAACCTGACGGCATGCAACAGACTGGGGGAAACATGAGGTGTAACTTGTCTCATCTGCAGGCATTCTGCCTCTACCGCGTGTCCGGTTCCCTCTGCCACGGTACGACCTCTGTGAATTGAAGAATCCAGAGTGGTAGCTGGGGAAGAAGGATGGTGGACGGGATCCTCGGTGGCTTGATGGCCAGAAACGGCTGGAGGCACGACCCCGCTGCCTTCCAGCCCTGCCAAAAACACGAGAGATGTTAGTGCGGAACACCCTCCTCATCGAAGATTGGGCTTTATTCAGGGTGGTATAGAGGTTGACGTGCCTTTGGAGCTCCTTGATGAGTAGCCCTTTGGCTATCGGTCCCAGCTCCTTGGAACCCAACTCCGATAATTTGGCGTCCATGCGCATAAGGACCGCCCTCCTCCGCTCCATGCACAAAGCTACGTTAGAATTGCCCAGCAGGCAAACGGAGCATAGCGCCCAATCTCTTACGGCTGCAGCGTCCGGGGTGAGCACTGGGAAACAGCCTCATCCGCTAAGGATCCGTGATAGCGGTCCTAAGCTGTCAAGCACCTTATCTTGTGCCAGGCGGAGATTGCGCTCGACCCCCATTCTTGGGGTCGAGCCCGGTACGGGTCAAATAGGTGGAGACCATCGAGTCGAACTCGGGCGGCAGAGCAACCTTATCCGGCAGTGTGGGTCTAGGGCACTCAGCCCTGAGCCTCTTCCGCACTGCCCAATCAAGGGGTCTGCGAACCCAATAATGCACGAACTGGGCCAGGTGGTCAGGTAGGGACCACTCAGGAGACCTGGGGTGCCGGATGGTGCGTGGGTCAAAGGCTCGCCTGATGAGTCCAGGAATACGTCCTCCTCCAAGGAGGGGTGTAGATGTAGTGAGGTATCTTCATCAGCGTCCTGCCGGTACACCGATTCCTCCGGATCCTCCTCGCCCCAACCCCCTTCGTCCTCTGAGGGGGATTGATCTGCCCGCCATTCGTCCAGGATGGACAGGAGTGTGGGCAGGGTGAACTCTTCCTCCTCTTCAGGGAGGTATCGTGGGTGTGTAGGAGGCGAGGCGGTCGCCCGCTTAGGCCGTTTTGCAGTGGCCTTACCCTTCCGGAAACTCTGCTCCGGGCCTTCACCCTTCCAGTAGCGTTTGGGGTGGCGTGCCTGTTCTCTGTCCGGAGATCCGGGCTATCAGCGCGCGCTGAGCCTCCGAAACATCCCTGTCCTGGGACGGTCTAGGCAGTGCGCGCGAAAGCGCTTTCTCCACTGAAGCGGCAATAGCCGCGTTAATCATACCCTGTAGGCTCTCTTGGATAGGAGTGTCCATCTTTACCTCAGTGTGATCCTGGGGGTAGAAATGACACGTGTCACCCGGATATACAGGAGTAATGTAGACTGACACCAGTGTTATGACCACAGTAGAAAAACCCCTGCATAATATCTTAGGCCAGCAGCCGTAGGGGTCTAGGCGCCAAATATATATGGGCACAGACAGAGCAGGCCAATCTTATGGGCGCAGACAAAGCAGGCCAGACACTCTGAGCGTATAAATGTCATTAGATGGAGGGTATCAGGAGAAGCAAATGTAAAATGTAAATGCAGGCATAAAATACAGTGAAAAGGCCCCCCTCCACAACTGTAACCCAGTATGACATCTGAAACTGGGGTACCAGATACATAAACCCTAGCCAGGGTACAGGTAGTGGAACAGAAACTGAGATATTAAAAAGGAGGAAGGGGAGGCTGAGGTTAAACCTCTAGCCCTCTAAGTGAGATGCATTCCTGCAGGAGGAGAGAGGGGGGGTTCCCAGACCACTGTGTAAACGGCTGGGGAAACCCCCTGAAGAGTGCCGAACAGGGAATGCACTAAAACGGGTGGGGGAGGGAGCAAATGCATTATAAAAAAACAAAACTGCAGGTGGAATGTTAAACCTACTAGAGAATGCATTTTTAAAATCGAGCAATCCTATGGATGTTCTCACATGCACTTATTCTTTTTCAGAGGCATCTGGAATCCTGGCTGTCCCACTTGTTTTCAGAGAGCTGTACTGTACAACACTTTGTTCCCCAATTAACTACCCTTTATCTTTTTCCAGTCTAAGGCAAAGTGTTCATCTTTGCACCACTTATGGACATTAAGATTATATTCACAGGTTTATTAACCAGCAAATTGACTTTGTAGTTCAAATAATGTTATGCTGTTCTGTATTAATTTGTGAAAAAGGTGTGCTGGAAATAGTTCCTCCCAAGTGTTGTGCATTAACATCACTCTTTTGCCATAGGTTACAAAATATATAGACTGGACAAATGAGTTTGTCATGTCATATCACCTGACAGAAACCCTTCCTCAATGACTTTGAGCGTGGTTACTCCTACACTACTCCATTGTGTTATCTATTAACCCCATGAGTGCCATTTTATGTAGGGAGGCATGTTGTAAAAGGCCAGATGATACAGCAATATTTTTTTTTCATGGCTTCTTTCCTTTTAACTCCTCTCTCACTCGATCCTTTAAACATTTTTCCCTTTTTAATTTTTACTCCTTTCTTCCTTCCTTATTAATGTATAGAAATGCATTTTGTTATCTTTTACTTACATTTGGTAGTGCATCAGTTGTGCAGTATATATGCTATGTTCCTCAACCAGCAAAATGTAGGCCACAAAAGCTTTAGTGCTAGAAGTTAGCCATCACTGCCTTAGCCTAATCAATGGGTATCTGTTATTAACAAGGGTTTAACTATTGCTTTTTTTTATGTGAAAGGAAATTGTTACTCTTGTATGTACCAGGATCAGTGTACTACAATGGAATGTCAGTCATGACCTAGCATTCCATTGCTGCTGTAAGCCAAAGCACCATTGCTCTCAGGTTTCACAATCCTTCTGGAAAGTATTGTCATTTTTTCCGACAACATTTCAAAGATGCTGAAGTCACAAACTTAGTAGTTTTAATCTTCTTTAAAGTGTGCCAGGCATGCAAAAAGTTACATGATGATGGAAATTTACAGGTTTCAAATGTATACTTTCATGCCATCTGCATTATGGTATAACTACAGCTAGACTAGTCGCAAGCTTTTTCATGTTTAATGCCACATTGTCTTAATTCATTGTTTAATTTTATTTTCGGTTAATGACTGTAGTCTACAGTATGATGGATTGCTGCCTACTTACTCTACTTGTCTTGTAATACATAAGACATCCATAGTAGGTGTCCTTTCCATGTTTAAGTCACAGTCAGTAACAGTAATCTTCATTCTGACATCCTGAATCTCCTCTCTAGTCTGCCTACTTCCCGTACTTGTCATGTGATCTAGGTTGGAGCGGAAGTCTGTTGTCTCCTCCCCAGTCTGACACTGATAAATATAGGCGCACTAGTCTTCAATATGTTTATCCTCCACTTGCACCCTGTCATTCTTTTGGCACCTTAAGCCATTTTTGAGCTTTGCTTGTAATATCTCCAGGTCACATTTTGGCATGATCACCACTTTATCTTATTGATGAATTTGCAGGATAAAGAGGTGTGACTTTCTAAATTTTTCCCTTTATTTTTCCTGCCTCACAAATACATTATTTTTTTTTAAATATAGGAAAAGTATATTATATATTTTCCCATGCTGTGTAAAATGACTCAGAACACTCTGGTTGGATTCCAAGCCAACCAATAAGAGTGCTCTGGTAGGTAAATAGCTTGCCCTACAGGTACCCAATCAAGTAAGGCTCACTATTTACCTATCAGAGCGCCCTTATTGGTTAGATTAAACCAACCAATCAGAGCACTCTGAGTCAAATTGCAGAGTGTGGGAAGTCTTTTAAAAGCCTTTCCCTGCCATGCGGAGCTCAGTCTGCGCGGTCCCCTCGCTGGGTGAAGATGGAGTCATTTTTTTTTTAATTCTTTATTTTATTGAGCATAAAATGTTACAGAACATAGGTGTTGTTTGCCACCCGTGTATAACAATTAACAATTCAAGGTATGCAGGCAACAGAGTCTGCGCATTTTTACATTTTTCAGTTGTACATCAAAGTTAGGGTAACAGTAATTAGTTCGAAAGAATCTTGTCATGAGGCGGACAACATAGTTTGGTCTAGTGACTTCGATTCAACTTTAAGCGTGATATAGTTTGTAGTGTATAGTAGGGGGGAAACAACGGGGGGGAGGGTAGGGACGGCGTAGGTATTAGGGTGGTCGTGTAGAGGTATTTTGACGATAATTAGGTGGCTCTATTGCCTAGATAGGTCAACCAGGGCTGCCATGTTAGGGTGTAGGTGGTGTATTTGTTCGAGTATGATGCGTCTAGTTCTTCCATGGTCCTTATGAATTCTACCTTTTGTATCCACTCCCGTACTGATGGGGCACTGGTGCTCTTTCATTTTAACGGTAACATATTTGCTGCTGTCAGCATATGGTTGACTAGTTTGCGTTGGAGGTTTCGTATGTGCGTTGTGTGTACGAGGAAGAGAAAGGTTATGGGTGATTGTGGTAGTTGGTGGCCTGTGATGGCTTTGATTAACCCTCCCAGCCTCTGCCAATAGGTTTGGATGGCCGGACAAAGCCACCAGATATGAGCTGTAGTTCCCTTGGGTCGCCCGCACCTCCAACATGTATCTGGCGCTGTTGGGGAGTGATTTTTTTTAGCGTCAGGATTTTTTACATTTTTTTTTTTTTTAAAAAGGTTTTAGAAAAAATACATCTAATGGTAAGTATAATTAAAAAAATATATATTTTTTGCAAGTATTTAGATTTATTACTTCCCCTCTCACTATTTTTAGGGTGAGGGGGTAGGTAGTAATTTATTTAAAGGGGGATGACCCCTAGTCACCTTGTGAGGGGCAGGGTTTTTTTTACGTAGCCCCCACCCGTCGCCCATGGGTGGGGGCCGGGTGAGAACAAAAGGTCGCCCCCCATTGTAATTTTGGGCAATAGGTGTCCCCTCCTGTTTCATATTAGGCCCTTACCCACTGCTCATGGGTTGGGGCTGGGGGGGGAAGGGACAATAGGTGTCCTCCTGACCCCCCTCCATTTCATCTTAGCCCACAACCGCCGCACATGGATGGGGGCCGGGGGGACAATAGGTATCATCTTGGGGCCCCCACCCGCTGCTCATTGGTGAGGGCCGGTCGGAGGACCTATGTCCTCCCCATTGTCACTATTTAGATTGTTCAAACTAGTGCCTATTGTCCCGTCTCTCCTTGACCCCCACCCATGAGCGGGGGGGGTGGGGGTGTAATAGTCGCCCGTTTGAACAATCTAAATATGGAGGACTTTACAGCAGTGAGCCGATCTCTGATTTAGCTCACTGCTCGTAAACGTGCAAGTGGAGCGCATGTGCAATAGAGCGTTCAGTTTCTCATAGGGAATCATTGAATACAATGATTCCCTGTGAGTGTAATTTGATTGGCGCATAGCGGCAAATGCTGCACGTGCGGTCCGTAATACTTCTCTATGAGAAGCTAGTGGTTGGACCCGAACGATAAGTAACTGATGACACGAAAGGGGGCGGGGCGTAATGCTGTGAGGTCAACTAAACAACTTTGAGAAAACCAGGTAAATACTTATTTTAATATTTTTTTAAATATTACTAATTCAATTATTGTAATGGTGTTTGGTGATATACAGTATGTAAATATATATAATAAACTGGATAGAACAGTGTTCCTTTAAGCATTAAAACAATAAAATCTGTTAAAATGCTGTTTGAAAAGAGGCACCGGGAGACTCAAGATAAAATAACTAGGTTCATGGGATGAAGCAGATACAGTGTCTACAGTGTCCCTTTTAATGCTCTCTTCTTTGCTTAGGTTAAAACACATAACCCAATAACAGTGTAAACAATTAAAAGCCAAACTTTTAGCTTTCAAAGCAAACCTGCTATTGAAATAAATGTTTGCTTTGATAATTCTAGAAGGCAGCTGAGGGCAGATCATTTGTTTGTATTGCAGTGAGCCAACTGGATAAGTTTTGGGTCATAGGAAGAATTTGTACATTAGCAACTCTCAGTGCCTAGCAATGCTTAAAATATTTCTGCATTTGAAACTACGGGGTGCGCATTAATGATGCACAATTACTACACAATTACAATGTCAATGACTGAGTTGGCAGACCATGCAGCAGTTAGCATGTGTAGCAAATAATATACACAAATGTGTTTTACGGTTACAGCTGAAGCAGTAAAGATTTTATCGGATCTCTTGAAATGTGTAGGGTATTTTTATTTTTTTTAAAACCTGTTATGAATTGCAATTACACTTATGAAATGAATCAATTTTTATCTGTTCCTTTGACCCATTGCCTATTATAGATGAACTGGATGTGTTGCTTTCTACACATTTGACTATAAATCTTAATTCACGCATGAATCAGACTGTTACTTTCATCCTACATGATATCAAGGCCTCGAAAGATCAACTGTAAAAGGAATAAGGGCCATTCCATGGTTTGAGAACGCCTCACCTAAGTTAATGATTTGAATGATGCTTAATTGATATATATTTGCTTGACTTGTTTTGAAGTCCGCTTTGTATAGGCAAACTCATAGCAATTTGTTATTTTTGACCTAATTTAATGCTTATATAATTATGGGCAACTATTATAAATATCCTCCCCCCCCCCGCCCCAAATAAACAAATTGGTGTGCTACAATGGCAAGTTTCCTGTTGCACTCTGTTCTTGCCACAATATTATATTCCTCCTGAAACCAGCACAGACAGATGAAGCCAATTTTGAGAAGTATATTATCAAATGATTAAGGAACACTAACTATAAATTTAGGAATACAAACCTGTGCCATAAAAAAACAAAAACACTTTTACATTGCTGAGTTAAAAGGACATGGCCAATGCGCCCAGACAACGCCTTTAAGACTAAGTGGTCTGTGTGACTATAGTGTCCCTTTAACATATTCTACATTTAACTTTCCCTTATTATCTAAGAAATCTTGTTCTTATTAGGCTGTTAAAATAGGTTTACCCTAATGGCAATGGAACTGGCAGACGTGAGGTACATGAGAGAGATCAGCTGGGATAATTTCCACATGTCTACCTGACCTACCTAATATTATGAAAGCAGAGCCATCAGTTTAAAGTGCAACCTCTTACAGCTCCATATTAAAAGTATCCGCATTCAATCATTGTAATCACTGATTTAGGAAGTATGCACTCACTAAATCCTAATGCAAAGTTCCCACCCACCTTTATCCATGCATACCCCTAATAGTAACCGTTTCTAAGTATTCTCAAACATTAGCCTCATATCCCCAGCTATACTTTTTCAGCAAAAAATTGACATGAGCTGATTGCAAACAGTAAGCATAACAATAAGCTAAAACAGTGGCCACTATGAGCAGTCAGACATAATGCTTTTAACGGAGTTACCTTAATTAGTTATTAATGATTAGGGTGTAGTGGTTGTAATGCAAAGAGTGCTCTGGCTCCTCACCATTGTACGAAGTCAAACCGTTTTAAAACCGTTTACCTGGGGCCAGAAGTTCCTACTGAGAAGCTCCTGTTAGCTTTCCTGAGCTACGCCCATACAGTACATTCTAAAAATGATTAACTGCTTACATTAGTAGGGTCACGATGGTTCCTGGCACCATAACCACTAGAGCATACTGTAGTGCAGCCTCTTAAATCTCTTAAATGGAGCTATGAGAGTCTGTACTTTTAGCTGACTGCTTTGAGTATTCAAGGAGGATAGGAAGTATATTTTATACATGCATGTCTTTTTCTTGCTTTTTCTTTATTGTAAAGTGTTGCAGAATAGGTTGTTGTAATTTAACTGCTAATTCTAATCACTTTAGATTAAGAATTGTTTACTTGCCTCGCTTCCAGTGCCTAGACACCTCCTCCCACTTCACCTTCGATATCCTAATCATGCTTGCCTGTATCTGATTTCGTCCAATCTAATGCTTCTCGTAGAAAAGTGTTGTGGACATGGTACGCATGCGTAGCAAAATGCTACACTCCTTCAATCAAATGCTCTCTATACGCATAATTTGATTAAAGAACAAAATTTGTCTGTGTTCTGAGGGCAGAAGAGCTTCTAGTGGCTCTCCTAAAGAGGTGTATTTAAC
>OW240914.1:213917596-213932458 GCA_933207985.1 Pelobates cultripes | reverse complement strand
TGGCTGTAGATGATGCCCTGTTTAGTATGGGAGGGGTGGAAGCTGGAGCTGTGTAGGTAACTGCACCTGTCTGTGGGTTTTCTGTAAACCAAGGTGTGGATTGTGCCATTATTACATGTCACAGTGGTGTCCAGAAAATTCACAGATCTAGTGGAATATACCATTTTTAGTTTGATGGATGGAATGTGTTGAAAGTGTGTGTGTGTGTGTGTGTGTGTGTGTGTATATATATATGTATATGTAAATGTATATGTATATATATATATAATCTTTGTATATAAAATAATACGAAACATATTATATACAAAATTACATAAATAATTTCATAAATATACATGTAGAATTCAAATATAGAATGTGTGTATATATATATTTAAATTCTACATGCATATTTATGTAATATTTTTAAATGATTAATTTTAGTGATTACAATTTGAGGGACCTGCCTGACAACCCAGGCCAAAGTCCAGAGAATTTAATTTGCTAGCACTGTATTTTACTCTGACTCCCTACAACCTGTACCTGGGGGCTACTGTTTTACTCTGGAGACTTTGCTGAACACAAATTTTAGTGTTTCAAAACAGTAAAACATATCACAGCGATGATATTGTCAGTGAAAGTGAAGTTTTTCGCATTTTTCACACACAAACTGAACTTTCACTGATTGATATAATTGTTTTACTGTTTTGAAACACGAATATTTGTGTTCAGCAAATTCTCCTGAGTATAACAGTACCCCCATGTATAGGTTTTATAGTGTTTTTGAAAGTTACACGGTCAAATATACGGGTCAAGTTTTTTCACACTGAAAATTTCCACGTTGGTTATGTTGTCATTGAGAGCGTATGGTAGCCCAGGAATGAGAATTACCCCCATGATGGCATACCATTTGCAAAAGAAGACAACCCAAGGTATTGGAAATGGGGTATGTTCAGTCTTTTTTTAGTAGCCACTTAGTCACAAACACTGGCCAATCTTAGCATTCATAATTGTTCTTGCATTTTTAACACACAAATATGAATGCTAACTTTGTCCAGCGATTGTGACTACTAAAAAAGACTGGACATACCCCATATTGAATACCCTGGGTTGTCTACTTTAAAAAAAAAAAAAAAATATATATATATATATATATATATATATATATATATATATATATATATATATATATATACATACATGTGAGGTGTGATGCAGACATTTATGACAGATAAGCGTTACAATGTCACTATTGATACATTTTAAAAATATATATTTTGAAACCGCAATGTCCTACTTTACTTTTTTTTAAATTTTTTTTTTTAAGTAAATTGTGACATGATACAAATAATGGTATGTAAAGAGAGCCCTTTTTGTCCTGAAAAAAACAATATATAACTTGTATGGGAACAGTAAATGTGAGATGGGAAAGTTACAGCTAAACACAAACACCACAATAGTGTTAAAACAGCTCTGGTCCTTAAAGAAACACTATAGTCACCTAAATTACTTTAGCTAAATAAAGCAGTTTTAGTGTATAGATCATTCCCCTGCAATTTCACTGCTCAATTCACTGTCATTTAGGAGTTAAATCTCTTTGTTTCTGTTTATGCAGCCCTAGCCACACCTCCCCTGGCTATGATTGACAGAGCCAGCATGAAAAAAAATTGGTTTCACTTTCAAACAGATTTAATTTACCTTAAATAATTGTATCTCAATCTCTAAATTGAACTTTAATCACATACAGGAGGCTATTGCAGGGTCTAGCAAGCTATTAACATAGCAGGGGATAAGAAAATCTTAATTAAACGGAACTTGCAATACAGAAAGCCTAAATAGGGCTCTCATTACAGGAAGTGTTTATGGAAAGCTGTGCAAGTCACATGCAGGGAGGTGTGACTAGAGTTCATAAACAAAGGGATTTAACTCCTAAATGACAGAGGGTTGAGCAGTGAGGCTGCAGGGGCATGTTCTATACACCAAAACTGCTTCATTAAGCTAAAGTTGTTCAGGTGACTACAGTGTCCCTTTAACATACAACATGGCCAAAACAGTCTGGTACTGAAGGGGTTAAAAGACAGGGAAAAACAAATAAGGCCCTAAATACAAGAAATAGGTGACTGAAACTTAAGTTTATAACCCTTATAAATAAGCCAAAAAAATAAAGAAAAAAAAAATAGATACAAAATAGATGTAAAGTAAAATCTATATATCTTACTTGAATTGATTCTTGTAGCCATGTACCCAAAAGAAAAGAAAACAATTGAATGCAGTGAAAATCCATATGACGCAATAGTGTATCTATGAGCTACTACGTCAAAGAAAAACCCATTAGTGGCATAAACCCCAGAGAATTTCAGACCGGATAGAATAAATGTATTTATTTTTTTAAACTCACAGATTTTATTGTCGTCATAACAATGACAACATATAGTGTACATATAAATAAAATAAGCATCTGTGTTGGCTATTAAATTACATTGAAAAGGTACATGATAGAATTCTAGGTGAGCTAGACTAGTAATACCCACTTGTTTACTGTATTGTTTCAGGGCATGCAGTGATGGTCTTCCACTGTTTATGCTGCAACATTGTATCTCGAAAGCGACAATGTTTTCATTTGCAGGCAAAAAATAAATAAAATAAAACACCAGGGGCACTGCACAATAGACTGGGGTACATATGAATTATAGAAAACTAGACCTGGTGAAACTACACATTTTGAGCAAAAGTCTTCAAAGTTAACATTTATTTTGGGGGTATTATTTCAAGTTAATTTTGACACAGATATGCTGGAAAACAATGTTTCAGTCCTTATTTTCTGCATTTATGATGTTCAAAGTTCCTGAAGAGATGTGAAAATTTCTAACCTTTGTTCCTTAGAAATCATGTGAAGTGTTATATCAGGCTCATTTAAACCTAATTTTCCTAGGCCTCCCACAGTCCTTTGTAAGTACTGCATCTTAAAATTAGCTTCTTTTTTTTAACCATTTGCTGTAAAGTAGTAGAACATATTGCTAATGTGTTCACCAGGGAAAATGCTGGTGCATTATTAATGAAGGCTGATGGGAGAAACGGTAAAAGGGGATAAAATATACTGATGTAACAGATTCCTGGAAACCAAACTTGTAGCTTTTCACCACTCACACCTTCCGGGAATCTCATGTGTAAGTTACCCCGGTAATCACGTGACGATAGGGCTGGGCAGGGCTGGTTAGTGATACATTAGAGCACATTGTAATGTAGCTAAAAATCTATGTAACCATTTCTTAAAGAAACTTTCGCAGTCTGGGAAGGTGCTACATAAATGCTTTGTTTATAAATATCTAATTTATCCATGATTTGAGTTTTTGCTTTGTTCAGTAAACAATGAGTTGTGGTAAATGCAAAATTTAGGGCAAAACAAAAGGGCAAAATATCTTATAGAACCATGTTGCTCTTGTGGTGTGTTTTTGCAGGTTTTTTTTTGTTTTTTGCTCACATTTTAGTGCAGAAGGATGCAAAATGAAGCCTTTGGGTGAAGTGTCAGCTGCAAATAGATGGAATGTGTGAAGGGGTGAGTGATTTAAGGAGAGCAGGAAAATTACTTCTCAAGTGTTATGCTAATCGGATAAACATTACATTTGTATAGTATTTCAGCAGGATTGCCTATAGCACCTGTAGATGTTCAATGCATTGCCCTCTACACAATTCATTGTGTACCCCATGATACTTTGACTTCTTGCGCAAGTATCGTGGGGTACATAATTAAAATCCTGGATCGCCTACTTTTCCGTCCTTGATAAAATTTAAGTCCGTATCATAGTGATATAGTGTATTTTAAAGTGCTTTGTTGTCTATCAAGGTGAGAATACCTAGTGTAAGCACATTTATCTAGTTTTAATCCAGTGTGGTAAACCTCTTTTTGCTGTAAATACGTTTATTTTACCAGATTGTTAAAATTGATAAAACATTCACTTGCTGACCTCAGTGTCCTGTATAATGCACTGGCACTCTTTTTTTAAAATATTAATGCACTTCTGACATCTTACACTGTGCACAAAATGTACACAATGCTCTACACAGCCTTTTCCAAGGACAAGCCGTTGTCACCCTTCATGACACATTGTTTTATCTCCTACACAAGTGCTTTCCATACCAAAACTAAACGTGTGTGTGTGTGTGTGTGTGTGTGTGTGTGTATATAAAATTTCCTTTTTTTTTTTTTTTTTTTTTTGCCGTACAGACCTTAGGGATCTTCAGCCATCTTCTGCAGGAAAGGCAGTCTATTTTGGAGGGAAATTTAAAAATCAAATCCCTCCCCTGTTGCCTCCTATCTGGACCATAGAGCTGCCATATACCTCTAGTTTCCCTGATATCTCCTTGTCCTTGGCAGAGAAGATATTCTAACTTTGTACCAGCAGCACAGAGTGAGGTATGCTGATGCTCCTACAGGGCTTCATCTGGTTCTTAAAGGGACAGTCCAGACACCCAGACCACTTCTGCCCGTGGAGTGGTCTGGGTGCCAACTTCAATCACCCTCAAAAACTGCAATAATTACCTTGCAGGGTTAAGTCCTCCTCTAGTGGCTGTCTATCACAGCCACTAGAGGGACTTCCGGGTTCTTAAAGCACAAAAAGTGTTTTAAATGATGCAATCCACCGGGCCCCTGTTTAGTAGTAATGTTTTCCCGGTGCTAAAATCATACCATCGGGAAAACATTCTGCGGCACCCCTGTGTGCACACAGTTTGGGAACCGCTGTTCTAGATAACAACGGTTTGCTTTTCACGTATGTCACATCTGCTTAATCAAAAGGGTAAACTAAATTAAATGTATAAAAAAGATACTGTATAATATCCCAAAAGACCAAATGGTAATGCCAAACACCCAAAAAGTGTAAAATTACTTTTTAATTGTATTCATCTGTCACATATATTGTGTGTCTCTCTCGATAGAGAATGTGTGTGTGTGTGTATATATATATATATATATATATATATATATATATATATATATATATATATATATATATATATATATATATATATATGTGCCTTTCCATAATGCATTATAATCATTTTGTCTTTTAGTTTTGTTTTTGCAAGTTTAAATGACCACCGAAGTCACCCAGACAACTTAATCGCAATGACGCAATGATGTTGTCTGGGTGCAGTGGTCCTGTACTTTTAACCCTGTAATGTGTAAAAAAATAAAATATTTTCCATAAAAACCTCAATGTTTAAAAGCGACACTTCAGAACTCTAAAGCACTTTAGTTTGCTGAAGTGCATCATGTGTGAAGAGGATTTCTTCTTTTGTTTTTCAGTTTTGAAAAACGTGCAGATTTCGGTTGAAATTGGCACTTTTTAAAAATAAATTAACCTTATTATGACCCCAGGCTATTTATCAGACAATTGGTCCTGCTCCTGGTTCTTAAGCTCAGTGGAGCTAAACTCAAGAGGCAAACAATTGCTCAGAGTGCCTGTTTTGCAAAGTTTTCTCAATAAGTTGTATTGGGAAGTCTGTGATTTAGACCAGAAAGTCTGGGCTGGGTTAGGTTAGGGTTTGCAAAGGCTGCAGACAAGAGATCTGCAGGTTTTGCAAGCTGCGCTAGCTATATCGCCAATAACTAAAAATTTATAATTAAATCCATGCATGTTTTCATAGACATTTGTGAGATACGATATAGGTTTCCTTTAAAATAATGTGAACAAGTCTGTTTTTAATAGAACATTAATACTGAGCTAGCCAGTCCTCCCACTCATTGATGAGATGCAATATTGTGAAGGGATCACCTTTCTCATTCTGCTAAGCCAAAAAAGAGAGACAAATTTTTTTTTTTACTTTGTTTTAGCCTTAAAACTTGGATAACATATTTTTAGTTACACACTGTTCTGTCCCACAAACTAAATCAGCGCTTTTTATGAAACTTGCAAGAGGACATTTGTTTGGAAATTTTTATTTTGTAGTTGGGATTCATATTAATACGTTGAATTGGTGTGGACCAGTGTAATAAACCTTATTTTGTAATATTTATAATTTATCTTTGCAGTTATCGGTTTTACACACGGCATGTCTCTATTCAGACTGCTAAATGTGCTTACCTACTGCAAAAACCTTTATTTACCGTTTGTGGGTCTCAAACAGTGAAGGGGTTTAACATGCTCCCAGAACGGGGTAAGAATCCATATGCTCAGGAACACTGTATCCTTTCATGCAACTTGATTTATTTCTTGTCATACAAACCTAATTCACTGTCAGGTATAACTTGAGAGTGCCATGAATCTGTCATCGGTCTCATTCCCCCAAATACGATCATTGCAAAATAATTGAACAGACCCGCAAAAAAAAAAAAATATCTACTCCCCAAAACTTGTACATGTTAATATCAAATACATATCAATCACTTTAATATTCATTTACTGACCAGCTTCTTCTACTTCCTTCCTATTTGTCCACCGCATCTGGAGTCATAAATTCCTTCTGAGAGCTGAGGTCATATGGAAAGGAAAGAGGTTTGATCTCAAATAGAGAAAGGTGAAAAATGCCTGCATCCCGTCTCCTCCTTGTTATATTGTTTTGAAACTGAGCCGTTTAGATTTTTTTTTATTTAAACCCATCTTCTGCTGAATAATTACGAAAACTATATGGCATAGATGCTTTTTAGTCTGGTCACCTTTCCAAGGGCAGGGCACTAATCCACCTGTAAATCTGTATGTTTTGTGTGATGTACTGTAGATTTATTGAAAAGGTGATATGATCCATAATCTCGTTTGTATTCATGATTGTAATGATAGAAATGCCTCCTCAATGGTATCTTAAATATATTGTAAGGTGTCCTTAGGGTATCAGCAGTAGTAAGCGTGTCCCATCTCCGTGTTGTTGAAGGCACCTAATTAAGGAGGCCAACAGTGTCATTATAAAGTCTCTGTGTGACTTAGGACCAATGCTAATAACCTGTATTTTTTTTTTCCCCCCTGTTTTGCAGCACCAATGTGGTAATGAATTATTCAGAAATAGAGTCTAAGGTTCGAGAGGCGACCAACGATGACCCCTGGGGACCTTCTGGGCAGCTCATGGGAGAGATAGCCAAGTAAGTAATCACTGATTTCCCGAGAGGAGTTAGAAAATTATTTTCGAGTTACAGCTTCTTCTGAGCAAGGGCCTGCAGAAAGTTGGAATCCCCCACTCACCCTACTTGCTTGATGCTTTTGGTTTCTGTTGTCAGTGGAGATGCCCTTTGTACATTTTCCCCACTTATTTAGTTTTCAGTTAGACAAGTCTCTTTCTTTGACTTAATTGTAGGGACTTTTAAAACTGCGATTTAAAATTAGTTATTAGTTAGTGTTTGGTTTAAAAAATCTTCTTTGTGAGTAAGTCAAAATATATCTTATTCTGAGTTAATTTTTTTCTATCAATTTTTTAAAATGTTTTATATCATTTTAGCAATGTTACTCTGTAGAACTGATTATTGTAGAAAAAGAGATACTGATATCCTCAGGTGTATAATTAAAAAAAAAAAGACAAACAAATAATACTGGGGAGTTAGCCAGCTCTGTTGCAGTAGTCTGTTAGTAACTTGCTCATCTAGGAAGCCTTTTGTAATGAAATGTTCTACATTTATAATAAACCCCATGTCAAATTGTTTCAACTATTCATTTAACTAAAATTGTACTCTATTCGCCTGTCACGTAGTTGTAATGTTTGTTTCTTTAAATGGAAGTGAAAGTCTGCCTTATCTCCATTTCACTTAATTTTTCTTGTTTATACCAGTGATGAATATGCATGTCCCATGTCACTAATGGCATAGTATAGTTTATTTTTCTTGCGGTATGCTGAAATGACGTATGGAAGCTTTCGAGGGCGAAGTCAGAGCTCACTTGATGTGTGACCTGAGAGTGCAACAACTATCTGAAGTAGTGTAATCCTGCTATTCTTTAAAAGACATCAGATAGCCAAAGTAAAATAGTTAAAGTTGCATAGCCTCTCCTTACAGCTCTTGCTCAATTAAAGGAACTGTATGGGCACCATAACAACTTCATTGAGATGAAGTTGTTAATGTGCCCAGAGGTCCCTAGCGCTTTCTTACCTGAAGGGGTTAAACTGTTCTCGAATGATTAAACCCCACAGTTTGTACTCAAGGGCAGGATCTCCTTTTCCTCAGCGGCATCCAGCTAGTTCAATAGAGTTTCAGGAAGAGCCGAGTACTTCTGGGCAGAGGCGCCGCTCATTTGCTAGATTGGGTAGCTAATGAGTAGCTCATTACATAGCTTGCAAAAAAAGTAATGATGGTCCAGGCACTTAAGTTTAATCCAGTGGTTAGATTTATTGGAGAAGAATCAAAACAACGTTTTGGCCCACGATAGGGCCTTTATCAATCCATACTTGTAATTATAATACATAATTTGGCATGTGATTGACACCAGACTGCCATGGCATGTCTAAAACTATACTCCCTTAGCGGAACTGTCACCATCTGGGAACTTTGTATAATGGGGTGTGCAGGCACAGGTAATTTTAACTTAACATTTCCATTGTAAGCGCTGCCGTCCTCTTCTGCTCTTGGCCCTTCAGCTGTCAGGAGTCAGTGTCATTGCAGTGCTCTCACAGTGACAGCTGGAAGATTGGCACTTCTTGATGGCGGTAGCTCTGCCCAGTGTTAAGTGTCGTAAATAGAAAAAATACTGAGACAATGTAGTCCCTGCTTTTGTTTCAGTATATCTTTTGACTGGGTTGGAACTTTAGTAAAATTCCAACACAGTCAATGAGTATTTCATAAAGAGTTTATGAAATTTTATGGGGCGATTGAGGATGACTGTGCTGCTATAATGAATTTTGAGACTTTTTTTTTTTTTTATCTCAAAGAAGACAACCAAAAGCTCTTATGTACAAAACTCAAAATGTTTGTTTTCAAAAAAGACCAGCATGCTTTATAATGGGCAGAGCCCTGATGATCTGGAACACATGGACCTGTCATCTGTGAATGTATGGGTGACAAGGTTCTCTTCATGCAAGCTCTAATATTGTATCAAATTTACAAGGAAGTGTACAGACTAATTTCCATCAAAAAAGGGTAGTTGTACAGACTAAATTTTATGCTGTAACTGCTTTAAATTTAAGCAGCATAAAATATAGGTAGAATCATGGTGTGCTACACCAAGTAGCTTGTCACAGCTGACTGGCAGATGCATTCACAGTTTTTTTTAATTCAATTATTCTATGTCTCCTTTTAAATCATTCATCCTGCACCCAGTTCGTAAAGAGCAACAATATGGCAGGAATTACCAATTTCTTTCCCATTAAATTTGGGGTCAATTACTGTTCTTAGTATAGTAAAAGGTAAGCCAATGCCAAGTGACCAGAGTAATTTATTTTAGCTATTGAAATTCCTCCACTGTGTGTTTTCTAGCTGTGCACTAGTACTGCCCCTCTAAATTATACAGGGGTTGAACTTGTGGAAGGGTGTTAAGTTAAGGTAGACTGTATCGCCAAATAAACTCTGTACTCTTAATTGCTTTAAATTAAAAAATATTTTGAAAGAGATGCTTGCTTCATTGTGCTGATAAGAAATAGGGCTGTAATATTGTTTTAAAGGGAGCATAGTTTATCTTCTGGCCCGCAAAGTGGGTATCCTGCTTATTCTTTCTTTGTCACGTCACTGTCTCACAGTTAATGAGTGTTAATATTTAATAGACTCCTCCGGACTGAAAACCACTGGCGTATGTATAACATTCATTACAGCGTGCATTGGCAGTAGTATGCAAAATCTAATTGACTGAATTAAACATGAAACAACCAGGAGTTCATGCTTGTTATGTCAAATGACCGTAGACGTCTGGAACAGGAGCAGAATGGTTCACTTCTGTTGTTAATGTTGATAAATAACTATTGAAGACCTGAGTGGCCAGATCAGCATCACAGAATAAGAAACAACTTGATCTTGTGTAAACTAATCTGAACAACTGAAGGGGACCAGGTACCTACAGAACATGTCTGCATTATAGAATCAATTAGACATTTTTGGTATATATTATACCCAAATTACCATCTCATATGCTGTTTTCCAGGCATGAATCTGACATCTTTCCTTATTGGCTGCACTTAATTACATTCATAATGCATGAAAAAAAAATCAAATTTAATTTAAAAAGACAGATACATTTCTAGATTTTCCAGGGGCCAGGAATTGACCGACATTGCTGAGCCAACCTTGGTCCTCCTTCTGTAATCAGTGAAAGTAATGTCCATATCCTATAAAATAAGGACGTCCTTACCAGGGAATTTATCATGGATTATGTAGTTCAGCTGTTTCTATACTATTCATGCACAAATGTGTTTGCAAGGCACAGAAATGTACACCTACCCGCTAGCCATTGAGAAGTGAAAATTCTGCCGTGGCAAGTAGAAACCTATCCCCGATGAGTGTGTCGTGGGACTTTTACGCTTGCAGTGACTAGTAACCTTTAGGCCTGGCAAGTAGTGTTGAGTATTTGTATGAAATCATCCTGCAAGCGTATAAAAGCAGAAATTGTCATGAAATTGGGCATTCTGAATTGTGACTGAGGCTTTACAGGCTCTTCCATAGAGAACAATGAAAATACCTGATCACTTAGGATTTGCTCAGCTTGAGTACACAGTCGGCACAAAAGTATACATCCGTAGGTTCCCCTGTAAACTCTAATCTGCAGTATATATACTTTTATAATCTATACAATACTTATAGGACCTGATGATTTTTGCTGTTGACCTGCATAGATCGATATGTAACCTGGAATTGAGTTTGTAATTCCAAAGCCCAGAAGTAGAAAGTTAATGATCGTTTATTGCAATTAGGAGCTGCTGTGGTATATAAAATCTGAAAGTGTAACGTTTGGGGTGAATGGGCTCTGTATCCAGAGGAAGAACACAGCAAAGTCACCTTATGGAAAGTCTCTGAACAATTAGTCACAGTAGGCAGGATAATCCAAAGGCAAGACCAGGCAGCAAAAGTCAAGGACCTGGAAACAAGCAGAAAGTCTTTAGTAGGATAAGACTGGCAAAGCTTGAAGCCAGGCAGCAGAATTCAGGATCAGGAAACACATTATACATTTCTTGGACATTACAGGCAGAGGAGACTTGTAACCTCTAGGGAGCTCCATTCAAATAGAAAAGGGAAGACCTTCCACGAGGAGGCATCTATAGGTCTATTTCAGTAGATGGCCCCTATCAGAGTAGATGTCGACGCCCCCCTTTGTAGATTGGATGCAATGCTGGATTTCCAGTTTCTCTTGTTAAACATAAACTTCTGTTTTGTGTTCCATAATTAATGTGTGTTTCACTCTGATCCAGTGTATATTATAAAATAAACTGGTATGAAGAATTCCTTATAAAGAACTAGCTCAAACAATTATGGTATCCTATTCATAAAGTAAGAGATAGCTAGATAAGACATTAAGGATCACACAAACCATGCAGAAATAATAAAATTGTAATAGTAATTCAAAAAATAAATGCTCAAAAATAAGAATGGAAATAAAATAGTAAAATGTAAAATAAGGAAATAAATATCAAGAAAAGTTTTTTTAAAAATGAACTAAAATATATAAATAAGAACAAAACAGAATGACTAAAAATGTTCTAGTAAAATAAACATGTTAAGGCCATGAGGCCTTTTGTCTTCCTTGTTGGTTCCTTTTTTTGGACCCAGTTGGCTTATATCTTTGATCAAGAAGACTTGTACTCTGGCTATCAAACCTGCCCTGGAAAAAAACTCGAATGAGATTATATTGCAATAATTAATTAACTTCGGCATTGGCTACCTCGTGGGTCATTTGCCATGAGGCTTCTGTGGACCGAATCTGCAAGGCAGCCACTTGATCATATTTACATATAATTTACAAATTAATGTAAAAAAAAAAAAAAAAATGTTGTGTTCGTGTCCACTATTATTACTTTTGGGTACAACGTACTTTGGGAAGTTGTTCCCCTTTATTCACCGTCACAACCTATGTTTTGAAGGCACTTTTTTTTTTTTTTTTTCTTGCTATGTTTGGTATGGGGTCAGATACATCATGACTTGTGGGCTGTCTCCATCCAAGGAAGGAAAACTGTATGCATGTCTTAAAGGGATTCTAACCCGTTTTCCTGGCACTGCAGGCTCTTGGAGAGCCTCCCTTCACCCATTTACCTTAATCCAGCCGGGCTCTCTCAGCGCTGGTGACCTCTCCTACCCGCTGACGTCAGCTCCTGAGTGGCGCCGCATGCGTGGCCAAAGGTGTGCGCGCATTCAAACTCACCCATTGGAAAGCATTACTCAGTGCTTTCCTATGGGAATCGTATTTGACGCTGGACTCCGTGAGGACGTCCCGGGTCAGATAAATGCGATTTACTCCGTGTAAATAGCGGAGGCGGCATCTAGTGGCTGTCATGGAGACAGCCACTAGAGGCTGGATTAACCCTGCTGTGTAAACATAGCAGTTTCTCTAAAACTGAAGTGATCTGGGTGCCTATAGTGGTCCTTGAACTGTTAAATTAATTTCCATTCTAATAGGGAGAGACCAAAAGGCCTTTCATTGGATTGAAGTGTATTTGTTTGTGCTTCAAATGTCCTGTTAACTTTGTTGTTTATGCCATTCCTCCTCTTCTGCTTCTTCATATGTAGAACTGATTGTTATAGATGAGGGAAGGAGCTAGAAGGGGATTCACATGCTGAAAAGTTGCATTAAGGTTGTTTCTACCTTCTGCGGTTGGGAGGGACGTTATCACATATGTCACAATTTCTTGGCTCTCACCATCTGTCATGTAAGATCCTGAAATGGCTTCCTTTTTATATTTAGGACTTTTCTATATTATTCCATTTTTACTGTGTGTTGTTCTAACCAGTGTACTTTATTTAAAAAAAATAAAAATAAAAAAAAAGATGGTAGGTTGATTTGGTCTCAAGTATAGCAACACAAACTAAATTTTTCCCTAACCATAGATATACAGTATCCTTATTCAGCGGTCTTCCTCCATCTAGTGGTTGAGTTGCAAAGCACATAAAAGCTTATACTTTCTACTCATTCTTTGTTTCAGGGCAACATTCATGTATGAGCAGTTTCCAGAATTGATGAACATGTTGTGGCAGAGGATGCTGAAAGACAACAAAAAGAACTGGCGTAGGGTTTACAAGGTAAGAATTGTTTTGCAGTATTTCCACATACTTTTAGGGATATTTACTAAACTCCAATTTATAGCGCGTTACAAATACAAATGGCAAACTTTCAGCAAAAATCTCTAATCTGATAAACTTTTCCAACTACGTTGTAGTCACAGCTAGGCTGTTTTGGACTAATTTTTTTTATTCTGATTTCAGTTTGCAGCAAAACCTGCATCAATAAAGAGCCTGGTGTAAAAATGTTATTGCTCATGTGAGAGTTATTCTGTTCCTGACTGCAACATTGTGTGTATCTAGAAAAAGAAAGGCACGTTGTATTTCATCTTGGTCTCTGTTTCGGACCCCTCCAAACAAATCAATGAAATGCTTGTAGGCTCAAGTATAATTAGTGGGCATAGAAAATTCTTATAGTCGTATAGCATGTTGCCTTTATATTATTAAAATGTTATTAGAAACTCAAAATAACTGTTTTTATTCCACCGTAGACCTCCAATTTTATATTACACAAGCCATAGTCTGGTGGTAATCCAATAATCATGCCTGCAATGTGGGAAAAGGGTAGAATGGTTGCAATCTAAGCATCGTGCTCACATTTGCCAGTGTTTTTTGAAGTTATTATACAGCAGATGATATGCTGCTCTGAGTGAGGGTTTACAAAAGCTCTGTGTAGGCAGTGTAGGGGCCTGCAGGGTGCTATGAATTTTCTACTTGTTTCCCCATGAGAATTGTGCTCCTTAATATTTAATGCTTTCATACACACTACTTATTCATCCAGCTAGTCTTCTGAGGATTAGCTGCCGGGCTCATCCAGGCTGCCTCTTTTTATTACTAACGTGTCTCTCTGTTTTTATCCCCCTCCTATAAGTAATGCTCAGTTTCTGTATTCATCAGCTAAGAAAGAAGAGTTGACACTAACTGGCTTTGAGTGCTGTAGCTTTGCCTGTTTTCAGATAAATTGGTGTCATGTAAACCAAACCAAGCTTGAGGTGTGAGTCTCTTCACGCTATCAAGGCAAGCAGACTTTGTGCAGTATGTGCTTACAGGCAGTACATCATTAGTCGTAGTCCACATAGCCCACACATTTACAGCACTATAGGTTGCCTATCCCCCTTCTGCCAATGTGCATGAAAATAAGTTAAACTTTTTATTTATTTATTTTAACTATATTTTAATCTGCATCTTCTCCTCACTGTAGTTTAATCCTCTTTCTGTAAAGTCATCAAGCATCATATGAAGTAAAAAAGATTCTATTTTAGTCCAAAGCTTGAGGCAGCATTGCAGAAAGAAAACAGTACTGTTTTTCAGAAACATCAGATTTTAAATGCAGGGCAGGATCTATACTTCAAACGCATGTTATTGAGTGATTTTAAAAAATTAAATAAAAATTATTGGTCTATCCCTTTAAAAAGTAGTTCTCGATTGGAGAGTTGAGGGAAGCACAGTGTGTGAATATCCTCATATGCATGCATTCCAATGTACTCATTAGAGTTTACAATGTCATGGAATAGAGTAGATGCTGGCTATTGCTAATCTTATGAACAAAACTCCTCTAAGTTTTGCCCTCCCATCCGCCTATCTCTAGGTTTTATAGTACCTGAGCTGTTTTATTTTTCTTTGTTTTAAAGATCTGTGTCACTGTGAACTGTAACATTTTTGTTAGGGTGTGTCTCACATGCCTCCAGAGAGAAACATTCTTCACAAGTTTTTGTTACATTTTGTCCAAGCTCCATTTTCCACATGCTATTAAAATTTCAAATAGAACTAAGTTC
>OW240914.1:213887832-213917496 GCA_933207985.1 Pelobates cultripes | reverse complement strand
TGAATAAAAAGGAAAACCGAGCTGAATGTGTCCTGGACTTTGTATACCCTAGAAGGCTGTGGTTAATGCAAGATCTGTGACAATCCTACCTGTAAAAGAGGTGGTTTGTTACATATGGTGGAGAATGCGGGCAGCCACGTAAGCCTGAGAGTAGAAGTCATTTAAAACTCAACATGGAGGATGTTATCAAGGCTCTGATCCAATCCACCTCTGTGCAACAGGAGGCTAACAGGAGAGCTGCAGAAAACAGTGCAGCCCTGCAGCAACTGGTGCTGGCCCAGGCAGAGTGTGCTAAAGTCCTGGCCAAAACACAAATGGAGTGCACTGAGTCCTTGGTGAAACAGCTTGTTGTGACACAAGCGGAGATGTTTAAAGCAGCCCGTGAGGAGCAGCAAAAAGTCACTCAGGGACTACAACAGGAAATCCAAGCTATCTCTGAAAAACTGAATGGAGACCCTGATGGAAGATACCAGGGGCCAAAGGTGATTCGGGCGAGCCACTATCTTCAGAAAATGACCGCATCAGATGATGTTGAGGCGTACCTTCTGGCATTT
Source organism: Pelobates cultripes (assembly GCA_933207985.1). NCBI lineage: Eukaryota > Metazoa > Chordata > Amphibia > Anura > Pelobatidae > Pelobates > Pelobates cultripes. The sequence continues at coordinate 213,916,942 of OW240914.1, read as the reverse complement.
GAGCGCACTGCTGAGAGGGAGGGATGGCCAGCTGGTGAGTGGGCAAGCATACTGGCACCGTTCCTAAGTGGAGAGCCGCAGAAGGCATATTATGACCTAGAACCAGCTGATGCAAGTAACTACAGCAAATTGAAAGCTGAAATCTTGGCACGACTGGGTGTAACCTCTGCAGTACGTGCCCAAAGGTTCCACTCATGGTCATATTCTTCAGACAAAGCCGCGCGTTCCCAAATGTTTGACCTCATACACCTTGCACTGAAATGGCTACAACCTGAAATCCATTCAGCTAGCCACATTGTGGAAACCTTAGTAATGGACCGGTTTTTGAGTGGTTTACCAGCTGCCCTGCATCGCTGGGTCAGCCAAAGTGACCCCCACACAGCTGACCAACTGATTGCCTTGGTGGAAAGATATGTGGCTGCAGGAGAACTGCTACGTCCTACTTCACAGGAAAACCCCCGCAATCCTAAACCCCAAGATTCTGCAAGACCTGGTAAGACTGTTCAAGGTTTAAGGGGAGCTGAAGAGCTGCAGCTCTATACACAAAACACCAGGGGGGCATCCAGGTCTAATAGGCCTGGGAAAGGAACTAATTGGTGGTCAGATTTTACGGTCAAATGTTTCAAGTGCAAAGAGGATGGTCATATGGCCAAAGACTGTCCATTGAAGGATGAACCTATGGAATGCAATATGGGCAAAGATGAGGGAGCACGTTCATTTTTGCTCAACTGTTATGGTACTGTTAACAATGACTATGATAATAACCCTCATAAATGCTGTGTAACTGTGAATGGAAAAATGTCTAAAGCATTACTTGATTCAGGTAGTATGGTTACGTTGGTAGCAGAGTCTATAATACTTTGTGTAAAACCTGATCATGTACAGAAAATAGGCATTATCTGTGTTCATGGTGATAAAAAGGAATACCCCACTGCGGAAGTAAATATTGGAACCCAGTATGGGGATTTAAAGTACCGAGTGGGTGTAGTACCTAGATTAGCCCATGAGGTAGTGATCGGTAGAGACTTTCCTCATTTTCTAGAATTATGGGCAGCTGTACAAAAGAGGGACCAAAATTTATCAGAAATTAGTCAATCGGCCGAGGATAATGTGTTCCCTTTTTCCGATATTGACTTGGGTTTTGACCACTGTGATGGAAAAATAAGAAAAAGGAGAAAGTACTGCCCTAAACCAGTATTAATAGGAGATAACCCAGCTCAAACTAGTGAGGAGCCTACTAATACTGCAGACAAGGATAAGGACTTAATTGATATTGGAATCAGTCCAGGTAATTTTAAAAGTGCTCAGTGGGAAGATCCCACTTTAGTGACAGCTAGAAATGATATTAAAGTTGTAAATGGGGTTGCTAATCAGCCAGGAGAAGCCCTACCGTTCCCCTATTTTGAAATACAAAATGACCTAATTTACCGTGTAGAAAAAAGGGATTCAGACATCATTAAGCAGCTGTTGGTTCCTCAGACGTACCAAAATATAGTGCTAAAGTTGGCTCACAGCCACATATTAGGGGGACATTTGGGAGTCGAAAAAACTAGAGAGAGAGTCCTTAGAAGGTTTTACTGGCCTGGAGTGTTTGCTGCTATTACAAACTATTGCTCCTCTTGTCCAGAGTGCCAGTACAGGGCCCCTTTCAAGACTTTTCATAGTCCACTTGTACCCTTACCCATAATTGATGTACCTTTTGAAAGGATCGCTATGGACTTAGTGGGGCCACTGGTAAAGTCTGCTAGAGGACACCAATATATATTAGTCATCTTGGACTATGCAACTCGCTACCCTGAGGCCATTCCCTTGCATAATACCTCTGAAAAGTTAATAGCTAAGGAACTTATGTTGATGTTCAGTAGGGTGGGTATCCCTAAAGAAATCCTGACAGACCAGGGGACCCCGTTCATGTCCAAAGTCACAAAAGAGTTGTGCAGGCTCTTGCAGGTTAAACATCTTAAGACCTCAGTATATCACCCACAGACTGATGGTTTAGTAGAGAGGTTCAACAAAACCCTTAAGAGTATGCTACGCAGGGTAATTGATGCAGATGGAAGAAATTGGGATTTTTTATTGCCATATCTACTGTTTTCCATTAGGGAAGTTCCAAAGGCCTCCACGGGCTTCTCTCCTTTTGAATTGTTATATGGAAGATATATTGGATATTGCTAAGGAGACCTGGGAACAGGAGACTACTCCTCACAGGAGTGTAATTGAGCATATAGCTCAAATGCAGGATAGAATGGCCACCATCATGCCTATTGTCAGGGAACACATGCTGGAAGCCCAGCAGGCTCAGAAAAACAGCTATAACGGTAATGCTAGAGTCAGAGTGTTCCAACCTGGAGACAGGGTATTGGTTCTGGTCCCTACTGTGGAGAATAAGTTCCTTGCGACTTGGCATGGACCCTATGAAATAATAGAGAAAGTGAGTGATGTCAATTATAAAGTCAGACAACCAGGAAGAAGAAAGACTGAACAGTATCATATAAATCTGTTAAAGCCATGGAAGGACAGGGAGGTCCTGGTTGCTTTAAAAACTTCAGAACCTCCTATAGTAGAGCCAGAGGTGAATGTATCTGAGACTCTGTCTGTACATCAAAAGCAAGAGGTCAGAGACTTCATCAGAAGAAATAGGGATGTTTTCTCGGTAGTTCCAGGAAAGACTAAGGTGATTAAACATGACATAATAACCGAACCAGGGAAAAAAGTTAATCTCAAACCCTATAGAATTCCTGAGGCCCGGAGGGAGGTTATAAACTTAGAGGTTGAGAGCATGTTAAAACTTGGAGTCATTGAAGAATCCCAGAGTAACTGGAGTAGTCCTATTGTATTGGTGCCAAAACCTGATGGCACATAGAGGTTCTGTAATGACTACCGCAAGTTAAATGCTATCTCAAAATGTGATGCTTACCCAATGCCCAGAGTTGATGAGTTAATAGAAAGACTGGGTAAAGCTCGTTATCTAACAACCTTGGATTTAACAAAGGGTTACTGGCAGGTCCCTCTCACTGAAAGAGCCAAAGAAAAGACAGCCTTTTCAACACCCAGTGGCCTGTTTCAGTACACTGTATTGCCATTTGGGTTACATGGGGCACCTGCCACATTCCAACGAATGATGGACAGAATTCTTAAACCTCATGTTCGTTATGCTGCAGCATACTTGGATGATGTCATCATCCACAGTGCAGACTGGGAATCCCACCTCCCCAAAGTTCAAGCGGTGCTTGATGCTATCCGCTCAGCGGCTTAACTGCCAATCCTTCCAAGTGTACGATTGGTTTAGAGGAAGCTAAGTACTTAGGTTATTCTATTGGGAGGGGTTTGGTTAAACCACAGGAAGCCAAAGTAGAAGCCATACAAAAATGGCCACAGCCCCTTACAAAGAAACAAGTAAAGGCATTTTTGGGTTTAATTGGATATTATAGGCGGTTCATCCCAGATTTTGCTACCATTGCTGCACCTCTAACAGACCTTACTAAAGCAAAATCACCAGTCATAGTTAAATGGTGCCCTGAGGCAGAAAAGGCGTTTAAGAGTCTGAAGGAAGCTATCTGTAGCCATCCTGTCTTGGTGACCCCAGATTTTTCCAGGGATTTTATAGTTCAGACAGATGCTTCTGATGTGGGCTTGGGGGCTGTTCTTTCACAGGAATACCAGGGTGAAGAACACCCTGTTTTCTTTTTGAGCAGGAAGTTAAACCCACATGAGAAGAACTACTCTATTGTTGAAAAAGAGTGTCTTGCTATTAAGTGGGCATTAGACTCTCTTAAATACTACCTGCTAGGCAGAAAGTTCCGATTGATAACGGACCATGCACCTCTGACATGGATGTATCAGAACAAGGAAAATAACTCCAGAGTAACCAGATGGTTTTTGAGTTTACAATCTTTTAATTTCACTGTGGAACACAGGGCTGGTCTGCAACAAGGTAATGCTGATGGGCTTTCGAGGGTACACTCTCTGATTTCCATGGTCGCTCAAACCCATGGGTATGAGCTGGGGGGGAGGATATGTGAGCGTAAAAGTGGAATTGTGCTTGATGGAAGATACATCAGGCCTGATTTGTTAAACAGCAACCTGAGAATTTTCAGTTAAATGCCCCAGGGAGAGATGTTAGAGTTTGCAATCTACATTGCTGAGGTTCTGCAAAACATGTTATGGGTCCCTGGGGCGGAGTATTTGGAGAGCAGGGTGGGCCAATGCTCCAACAGCATTAGTTGCTGTGTAACAGACCACTATTTGGATCTGACTTACGAGTTAGTTAATTGGCACTCACCTGTAGCCAGTCAATTAGTAGACAGGCCTTTAAAAGAAGAGGGCAGCCTGCTGCAGAGTGAGGGAGAAAAAGACAGCTAGGAGAGATTGTGTTTATTGCAAAGACATTTCTTTTGTTTGGAAAATTGGTAAGTGGGAAAGCCACCCAATTGCAGATAGCAATTACTGTCTAGTAAGAGCTCAAGTAAGAGCAAGGGATTTTGTTTGTTTTGTTATTATTTAAAGCACCTGTTTTCTTACTGAATAAAAAGGAAAACCGAGCTGAATGTGTCCTGGACTTTGTATACCCTAGAAGGCTGTGGTTAATGCAAGATCTGTGACAATCCTACCTGTAAAAGAGGTGGTTTGTTACAGTAGATAAAATCGACCGAACGCCCTGGCAGAAAGGCATGCATAAGCCTTTCTGCAGGGAAAATAAAGTTAAAAGTCCGGTCCATAGTCTAAAGGGAGCAGGCGGGCAACCAGGCTCCTCCAATGCAATGTGGCGAGATTGCTCTCGTCACATGCTCCTTTTGTCCCTTCCTGCTCCTTCTGTCCCTTCCTGCTCCTTGCTGACCTTTCCTGCTCCTTGCTGCCACTTCCTGCTCCTTGCTGTCATTTCTTGCTTCATGCTGCCCCTTCCTGCTCCTTCTCCTACTTTACCTTTGTGCTTCTTGCTTTCCCTTCTAGCTCCTTGTTGCCCCTTTCTGCTCTCTGATGTCCATTCCTGCTCATTTCTGTTCCTTCTCTGTAATGGCACCCTCAGCATTAAAGGGTTAAACCACCGTTTAGAAGATCTTCCCCTTCCAGAGATACAGGCACAGCTACTGTAGAACACCAAACTCCCAAACTGGAACCTCACGAATAGCTGCTAGCAGACGAATAGGAAAAGCACCCAAGCGGCTTACACTCCTAGCAATCAGTCTCTATCAGCATACAGTAAATCCCCCCCAAGAACGAGACAGAGCTCCGTGTTGAGGATCAAGCAGTGGTCTGTTTTAATGAGGGCTACCTGCCCAGTATTTATGCAGGTCTCCCACCTGGTGGACACAAATGGGAGACTGGGACACAAATAGTACAATGACCAATCACAGGCAGACATGGTTAAAACACTCCCCCAATACATTACAATACCTCCCCTCTATCCTGGAGATAATTGGGAAGTAATCCAATTATCTCCAAGGACAGTGGCAAAACTCCATTACCCACATGGTTACAGTAAAACACTAAAACACAATAAAATACACAGTATTACATTTATCACACAAAATATATACTTGCAACCCATCTCCAGATAGCTGGGATCCGATCGCACAAAAGTACCGAATAGCGCTCAGATCCTATGCACACAGTCCAGTTGCCGTGGAGTTAAAGTGTTCACAAAGTCTGTTCTCCATACGAATAGACTTCACGGGATGGCTATCTGGGGTAATGCTGTTCATACGGTTTAAACTACCGAATGAACAGGCATTCTGTTAACTGACCGAATGCAGAAGCAAGGAGGCTGACGGCTCAGCGGTGTTTGCGTAAATAAGTGTCCGTTTACAGTTCCACAGTTTGGGCGCTGAACACCGCTGGCCGTTCGGGACTTTAAAATGGCTGCCGCCATGTGTTCGGCAGCCGAACAAAGGCCACCCGGCATTCGTCAATTAAGCTGCAGTTAACCGCAGCTTCTGGGAGGTTAATTGCCGACACACTCCAGCTCCCAGGTGGTCCAGTCATTCGTGCGTTAGTTCGGTAGATTGAATCTACCGACCGCCGGGCAGAAAGGCACGAATAAGCCTTTTCTGCAGGGGAAAAGAAGTCTTTTAACATGGGGCCATAATCCAAAGGCAACAGACGAGCAACCAGGCTTCTCCAATGCAATGTGGTGAGATTGGTCTCATCACATCTCTCCCCTTTTCCAAACAGACTAACAGGGTATCTGACCTCCTGCCGGTCAGTGCCCTTGTTAGTCCAGCAGCCCACCCACAATACATGATTACTACATCTGGGTAGAGGAGAACTTTGTCCATGTCAAGGTGCCTCACCACGGCTGTGTGGGTGACTGGTAAGCTGACTTGGTGGGTTGCTGAGTGGGCAGAGACCAGCGGTACTCTGCCCTGGTGCCAGCGCTACCACGGGAGTAGCATGGTTGGAGCCTGGTTGTTGGAGGGGGAGACCGACTGTCTCCCCTTTGGATACACAGGTCTGCTGCTGGAGGGGGAGACCGACTGTCTCCCCTTTAGATACACAGCTCCGCTGCTGAAGGGGGAGACCGACTGTCTCCCCTTTGGCTAAACAGCCCTGTTGCTGGAGGACAGGACCGACCTTCTCTGCCCCCGGTAGCTCAGCCTGCCGCTGGGGAATCGAGACTGGGCTCCCAATTCCCTGTACATTGCTCTGCCGCTGGGGAATGGAGACTGGGCTCCCAAATCCCTGTACATTGCTCTGCAGCTGGGGAATGGAGACTGGGCTCCCAATTCCCTGTACATTGCTCTGCCGCTGGGGAATGGAGACTGGGCTCCCAATTCCCTGCAAATCACACTGCTGCTGGGGAATGGAGAGTGGGCTCCCAATTCCCTGCAGTACCTGTCGCTGGAGTTCCTCCCAACGTGCCAGCTGACCTTTTCTTTCTGCCCGGTATTGCAGATTCTTGAACACTAGTTCCTCATAAGCTGCACCGATTTTTCCGGTGGATTGGGTCCATAGTACTTCAGCCGCAATCCCATCATATTGTCAAACTCTTTCATAGAGTAGCTGTACGCCACTGCTGGTTCCATCCTGGTGCTGTCAGGGCTGCTGTACTGGGACATGTGATGCCCTCAAATTGTAAAATCCATGAAATGGTGTCTCCTGTAGCTGTCCTTATGGCTGTAGGAACGATCCCACCGCTGCCACCAATTGTAACGGCACCCTCAGCATCAAATAGTCAAAGCCGCCGTTTAGTTAATCCTCCCCTCTCGCAATAACGCAAACTTCATTAGTATGGACTCCAATCGTATGAACTGCAAGCAGGGGAATGCGCCAACCTCCCGAATGGGACCTGTACAGGTACTCCAACTCGCGAACGGTAAACCCACGAATCGCTGCTAACAACCGAATCAATATATCCTCCAAGCGGCTTACACTTCCATCAATCAGTCGCTATTCGTGTGTAGTAATTCCCCCCAATAATGAGACCAAGCTCCGCATTGAGGGTAAAACAAGAACTGGGTTTACAGTGGGCTACCCGCCCGTATTTATGCAGGTCTCCCACTTGGGGACCAAATGGGAGACTGTAATGGCAGACAGACATATAGCATGTTAGGGCACACAGGCACATAATATTCCCAGCACGCATCATGGTTTCCTCCCCTCTGCCCTGGAGATAATTGAGAAGTAATTCAATTATCTCCCAGGACAGAGGCAAATCGCCATTTTAGATGAAACATAAAAATAAATAATTACACAACTACCGAACATATTCCATTCGTGCAACATATCCCCAGATAGCCTGGATCGAATAGCACTCAGATCCCATACGCACAGTTCAATCGCCATGGAGTCAAAGTCTTTTACAGTCTTTCAGTATGCGATTGACTCCATGGGAAGGCTATCTGGGTTAAGTTCATTCGTGTAATCCAAACTCCCGATTCTAATTGGGATCAAGAGGTTAACCAGCAGCACACTTCTCTTCTGGGTGGCCGTCCGTTCGGTAAGTTCATTCAGTAAAAAAGTCAAATAAACGAACAGGGGCATACGGACAAGTAATTCCACGAAAAGAGGCAAAACAGACCAACCAGCAATCTTAGTCTATACAGATGGATCTGTCACATTCTCCTTTCTGCTCCTTTTCTTACTTTACCTTCCTGCTCCTTGCTGACCCTTCCTGTAGGCTGTCTCCCCCAACCCTCACTTACTTGATCTATAGGCTGTCTCTTCCCCCATCCCTCACTTACCTGATCTGTAAGTGGATCCCCCATCCCTCACTTACCTGATCTGTAGGCTGCCCCCCATCCCTCACTAACCTGATCTGTAGGCTGTCTCTGCAGTTTGGGAGTTGCTGGCTGCACTCTGTGCTGCTCCCCTGCAGATTTATTTAGGAGAGAGAAGCAGGGATGTAGTTTCCTATCCCTGCCTCTCTCCACACACACTGCGCCACCTACTGGCCGGCGCCAGTATTGCACTGTATTTTCAATCACAAAAAATAGTAGAACAAGCTGAAAAATCTGGGGAGGAGGGGAGGGCAAGTGCCCCCCTTCCACCCTGCGGACGCCCATGGCCCCATGGGCGACATTTAACATATAATTTAAATTTTTGTGTATCCCACCCGACCCAGGATGGATCAACCCGCAAACCCCTGAGCATACTGTGGGGCCAATCCTGACATCTCACCACCATAATTGGAGAATAGGTAGAGCTTCCATATACTTGCTGATAGAAGAGGTGACAGGCCCACCCCCAATCCCCAATAATTGCACAACCCCTACCAGAACCACTGTATGCGAGAGTTACCCTCCTGGGTCTGCGGGAATAACTTGCCTCCACAGGGTGACCCAGCTCTCACCAGGAAAGAGCCAAGGCCAAGGCCCAATTTTCAAATAGCGCACCAAACCAGCCCATGTGCCAGGACATCCACTCCCAAGCAGCTTCTCCAGGGGCAGAGGGGATAACACACCATGCACCCTCCAAGTGAATACAGCCCCGGTGCCAAAAGACCATGCCATCATTCAAAAGCCCCTCCACCCAAAGGCTTCTTTATCCACCCCCTCCCCCCCTAGAGGAAGAGGCCCCTCCATGCCAAGCTACTCACCTGAAAAAAAGGACACCTTCTTCGGCCCGCTGCTGCCATTCATTCTCCGGCCTGGAGCCACTCTCTGGAGAGTTGCGGCAGATCAGCTGTGTCTGTTCCCATGGCTGGAAGTGTGGTCGGCACCTGGAGCCCCAAGGTACCGAGGAATGCTGCGGGGTCACCCCCCGAGTGCAATGTGAGTGGATGGCCATCCATATAAACCAGCAATTTGAAGTGGTAACCCCAGGCATACCTAATTTTTGCCTGGCGGAGCACCTCCATGAACGGTCTCCACTCCCTTCTTCACTGCAAGATAATGGGAGCCAGATCCAGGTAAAAAGAGAGAGTTGCGCATCATGGATGATGGGGCTTTCCCACACCCTCAGCATTACCACCCCTTTTATAGCGAAGTGCAGGAACCGCACAATGACATCTCTACAGGTGTTCTGTTCTGGCTCCCTGGATCGGAGCGCTCGGTGAGCCCTCTCCACATGCCACTGATCCTGTGGGATTCCCGGGAGTAATTGCTGTAAGATGCGCACCACGAGGTCCGCCAAGGGCCCTTCTCCTGTTCGCTCCGGAAGGCCGCAGATGCGCACATTGTTGCATCTGGACATGTTTCCCATATCTTCCAGAGCTAATTCAGCAGCTTGTACCCTACTAGTTATGTAGTTAAGTCGGGTAATCGCCACATTGTGTGCCTCCGTCGTGACTTCAAGTCGGTGCTCCACTCTGGCTGTTCTTGTGCCCTGGGCCTGAATCTCCCCCTTCAGGATGCCCATGGACCGCACAATCTTGCACTAGGCAAGTCTTTGTTCAGAGTCGACAGGATCCGGGTCATGTCCAGCTGGGTTGGTTCTTCCACCGCGGTGGCCTCGGCCGACTGTGGTGCTTGTGAGCCGGTCGGGTGGGCTCGTGAGGCCGCAAGTAAGTCAGCCTCCCTTCGCCCCCTGGTCTGGAAGTTTCTTCTGGTGTTTCTTGCTAGGGCGTTTATCCATTTCTAGGGGGAAATGAGGTGATTTGTCGGTATTAAAAGTTACTTTTGTAGCTTATGTCGGCTTTTTTGGAATGGAGCCTCAAGCAAGCACGTCCAGCTCGCTCCTCGGTCAGACCACGCCCCCCCGTACTCTTGTACTCTTGAGAAAAAAGAATCCACTGAAATCCTGCCCTGGTTTTAATGTTTGCTCAACATTTACATGATCTGTTCACTGGTTGCTCATGCTGTGGAAAGAGAACCTTTGACTGCTGGGGTACAGGTTGATTTGAGCATGCCAAATTGCCACAATAGTTTCTGACACTGCTGACCTATCTTGCCCTGCCAAATTAACAAATGATGCATGTTTTGGTTAGGTAGCACACAAAGGGACAGTGGCATAGGGAGGTGCAGCACATTAGGGTGTAATTTTTTTTTTTTTTTATTAAAGGGGCAAACATTCTTTAATATCTAAGCACAAAAATGTTTACATTATCTCAAAGAAACATAAACATAATTAAAATAGCTGTAATGGTTATGGTGCCAGTACCGTGCTGCAGACAAATGCAAGCATATAACAGTACAGTTTTGATTCCACTTTTTATTTTTTTATATACTATTGCATAACTGAAAACACTCTCCAGGAGATTTTAAAATAACAGGACCAATGCATTATTTATTGTAATTTTTTTTTATCAGTAAAAATAATTGCATATAGGAAAACATATGGCTACATGATATAAATCTAAATATATTGTAACATGTCATCAGTTTATCATCCATCTATGTGTTGATCCTTTGCCAAATATTGCTTATTGCTATACAGTGCCTGTTGTACATTTAGTCAGAAACACATTCTTTAAGTCTTTCCATTTCTTGGCGTGATGGGTCATGGTGCCTATCTACTAAGCAGTGAGCTGTGGTTTCCTGGGAATTTATTAATGCTTAATTGGGCAAGGTGAAATTATTGTTTTTTTTTAATTCTGTCAAGCTTGGAATTTCTTCCAGTTCTTTTATATTGGCCAGAATCAGAAGTCATAACAATGTGTGTTAGTTGTATTTCTATCTGGATTAATAGCCACTAGCGACAGCTAAAGGAATCATGCTTTGTCACACTTATTGCAGGATATGGTCCATGGAGGCTCCTCAGTCTAGTGGAAGCATTCATGAGAGTACACCACTGACACGGCTCCTGGCAGATGAAGGCGATAAAGAAAGAAGATTGCGATGCCTAAAAAAGACAATTTCAGGTGAGTATAGTATCCTTCTGCTGCACCCAAGGCAATTGAACCAAGTGGGGATATCCTATCACTATTATGGGTCTTTGCAAAATACGCAAACAGGGGACAAAGCCCTTTAATTTGGTACAAATAGGTGAAGGACAAGTTCTACCACATATTGCCTTTATGTTTCTTTTTTTTTACATATTATATATCATGAGATATATTATAATCTTTTCATTACATGGGTAATGTTATTTATCTACCATTGACCTTATGTGCTTTGTAGTTGGAAGGTATATTGGGCATACTGACTGATAAATGTCATATGAGCAAGCATCAGCGGTTACAATGGTGACATAGATGTTTCTTCTGCTGAGTTCCCATTCCATTCTGAATTTTTCAGAATACAGATCTTAACAACAGGATCTTCAGGATGTTACATATCATCCTTGAACTTCCTATCTATGTATGGTAAGGTCCAATGGCAATGTATTAAATCAATACTAACTTTTTACATATGTACATCTACACAGCTAGAGTTATCTTATTGCCCTGCCACTAAGCCCTCGATCTTTTTTGGAAAACCATCTGCATATCTCTGCATCTCTGTCATATTTGTATCTAGGGATGTTGGGAGTGTACATATTTAAACTGAAAACTCTAGAGACCCAATGACACATGTGCTAGGAAGCCTATACTAATACCAAATTATTTGATGAAACTGGAAAGTAAGTTGTAGTATTCGTAGTTAACGGTTGCAGAAAAGGAATTTTAATGTCGATTTCACATGTGGTGAAATGTTGTTGACTGAAAATCTCTGTGCTATTCTCGATCAGTGATTCCTAACCTTGACACTGCAGATATCTCCAGATTCCAGATGCTCAGTCAACATGTAAAAAGAAACTCTACCATGTTACTATTAACTTTATTCTGTTGATTATAGCTTCAGTGATTTATTTCTGTGTTTTGAATATATGGGCTTCTCTTGTTTGTATTAGATTCTAAATGGTGCATGTGCTGCACATGGTGCATCTTTACCAAGCAAGTCCTAAGTAAACCCTTGCTAAGTTTTCTAGAACACAGCATACCTGTCACATGGATTTCATTCAGGTCTTTTTCATGAATGACAGCTTTGTGAATGACACAATCTATTAAAAACGATAGGAGGTTTTTAGGAACAAGCTAAGAGGTCTCAGCCAATATCCACTCCTGACAGAAACTGCAGATTTACAGTAACTAGGAAAATTCAGAGGGATATATGGTGAAAAATCTCAGTATGGTCTGTGTTTCATACTAAACATCTACACAGACTACAGACAATAAACACCATGACCTTTTTGAAACAATAACGTGGTCATGGTGCTTAGAGTAACCCTTTAAGGTAATTAATCACTTCTCTCACAAATATAAATCAGAAAACATTCAACTACACAATTTTTATTGGGATCATTTCAACTTTCTGGAGCAGAATTCACAAGTCAAATTCACTGCAAAATATATTCAGTAACCAACCACTTATTTAGTGTATTTAAAAATTAATACTGATATCAGTTAGATCAATTAGAAAATCTAGATTTCACTCCTTCAAAATTATCTATATTATTTCCCATGTAAGCAGATAAAATAATAACCTAAACTGGAATCAACAAAGACTGTTTTTTTTTTACCATTAATGTCTGTAACAACAATGTTCTGCTACGGAAGATTACATAGTTGAAGTCCATCTACTATTAGTATCGGCTGACCTCCTTGAACTTTACCAGTCTATGATTGCCTTATTGTCGAAATATAGGCACACTTGCTCGCATTATAAATTCACCATTTTCAAACAACTGCTTGTTTCATGCACAAAGCCAACTAAATTGATTGGGGCAATGATTTCACAGACAAATTGAACATGAGCCTATTAGAAGAAAACATATAAAAATGCCCCTTCCTTTAACTACAACGAGCACTTTTAAGAGTTCATTTATTGGGTGTGCTACTAACTACTATGGTAGGCTTACCATATCCACCATATTTTCAGGAACACATATCATGTATACAGATTGATAAGCAGCACATGAAAAGATTTGCCCTATAGTATGTAAAATTCAGAAGAATGTGTATAAGATTAAGTAATTAGACAATAAGGAATCCTGCAGAATATGCATGATATGCGCATAGTCGTCCATTTGGCACATGTCATAACTCCCCCAGTTACCGACTGATTTAGCATTGTAGGATTACATTGAGATACCACTACGCCCCCGGGTTCTAAGCCAACAACAAGCTCTATCCTACCAACACAAATTTCAACCAGGTAACAATTTGTACTGACTTGAACCATTCTGCCTACAAATCAAGCATTCCTCCCTTTTTTTCCTATCCAGCACCCGCCATAGCCCCACAAAAACAAGGCACGCTTCAGAGCCTCCTGAAAGCCACTTAGAAGGAAATCTATACTCGTATCAGATAAATGCACCCCTTCCTGGAAGAATAATTCAGGTAGCAAAGCATCCCTACCCAGGTCATATCCCCCAGCATGAATCAAAATAAAGTCCAGAGGTTAACCTACAATTATCCACTTAAAAATCTCCAGACACACATCCCTCCATCCGAAATCTCGGAACTCAAACCATCAAAGTTGAACCAAACACGTTTGAAAAAGCCCGGCTGTAATCCTTGCTGGAGAACTGCGGCTCTCCTTTGCACCCAGTAGATGTATGAGTGGTCAATCACCCAGGCAACCAAACCTATGGAAAGAAAGAAACATATGACTAATCTCAAGTGGAGGACTCTTTTAACAATAATTTAAGTCCCATGGGATAACTATCTATTCCATCCACACCAAGAGGGGGTCCTTGCCACTCCATATTTGGCAAGCAGGTGCTAAAACTTGGAGCCAGTAACATATGGGCTCCAGAACCAGGTGAGCAACATACTATGGATAATCTGTTGTGAACTTTCAAAAACACTCTGTACTTTGTGTCTCCTGTCATGTACATATCACATTGGAGTCTGTAAAGGTATACAAGCAAGAGGGTTCCTGTTGCTACCTTAAAGGCACAGAAAGCCAGTACGTTCAGAGCCATAATGTCTAAAAGGCTCTTGAATTGTGAGCATTCCCTTTTAAAAATTTGATTTTATTCATACCAATTGTAAACGATATTGTACCATTTTATATTTCTTTTTATCTTTTTTCGTAATATGTATGAAAACCTTTAATGCCGTATGGGTAAGCACTGACTTGTTAGCGCTGCACTACACACTGGTGTAATTAAAAGGGGTAGTATCACCTAAACCCTGTTTTAGCACATTTTGTTTTTTTGTTCACTAAGGAAACATCCATTCCCATACTGTCCTAATTTCCCTCTTATCTAGGAGCTCCATATTGTTGACGAGTCTGAGAGTATAAGAGATCTCTACAGCAATAACATTCAAAGTAAAGTGTCTTTAAACTACAATAAGTGTAGGGCCCCCCAGTGGGCACAAAGTGGAATTAATGAGGCTTCTCTTTGGCTAGGAGTGGAATATATACATTGTTAGTGCAGAGGTGGGGCCTCCCACTTACCCTCATGGGACACTCTGTTTCCTGTCTTCATTCTTGTATCCTTCCCTTTCCTGAGATTATTCTCTAGTTAATCGTCGATGGAAATTGACATATTGTGGGGCCTCTTAAAAGATTCCAGGATTATATTTCAGTGTCATCTCATTGGTCTGCAGTGACTGAACCAGATATGAATATTGAATAGTTCCCCCTACACCTCCAACACATAATATCTCTGCCGTAACTTTCCACACTACTCTGTCTCTTATGGTTTTACCCTTACTGTTTTTTCTCCAACTTCTACCTCTGTCCAGCTTCATCTACCCCCTCTTGCTCTGTCTGTTTCTGCTCCTCATCCCCTCCCCTGTTCCCTGCCCACCCCCAGCTGAGGCTTGTTGCAAATTTGGCCTCCTTGTCCATCCCAAGTATTTAAGTCCTGGCTATCTTGGCTCAGGCAGGATAATCCTGCAATTCTCCCACTTCCTTTTCCCCTTCACCTATTTTTCTCCCCACTAATCCATTGCCAGACCTCCATCAGATGTCTGATTATTTGGCGCCCATGGTAGTTTCAGGGTATAGTCATGGGGCCCCGAACTTTCCCCATCCTCATCATTCTGCTTTTCAGGTTGCCAGGGAACTTCTGAGAAGCCCGGCAGCCCAACCTTGTGCTCCTGGGGAGACCCAGTAGTAACCCATGAGCACATCAAAAGTGATGTACTTACTGTCTTGCCAGACCCCCACATTCCTTCAGGAGGTAAGTTGGGTGACACTGAAAGATCATCTGCATTTGCCCCTGCACCTGCTTCATCTGTTGTTTGTGCAGGCACATTTGTTGTACCTGCTCATGGGGAGTATCCACTAGGGTGGATATGCTGCATGTCAGTGCTGACACATCTGCTGGATCCATGATATGTCCTGCCTCTCCTGCTCCAGCTGTTGCGATTTTCTAGGTGCTCCCATTTTGTCTTTTGTTTTACAGTCAGTCTTTAGAAGCTTGGAGCAGCCTGTTGTAAGCAGACATTCTCGGCAGTCTTCAGGTCTGGTTCTGTTAAATCAAGTGACCACACTGTCATCAAGTTTTCCAGGTCAGCCACTGGCAGGGATCAGCAAAATCAGGAATCACATCGCTCCAGGACTGGTGGTGAGTTTTTGCCTCCTGTTCTTACATGGTCCACACTCTCCCTTTCATCTGATGACCCCGGGTCAGAGAATGAAGGGTTGTTGGGGCTATCTACTAGTGGACACAAGTTCATGTTTCGCATGTTGAAGAAGCTAGTGCAGGGTCAGGATAGCCAATCGAGCACTGGGGAGTTTCTTCTCTGCCTCCAGTTCCTCATATCTTCCCTACTCCACCCATTGATACTTCAGCCTTACAATGTAAGGCAGCAATGCAAGGGGATTTGCACCCCTGTTCTGTGCATTTAAAATCTAAAGTTAAGGTGAAAATTTAGGAGTATATATATATATGTCCCCATCTTTGACCTGTCTACAGAAGTCTATCGGCTTCAGGAGAGGGCTGATAATGGGTCTGGCCCTAAGGTGTTTAAAATCATTTGAGTACTGGCAGCAATACTTGTGGGTTTTGGCTTCCTTTTTTTTGGAGAAGCACCCTGAGCCAGTAGTGTATTCTGGTTTTGTGCTGCCCTAGGCATGACAAAACCTGGGTACCCCCCCTCTTCCAAATTTCTCTTCCTGACAGACACATGCCCTCATTGATGCACAGACATGCACTCACTGACAGATTCACACACTCACTGACAGATACATAGTCATTGTCACACACAGTTTAACCAACAAACACTTTCACTGAAACATACACATTCACAAACATACACACTCACTCTTTCACAGCTACTTACACTCACATTCACTGACAGACACACACATACACACACTAACTGACAGACATGCATTAACTGACAGACACACATACACACTCACCGACAAGACACACGTGCACACTCGCTGACAGAAATGTATACACACTCTCTGACAGACATTCAGTGTCAGACACACACCCACTCAGTGTCTGTCAAGATCAATCTCCCCAACACGCAAACTAAGGTGCTCAGATACAGAAAGCCAGATGTATTACCGGTCCTGGGAATTGCCGGACTTAACGTGTGAAAGTACAGATATGAGAACAGAATGGTCAGACGAGCCAAGGTCAGGATTGGATGCGGAAGAAATAATTAAGAACAAAGCCAAGGGTCAAGAATGCCAGAATGATGGATAACCAGGAAACAAGCCAAAGTCAATTAGCAGAAAAGACAAACCAACGAAACGCACTCTCGGGCTACAAAAGACCCCGACAGGGCAGAGAAGTGATAAAAGTGTGAGGTATAAATAGGGATAAGTGAGAGCTGATAGGCTAGGAAACCTAGGGCAGTAATTAAATTGATATAAACAGAGTGCTAGCGCAATTGTAAAAAATGGTACTTCCCCTTTAAGAAGCCAGAGACAAGTAAGATGCACGTTCCCTAGCTTGTAATAGCGTGCATGCGCACACACCCAAACAGGAGTGCAATGTCTACAGACCATGGCAGTGGAGGGACAGGACGGACGGTGGGGCCGAAGCTGCGCGGGCCGAGAGGAGGTATGACAGTGTCAGACACATACATTCACTAACAAACATACACACACTGACACAAGAATACACACACCGACAGAAACACATACATACACTGACAGACACGCATACACACACTGACACACATACACTCTCAGTGACAGATACACACACACACCCACAGACACATATACACTCTCACTGACAAACATATACACACTGTCAGTGACAGACACACACACTCACTAACAGACACACACTAACACTCACTAACAGACACACAAACTAACACACTCACTAACATTTTTTTTTTTTTTAATGTTTAATCAATCCAGCCTCCCTTCCTTTGAGAGTGCTGGAGTTGATTCTTCCTTAGGGTCCAGTGGGGCTGGCTGCAGCTTGGCAGGTGCGAGCAGGCAGACAGGCAGGCTGCAAGGGAGCTGTAATCCTCCTGCTCACCTTCCTTGCGCGCTTTGTAGTGATGCTGGAGCAAGAGTGATGTCATATTTCGGCTCCAGCATCACTGCGGGCACATGATGGAGCTGAGCAGGAAGAGCTCAAGGGACAGCGCTCCCTTGACACCTGTCTATGAACAGAGCAGATGCCAGCCTCAGGGGTCCCAAGGTGGCCAGCTGGCCAGCTCCTGGGCCCCCCAGTACAAGAGGCATCTAGCAGGGCATTTGAGGGGGCAGTTTTTTTTGCCGCCCCCCTGAAAGTGCCGCCCAAGACAAATGCCTTATCAGGCTCGCGCTAAATACAGCGCTGCCCTGAGCAAGAATTGCCATTCTAAATTATGCGGAGACGATAGAGTATATCTATCACCATTTTATGGAAGGGGCATAAAGTAAGTATGACTCCAAATTTCATAGATGTCTGGCAAGAGATCCATCCCTGTCATTTGGGGTCCAAGATAGGCATCTTTGTGAGTGAGTTTTTTCTTCAGGGAGTTCTCCTTTTGTCCAGCATTCTCATTCGTATAGCCATACTTATGGGAGGTGGGGGGGAGTACTGACATTTTCAAGTGGTGTGAGCTGGGAGCTTCTTGCTCCTTTTGTCACATCTCAGTCACCAGACTTATCTCTCAAAGGTGCCAACACCGATGAGGTTGCACATAATTAAGAGATGACTTCATGCCCACCCCCTCAGACAGTGGGCAGACTGGCTTCAGATGGGTCTGAGGGAGGATTTTGTTATCCCAGTCTCGGGTTATTCCGCAGGTAGAACTCCTCTTCAGAATCTTCAGTCTACATATGCTTCTCCACTGGTAGTCAGGCAAAAATTGTTAAAGATGTCTCTTTGAGCAGGCCCCTATTCTGCTCCTCTAATCCCTAACCTTGTGATTTTCCCATTAGGTGTCATGCGGAAGAAGAAGCCTGGGAAAATTTGCCTAATTCAACATTTGCCCTATCAAAAGGGGGCGTCTGTTAATGATGCCATTTCACCTGCTGTTAGCTCTGTCCACTGTCAGCCATTTGATGATGCAGTGGAGCCAGTCTGCTAAGCTGGTCAAGGGGCTTTGTTGGCAAAGCTGGATAAGGAGTCAGTTTTTTCCATGTTCCTCTCCAATCATCCTCTTTTTGGTGGATGGGATTCAAATTAGAGGGCTCTTATTACATCGATCAGTGCCTATCTATGAGTTGCTCTGTGTCATGTGCATTCTTTAAACTTTCAATTCATTTCTGCACTGTGCTGTTTCATCAGCAGTGGGCAGCACATCATTGATACACTATTTAGATGATTTACTGCTGACTCATCCCATTGTTCATTTTTATGTCGGTCTTGAGGCAGGTTATGGCGGTTTGAATTTGAGTTCTATCTCTCTTGTGCATAGAAATATACACCTCCCTCATGCACTGCAGGCTCCCCTGTTACAAGGTCAACCAAATGCTGCTTTCGGTTTGTATGGCTTTTTCGAGACATAAAATATCTCTGTGATCGTTGTAGTCGCTGCAGGGCCTCCTTAATTCACCTGCATGGAGTGGGTTTTTAACACACATCTAGAGGAGCCCCTCAGCGGTGGCACTTCTGGTAAGACTCGGATCTCATGGTCTAAGGACATGTTAGAAGATTTTCGAGTCTGGGAATGTATTCTGTGGGATTTTAATGAAGTTTGTTTTCGGCTTTCTGACCCTGCCTCCAACCAGTCATCGACATTTCAGCTCACCGGGTAGAACTTTTTAGGCCTCATAGGGTCCAACTTAGCGATGCAGGTTTGGACCTGGTTTTGTCTGGCTTGTGGGCAGTTCTGTTGGTCCAGGTTTAACTGTGCTGTTTTTCCGAGTGGTGGCAGCAAGAGAGAGGCTCTCTTATGGCTGGAGGGTGAGGCTTTGCACACGGTAGCAGAGATGGTGGACGGGAGTGACTGCGTTAAGGCGACATGACTGGAGCGCTTGCATGCAACTCCTTGCTGTCCTTAATGCCTCCGCTGGAGCGGATGCAATGAGTCTTCTGCTGCAAGATTCGAATTGAGCCATATCCTCTTGGTAGCTGAGGAGTTCAGTTAGTCCCTTCATGCCATCACCCTAGATTTTTAAGTTATTTATTTTACTGCTGTTCCTTTCAAGCTGTTTTTAGCTTGGTGCCATGTTAATTGCAAATAACTGACTTTTTTACCAGCTTGTTGTCATGTGTGGTTTATTTGGAGAGTTATTTGATAGGGGGTGCTGGAATGGTGATTAGGTTATTCTTTAAGGCTGGGAGGTCATGGAACGCAGTAACATTGGAGATAACCACTTATGTGTTTAGAAATCAGTATTGTGTAAATAAGATAGTTTGTTCTTGCTCTAAATTACATTTTATTTGTATATATTGTTATTAGTAAGTCACCTAAAATTTAGCAAAACAGCCCGTCCCTGGCCAAATTTCCACTCACATCCCTGAAATGATAGTGCCCCTCTTTGTCCATGCAGTTTGAGACTGTACTAATTTATGTGGTTCCACATGGTAAAATCAACAACTTAAAGTTAACCGCCTACTTCCAAACATTTTGTGCCTCTTAAGCTAGACATTTTTCTTATGTTTTATTCTTCTGCCCCCAAACAACCTTCTAGCGAGGCAAATCATGTAACTAAGATTTATTCACTTAACAACGAGTTGTGATTTGTCAAATTAACAATTACATTAAGACAGCAATAATGGGCACAAAACATTTTTTAAAAGCCAGCTCAGTCATTGAAACTGGAGATATTTTCCAGTTCTGCTATGTCTTTTCTTACTTTTTGCAAGTAATTTTTCAATAACAGCTCACTGTGTACTGAATAAATCCCAGACGTTATTTAAAACATAGAATGTATTATATAGGCAATAGGAAAAACAGCTTGACTGTCTGTTGCATGTCCTTTAAAAGAAATACTGATAGCATATCTGTAACGTCTTTGAAAAAAAGCAAAACAAATAAAGATTGTATGGGTTTATATCCCACAGAATCATCACATATCACCAGACATTTGCAATTCAGCTCTACCTATAATAATCTATCCGTCTCAGTGTGTTGGCGCTCCGAACGAGTTGGCTTAATGTCTGAAGTATGATTTCATGCCAGGCTAGTATTGTGACTTTATCCGAGTCCCAAAACTAAAAGGCCTCTTGGGTCCAACGCATTTTTTCTTAAACTGGAGAAGATTGGCATGCTCCCAGTTGTACAGGGCTTTTTCGTCCCTACAGGCATCTGGCAGCCATTTCAGATCTTCCCTCCTCGTGTTTGCATCATTCCATCTCGCTCCCCCAAATAGCAGTAAGGAAGTGGAGCAGGAGGGATGTGTTCTCATGAATTAATCAGCCCCTGCTCAGGGGATGCATTATTGAAGATCTCTGGTTAGTTCTTTATGGAGTGATCCGAGGAATATAGGCCACTGGTTTATTTATCAGGGAGAATAATGATTTCTGTTTGTTGTCTCCATTCTTGCCTTGCACAAGAAGGGGGTGGTGGTAGGCGAGGAAATGATAGTGAGAAGAAAGATATACTGTAGTTATAAAATATATCTCCTACTTCTACATGTTGTCATCAGAGTTAGGAAAAGTCTATCTTGTTTTAACCTTTTTTTTAGCTGAATTCTTTAGTGCATTTCTTTACCCGTCTGCAGTAAAATCACATTCTCATAATACATGATATATTTCCTCTGTTGCTGAAATGTTTGAGATCTAAATTACAATAATTTGCGATGGTTTATTCACTAAACAGTAATTCATGGTGAATTTAAAACCAAATTGCACAGTTTAGGCAAAAAATGCTGGCTTAGACAAATTCTCCATCCCAGCTATAGTTCCAGCTTGGCTCTTTCAGCCTAAATTTCAAAATTTGGTTTCTATTTATACCTATTTAGAATTTCATGTATACATTTGTAATTTTTTAAAACTAGTATTTCCAGAGATTCATTTTGATCAGTATTTTGTTTATTTAATGTCTCTTTGTATTTATTATTGTTGTGAGGTAAGATGATGTAGGTTTTGTGATAAAAGGACTTCAACTGTAATTATTGTGTTAAAGTAGATTATGAAGTTCTTTAAATATGTATACAAAATGTTTGGGAGAAATTCACTCGTATTTGTAAAAGATGTAGATGTGTTAATCACACCTTGCATTTTAGAAAAAGCAAAAACACTGGTAAAAAAAAAAGAGAGACAGAAACAAACAAAAAAAAGTAAGTAATTATAAATCAGTGCTGCACTTTGAATTGGCTCTTATTGTTTTTATCCAAACATAGTTAAAACAAAAGTCTTTGTCTGCGGCTAGAACAGTGATGGCAAACCTATGGCACATGTGCCACAATGGGGATCCAGAGGCCTCTCTGCTGGCATGCAAGCCAAATGTTCATTACATTTTGGGTACTCAGAGCCTGCGTTACAGTAAGGTGGCACAGACAGTTGTTTTTTGGCACCCTGGCATGTGGATACAGTGTCTGAGAATCCCCCTCTTTCCCAAACCACCAGAGAAGATTCCCCCCTGCAAATAGAGTAAGCAGGGGGCAAAATGTTTTCCTGTTTTTTTTATTTTGTTTTGTTGATGCAGTTAAATTAAAATAAAGACCCAGCACACATAACACACACAACCTAACTTCTGTTTTCATGTTAAAGTACAGCGTTTAAGATAAATACATTGGTTTTGAACAGCAGTTTGGCCACTCGAATGCAATAAGATTCGCCATCAATCTATATGCTTGCACAATAAACTCATAGTAGTCCCTTGTCTGCTTTTAAAAAAAGACTTCATGGGTGTCAGGATTACTAATTGATCCAGCACATAGGATTGTGTCATTCCAAGGACTAAAAGGTAACGTATTACCGGGCCTTAGAATGGCCGGACATAACGTACCAAAGAATAGTCAAGATACTCGCCGAGGTTGGGGACACAGAATGGGACACAACTATAAGGGAAAGCCAGAAGTCAGGGATACCAGAAAAAGGAAGTCAAACGAAGCAAAAGTCAATAAACAGAAATTAACGCTCAGGAACACACTCTCGGGAAACCACGACAGGGCAATGAGGAAAAGTAGAATTACATTTACATAAGCCCTTAACAACTTTGACTGCCCGAAATCAGCCTTTGACCCCAGAATATGCGCGTGCATCTCCCGCGTGATGTCACACGCATGCCGATGTCGTCATCAACATATTACTGGGCCTTAGAATGGCCGGACAGAACGTACCAAAGAATAGTCGGGATACTTGTCGAGGTCGGGGGACACAGAATGGGACACAATGATAAGGGAAAACCAGAAGTCAGGGATACCAGAATACAGGGAAGTCAAACAAAACCAAAGTCAATAACCTGAAATAAACGCTCAGGAACACTCTCTCGGACAACCACTCAAGGAAACCACGACAAGGCAATGAGGAAAAGTAGAATTACATTTAAATAAGCCCTTAAGAACTACCCCAGAATGTGCACGCGCATCTCCCGTGTGATGTCACACGCACGCCGATGTCGTCATCAACGTGGGCGGACGTGGGGCTATAATTGGGTGTGGATCCACACGGCCGGCGTCCATCAACATGTTGCAGGAGTCAGTTATGCAGACGCATGGCCGATGAGCGCAATTACCGCAAAGTGAGGAGGAATATGTTACAATGGGGCAATAAAAGGAATACAGGGCAGATTAAAAAATGTCATGGGCACTTTCATCTCTCGTATATATGTGCATGCATGCTCCAGGACTGCAGTGGCAAGTAACTTTTCAGTCCTTACTAGTGGTGTAAGACATAGCATTTTCAGCTCTGTTTAGGACAATGGGGGACCTAGGAATACCCAACATTGTTTTTTATTTATGTATGTACTAAACGCTGCAATAGAGAGTTGATCTTAGCCATTTTCAGACCTCAGCACTTAAAGAGCTATTTTAATTCAGGCTACACAGTTTTTTTCACGATTAGTGTCAATTGTTGGCCTAGAAAATCGGTTTTAGTGGGTGGGGTACCAAAGAATAGCTTTAGAAGGATCCAGGGTAGGCAGTGATTTTTATGGAGATATATTATTTCTTGTGCAATATATTAAACGGGTTTTGTACTTGTTCAATTCAACTACACTAATGTGGCACTAGAAGGAGGATAGCCAGGAGTCCACCAGGTTTTGGGTTGGTCATGGTAGGACACCAATATAGAGATGAGGAGAAGCGTAGGAAAGAGAAGGAGACAGAAAATTAGTGAAATTGAGAAGCATAAGTGTAAGACATGGAATGAGACATAAAGGGGGACAGATGGAGACCATGAGGTTGAGAGAGAGAGAATCTAAGAAGGAAATTGAGAGACATGTGAGGATTGAATATGGAGAAATATAGGAGTGGGAGAGAAAAGGATCAAGACACAGGAGGGATGATCCAGAGAGTTGCAAGTAATTAATGAAAATGTAGATAGAGATAAAAAATGGTAGGGTATGAGGAGACACAGGGATCAGTAGGGCATAGGGAGACACACTGGAGGTAAACATTAGGAAGACTCACACAAAGCAAAAATAGGGAGATACAAAGAATGGTGAATAGGATGTGGCACATGAGTTGGAGAAATAAGGGGAGATATAGCTTTGGTAGAGCATGAGAGTGACATTTAAGGGGTAGGACAATGAATTTCTGACATAAGACAGATAGGTTAGAGAGGGTGCTGGTTGTAAGGCTATGGCATGAAATAAAGGATGTTATGAAATGAGACAAGAAGAGGGAATATGGCTGGTGTAGTATAGATGATAAGAATATAAAATAAGTATTTTAGATTACTGAATAGGTTTTGAGATTACTACTAGTAGGGTAAGACAATGGTATGAACTGAAGACAGCATAGAGGCAAGTAACTTGAGACTGGGGAGACAAACTATACTGAGTTTAGGGACAGAAGTAGAGTTGGTGAGATGGGTGGTTGTCAGACTAATAAAGTAACTTTCTGCCCCATGATTTTGATTGGAGTCCTGTCCCTCCTATTTAAAGCCTAACTAGCTTTCCTCTCTAATATTCTTACACTGATAGTATACCACACAAAGCAAATACTTCCTTACAAGTTGCTATAAAAATGGCATAATACATTCCAAGGCAGCAGTCTCCTCCCATAATTCTCATACTATTGTTTTTAAGTAAAAGGTGTCTAACAGACAGGGATTTCATGCTGATAATATCATCTATTTAATGATATGTGGGTTCAGACTAGCCACCATTATTCTGAAATCCCCAGTTCCCAATGGAAACTAACAGCATTGTTAAAGGGAAACTATATGTAAAAAATAATATAATTTTTATTATTTTAATACACCAATGGTATGTTTGTGCTACTGCTTCTCGTAGAGAAGCATTGTGGATGAGATGAAACATGCACAGCATGTGCCTCGCTCCTCAAATCAAATACTTCTTGAATCCAGTGATTCTCTATGAGAGGCATCAGAGGGTATTTCATGGCCACATGCAATACGTAAGGGCATTAAATGTAAAAAATCGGAGTCTGGCTTGGTTGTGAGTGTGGAATCACCAACTAATGTCACTAGAGGAAGTCAGTCACTAGAGGTTGCGTTTAGCTCTGCAATGTAAACATTGCTGTATCTCCAAAATGGCAATGCTTTAAATTGCAGGTCCAAAATTACTTTATGGTGGTTCTATAAAAGAATTTTCATGCAACTTGTCTCTGTTGGGTAACAGTGTCAAAGTATGTAAGGTGCACTGCTCCTTGAAAAAAATCATTGGATTAAATACATTGCCACCTTATCCCTTCTTGTCTTTTGTCCATTATGGCTGGCTCTACATTTCCAGGAACCTGTGGGCAGAAGATGTTCTTTTTACTTGACTTTTTCTTTGCCATCTGGCCATTTCTGTTTCCTCACACCCCTTAATGGTTACAGATGTGAATAAGCTCAAACTATACCATTTTGCCATTGTCGTAGTATGTCAATAAATGACTTCTCTTAGTTACAGGACCTCAACCAGAACCTAGGTCAAAAGATGGCCCACATAGTAAAAACAAAGTAGTCCAAGCACTCAAGGTCTTCATATATCAGCAGATTTATTGGAAAAACAGGACAGATACAGCAACGTTTTGATCCCTTCAGGGGTCTTTGAAGGGATCGAAATTTGCTGTATCTGTCCTGTTTTCCAATAAATCTGCTGATGTATGAAGACATTGAGTGCCTGCACTGCTTTGACAGCCCTAGGTACAGTGCACCGAGGTCTACAGGTGATGAGAGTGCAGATCCCTCTCTTTTTTTGCTAAAGGATGGTCCACAGGCAAAATGATCAGCTCCTGGACTTTCTGGTAGTGAAAGAGTTACACAGACTGCATCTATTTGCGCTTTCATAGCACCCCCTTGTACTCTCAACATATTGATTTTCATAAATTCTATACAAAGTACATTTTCATATCCCTCTTTATTTAAGTTTCTTCCTTTCCATGTCAGTATTTATTTCCTGCACACCGCAGCTTGGATACAAGCTCCCAAGTTTTAATTAGAGAGATGCAAACCACAGCGAGCAGGAGGGAGGGAGCTTTAAGACAACGCAATCATGCCAACAATTTAATTATTTATCAGAGTAAATAAAATTAAATATTTTTCTAGCGGGATGTGAAGTAATTACACTGCCACGTTCATCAAAACCTTCGCCATCAAAATAAAAGCTATAACATTACTTAATAATTCATATTACAAATACACAGAATCAAGGAGGTATTGAACAGACATGCATGATTTCAGTTCTCTTTTCCCCCAAAACCTTGTCAGATGGATTATGCATTTTTAATTTCAGCTGCTATACATTTTGTTTACTGCTTCTGGGAGATGGTAATTCATGTCCTGAAGAGGAGCTGTTAACCTGCGTTCGAAAATTCTCTGGAAAAGTTACTCTTTGTGTATAAAGTGTATAAATAACTGCAATATCACTAAGGCCACTATTTTTGTTCTTGGTAGTATGGCTAAAGACAGCTCAGTGGGTGTTGTGGTGTAAATATGAATTGATTAAAAGTGCAATAGGGGATTTTTTTTTTTTTTTAAAGAAACTCTCCAGGTTTGACAATGCAGAGGAAAATAATACCACTTGTAGGATGACATAAAGAAAAATTATCTGAAAAATGTTGTAATTTTTTTTTCTCCAGTGGATAGGGAGACAATGCATAGTGTGACAGTGAAAGACATTAACCAGCATGAAATTGTCAGGGGTCTGACTATCTTTCTCAACAGAGCTAGGAACCTGAAAGTACAACAAGTGTCAGCAGACATAGTTATAGGGAACCTGACACTTCCCCAAAATGACATGTCCACTTTACTTTAAGCATACATCTTCACTTAAGTTGCATGGTCATTCTTTCCTATTAATGAATGCTTTTCCACTCTTTTGTCGCAAGCTGATATGGCCACCAGACAGCTTCAAAGGAAACAGAAAGAAAAAGGAGGAAATTGAATAATTATGCGGCATCATTA
The DNA here is from genome assembly GCA_933207985.1 of Pelobates cultripes. Taxonomy (NCBI): domain Eukaryota; kingdom Metazoa; phylum Chordata; class Amphibia; order Anura; family Pelobatidae; genus Pelobates; species Pelobates cultripes. The sequence continues at coordinate 213,889,756 of OW240914.1, read as the reverse complement.
TAACAAAAATAGTTTTGCATAGATGCAATTTTAGTAATATCCCCAGCACTAATACATAGTTTGCAAAAAAAAATTCAAAAAAATGTTACTTCTTTTTTACATTTTATCCATTTATAATATAAGGATATCAAGCAATGAAATTCCGATGTACCTTTTACAGATGGTATATCTAACCAGAAAACACAATAGGACTTCTCAGATTGCATTGAAAGACTAACTTATTATCGCATTAGTCAATATATTATATTGCTTTAGATTTCTATTAGAAATAATATTATACTATATGTTTTATCATTTCATATTGCATGTTTAACACTAGTTCATTGACATATTGTTGGATTATGTTCTATGATGTGGATTTTATCATTGAGTGGCTCATTTTCATGTTATTTGGCACAGTTATGTGTGAGCTGGCAGTGTTACATATATTTCAGTACATTTGGTATCTAGACAGAGTGGTGTATGCAGTAAACTGAATATAAATGCATTGTTTTATGTCACTTTGTATACTTGACTGTATAACATATTATCATTTTTATTTTCAGTTGCATATATCATAGAATATTGTTTCTAAAAGTTTGTCAATATTTCTGTATTTGAAACAAAAATAAAAGAGCAGTCAAAACATTTTAATCAGACAGATTAATAAGTTAATAGCATCCTATAACAAATATAAGCATGTCAACAGGGCTTGCATGAGGGTAACTACATGAGCTAAATTAGAAAATGGAAAGAGAGCAAGACCAACCTCAAAAGTTTTTTTTAACTACATTAATGCCAAAAAGGTTAAGGCTGAAAGTGTTTGCCCACTGGACTGGTGTGTTAATCAAGGATGATTGGGACAAGGCAGAAATTTTAAATATTTTTTTTCTTTGGTATAAACCAAAGAAGAACTAATAGCTGCGGATTTGCAAATCTCTGTTTTAAAAGCCTTACAGCAAATGGATGATTGGTAACACAAGAGTGCTACAGCAATTAAATAAGGTTAATGAAAATAAGGCATTAGCTCCAGATGGTTTTCACCCATGAGTACTTAGGGAACTTTGTGTAGAAATATCCATACCAGTATTTTAAATCTTTGATAATTCTTTCATTTCAGGAATTGTACCAGAACATTAAAGAAAAGCAGATATGGTGCTTATATTTAAAAATGCATAATATTCATGAATTTTATTTTGAACAACAATATCACTAGTAAAATTCAACACGGTTTTATGAAAGACAGGTCATGCCAAATTAACTTAATTCCATTCTAAATTAGTAGAAATATGGATCAGTGTGTTCCAGTGGATGTGAGCGACTTGGAGTTTGCTGAGGCATTCCATACAGGCCCACACAAAGGATTACTATTAAAACTGAAATCAGTTGGCTTAGATTAAGAAACTTGTTCTTGGAAAGACTATTGGCTTAAGGGATTACTCAAACCATCATGACCACTTCAGTGACCTCAACGGTCTACGGACAAAGCCCCCGCCAAATGCAGTAAGCCGACTACGGCACCTGCCCCGACCCCATGATTAGACCCTCCTCAGATGGTGACCGTGGCCTGCCCCATTCCCTGTCCATCCTGGACAAATGGCGTGCAGAGGTATTGAATTGGACGATGACGACTTTGTTTCAGAATCCATGTCTGGCTCTGCATTCGTGCACAAGACTTTTCTGGGTGAGCCCCAGATGGCCGAGGGGGACGGTACCTCATACACTACTGCCCATGATGATGCAAAAGCGATTCTAGATCCTACTGGTCAAAAGCTATTTGACCCTCGCAACATTTATCACCCATGTTCCAGATACTGGTCCCCTCCTGAACACCTGGACAACTTTATGGACCTGTGCTTTATAGGCCTCTGGATAAAGATGTCCGTAACCGCTTGTAGACGGAATGCCCACACCCTTCCCATCCAGATAAAGTATCTCAGAGTTT
>OW240914.1:213824937-213878574 GCA_933207985.1 Pelobates cultripes | reverse complement strand
GATGGGGGGGAAGGAGACTGAGAGAGAGATGGGGAGGGAGAAGGAGACTGAGGGAGAGATGGGGGGGAGGGAGAAGGAGACTGAGGGAGAGATGGGGGAGGGGAAGGAGACTGAGGGAGAGATGGGGGGAGAAAACTGAGTGTGGGATGGGAGAAAAAAATGAGGGAGGGATGGGGGGGACGACATACACACAGCACCCCTGCCCTACACATATCACCCCACAAAAAGACACACACACACACACACATCACCCCACACACACACCACCCCCCCACACACAAACACACCACCCACACACACATCACTCCACACACAAACACATCACTCCACACACAAACACATACACTGTACCCCTCAATGCAGTGTGTGTACACTCAGCAGTCTGTCTGTGTGTGTACACTCAGCAGTCTGTCTGTGTGTGTACACTCAGCAGTCTGTCTGTGTGTGTGTGTATTTAGCAGTCTGTGTGTGTGTGTATTTAGCAGTCTGTGTGTGTATTCAGCAGACTGTGTACTCAGCAGTCTGCTAAATACAGACAGACTGCTAAGTACACAGACAGACTGCTAAATACACATACAGACAGACTGCCGAGCACACACACAAACTGCTTAATACACACACAGAGATGTTAATTAGTTCGGACAACTGTATGAGTTGTTTTTTCTAAACTTAAACCTCAGTATTCAGGTTTAAATGCCGTTTTGGCACTTTGAGGGAAAAAAATTGGCATGTATTACGGTTTGGGCACTCGGGCTCAAAAAGGTTCGCCATCACTGCTATAAGATATAGGGCTCAATTTAAATTTCTGGTTCTTGCTTTTAAATCTCTACATAATGCTGCTCCCACCTATCTATCCTCCCTAATACACAAGTATGTCCCATCTAGGTCCTTACGCTCTGCTGAAGACTTACGTCTATCTTCTAAAGAAAAAAAGTTACCCGTGCTCTCTCCTTAATCCCTATGTATATTTAAACAAATGGAGGTCATTTAGTTGCTCCAATGGCCTGTCAGGGAGAATTCCTCTTGCAATTCCGGGAATGGTTTCAATTTGTCCCTGTTGAATAGGTCACCTACCCTCAAGACTTCAAGACTTCTTGAGGACTGCACCGTTCCTGTGGAACTCACTTCCTTCCTCCGTGAGATGCTCACCCAGTCTCCACCCCTTCAAAAACCATTAAAAATCAACTTCTTCATAAAAGCGTATCAATTAAACTGTTAATAGCTCCCGACTGATTCCTCTCTTGCAACTGTCATTAGTCTAATACTATCCTTACCTTTTGTGTCACTTTACCTCACTACCTCTAGCATGTAAGCTCATTGAGCAGGGCCCTCAACCCCTCTGTTCCTGTGTGTACAACTTGTCTGGCTACAACTACATGTTTGTTCGTCCACCCATTGTAAAGCACTGCGGAATTTGTTGGCGCTATATAAATAATAACATAATAATAATCAGGTTCATGGAATCCTAATGCTATTAAATTTGGTCAGTTACCACAGAGAAGACATAAAGAAAAGTGGAGATTTCTAATTTTCCCACTTAATTTTCAATGTTTGTCCTGGCTTTGCCTTGCCTGAACTGAATCATTTGCTAAATTGTTAATATAAATAAATAAATAAATACATAAATAAAAAGGTTAAGGGAAACTATAGTGCTAGGAAAACAAAGTTTTAGCTACCTGTTGTGCTCCTCCACCCCCATTCTCCCCCCCTCTTTTCCTCCCTGTGATGCTGAAGGGGTTAAAAAACTCCTTCAACTTATCTGTTACCAGCACCGATGCCCCGCTGCGAGTGGTGAGTGCTGCACTCACATTAGGACTTCCTCTTTAGGAAAATATTGTATAATTCTTTCCCATGGGGTTTTGGTTGACGCTGGATGTTCTCATGCATAGCGTGTGGATGTCCAGCGTCAGTCAACCAAAAAGTCGCCTAACCACCCGGAAGTCCCTCTAGTGGCTGTCTTATAGATATGTCTTGCAAGGTTAAGGAGACTGGGACACAGTAACCAGATCACTTCAATGAGCTGAAGTGGTCTCTGTGCCTTTAACACCAGTTATGTGATTTTCAGTGTTTAATTCAATATTTAGAAAAGTAACCATTCACTTTTGATCATAAGAATAATACACAAAGCTTTAAAATACCTAAAACTATATACCATTATATAAAACTATAACCCATATGTGGAAATAAAAAAGGTTAATCAATTATACTGCTTAATCTTAACCTAAATAGATATAAAAAATAAATAAATATGTGATCCATGGCTTTAAATTATTTGGACTGGATTTATACGACTTTATCTTTGAGCCTGTTAGTGAGAATTTTTTCTTCTCTTTTCTGCACTTCTGTCTATTTTTTTCATTATTATTCAGTTACTAATGTAAAAAGTCGTCCTAAAACTCACTGGTTCTTTGCACCTGTTGTGATTGACTTAAATGTAGTTTTTGCAATGGATTTAAAAGAGATATTTAAAAGAACATAATAAATAGGTCAGGGTGCCCCCCTTTTTTTTCTAAAGTATCTGCACATGAAAGGATTTCAATGTTAGCAGTTTCTGTATTCACCATCATCCTTGTGAGGGTCAATCAATGAGGTAGGGAAACATGACCCAGATTTTGACAATGCTTCTAGCACCCACTACCTATAATAAGATCTTGGACACCTGAATTCATCTGACAGCAGGAGATCTACTCTGTCTAAAAGCTTCTGCATTTTAGTTTTGTCATGTGAAGGAAAGCATTGTCATAGCCTCCTTTTCTGTTCAGATGGGCCAGGGAAAAATCTAATAGACGGCTTTCATCTAAACATGTCTAGTGCTGACATGCAACTTCCCTTAGAGAGAAAGCCACGTTTCTGATCAAATTCATCATGACAAGATATAGCACTTAAGTTTTCAGATGTGCTTCCTCCTCTCTTGGGACAAAAGGTCAATTCAGAGGACAGCACAGGTTACCAGAAGAGACGCTGAGCTGGGAACAGGTGATAGAAAAAAAAATCTCTACTGGGGCTGGCCAATTGCTTTCCCATGGACAGAAATACATTGTTTATTAATGCATTTAGTCTGTTCTTTCAGAGGACTTCCCTACAACTTCCCTACATCAATACTACCCCACTGGATCTAGGACATTTGAAAGATATGTTAAAAAACAATCTTCTGGTGAATTCAGTCCAGATTGGGCAAGCATTTGATCTGTACTCCCTCAAGGTCTCCCTCCATGCATTGTTCCCAGATTTCAGGGTATCTTGACAACTTAATGCAGTGGGTCTGGTGTCTATGGTCCATCTATGTAGTGCTAGCACTGTAAACACTGCCTTTTCAGAGAAAAGGAGCGTTTACATGGGTGTCTAGTAACCCCTCTAGTGGAAGTTCAGCACTATAGTGTAAGCAATACTGTTCCTTTAAATCAGCACTGTCCATGTTTGGGGGCGATAACATCACCACTGGGCATCCAGTGGCCGGGAGAGGGCAGATAATAGTGTGCTTACTTACCTGAACCTGTCCCTTGCGGTTGCAGCCATCTTGATTCAGTGGGCCACTGCTGTACTCTAATGCATGTGCAAGAGTTCAGGATTGAGATCCCATGAGATCCTCCATAGACACAGCCAATTCCCTGCTGCTGTCACTGGTGATGGCTGTCGGGATTGACTTTTAGACTCTGACCTGAGTCTAAGAAAGTCAGAAAGAGGAGAAATGCAGAGACAACGTAGCCCCTATTTTGTCTGCTATATCTCTTGACTGGGTTGGAATTTCAGTGAATTTCAGTGAAATTCCAACACAGTCAAAATGAGTATTTCATAAAGGGCCTATCTTTATGAAATACTATTTTTTTTTCAGGGATGTTGGGGGGTGACAGTGCTGCTTTAGGTTATTATTTATAAAGCCCCAACAAATTCACCAGCGACGTACAATACGTGGAGTAACAGACAGTTATTTTGCAACAAGACGAGTTGGACACACAGGAACAGAGGGTGTTGAGAGCCTGGCTTTTTCCTCATCTACTGTGCTCTGAAATGCTGAGCCTAAGATAATGTGGGTAGGAGGTACTTACTAGTACCCTTGATGGGCACTGTCATTAGTATTATGCTAGTTGTCTTCTCAGGTACTAGCATCAAAACACATCAAATTACTTAACTCAGGTTGCAGAGGGGGCGGTCCGCTGCATCACAATGTGTTCAGCAGGCACGGCCCATGCCCTCTTTAAAGTCTATAAGAGACATAGATCTGGTAATGGGAAAATGCCCATTTTCAGTTTGATAAATAGTTCACCTATATGATAACGCACACACATGCTTATACAGTTCAGAGGCCAAGATATCTATTTCACGCTTCCTACAGAGGCAAGGACAGTAAGAGTGGGGAAACTCTGGAAAGCATTCCAGGAGCTATTTACCAGCAAATAGATAGAAATATAGATAGATAGAAATATAATTTGCTTTTGTAAAACATGTATCCATAATACCGTGTTTCCCTGAAAATAAGCCCCAGCTTATTTTCAGGGGATACTCTTGATGTAAGCCCTACACGAAAATAAGCCCTAGTCGCTCGCTAATCTATGTTCAGGGAATTTCCCCCGAACATAGATTAGCAGGATTCCATTCGAGAATAAGCTTATCTATGTTCGGGGAAGTTTCCTCGAACACAGAATTGCGGAATTTTATTAGCGAGTAAGCTAATCTCTGTTCAGGAAAGTTTCCCTGAGACATAGATTTGCAGGATTCTATGTTCTAGTGAACTGGTCTGTGTTCAGGGGAATTCTCTAGACCTCCCTCGAAAATAAGCCCTAGTGCATTATTCAGGGGGAAAAAAATGAATATAAGACCCGGTCAGGGAAAAATGGTGGTAGTTGGAAGTATAGCCTTTTCAGAAATGAATCACTAAAGTGTGGATCGAAAGTAAATTGCACATTTACAGCCATAATAGCTGAATTGGAAAAATCATTCATGTCAGCTAGGTTTTCAGTTCAGATATTTTGACACTTGAAATCCACTTTGAATTCTTGACAATTAACCCTTTAGTGCATAACCCTGTAAATCTTACAGCTCATTAAAACACACAGAACTGTTGAATATGTCCTGACAACCCTAGTGCATCTATAACGCGTCTAGAACATTTCAGCTGAATTTCAGCACGGAATCATGATTAATATTTAGTGACCTTTTGTGTTATTTTATTGTTTTTTGTTTTTTTATGAGTCTGTGTTTTAATTATTCACGTATCTATATCTGTTTTATTATTGTTCGTATAATATGTTGTAACCATCTGCCTTTTTATGCATGTATTATTTCACTTATTTGGTGTTTATGAGAATAACTGTTATTTTTGCAGGGATTGCTTAGGCAGTATTCCATGGGGGGAAGTAGTCCTAATTTTTAATCAGCATATTTTATTGCTGGGTGAATGTTCTCTTTCTTGCTTTATGTTCTATGAAATAAAACTACCGCTGTGCATTCATTATTTATCGTCTAGATATACAGAGATTATTGCAATATATGTACTTACATGCACACAGTCAGCAGGGTAGAATTGAGATCCAACCCTGCAAAGACATTGGGAAATAAATTGCATATACAAGGTAAAAAAATAAGTTGATCTCATCACACTACAAACTCCACTGCATCAAAGATAAGGCTGAAAATGTCATTGATTTTGGATCTAAAAGGTTATAAAACAAAGCAAGAGTGAAACACTATACTTTTCACTTCTATACAGTGCCACCTCAGCATTATTCATTTCAGTGCACTGGGGTCGCAGCTGCTACCGAGCCCATCATTTCCAGGGGGCCCTGTAGACCCCTGCAACCGGGGTGCCTGCCTGCATTTTGGTGCGGCCCCAACCTGATGGCAATGGATTTCCTGGGCCCCATATAATTAGCTCTCCTGAGCTAAACCCTGCTGTACAGGACTAGCGCATTGACTGAGAGCTTAGGATGATCGCTCTGTGCCAATGAGCTTGGTTGGTACAGTGAAGAGAGCTTCTGGCCATCACTGAGCAGTAGCAGAGGCAGGGAGCAGCACCTGGCAGACCCAGGAAAGAAGTCAAACCATTCTAAAATGATTTCACTGCTTACCCTGAAAGGATACCAGAGCATTCCTGGTACCATACAGCATGCTGAAATGGCTACGGTGCTTGGAGTGTCCTTTTAAGCATCATGGAACACGAACTGGTCAATTTACCAAGTAGTGTTATTCAAGCATGATGCCAAAAAAGTAAAGGTTTTTGAATGGAAAAAAAAAGCACTATAGAAAATCGTTTAAAAACGCTGTTAGTAATTGGCTTGGAAGCTAGTGCTACAGCTAGTGGTACCAGACATAGTGTCCCCCTAGGAAAGAGGTATTTCAGCTGAGTGCACCACAATGCACTGTTCATGCTTATGGTGCTGAAAGAGAAATAAGACATGTTAAAAGGATACATACTTGGGTGGGATCTCTGCACGTAACTAAAGAGACACAATCAGCTTTTACTTAACCTTATTTCTTTTCTAACCCCACTATTCAAAAAATAAATAAATACATTTTAAAAAAGCAAATCTTTAAATAAATAAATAAACAACCCAAAAACAAACAATCTGAAGCATATGTCCATATAAGTCATAAAGTCCTGTACTGTGAATGTTAAAGGGACACTATAGTCACTAAAACAACTTTAGCTTAATGAAGCCGTTTGGGTGTATAGATCATGCCTCTGTAGTTTTACTGCTCAATTCACTGCCATTTGGGAGTTAAATCACTTTTGTTTCTGTTTATGCAGCCATAGCCACACATCCCCTGGCTGTGATTGACACAACCTGAATGAAAACAAATTAGTTTCACTTGTAATCCAATGTAACGAACTTTAAAAGTTTTTATCTCCTGATTTGTAAATTGAACTTTAATAATATACAAGAGGCTCCTGCTAGGTCTAGCAAGCTATTAACAGAGCAGAAGATGAGAATTTCTAAGTTAAACAGAATTTAAAATAAAGGAAGTGTAAACATTAGCTGACTCTTTACAGGAAGTGTTTAGAAAGGCTGTGCAAGTCACATGCAGGGAGGGGTGTCTAGGGTTATAGAAACAAAGTGATTTAAAGAATTGAGCAGTGAGACTGCAGGGGCATGATCTATACAGCAAAACCGCGTCATTAAGCTAAAGTTGTTCTGGTGACTATAGTGTCCCTTTAACATTGCTCATTGCTGACTATTTCCCATAATTCTCAGCTATGACATTGCTGTAAACATTGTCAACAACAAATGTTAGGAGTGTAGATTTTGCTATAAAATAAATAAAACAAAAACTTACACAGAACACTGAAATTTCCTTTCTCCTGATTTAAACCTTTGCTTCTTAATCTGCTGTTAACATAATATTTTTTTTATTTTTTACAATACAGTCTCACTAGAACTGAAATGATTAATTATATTATTTTCTAACAGGGAACCATGTTAAAAAGTACAAATTAAATTTAATTTACCTTTAACAAATGAAAGAAGAGACAGAATGCATGTTTCTTTCTGTGCAGACAGGGGTCGCTATAATACATTGCATGGAGTCATTCTGCAATCCAGGGCACACGTTTATTAAGCAGTGCTACATTGCAACGTAATAGAGTCCTTAATATTATGGGACTCAGAGCTCTCAACAGCTGCCGAAAGGTTTACCTCATGAACCCTTTGAATGCTGAAGTAGTATGCCGTGAGTCACATTCCTCTCCTTTGCAATACTCAATTAACTCTTAGAATGTTGGATTTGTGTGCAATGTGTTCCATTCCTGAATTTGAAATATACTCAGACGAACAGTTTTAACTTTGGTAATGAGTTTAATTTCTAAACAGAGATATGTGAGGAGTTGATTGTCATCTTGCAAAATTTAAGGAAACTTGAAATTTTGGAAAGTTTATTTTAGAAGTCACACCTTCCTCCAAGTTCGTCTCATTATAACCTAAACCAAGTTCCTCTTATAACCTATACCCATCTGATTGTCTTTTCCACCCCATAGTAACTCTTTTCTAAGTGCTCAGAATCTCTAGTGTACAGGTGATCCTCGAAAAATTAGAATATCGCGCAAAAGTTATTTTATTTCAGTAATGCAACGTAAAAGGGGAAACTAATATATGAGAGAGACGCATTACATGCAAAGCAAGATAGTTCAAGCCGTGATTTGTCATAAGTGCGATGATTATGGCGTACAGCTCATGAAAACCCCAAATCCACAATCTCAGTAAATTAGAATATTACATGCAATCAATAAAACAAGGAGTGTACATAGAACAATATCGGACCTCTGAAAAGTATAAGCATGCATATGGACTTGGTTTGGGCCCCTTTTGCAGCAATTACTGCCTCAATATTGCGTGGCATGGAAGCACTGCTGAGGTGTCATGGAAGACCAGGATGCTTCAAAAGCGGCCTTCAGCTCTTCTGCATTGTTCGGTCTCATGTCTCTCATCTTTCTCTTGGCAATGCCCCATAGATTCTCTATGGGGTTCAGGTCAGGCGAGTTTGCTGGCCAATCAGGCACAGTAATCCCACGGTCATTGAACCAGGCTTTGGTGCTTTTGGTAGTGTGGGCAGGTGCCAAGTCCTGCTGAAAATTAAGTCGGCATTCCCATAAAGCTCGGCTGCCTAGCAGGTAATTATTGCAGTTTATAAAAACTGCAATAATTACATGTTAAGGGTGATGGGACATTGCACCCAAACCACTTTAATGAGCTGAAGTGGCCTCACAGTATCCCAGAGATAATTAACTTAGCAAACCTTGACTCAATTATCTCCCAGACACAGAAGTGTCTGGGCAGGATCTGAATGTAGAGAATAGAGTCCTCATGCTGAGAATCTGTGCATAAAAATCTGAACTATAAAATTAGATGTACTCCCAGAACTATGTGTCATCTAATTACTGGGGGAGGTGAGCATGACAAGATTAAGGGAGGCTTATGTGACGTTGAGTGTGGCATGATTGGTCAATTCACTGCCATTTGGGAGTTAAATCACTTTTGTTTCTGTTTATGCAGCCATAGCCACACATCCCCTGGCTGTGATTGACACAACCTGAATGAAAACAAAATAGTTTCATTTGTAATCCAATGTAACGAACTTTAAAAGTTTTTATCTCCTGATTTGTAAATTGAACTTTAATACCATACAAGAGGCTCCTGCTAGGTCTAGCAAGCTATTAACAGAGCAGGATATGAGAAATTCTAAGTTAAACAGAATTTAAAATAAAGGAAGTGTAAACATTAGCTGACTCTTTACAGGAAGTGTTTAGAAAGGCTGTGCAAGTCACATGCAGGGAGGGGTGTCTAGGGTTATAGAAACAAAGCGATTTAAAGAATTGAGCAGTGAGACTGCAGGGGCATGATCTATACAGCAAAACCGTGTCATTAAGCTAAAGTTGTTCTGGTGACTATAGTGTCCCTTTAACATTGCTCATTGCTGACTATTTGAGTATAACAGAATTAATTAGGGTTAATATTATAGTGTGAGAGAAGGTGAGTGTGACCGGATTGTGGTGGTCAATGTTAGAGGGTAAGTGTGGCAGAGCGATGGGAGTTGAGTGTGGCATGGGTGAGTGTGACAGGTTGGGGAAGTTAATGTGAGTGTGACATGGTGAAGGGGGGTGACAGTGTGTGAGGGAGTGTGACAGTCTGTGTGCGTGCGGTGCATACACTGACAAACATGCAAATACACAGACACATTAACACACCTACAGATATACATGCAGATACATACCTGGACAGACATGAAAATATACAGACACACACTGACGGACATGCAGATACACAAGCACATAGTGACACACATTCAGATACACAGAATGACTCTTATACAGATACAAACACTGACACACACAGATACACTGGGACACACACTGACACACATCCAGATAAACATATAGACATACAGACACACATGCAGATACACATACAGACAGATATATTCACATACAGGCAAACAGATCAATACCCAGAAACACATACAAACAGATAAATACACAGTACGCATACAGACAAGCAGGTACACAGACACACATATAAAGAGATAAATACACAGACACATATACAGACAAACAGATAAATACACATGTACACATACAAACAGATACACATAGAGACAAGCAGATAAATCCACAGAAACACAGATACACATACAGACAAACAGATATACATACAAATATATAAATCCACAGACACACATACAAACAGATACACATAAAAACAAATACAGACAAAAAGAGAAACATGCTAAATGTACATATTTAGCCACCCTACCTTTCATGTGCAGGAGGGTGACTTCCCTATGGTCCAGTGACTGGCTGAGGCTGTCAGTCTTTCCATCCCTGACCCCTTCAGCTCCTGCTTCTTTTACTCCCGTGCGATCTATGTTAGCTGGGAGGAAGTGACTGGCTATCATTTCCTTTCAGTGCTGACATCGTCAGGGGACAGGTCAAACTGTTAAAGGGCATCAGGCCTGAACAGGCCCCTGAATACACATTGCCATTGGGTGACCCTAACTACATGGGTCACCAGATTGACACCAATGTCAGGTGGGCTGCAGTAGCGGGCTCAAGGAGCAGCTGCTTTGTGCCCCCCAGGAATAACTGGGCCCAGAGCTGCCCATTTTGCCCCACATTAAAGAAGTGTTATTCGGCAGCAGTGTAAACACTACCTATTTAAAGAAAAGGCAGCCTTTGCAATGCTAAAACTGCAGGGACATGCTATAGACACCAGAACCACTACATTAAGCTGAAGTGGTTCTGGAGACTATAGTGTCCCTTTAATATAATCTTTATATTTATAATATATCATATAATTTTATAGTTCTTGTGTATTCAATTTTTTTAAGAAATCACAACTACCTTTCTCACCCATTTCTGTGTGCCATCTTTAGGCACCTTTGGTGGTACTGTCTGTAATGTGATCGAATAAGTGATGGAAGCTCCCATGTCACAACCTTCTGGAGAGGCATAAAGGCTAGCCACTTGCCCACAGCCTGGTCCCAGGGCCCCTAAAAGGAGCTGTTGTCCCTGTGGGTAAGGGGTCCCGGACACAGTTTTACAACCAAATCCCTAAACGAAAGTTAGGTAAAATATTTATTTTAAAATGACAATATACATGAATTTAAAAAAAAATATTAAAAATATTAAACCCTTTATCTGCTGGAGGTAGACAGCATGGGAGTGGGAGACCAGATGCCCCTATAGTGTTAGGAATACACCTGTGTATTCCTAACACTATAGCTTCCCTTTTAAAGTAAGTGGATTAATCTAATAAAAGCAAGTATTAGGTTGCTAGAGTACGACCTGCCAATAATTGGGTAGATTGGCTGTCTATCTTCATTGGCATGCATCCCAAAGTTGACATGTCAGTTCAATGTTTCTTTAGGAAAGCTATTTTGCAGAGTCCTCAAAGAGCTCTCACATTGGAAATGGCAGTGTATGGTTGGATAGGGTCTGTACTGTGTGTGGATGGATAGAGCCTTTATTGTGTGGGTGGGTAACAGCTTTACTGTGGGGAATGAAGGAAGTACGGTGCTGATTTTCTCCTTGGGGTCCAGTGGGAATTTTCTTCATTGGATTCAGTGGGGATCTCCTCCATGGGGTCCAGTGGGGATCTCCTTTCTGTGGTTCAGTGGGGATTGTCTCCCTAGGGTCCAGTTGGGATTTTCTTCCTGGGCTTGAGTACTCTATGTAATGATGCACGGGTCAGAGTGACTGGATTGACTGAAATGCTAAAGCTTGATAATCTCAGCCTCCGATAGACTTTGATAATCATAGGCCTACCTCATGAATGTTGTAAATGGGATTTTCTTCACCATGGAAAGGATTCTACGATCATCCACCACTGTTGTTTTCTGTGGACATCCATGCCTTTTTGTGTTGCAGACCTCACCAATGCATTATTTTTCTCACAATGTACCAAACTGTTGATTTGACCACTCCTAATGTTCCTACTATCTCTCTAATGTTTTTTTTGTAGCCTAAGGATGGCCTGTTTCACTTGCATTGAATGTTCCTTTGACTCTTGTGGTTTAAGAGCAACAGCTTCCAAATGTGGATGCTGCACCTGTAATCAACTCCAGGTCTTTTACCTGATTAATCGATGAACAAATAACGAAGGTGTAGCCCACACCTGTCGATGAAACAGCTTTTCAGTCAACTGTAGAAAAAAATGTACACAATACAAAGAATAATGGCTTAAAAGTCAGTAAAAAAAATTGTAAACTTATTAGTAAAAAATGCATTTAAAATATATAAAAACCACAAAATACGCCTAGCTAAGCAAAAATAGGAGGCAATGTTAACTATCCTTACTCAGTAGAACTCCAACATATATGTTTCCATTTCAGGAACTATCTAAAGGAGAAACATGTGCCGGCTCAGGGACTGTCACAGATGCAGAAATGGACCTTCAACGCAATGGTCAGGCAAGGCGGAGCAACTTGCACACCAATGGTGCAAACATCCAAACAGGGGCCAGTGCGTCTGATAATTTATGACATGTCAGTTGAATCCAATAGTTTTAGTGGGTCGAGTAACAAAGGCAGCAACAAGATTATTAAGTTACTGTGCAAATTAAAGGGTAAAAAGAGATCATCAGAAAAAATGCTAAACCACCGACATTCACCAAAGGTCAGAACAGTCAGGACAGAACACTGCACATATCACGAAGCATAGCACAAACATCAGACACTTGTGTAGTGCATTTGCTACATTCACATTTAAAATCAAAGGTAGCAAGAAAAATAAAAGTGGGTAAATACATTAAAATATTTGACCCATCTAGAGAGACACACAGGAAAAAAGAAATAGATGAGGACGGCATGTGCAAGAGACAGCAAACATCAGGAATAGTTCAAATGTTTTAGAGTGAATTCTTCTTTCTACCTAGAGATCCATCCTCCAAACATACTCAAATACATAGATGCTACAGACTAACTTTAGTCAAGATACAAAGGGGACATGGTAACACTCTCTACCTGGATGATTTCTTGCTAATAGGCAAAGCCAGATCAGACCAATGGTAGTATTTGTTTGCATCCATGATCAAGCTAATGGGAATTCGGGATAAGAGGATAAGACACAAAGTCCATTAACACCGATACCATTCTTAGGAATAGAAATTAATACTGCATTCCAAGAATGTTTGTCTCAGGGAAAAAAATCAACAAAACAGTGTCATACTGCAATTAAGACACACTACATTAAAAAATATGCAATCATTATTAGGGATATTGAATTTACCAATAGGCCTATTCCTATAAGCAGAATATTCAATAGAATATTCAACAGAAAATGGAAGCATCTACAAGAGGCCTGACAAAACCTGGGTCAATGATAAAAGTAAGATCAGAAGTAAAGTCAGACCTGGAAGAATGGCTACAATTTCTCACAGAGTTATGGCCTTCTGGCAATTTTCAGTTCTGCTTTAAATCTGTGTACGGATGCTGCAGACCGCTACAGCTTCAGGGCCCTGTGCAATGGAAAATGGTGTTCCACACCATGGTTGCTTACTTGGAAGCAAAGCAGCTTAACTAATAACCTTGCTTGAGTTGCTCCCCATTGTCGGGGTGGTAGAATTATGGTGCCAGATACAAGCAAACAAAAATGTTACATTCTGGTGTGACAAACTAAGCATTGTCCACTGCAATTATAGACTCTGAGTATCTCCTACACCAGTGGTTAACCTCATAAGACAATTGGTTTTCAGCAATCAAGGTTTCAATGGGACAGGTTTTGTTTGAGGAAAAGGGTAATAAATGTCCTGAATTCGTTTGGCAGGTGGTACAATAGGGCCAGTTCCATTAAACCTAATTAAAAGCTTGTTAGCTCCACGCATCCTCATTGCATACAAGAGCTATTGGGAGGTCTGGTTTCACTTTGTAAAAAATGATTCAGTCTTAGTCCAACAAGCCACAACAGAGGATTTTATGAAGTGGGTTGAAGAACTTCCCCTGAAGGGAATAAGAGCCAGTGCAATAAAATCTTGAGTAGGAGCAGTATCATTCTTTTCCAAATTACACGGTATGCCAGGCAGAAGTAGGAATTTCTGGGTGAAGGCGGTAGTAAAAGGATGCCAAAGGTTATATGAACATAGGAATGATATAAGGGAGCCAATAACAATAAAAAGGGTTACAAGGCTGATCATGACCTTAAATTAGATATGCAATTTCGAGTATGAACATATATTATTTGTAATAGCCTTTTCCGTAGCGGACCATGCAGCACTAAGGGTTAGCAAACTGGTCACTATATCTAAATTGAATTTGGCTACAGGGCTAGATCATAGCAATAACTTGAGCAAAGGGGTAATTTCCATTCCAAAAGCTTGTCATTTGTCTTTGTTAAATTGGTTTTGAAAAAAAGGGAAGGATTTCAGAAAAAGGGAGGGCAAGGAATGGCTGTCTGGTATAGCAGGCATGTAAGGAAGTTTAGACTCTTAAGAAAAAAAAGTAAAAAGACAAGCTGATAGGTGACAATGGGGCTGGTAGTACATGTTTTAGCAATAGGCAGATCAGTGGCCTGTGGCCAAATCAGTTATATGGTAACACCACAAACTGACTTGCATTTTAATAATTTTCTGTCTCTTAAAGGGTTGGTTAAAGTTCAAAAACTATTTTAGCTTCATAAAGCAGTTTTAGTTTAGGAATTTTATTAAAGTTCCTGTTCTGTTAATGGAACTTTAATCGCAAACAGGAGACTACTGCAGGCTATTAACATAGCAGGAGACTAGAAATTATGAATTAAAAAGACCGTGTAATAAAGGAAGGTTAAACATTAGATTTCTCTTCATAGGAAATGTGTAGGGAGACTCTAGGTACATGCAGAGGAGGCTCTGCTAGGGCTCTATTAAGCTAAACTTGTTTTGGTGCTTATAGTGTACCTTTAAAGTTCTGTTGTACCCCTTGTAGACATCATGGAGCAGAATTCTTCTCTTATTTAACCACTCTTGTTTCTGAAGTCAATGTCTCTTGCAAACTTTACACACATACAATTTTGTCACAGCTATGGCGGAGTTCCTGGCCAGCGCAAGTAATGCTCGAGACAAGGCTTTAGGGAGTCGCAGCCTGCTAGGGCTGATGGCAGAAGGCAGGCTGTACGAACTCTGGAAAGACTGTTTACCTCTCTGTTGAGTAGTCACCCCAACAGCTGACAGGTGGTAAAATGCTGGCTGTGTTTAAAAGTTGGAAATAAAGCTGTGGCCGTTGCCCTTATCCAATACTCAGGTGTCATGTCCTTATTGGGGGTAATGGGTAGGTTATCTGGTCAGCAGTCATGTAACTCTTGTGGTTCTGCACAACTCAACATACATAGGGGGTAAAAATTAAATGTATTTTTTTTGTTTGTGTTAGGGGTCTATTAAAACAAATCTGATCATTTAAGTCTTGTCCAGATTTGTAGTTGGAGAAAACAATCGGGCAGTTTTTTCCCAGGATAAGTAAACTCAGTAGTTACCCTTCTTAAGCCCCAAACACAGCAGATCCATCAGGGGGCCCTGAAACATTTTATGAATAAAAGAGGGCCATGCTTTGTTCTTGGGTTTCGTTTTTTTTTGTTTTTTTAAAGTGCAGAGAAGTTGGGAACAATATTTTGTGATTGAGGGCAGTTAGGACATTTCGGAAAAGAACGGTTTCTGGTATTTTAGGTGGTTGCTGTTGGGGTATACTCTATGTATATGTTATATATTATTCTTGTATATTTATATGAACATATATTTTATATACATTTATTCAACTTTAAGTTGTTATTGATTATATTATATTTTATGTTTATAAATTATGCTGTGGCCTGTTCAGTGTAAAATAAATTTTGGTGGTTGTGTATTTAATGTGTGAGGTTACTAGGAATTTTCCCTTCTCGTGTGCTAGCATACCTACTTCATGAAGAACCCTACAGGAGATGCTGGAAGCTTCATCTGGATTTGCAAGGGAATACTACCTACCTAGTATATTTCTCTAGAAGTAACCTAAACACTTGCGTTTACTTGGCAGTCATTGGTTACTGAAAATGGCACGGCTCTTAGTAACAGATATTAAGAGTGTTATTTGAATGTTAACTCTTAACATCATGTTGTTGGGAAGTGAGTTCTATTATGACAGCGTAATGTTTAAAAATGTATCTTGTTTACCATAAATCTATTTTCTGTGTTAAACTAATACCTTCAAAATAAAAATTGTCAAAAAAGTACAGTTGTGTTCTTCCTGAATCCTGCTAGACTTGTATATTAACTACTAAAAAATGTGCAGTCAAAATGCTGAGTTTGAAATACAGAGGAACATTTTCCCAAGAAAATGCAGCATCATTTCTAATCGTGCTATTTTTAATATCAACATTAGTGCTTAGGGTGAACTAAGCATTTACAGGACAGCTGTCATTAACTATTTAGTTCTCATTTAAAAAAAAGTTTATTACATTTGATGAAACTTAATATATTTTTTTAAATGTGCACTGATTTTTTTTAATTTTTTTTTTTATCTGGCTGAGCAGCCATGTTGGGTCAAACACTACTGTCATTTGATCAACTGCTGCTCAACCTAGTTTGCTGTTGCAGTTTCACACAGAGCAGTCAAAGCAGCAGGCAAGTTAGGTTGAGCAGCAATTGGTCTGATAGCAGTAGGGTCTAAACCAATATGGCTGCTCAGGCAAAAAAAAGTGAAATTATAAAAAAAAAAAAATCAATATATATTATTCAAAAATAAAATCATTTAATTTAAATAAATGTCATAACCTTTAAAATAATGATAAGGGAAAATTTGAGTGTTGTACTTGAAGCTACAAGGTACTTAGAGCTTGGGTTGGTTAATTCTTTTTCATATTTGATAGGGAATCCACAGGTACTCAAAAGGCTGTAGATTGTATTCCCCACCATTCTTAAGTTTCACGTTACCTTTTGTTGCCCGGACCGTGACACAGTCCTTCTCATTTCCTCAGCAGTTCCAACGCCGCCAGCTGTAGTTCCCTCCCCCCCCTCTTTTATAATGTGGCGCGATGACGTCATGCCGCTAATGACGTCCCGGCCCCTTAAAACATTTGATTTTGACCGTTTTGGGGGGGTGACTATAGAAATAAAGCCACAGACTATAAAAAGGTCACTTAGGGTATGGATCATTGCACTGTTGTGGTCCTTGTTTACAGTTCCCAAGAGTGCATTATATTCTGTGGTTTTTTTTCTGGTATTTTGATCTTGGCTTTCCCTGAGTGACTAGGAACAGGGTTCAACCACATTCTGTAATCCTGTGACTCGGTTATTGGTTTTTGCTTTTTTGATTTCTGGCTTCCCTGCCTCGGCTTGTCCCTGACTATTCTAATTCCAACTATGTCTAACCCGGCCATTCAAAGGACTGGTACATGTTGTCTAATCTATTATCATATATACACTGCGTGTTGGGTCACTAGGTATTGTGACATCAAGCAGCTAAAGATTTTGCTGAGAATTGTGATTGCTCCAGTTATTATTAATTATTACTATTTATATAGGGATAAAATTTTCCGTAAATATACAATAGAAATATTTAACAAGTAAATAACAGACAATGATAATGTTGATGGACACAAGAGTACTTGCTTAAACAAACATAGTTACATAGTAATCTAGGTTGAAAAAAAACTCTTGTCCATCGGGTTCAACCCTTACAGGTAAAACACATTGTTTTATCACGTTTATCCAAAAGAAGGAAAAAAAAAAAGAACCAAAAAAACTGTTTGACGGTTTGGCCAATTATTATCAATTAAAGGGGGGAAGCAAATGTCAATCTGATTTCTCCTTGGATCAACAACACATCTTCACCATTATTTAGGGAGTAAACTGCTTTACATACATGCTTTATGGGTGTGTGTAAAGAATATGCATTGCTAAAACCCATGTTGTGATTACTATGCACATGTAACATTGCTGTAATAATATCTGACTATTTGTATGTATGATGGACTATTATGACACACATGATCTGAGGTGTGGCTGGTTTTATAAATAAATGGAAAATAACTTAGTGGCCTGAAGTCTTCAAAACTAGATCAGCCCTGAGGCCAATCTCAACCATTGAAAGAGGATTTATTGTTCGACAGAAAAAGTGCAATGGCTGTCTAATTATGACAGAATATCTCCAGTATATCTCCATACAATATGAAAGACATAACACTGCAAATTATGCTGTAAGGAGCTAACACTTGCACTTTTTAAAAAACATTTGTTATGTCCCCTACAGTTGAAATATACTTTTCTAGATTTCCTAGTTTACTTAATTAAGGAATTTTACAGACATGAGCAGGAGTAAATTCCACTCCTGACCCTTTTTCTAAGAAATGCAAAAACATATATTCGGAGAGCATAAAAACCAAGTTTTTCAAAAGTCAAAATAATAATGCTCCGTAACCATAATGCCTTGCACATGCTGCAATCTTCAGTGCTATCTTGAATGACAACCCAAATTATCATTATTCCGATCAGCACTAACATATTCAGCAGCACTGTACTGTAAGTGGTTGTGTAACAAGTTCAGGTATTCAGAGAAAAATAAGGTGAAACTCTACACACTGTATTGAGATAACAAGGTAATGGTGGTTCCTATGTTTTTAAACGGTGATCCCAATCAGAATACGCCATCTTTAACTACCAGGATATATTTTTATTGATACAGGCTGTGCCAGAACCTCTGACCTCAATCCCTTTATAGCCAGAACTGGCATCCACATGGAATGGACAAAGCCTTTGGATAAGGCTTGTTTAGTACTACATGAAAATATTACATATGTATCCCTGACACATGTCTATTAATAAGGCAGTTAAACAAAGATTTGCACCTCCTTTAGAAGACAGATTTTCTTCTCTGGGAAATAAAGACCTTGAAACCGACACATTCTAAACTGAGGCCAAGAAAAACATCTTTAAATGAAGAATTTCCTCCAAGCCCCCTCAATACTCCCCTCTCTTCTCAACAGTATTGGGATCACCCCCCACCAAACAGAAGTGGGGGAGGGCAAATGAAAACAATTTGGGACCCAACTATGAGTTGTTTAGCTCAATCCGCAGCAACATTCTATTGTATTAACCATGTCTATGCCTAAGTAAATTGTAAGTCACTCTACTGCATCATGAATCCCAGGACTCTGCAGTACTGACGGCGTCACTTGTATGGTAGGGGTTAAGAGTCATAAAAAAAGAACAGAAATAACTTCTAGGCTAATGGCAGTGTAATGAGAAACAAATGTTCAAACAGGGAAATACTTAGAAAAATAAAAAAGAGAGACAGGATGACAAAAAACAGAGAGCAAATACAGAGAATAAAGAGTGTGCACAGGGTACACAAGAGAGTGTTCTAGTAGACTGCTTGGATTTGTTTACATTTTATAGTAGATTTGTTAGGATTATATGCTAGTAATATTTACAGTGCCAAAATTACACCACTATGCGGCAACCTGTTCTTTAACAGTTCATTGCAAATGTTATAATGTCATCCTTTCCAACATACAGAAAAGAGATTTCACCTACAGCGGACTTGCCCAGATTGACCAAATAAAAAATATGCAAATCCAATAAATGAATTTACTCAACTGCCCAATTATCATATATTTCTATTTCTCATGCACGGTACACAGTGGTTGTATAACATGGCAGGGCACTATCTGTTCACCCAAAGTCTCCTGAGCCTAATTCTCTTAAACTCCAAAGGCAACATTCCCTAAACCCTACAGTCTAATTGTCCTAACCCTAATTCCCATGTACCTAAGGGAGAGAGGGTATACTGTGCAGTCTGATGCTCTGTACATGCTGATGGGTCAAATTCTCACTCTGGTTCTCATGGTTCACACATCAGTCACCGGACGTGGGCAAAGGAGGAGCAGGGGGTCTGTTCACTCCTTCGCAATGTTCCATAGATTTTGTCAGAGGTATATATGGTGAGAGTCATATATAAACTGAATATAACATGAGCAAAAATGGTTAAGGGCAATATTTAATGAAAACGGGGTTGGGAAAAGACAATATCTTCATAGAGGAATCATTTTACATCTTAGTTAAGACAATGAAAAACTTTTTTCAACAGTGGGTGAGGAATATGAAGATTTACAAGCACTAAAAAATGTTTTCTGCATTTTATCTTTACTAGACATAAAAAAGTGAGTTACGCAGTTAGATGCATGTATTAATCAACCACAAATGAAAAAATAAAAGTAAAAATAAATTGAGTGCAAAAAAATGGCAATAACGATTGTTCCACATAATTGTTCTTCTTTGACTTTAAACTGCCTTAAATCTGCATAAAAAATAATTACTGTGTGAATAGTAAAGAAAAAAAATGGACAAAAATATCACTGTTAAGAAATAACAGTGTAAGGTCAGCTGAGGGGCTAAAATTTTATAATTGTTATAATTTGTGAATATATTTGCACAGTCTTAAATTTACTAGCGACTTTCTATTTGATTGGCAGATTACTACTAGCTCTAAATCCAAAAAACGTATTTAATTTTATTACTTTAATTCTCTTTAGTACTTTTCAATGTAGAGCAAAAATATATATTTGTAATATTGATTGTTGGTAGGTAAAGTGTAGATAAGAAAAAAATGATTTTGGGTACGCAAAACTCAGAATTGCAGATTTTAGTGCGTTCGTCAATCCAAAGATATCCAGTTCCCTTCACTTATATTGGAACACTTGGTAAATATGAGCAAAGAAGGCTGAGGAAAAATTGTCTTCATTGTTTCACATTTCGAAATTTTGTTTAAAAAATACTATGCTCTCATGGATATCAAACAATTGCAAACACAACACACGTTTATCCCAAAAATATTTTTCATCAAAATCTTTGTGAAATGTATGTGTGGCACAATTATTGGCACCCCTGTGAATTTATATGAGAATAATATATTTGAAATATATCCCCATAGATATTTAAAAGAAATTTGAACACTTGGGTGACTAGGAACAGGTTTCAACCATGACTTCATATTTCACAGGGGTATAAATATCAGGTAACACATAGGCCAAATTCCCTTAGTCTTTCATAACAATGGTTAACACTAAGGAATATAGCTGTGTTGTGCAGCAAAAGGTTGCTGAGCTTCACAAAATGGTAAATTGCAATAAGAAAACAGCAAAACCATTTAATGTGTACTTCCAGCAACAGGGGGGTATTTAAGAAGTGATTCCAGTCAACTGGAAATGTAATGGATTAACTTGGAAGAGGACATGTGTCTCAACGCACTGTGAAGAGGATCGGTCAAATGAAGTTAGTTGCGACTTACAGTCAGAAAGTCTTCAAAACTACAATCCAATGTCACCTATGTTACCACAAGATGCTTGAAAGGATTTCTGTTCTCATCCAAAAACAAAGTCAAGCGTCTTCAGTTTGCCAGACACTAGCGGAACTTAAAAAGGGATCTGGTTGTATGGTCAGGTGAAATCAAAATATAGCTTTTTGGCACACACAGAGAGGTAGCCATATGGAAATGTACCACATGCCCATGCTTAAATATGCTGTTGGCTCTTTGAAGTTTTGGGGCTATTTTTCTGCTAGAGCACCTGGACATTTTGTTACATGGCATCATGGACTCAAATATCAACAGATATTGAAAAAAACAAACACCTGACTGCCTCTGCCAGAGAGCTTAAAATGAGCCATTGCTGGATCTTCCAGCAGGACAATGATCCAAAACATACATCAAAATCAACACAAAAATGGTTTACTGACAACAAAATCAAGGTCCTGCCATAGACGTCCCAGTCCCCTGACTTGAACCCCATAGAAAACATGTGGGGTGAACTGAAGCGGAGAGGCCACTAGTGTCGACCTCTAAATTTGAAGGATCTGGAAATATTATGTATGGAGGAATAGTCTCAGATCCTTTGTCATTTATTCTCCAACCTCATTAGGCATTACCGGAGAAGATTCAGAGCTGCTATCTTGGCTAAGGGAGGTAGCACAAATGCTTGACTACCAGGGTGCCAATAAATGTGCCACACATATATTATACAAAGATTTTTTATCTTTATTAGATAAATCTGTGTTGTATTTTTAATTGTTTGATATCCATTAGAGCAGTGTTTTTTTGTGTGTATTTTTTGAACAAAAGATCAACAGGTTAAACAATTAATAAAAAAAATTTGCAAAGCCTTCTTTGCGGTTATTACTTTGGGTGCCAATATTAGGGGAGGGAACTGTAAAAATGTAAGAATTAACATTAGGAATTATTTAATTGTAGGACTAGACAAAATAAACTGTAATATTATACAATACTAATTCCCAATTAATTTAAAAAAGATGATCACACTACTCTTGCACATGTATGGTATTAATGCATAGACATACAAGGCACTCAACATCATCATTTTAAAAAGTTATCTTTCTGTGCAATGGGAGTGTTCCATACATACTTTTAAACAGTGATAGTCATAGGATTGGAGTGAAAAAACAAGGAGAGCAATTCTCTTGAGACATCTATTGAAGAGAGGTAAGAGTTGGCTTATATCTTGGAATCGGAATGATTAATTTCTCCTTTTTGCTAAGTCTTCAGAACCTTCTTACTTTTGGAGGGTTTTTTTGTGTTTATTCTCTTTGTGCAATTGTACAACTCAACAATGACAAACTGACAAAAATGGGGCAATCAAACTTCAGAACTAGCAATTTTCTGACACCCCAAAAACACATTTTATACCCAGAGTGCCCCACTTTGCAAGCAACACAAAGTGGCAATCTTGTCCACAATATCCTAGTAAATTATCATGTTGTACTTCTCCTGGTAAACCCTATTTAACACTTTGTGTTTGTATGGAGAGAGCAGAGTGCTTGATTAGTGTCAACATGTTTTAGAAAAATATGAAACTTTCATGAAAAAACAAGGGTCACTTGAAACAAATTGGGTAGTTTTCAACATTGCCATAACTTTATGCTCTAGCTGTGGTTTTTATTTTATTTCCCCAAGATCAAGGCTTAAAAAAATCATGGACTGGTTTCCACATAGTGTCGGGAGGAAATAGCTAGATAGTGAAAAAAGTCAAACATTCCGAAATTAGCAAAACAATAATGATTTAACAAACTGTATTTCCTAAAATTTGGCAGCATTCACTTCCCATCTGATGTTTTGCTCTCTTCTTTTTTTTTCATGACCCAATTTGAGCATTTTTGAGGTTTTCTGTACTTGCAGATCATGCAGATCCTTCTGATTAGCCACAAATTAATTTCTAGTACTTTAAGAAAATCTTTCAGAGACCGAGAGAACCACATAACTCACAGCAAATTCTTCCTTCTCTTATTTTGCACTGAATATCACTGTGGGAAAGACTCACAAGAAAAATGTATTGAGAACATTTCCCAAAATACTCTTTATATTTTAGCGACAGAATCTAGAAAATACTGAACATTCTTGGGTGTTTCGTTGCTAGCTGCTTTATCATATGGAATGAAGAAATTATCCAGATGGTTCTAGTCTCTCTGTAACTTTGGTAAAGCAGAGGCTATAGAATGTGGATTGTGATGGCAGATAACAGCCAAATGGCCAATCTACCCTTGTCATTGTGAAATGTCATCTTCATTTCATTTTTTGTTCATCAACAAGCCTTATGCACATTCCAGGGATGCGTGAAACACTTTAGTGTAAAAAGAATATAAGAGACAAATGTGTATTCCTGATACTATAGTTGTACTAACCCATTTTACCCTCCCTTGTCCCCATTAAAAGGTGTAAAACTTACCTTTTTCCAATGCCACGTGGGTCCTGTCGTGGCTGGTCCCGGCCACGCTCTGCCTCCTTGGCTGAGATAATCTAAATTGCAAAGCATGGCTTCTAACTTTTGTAGCTGGCTTGTAAATTCAAAGCAAATTTGTTAAGCACTGGCTTAGGTTAATGGGTTACACCAGGCTTCCCCAAACTCCAGCCCTCCAGATGTTGCTGAACTACAACTCCCATGATTCTCAGCCTATCTATTTAATTCATAGAATCATGGGAGTTGTAGTTCAGCAACATCTGGAGGGCCGGAGTTTGAGGAAGCCCGGGTTACACTATTCTTGTTCTGATATGGTAAATTGTGCTAAAATATGACATTATTACAATTGTCTGCACAGAAAAATCAAAATAAAAAATAAATAAGACAATAATGGAACTATAAAAAATACAGTACTAAATTGCAGTACTTACAGCCTTAACTGCTTCCAGAAACTTTCCTCAAATTTATGCTTTCCTGTGGTACCCTTAAAAAAGGAATCTGGTCTCCACTGCTCTTCAATCTGTATATTGTATATATTTTGATACAGAGGCAGAACTAATGCAGAGAGGGTCTTGATGCAAGGAATTTGTTTAGACCTACCTGTAGTGCAAGGGTGGCCAAAAGGTAGATCCTTAACTATCGTACAACTCCCACAATGTTTTACCAGCTGGGGATCTACCATTTGCCCATCCTTGCAGTGTCTCTATGTTCAAATGTCCCCACCCTGGAGGCCTCCAAGCTACACCTAACATGGCGGACGTCACATCTACCCTGTGTTCCCACAGAGAGGCAGGTACTATACCTCAACACCTAGAAGCATTGTTTGATCCTTTCTGGTGGAAGCTAGGAGAAGGCATGAGCTCAGCTGCCTGAGATTGTGGAGACACCACCTGGACCGCCCCAAAGAGCCCCACACCCATGCTGCTCAGAATTCTTCATTAGAAGACCACCGTGCCTGAGTCAATGGAGGCCACATCAATATGCCACGAGTAAGTCATTGTGCAGACCAACTCCACCGCTGACCTCATCGAAGACTAGCAAATGGCTTATCAACGGAGAGGACAGCAGCTACAACTGCCAGATCAATGGCTGACACCTCAAGCTCCGACCCTGCTGCTCACCACTAAGTGGGCATTGATATTCCTGAAATAGGGATAGGCTGAACGCCATGGTGACTTCCTGCTCTCATGCTGTTATTCTCTATCATTGCATGTCCGACCTGTCTACTTAACGGTTTCTCCTACTATCCTTACTGCACATTCTCAAGCCTCAGATGTAAAAGCAGTCATATTGTTGAAAGCTAACACCCCTACTGTTTATATTGGGCCCACTTGTATGGTACAAAAACATTCATACCATGCCTAACTATACTGGGTTACCTTATAATTGCCAATAGATTTGAGCTTAGGCATGCAGAATAACCTTTTTATTTGTTTTATTTTTTTTAAAAAAGGTGCAGCCTTTCTTGAGAAGCCGTGTTTCAGTTAGATGTTTCTATATACACCATACGATAATATCACATGTCATTATTACTTTGCGTTTGTGTCACTCACTGCACTTCATAAATAAAGATTGTAAAAAAAAAAGGATTTTTTTTTTACAAATTTTACATATTTTAGCCACCCTCCTATTTCAATACCTTTTGGGTGCAAGATGGTGGCTTCCCTGGGGTCCACTGGCTGTAGCAGGTACTGGCTGAGGTAGGCAGCCACTAGAGCGGGAGTTAACTCTCAAAGGTAATTTTTGCAGTTTATCAAAAACACTGCATCCAGACCACTTCAATGAGCTGAAGTGGTCTGGGTGCCTATAGTGTCCCTTTAAAGAACGTTTGTTCAGAGACACAAACTTCATACTACAAAAGGAAATGGATGTGTGCTGGTCTGATAAGACACCTAACTGTGGAAAAAGACAAGTTTAAAACTGTATGCATCATGGAGGTGCACTTAAAAGGTGCACCTATTAACTTTAGGTTAGACCAGTGGTAGTCAACCCTTTTCTACCTACCACCCACTAATGCATCTTTCTTGATGGAAAAATTTCCTTACCGCCCACCAGTTTTCGTGCAAGTGCAGAATATTTTTTAGAAAGGAGGGTGTTTTAAAAAAAATACATGTACGTACATTTATCTTTTTATTTCTACTTTATGCATGTTTATAATGTTTTTAACTTTATGAAGTTTAATGAGAAAACAAAGTAAATTGAAATTACCTTTACTAGTGATTAACAAAATTCTTGAGGTTGATGCTGCGAGACTAAATATTTGATATCTGGTTCGATTTTCGTAAGGAACAAACGAAGGTCTCCTCTTTAGGGTACATTCAGACGATTGCTCTGTTTGCTCATAATATGATTTCTCATCTGTGCATCAGCTCCCCTCGTCTCCCTCCTCAATTCCCCTCCCCACCTTTTTTCCCACTTTTTTCTATTTTTTAACCTTCCTTATAGCAATGCCCAGTAGGAAGGCTGAGCTAGCTAGCCCACTTACTATTATTAGCCAACAACAATTCTCTCCTTTTTCTTTTTTCTCCTTTTTTACAAGTACTCTGCTCCTTCTTTCTCCTATTCTACAAGTACTCTGCTCCTTTTTTCTCCTTTTATACAAGTACTCTGCTCCTTCTTTCTCCTATTCTATGAGTACTCTGCTCCTTCTTTCTCCTTTTTACAAGTACTCTGCTCTTTCTTTCTCCTATTCTACAAATACTCTGCTCCTTCTTTCTTCTATTCTACAGGTACTCTGCTCACAGACAAACACATACACATACACACACAGACACACCCACTCACAGACACTTACAGACACACACACATATACTTACAGACACACACACATACACTTACAGACACACACACTCACAGACAAACACACACACAGACACTCACAGACACACCCACTCACAGACACTTACAGACACACACACATATACTTACAGACACACACACATACACTTACAGACACACACACTCACTCACAGACAAACACACACACATACACTTACAGACACACACTCACAGACAAACACACACATACGCTTACAGACACATACACTCACAGACAAACACACTCACACATACGCTTACAGAAACACACACACTCACTCACTCACTCACAGAGAAACACATACACACAGACAAACATACACACACTCACACATACACTTACAGACACACACACATATACTTACAGACACACACACATACACACATACACTTACACACACACAAATTAATAATATTAAATGTCCACCCAGCTTCCCTACCTGGAGAGCTGGTGTGGATCTGTCCTGGGGTCCAGTGGGGCTTCACTTCGGCAGGCGGCAGAGTTCTAATCCGAGGGAGCTTTAAGCTCTCTGCTCTGCTCCCTCGCGAGCTGTCTACTGATGCCAGGAGCCGGAATATGACCTCATATTCCGGCTCCCGCAGCATCAGCAAACATTGCGCGAGGGAGCAGAGCAGAGAGGTTAGAGCTCCCTCGCCGCCTCAGATTAGAACTCTGCCGCGCCGTGGGTCCAGAAGGTGGCCAGTCACTGAAATCTTGCTCCCCCAAGCCGCTCGCGCCCACCCACTCTAAAAAGGTGAAATCCTCTTAAAAAGAGGATTTAGCCGCCGAAATCCCTATGGCCCATCTGGAATCCTAAAACGCCCACTAGTGGGCGGTAGGGACCAGGATGATGACCCATGGGTTAGACCCTGGTGCTAAGGCAAATGTGTTACTCTTGTACTCTTGCACTCTTTTTTTTTTTAATTCTTTATTTTTGTCAAACAAGGACATAACAAAGTGATACATGTTCCAAGACGTCACTGTGCACATAGTACATCAACAAAGAATGTATTCATACATGACACCATATAGTGTACATATTACATCAACACAAAAATGCAGGCACACATGACACCACATAGTGCGACTCGGTCGAATTATGCATAATGACCGTAAATCTGTAATTCACCTCAACGTTTTACACATCCACTTTGTTTTTCGTGTGCTTACAAAACAAAATATTTTTTAGTTTTTTTTTTTTTAAATACAGATGAAAGACTGAGAGAAAGGAAAGTTAGTACAGAAAAGGTCTCTTAGCCCTGGCAGACCTTATTTTCGTGTCCTGGGGAGGTCACCGGACACTTTGCTAGACCCAGCTACGATGCTTACGTCTCCTAGGTAAGTAGCATTTACTCTTTTGTTTAGGTATTTAAACTTAGTAATAGATCACCAAAACTATCCTAGGGCCTTAAATCCCTTGGAAGGTATTTATACACGCC
The DNA here is from genome assembly GCA_933207985.1 of Pelobates cultripes. Classification (NCBI taxonomy): domain Eukaryota; kingdom Metazoa; phylum Chordata; class Amphibia; order Anura; family Pelobatidae; genus Pelobates; species Pelobates cultripes. The sequence continues at coordinate 213,850,649 of OW240914.1, read as the reverse complement.
ATCTCAGAGAGCGAGAAGAAGAAAAAGAAAGAAAATGGAGTATTGGTCGCCTGCCGGGGAGGGAGCTACGGTGCGGAGGGGGAAGTTGGGGGAGGGTAGGGGACGAAGAGGAGGAGGGAGGGGAGACGAGGAAGCAGACAAGGGTCGTATTCATTGGCTCCTCTTTATCACTCTCCACCAGTCCATGCCCATGTCCCACCTCAGTCCGTAAGGTCGCTAGAGAACTAGGGTTCCCATTTTCTCAAACTTTTGTACCGTGTTCCTCACTTGCACTGTCAGTTTGTTCATCAGGCAGTTGTCCCTAACTATATCAAGGACCTGCGGAACAGAAGGAACAGTAGGTTGTAGCCAGGCCTGGTCCACAGCCTGTCTGGTCGCTAGGGTGACTTTCTGCAGCAAGGTTTGTTCTGGTCCACCCATCTAATGGCCTATCCAAGAGGCACACTCATGAGGTTAGGGCCGGCTGTCTGTTAAAGAGGTTTTCCAAAACGTCTCCCACTGCGGTCCAGAGTGATATAATCTGGGGGGGATTTCCACCACATATGGAGGTATGTGTCTTTGAGGTCGCAGCCCCTCCAGCACAAGTCAGTTGGTGTTCGGTTCATGCGATAAAGTTTCACTGGAGTAGTATACCACCTAAACATAGTCTTATAGCATTACTCTTGAAATGCAATGCATAGAGAGGAAGCCGCAGCCGCCTCCCAGATATCTTGCCAGTCAATGCCCTCTAGCACCTCCCCTAAATCTGCTTCCCATTGGGAAATGTAATTTAGTTGCCCCCAGTCCCCTGTTTTCGTGCACAGATAGACATATAATAAAGTTATGAGGCCTCTTTGGGGAGTCTCATTCAGACACAGCCTTTCATAAACAGTCAATTGTTTGTGCACAGCTTCTTTCACGCATATCTGCTTTGCGTAATCCCTAATCTGTAAATATCGAAAAAAGTATCCCGGGTAAGCCTAGTATGGTTCTTGAGGGTGCCAAAGGACACTATCTGACCCCCTTCATATAGATGATAATATCTCTGGAGGCCTGACCGTTCTATATTTTGGAAGTCTCGGGCTTACATACCTGGAGGGAACGCTTGGTTTCTGAGTATCAGAGTGATAGGGGAGGGGGAGGAAGACAGGCCAAATTTAGATGCTGTTGCATCCCAGATTCGAAGGGAGTTAAGTATGGCCGGGCATGTAGACCATAATATCACTCTGCTCTCTCTAGGAACCCACATGTAGTAATGGGGGAGGTCCGCTCCTGTCATTAAGGACTCCAAACCGACCCATTTCCTAAAATCCACCGGTGCATGCCACATCACTATCTGTGTAAGCTTCGCAGCTAAATAAAAGTAGTAAAGGTGAGGTAGACCCAAACCACCCCTCATTCTAGGACAGTAGAGAACATTTCTGGAGACCCTGTGCCTCTTGTTCTGCCCTATAAATGAACCAATAGCGCTTTGAGGGGTGCTGTGGGTGGCTTCTTTGGGGGCTTAACCACCTCATTTATACCCCTTTCCTTTTTCCTTATCCCTGTGCATACCCGAGCTTTGTAGGTTAGCTGGAATATCTAACTAACCTTGGATCCTTTAAGCTTTGTGTACCTTAGCTCATCCAGCAGAGTTTATTATACACATATTTTTTCTTCTGTGTTTATTTGTCTATGTGCATGGTTGCATATATATCACATATACTCCCTTGACTCTCCCTTCTCCATTTTGTTACTATTTTTGTTTCACCTTAGGATAAAGGTCCTCTATGTGTTACTCTCCTAACCAGGACTTTTAGTCAATTTTCCCCTTTTTCTGTTTCTAGTGAGTTATTCCCACATCCAGGAGAATAAAAGTGGGTTCTTTTGGAGCTAACCAACTAGTCCCCAGACTTTTTGGGACTCATTGATTAGCTCCTATTTATTTATTTCATATAAACCATGTCTGAAGTCAACCGTTTCAACTCCCCAAACATAAGGCGTCGCTTCCTAGGTGCATTTAAGCCTTTAACGTTCAAAGATGTCATCTGTAATGTCATAGTAATCGACAAGTTAAAAAGCTAACATCTGTTTCGAAAAGGTGATTAGGTAAGGACATAGCTCCCAAACCCGCCACAGTCCCCACACCCGAGGACCCCCCCATCCCCTCCCACAGCGACCAGAAAAAGATATAGGAAAGAAGAAGAAGAAAACAAAAGAAAGTAGCACAAACCAGTCGTGCCAGACGTCTGGACTTACAAATTGCCAGACCTTGATTGGATGCAAGACTCAGCACCTCTAGCTCCGATATTTCATGCGGGAGGTGTTGAATCATAGAACGAGTCAAAATCACCACAATCCCACCGTAACAAGTAGAAATGTGCAATTCGTTTCGGTCCGAATTGTAATTCGGACATTCGGGTGCTTCCGAATGTCCGAATAGCAGAATTGCTGAAGTGCCGAAGTGCCGAATTGCCAAAATCCCGAAGTGCCAAAATTACCGAATTTCCGAAGTTTAGTAGTGCCGAAGTGCCGAATTGCTGAAGTGCCGAAGTTCCGAAGTTGCCGAAGTTCCGAGGTGTTTTCCCAGTGAAAAAAGAAGAATGTTACACTGTATACAATTTCAAATAAAAAGTATACAAACATAGCCAGGATTCAGCTGTAAGCATTTGCAACACTTACAACAATCAAGTAACATACATTCATATAAAATGTAAGTTACTTAGCCATTCTTGTAATGACAGGAATGAATAAGTAGATAACTCCCTAATTCCCACGGTATTAGGGAGCTATCTATTAAAAGGCTGAAAGACCTGAATTGGTCTTTCATCCAAATTTACTAATACTAAGTAAAGATTACTTAGTATTAGTAAAATATGCCCCTACTCGCTATACCGCGAGTAGGGGCATGTCTATTAAACAGTGAGTAGCCCCCCGGCCCCCACCCCTGAGCGGCGGGTGGGGGCCCTAAAGTAAAAAAGGGGGGGAAGACCTATTGTACTCCCCACCGGCCCCCACCCCTGAGCGGTGGGGGCCCTAAGTACAAATTGGGGGCGGACCTACCTGTCCCACGCTGTGTAATTTGACTCATAACTCTCTGATTGGTTACTTAATCCACCAATCAGAGAGTTATGAGTCAAATTACACAGCGTGGGAAAAGTCCAAAGAACTTTCCCACGCTGTGTAAAATGACACAGAGCACTCTGATTGGTGGATTTCAAACCAACCAATCAGAGTGCTGTGACAGGTAAATGTAGAGATTTACCTGTCAGTCTCTTCATTTACCTCTCAGAGCACTCTGATTGGATGGCTTAAACCCACCAATCAGAGTGCTCTGAGCCTAATTGCAGGGCAGGGCAAGGCTTTATAAGCCTTACCCCGCCCTGCAGAGCTCAGTCTGCGTGGAGCCCTCGCCGTGTGAAGATGGATAATTTTTTTCTTTTTTGCGCTCGTTTTTAGTTTTTTTGTTTATTTATTGTGTCGGTTATTATGGATTTTTATTTGGCCTTTTTTGGGGCTGAAAAAAGAAGATTTTTGAAGAAAGAAAACATCGAATGGTAAGTTTATTTTTATTTTTACAGGTACTTAGTTAAAGGTCCCCCTCATTATTTTTAGGGTGAGGGGGGTAGGTAGGGGTTTATTTTTTGGGGGAGGGGGTGACTAGGGGTTTGGGTGGGTGGGGGCCCTAAACAAGAATAAGGTGGGAGGACCTAATGTCCACCCCCCTGGCCCCCGCCCCTGAGCGGTGGGTGGGGGCCCTAAATACAAATTGGGTAGGGACCAGGGGAGAGGTCCCCCCCTTATTCTTGTTTAGGGCCCCCACCCGCCACTCAGGGGTGGGGGCCAGGGGGGAGGACATTAGGTCCCCCCACCTTATTCTTGTTTAGGGCCCACACCCACCGCTCAGGGGTGGGGGCCAGGGGGAGGACATTAGGTCCCCCTCTATTCTTGTTTAGGGCCCCCACCCACCGCTCAGGGGTGGGGGTCAGGGGGGAGGACAATAGGTCCCCCCTTATTCTTGTTTAGGGCCCCCATCCGCCGCTCAGGGGTGGGGGCCAGGGGGGAGGACATTAGGTCCCCCCCCTTATTCTTGTTTAGGGCCCCCACCCACCGCTAAGAGGTGGGGGCCCGGGGGAGGACATTAGGTCCCCCCCCTATTCTTGTTTATGGCCCCCACCCAACTCTCAGGGGTGGGGGCCAGGGGGGAGGACAATAGGTCCCCCCAATTTGTATTTAGGGCCCCCACCCACCACTCACAGGTGGGGGCCAGGGGGGAGGACATTAGTTCCCCCCCAATTTGTATTCAGGGCCCCCACTCACCGCTCAGGGGTGGGGGGCCAGGGGGGAGGACAATAGGTTCCCCCCTTATTCTTGTTTAGGGCCCCCACCCACCACTCAGGGGTGGGGGCCAGGAGGAGGACAATAGGTCCCCCCAATTTGTATTTAGGGGCCCCACCCGCTGCTCAGGGGTGGGAGCCAGGGGGAGGACATTAGGTCCCCCCCCAATTTGTATTTAGGGCCCCACCCACCACTCAGGGGTGGGGGCCAGGGGGGAGGACATTAGGTCCCACCCCCAATTTTTATTTAGGGCCCCTACTCACCGCTAAGGGGGGGGGCCTTTTTTTTTTTTTTTTTTAACAGTGAGCAGCCACAGGCTGTTTAATAGACATGCCCTTACTCACGGTATAGCGAGTAGGGGCAAAATTTACTAATACTAAGTCATTTTTACTTAGTATTCGTAAATTTGGCTGAAAGACCAATTTAGGTCGTTCAGCCTTTTGGTAGATAACTCCCTAATACCGTGGGAATTAGGGAGTTATCTACCAAGAGACTGCAAGAAAAAGTCCCGAAATGCCGTAGTTCCGAAGTGCCGAAGTTCCGAAGTTGACGGAGTGCCGAAGTTCCGAAGTGTCTAAGTTCCGAAGTTGCCGAAGTTCAGAAGTGGCGAAGTTCGCAAGTGCCAAAGTGCCGAAGTGTTCAAGTGCCGAAATGCCTAAGTTGCCGAAGTTCCGAATTGCCGAAGTCCCGAATTGCCGAAGTCCCGAATTTCGGAATGCTGAACCGTGCTGAATATTTTCCCCATGCACATGCGTAGTAACAAGTAATACCAACAATGTAACTTAATCCCCTTTTTAATTCCCCCCCCCCCTTTTTTTTAATTGTATCTTTTATGTATACTTGGATTTTTTTGGGGGGGGGGTTGGGGTAAGGGTTCTGAGGAGAAGATATGCTCATTGTCCACCCACCGTATTTCTTTCTGTGGGTGTGTTGTAAATACATTAGTGTTCTGGGGGGCTGAGGTAATAAGCCCCCTTCCCCGCTTGGAGCCATCTACCCCATTTCTGGAAAAACGAAAGTGTAGCGCCTGGGACCTAACTCGTTGGTTTGGGGTAAATATCCGCCTGATATTCCCAATCACACCTTAAGGGTCTAATTGGTCACTGTCATCCCTCCTAGGCCTCCCCTCATGGTGCTACCTACGCATGTCTCAAAACCCTGGATAAACCAAAATCAAGAAGCAGCATTTTAGTATTGTGGAGATCACCTGCTGTACAATGTGGTTACCCCTATAGGAGACCTCAAACTTTTGGTTATTTATCGGCTTCCCCCGTCCCCCACTTTGTTATACGAACATAATTGGAAAACATATTGACATCCAAACAGTGCATGTAAAGAGAGTAAATCAAAATATTAAGTCCCCCCCCTTTTTTTGTTTTTGTTATTTATCCCCCCCTCCCTTTTTTTTGTGTGCGTTTTTGGGGGGTTTCGTTATGTCTGCCCCATTCATGGGCATCCGCAGGATTTTTCCAGAGGGGGGAGATAATTGTAATGACATCCATGCTTGGTCCCTTTTTGACCGTGTCATGAAATGGAAGGGGCACATTCATTATCTCATAAAGCCAGGGTGAATAGCGTTTTCACAATTATGGTGTCAGGAATACATGTTTGTATTCTTGACACTATTGTGTTCCTTTCAGCAAATTAAAGGAACCTTCTGGTCACCATAACAACTTAATCTAAATGAAAATGCTATGATGGCAGGAAGCCCCTAGGTGCTCTTTTTCCTTTAAGAGGTTAAACTGCCCTCAAATGGTTTAACCCAAAAGGCTTCCTCCAGCTCAAGATTTTCAGGTCACTCAGTGGTATTCAGCTTCTGAAAGAGAGTGTCAGGAAGTGCAAATTGAGGTCAGGCATGGGTGCTGCAGATTGGCTTTACTTTTTATGAATGGGAAGCTACTGATTGGTAGCCAATCAGCGGCACACCTACCCAGTGGCATTCTGTGCTTCCTGACACTCAGTAAATAAAAGTGAACACATTAACACTAATATTTTTTTATTTTTTTTACCTGGGGAGATGAGAAGGTCCAAAGTTTCCCTGCCAGGCCCAGGTACCAAAGCCTTATGATGTGGTGTCCAGAATAAAGTGGAGTGATCACTTCACTTGTCCTTCCTGCTCCAATCTCCTTTTCTTCTCCTTCATTTGACACAGTCTTCTCTTTCTTCTGACATTGTCTTCTCTCCTCCTTGGATCCTTCTGCTCCTTTACCTTTCTGCTACTTTCTGCTTCTTTTGCGCCCTTCTGCTCCTTTCTCTTTCTGATCCCTTCCTGCTCACTGCAGACCCATTCTGCTCCTTCTCATACTTTACCTTTGTTCGCCTTCTGATTCTTTCTGCTCCTTTACCTTTGTGCTCCTTCTGTCCCTTCCAGCTCCTTGCTGCCCCTTCCTGCTCCTTGCAGACCCTTCCTTTTCCTTGCAGATCCTTCCTTCTCCATGCAGACCCTTGATCCTTCTTGTTGACCGTTCCTGCTTTTTGCTGACCCTTCCTGCTCCTTGCTTACTCTTCCTGCTCATTCTGCTCCTTATCCTACGTTACCTTTGTGCTCCTTCTGCCCCTTCCATTGCTGACCCTTTCTGCTCCTTGATGTCCCTTTGTGCTTATTTCTGTTCCTTCTCTTTTCTGCTCCTTCTCCTACTTTACCTTTGTGCTCCTTATGTCCATTCCTTCTCCTTGCTGCCATCTCCACCTCCTTGCTGACCCTTTCTGCTCCATGCTACCCCATTCTGCACCTTCTCCTCCTTTACCGTTGTGCTCCTGCTGCCCCTTTCTGCTCCTTGCTGCCCCTTCCTGCTTCTTCTCCTACTTTACCTTTGTGCTCCATCTGATTCTTTCTGCTCCTTCACTTTTGTACTCCTGTCTTTTCCTGCTTCTGCTGCCCCTTTCTGCACCTTACTGATCCTTCCTGCTCATTTCTATTCCTTTTTGCATTTTCTTCTACTTTACCTTTGTGCTCCTTGCTGCCCCTTGAAGCCAATTCTCCTACTTTACCTTTCTGCTCCTTCTGATTATTTCTGCTCCTTTACCTTTGTGCTCATTCTGTCCCTTTCTGCTCATTGTAGATCCTTCCTGCACCTTGCTGCCCCTTTATGCTCATTCTTCTGCTTTACCTTTGTGCTCCTTCTGATTCTTTCTACTCCTTAACTTTTGTGCTCCTTCTGTCCCTTTCTGCTCATTGCAGACCCTTCCTGCTCCTTGCTGCCCCTTTCTGCTCCTTGCTGACCCCTCCTGCTCATTTCTATTTCTTTCTACTCCTTCTCCTACTTTACCTTTTCGCTCCTTGCTGCCCCTCCAGCTCCTTGCTGGCCCTTTCTGTTCCTTCTCCTACTTTACCTTCATGCTCTGTAACGGTACCCCGGGCACAAAAGGGTTAAACCGCCATTTAGAAGATCTTCCCCATCCAGAGACACAGGCACAGCTACTGCAGAACACCAAACTCCCGAACTGGATACAAGGGAATTCTCCAAACTCTCGAACTGTATACAAAGTAGCACTCCAAACTCCCGAACTGGAAGCTCACGAATAGCTGCTAACAGACGAACAGGAAAAGCACCCAAGCGGCTTACACTCCTGGCAGTCTCTAACAGCAGGCAGTAAATCCCCCCCCAAAGACGAGACAGAGCTCCGTGTTGAGGGTCAAGCAGTGGTCTGATTTATTCAGGGCTACCTGCCAAGTATTTATGCAGGTCTCCCACCTGGTGGACACTCCCCTAGGGGACCAGATGGGAGACTGTAACACAGACAGACATGTATCACATTCAGACACAGAAGTAAAACATCCCCACAATGCATCCTAATTTCCCTCCCTCTATCCTGGAGATAATTGGAAAGTAATCCAATTATCTCCCAGGACAAAGGGAAAACTCCATTATACATGTGGGGACAAAAAGACAGTAAAATACTTTAAAATATACAAAGTTACATTTAATACATAAAATACAGACATGTCACATATCCCCAGATAGCTGGGATCTGAGCGCACATAACTACCAAAGAGCGCTCAGATCCTATTCACACAGTTCAATTGCAATGGAGCCAAAGTCTTTAATTACACGAATAGGCTCCATGGCATAGCTATCTGGGTTAAAGCATTCACATAAAACAAGTCCCGAATGATCAGGTGTTCGGTTAAATAGCCACGAATAGAAGCAGGGAAGGCTGGAGGCTCAGCGGTGCCTGCACGTAAAAGTGTCTACTTTTAGTGCACGGATTCCGGGCTGAGCACCGCTGGCCGTCCGGGGAGTTCCATAATACCACCACCAAGCAGCCTCTAAGTGTAACCACGGCCAGTAATAGTCAATTAAGCTGCGGTTAAACGCAGCTACTGGGTGGTCAATTGACTGCACACGCCAGCTTCAGGGAGGTGAATTGAAGGCACACGCCAGCTTCCCGGTGGTCGCACCTTCGGTATTTTGTTAGGTAGTGTGAGCGTAAAAGTGGAATTGTGCTTGATGGAAGATACATCAGGCCTGATTTGTTAAACAGCAACCTGAGAATTTTCAGTTAAATGCCCCAGGGAGAGATGTTAGAGTTTGCAATCTACATTGCTAAGGTTCTGCAAAACATGGTATGGGTCCCTGGGGCGGAGTATTTGGAGAGCAGGGTGGGCCAATGCTCCAACAGCATTAGTTGCTGTGTAACAGACCACTATTTGGATCTGACTTACGAGTTAGTTAATTGGCACTCACCTGTAGCCAGTCAATTAGTAGACAGGCCTTTAAAAGAAGAGGGCAGCCTGCTGCAGAGTGAGGGAGAAAAAGACAGCTAGGAGAGATTGTGTTTATTGCAAAGACATTTCTTTTGTTTGGAAAATTGGTAAGTGGGAAAGCCACCCAATTGCAGATAGCAATTACTGTCTAGTAAGAGCTCAAGTAAGAGCAAGGGATTTTGTTTGTTTTGTTATTATTTAAAGCACCTGTTTTCTTACTGAATAAAAAGGAAAACCGAGCTGAATGTGTCCTGGACTTTGTATACCCTAGAAGGCTGTGGTTAATGCAAGATCTGTGACAATCCTACCTGTAAAAGAGGTGGTTTGTTACAGTAGATAAAATCTACCGAACGCCCTGGCAGAAAGGCATGCATAAGCCTTTCTGCAGGGAAAATAAAGTTAAAAGTCCGGTCCATAGTCTAAAGGGAGCAGGCAGGCAACCAGGCTCCTCCAATGCAATGTGGCGAGATTGCTCTCGTCACATGCTCCTTTTGTCCCTTCCTGCTCCTTGCTGACCTTTCCTGCTCCTTGCTGCCACTTCCTGCTCCTTGCTGTCATTTCTTGCTTCATGCTGCCCCTTCCTGCTCCTTCTCCTACTTTACCTTTGTGCTCCTTGCTTTCCCTTCTAGCTCCTTGTTGCCCCTTTCTGCTCTCTGATGTCCATTCCTGCTCATTTCTGTTCCTTCTCTGTAACGGCACCCTCAGCATTAAAGGGTTAAACCACCGTTTAGAAGATCTTCCCCTTCCAGAGATACAGGCACAGCTACTGTAGAACACCAAACTCCCGAACTGGAACCTCACGAATAGCTGCTAGCAGACGAATAGGAAAAGCACCCAAGCGGCTTACACTCCTAGCAATCAGTCTCTATCAGCATACAGTAAATCCCCCCAAGAACGAGACAGAGCTCCGTGTTGAGGATCAAGCAGTGGTCTGTTTTAATGAGGGCTACCTGCCCAGTATTTATGCAGGTCTCCCACCTGGTGGACACTCCCCTAGGGGACCAAATGGGAGACTGGGACACAAATAGTACAATGACCAATCACAGGCAGACATGGTTAAAACACTCCCCCAATACATTAAAATCCCTCCCCTCTATCCTGGAGATAATTGGGAAGTAATCCAATTATCTCCAAGGACAGTGGCAAAACTCCATTACCCACATGGTTACAGTAAAACACTAAAACACAATAAAATACACAGTATTACATTTATCACACAAAATATATACTTGCAACTCATCTCCAGATAGCTGGGATCCGATCGCACAAAAGTACCGAATAGCGCTCAGATCCTATGCACACAGTCCAGTTGCCGTGGAGTTAAAGTGTTCACAAAGTCTGTTCTCCATACGAATAGACTTCACGGGATGGCTATCTGGGGTAATGCTGTTCATACGGTTTAAACTACCGAATGAACAGGCATTCGGTTAACTGACCGAATGCAGAAGCAAGGAGGCTGACGGCTCAGCAGTGTTTGCGTAAATAAGTGTCCGTTTACAGTTCCACAGTTTGGGCGCTGAACACCGCTGGCCGTTCGGGACTTTAAAATGGCCGCCGCCATGTGTTCGGCAGCCGAACAAAGGCCACCCGGCATTCGTCAATTAAGCTGCGGTTAACCGCAGCTTCTGGGAGGTTAATTGCCGACACACTCCAGCTCCCAGGTGGTCCAGTCATTCGTGCGTTAGTTCGGTAGACTGAATCTACCGACCGCCGGGCAGAAAGGCACGAATAAGCCTTTTCTGCAGGGGAAAAGAAGTCTTTTAACATGGGGCCATAATCCAAAGGCAACAGACGAGCAACCAGGCTTCTCCAATGCAATGTGGTGAGATTGGTCTCGTCACATCTCTCCCCTTTTCCAAACAGACTAACAGGGTATCTGACCTCCTGCCGGTCAGTGCCCTTGTTAGTCCAGCAGCCCACCCACAACCACAATCAGTAATACAGCCCACCCACAATACATGATTACTACATCTGGGTAGAGGAGAACTTTGTCCATGTCAAGGTGCCTCACCACGGCTGTGTGGGTGACTGGTAAGCTGACTTGGTGGGTTGCTGAGTGGGCAGAGACCAGCGGTACTCTGCCCTGGTGCCAGCGCTACCACGGGAGTAGCATGGTTGGAGCCTGGTTGTTGGAGGGGGAGACCGACTGTCTCCCCTTTGGATACACAGGTCTGCTGCTGGAGGGGGAGACCGACTGTCTCCCCTTTAGATACACAGCTCCGCTGCTGAAGGGGGAGACCGACTGTCTCCCCTTTGGCTAAACAGCCCTGTTGCTGGAGGACAGGACCGACCTTCTCTGCCCCCGGTAGCTCAGCCTGCCACTGGGGAATCGAGACTGGGATTCCAATTCCCTGTACATTGCTCTGCCGCTGGGGAATGGAGACTGGGCTCCCAAATCCCTGTACATTGCTCTGCAGCTGGGGAATGGAGACTGGGCTCCCAATTCCCTGTACATTGCTCTGCCGCTGGGGAATGGAGACTGGGCTCCCAATTCCCTGCAAATCACACTGCTGCTGGGGAATGGAGAGTGGGCTCCCAATTCCCTGCAGTACCTGTCGCTGGAGTTCCTCCCAACGTGACAGCTGACCTTTTCTTTCTGCCCGGTATTGCAGATTCTTGAACACTAGTTCCTCATAAGCTGCACCGATTTCTCCGGTGGATTGGGTCCATAGTACTTCAGCCGCAATCCCATCATATTGTCAAACTCTTTCATAGAGTAGCTGTACGCCACTGCTGGTTCCATCCTGGTGCTGTCAGGGCTGCTGTACTGGGACATGCGATGCCCTCAAATTGTAAAATCCATGAAATGGTGTCTCCTGTAGCTGTCCTTATGGCTGTAGGAACGATCCCACTGCTGCCACCAATTGTAACGGCACCCTCAGCATCAAATAGTCAAAGCCGCCGTTTAGTTAATCATCCCCTCTCGCAATAACGCAAACTTCATTAGTATGGACTCCAATCGTATGAACTGCAAGCAGGGAAATGCGCCAACCTCCCGAACAGGACCTGTACAGGTACTCCAACTCGCGAACGGTAAACCCACGAATCGCTGCTAACAGCCGAATCAATATATCCTCCAAGCGGCTTACACTTCCATCAATCAGTCGCTATTCGTGTGTAGTAATTCCCCCCAATAATGAGACCAAGCTCCCCATTGAGGGTAAAACAAGAACTGGGTATTTATGCAGGTCTCCCACTTGGTGGACACTCCCCTAGGGGACCAAATGGGAGACTGTAATGGCAGACAGACATATAGCATGTTAGGGCACACAGGCACATAATATTCCCAGCACGCATCATGGTTTCCTCCCCTCTGCCATGGAGATAATTGAGAAGTAATTCAATTATCTCCCAGGACAGAGGCAAATCGCCATTTTAGATGAAACATAAAAATAAATAATTACACAACTACCGAACATATTCCATTCGTGCAACATATCCCCAGATAGCCTGGATCTGAGTGCATATTCTTAGCGAATAGCGCTCAGATCCCATACGCACAGTTCAATCGCCATGGAGTCAAAGTCTTTTACAGTCTTTCAGTATGCGATTGACTCCATGGGAAGGCTATCTGGGTTAAGTCCATTCGTGTAATCCAAACTCCTGAACGGCCGGTGTTCGCATGCCTTTGTCGACTGAGAAGGGCGGTCTGTGGTTTTAGCGTTGTTCGGCAGAAAAAGTGTCTGTTTTTAGTTCCATAGAATCTGTGCCAAACACCGCTGGTCTTTCGCATGGTTTAAAATGGCCGCCACCTCGTGGTCGACATACGAACGACGACCACCCTGTATTCGGTTATAATTAAGAGGTGTCTGCGGTTAACCACAACGTTCTAATTGGGATCAAGAGGTTAACCAGCAGCACACTTCTCTTCTGGGTGGCCGTCCGTTCGGTAAGTTAATTCAGTAAAAAAGTCAAATAAACGAACAGGGGCATACGGACAAGTAATTCCACGAAAAGAGGCAAAACAGACCAACCAGCAATCTTAGTCTATACAGATGGATCTGTCACATTCTCCTTTCTGCTCCTTTTCTTACTTTACCTTCCTGCTCCTTGCTGACCCTTCCTGTAGGCTGTCTCCCCCAACCCTCACTTACTTGATCTATAGGCTGTCTCTTCCCCCATCCCTCACTTACCTGATCTGTAAGTGGATCCCCCATCCCTCACTTACCTGATCTGTAGGCTGCCCCCCATCCCTCACTAACCTGATCTGTAGGCTGTCTCTGCAGTTTGGGAGTTGCTGGCTGCACTCTGTGCTGCTCCCCTGCAAATTTATTTAGGAGAGAGAAGCAGGGATGTAGTTTCCTATCCCTGCCTCTCTCCACACACACTGCGCCACCTACTGGCCGGCGCCGGTATTGCACTGTATTTTCAATCACAAAAAATAGTAGAACAAGCTGAAAAATCTGGGGAGGAGGGGAGGGCAAGTGCCCCCCTTCCACCCTGCGGACGCCCATGGCCCCATGGGCAACATTTAACATATAATTAAAATTTTTGTGTATCCCACCCGACCCAGGATGGATCAACCCGCAAACCCCTGAGCATACTGTGGGGCCAATCCTGACATCTCACCACCATAATTGGAGAATAGGTAGAGCTTCCATATACTTGCTGATAGAAGAGGTGACAGGCCAACCCCCGATCCCCAATAATTGCACAACCCCTACCAGAACCACTGTATGCGAGAGTTACCCTCCTGGGTCTGCGGGAATAACTTGCCTCCACAGGGTGACCCAGCTCTCACCAGGAAAGAGCCAAGGCCAAGGCCCAATTTTCAAATAGCGCACCAAACCAGCCCATGTGCCAGGACATCCACTCCCAAGCAGCTTCTCCAGGGGCAGAGGGGATAACACACCATGCACCCTCCAAGTGAATACAGCCCCGGTGCCAAAAGACCATGCCCTCATTCAAAAGCCCCTCCACCCAAAGGCTTCTTTATCCACCCCCTCCCCCCCTAGAGGAAGAGGCCCCTCCATGCCAAGCTACTCAACTGAAAAAAAGGACACCTTCTTCGGCCCGCTGCTGCCATTCATTCTCCGGCCTGGAGCCACTCTCTGGAGAGTTGCGGCAGATCAGCTGTGTCTGTTCCCATGGCTGGAAGTGTGGTCGGCACCTGGAGCCCCAAGGTACCGAGGAATGCTGCGGGGTCACCCCCCGAGTGCAATGTGAGTGGATGGCCATCCATATAAACCAGCAATTTGAAGTGGTAACCCCAGGCATACCTCATTTTTGCCTGGCAGAGCACCTCCATGAACGGTCTCCACTCCCTTCTTCACTGCAAGGTAATGGGAGCCAGATCCAGGTAAAAAGAGAGAGTTGCGCATCATGGATGATGGGGCTTTCCCACACCCTCGGCATTACCACCTCTTTCATAGCGAAGTGCAGGAACCGCACAATGACATCTCTACAGGTGTTCTGTTCTGGCTCCCTGGATCGGAGCGCTCGGTGAGCCCTCTCCACATGCCACTGATCCTGTGGGATTCCCAGGAGTAATTGCTGTAAGATGCGCACCACGAGGTCCGCCAAGGGCCCTTCTCCTGTTCGCTCCGGAAGGCCGCAGATGCGCACATTGTTGCATCTGGACATGTTTCCCATATCTTCCAGAGCTAATTCAGCAGCTTGTACCCTACTAGTTATGTAGTTAAGTCGGGTAATCGCCACATTGTGTGCCTCCGTCGTGACCTCAAGTCGGTGCTCCACTCTGGCTGTTCTTGTGCCCTGGGCCTGAATCTCCCCCTTCAGGATGCCCATGGACCGCACAATCTTGCACTAGGCAAGTCTTTGTTCAGAGTCGACAGGATCCGGGTCGTGTCCAGCTGGGTTGGTTCTTCCACCGCGGTGGCCTCGGCCGACTGTGGTGCTTGTGAGCCGGTCGGGTGGGCTCGTGAGGCCGCAAGTAAGTCAGCCTCCCTTTGCCCCCTGGTCTGGAAGTTTCTTCTGGTGTTTCTTGCTAGGGCGTTTATCCATTTCTAGGGGGAAATGAGGTGATTTGTCGGTATTAAAAGTTACTTTTGTAGCTTATGTCGGCTTTTTTGGAATGGAGCCTCAAGCAAGCACGTCCAGCTCGCTCCTCGGTCAGACCACGCCCCCCCGTACTCTTGTACTCTTGAGAAAAAATAATCCACTGAAATCCTGCCCTGGTTTTAATGTTTGCTCAACATTTACATGATCTGTTCACTGGTTGCTCATGCTGTGGAAAGAGAACCTTTGACTGCTGGGGTACAGGTTGATTTGAGCATGCCAAATTGCCACAATAGTTTCTGACACTGCTGACCTATCTTGCCCTGCCAAATTAACAAACGATGCATGTTTTGGTTAGGTAGCACACAAAGGGACAGTGGCATAAGGAGGTGCAGCACATTAGGGTGTAATTTTTTTTATTTTTTATTAAAGGGGCAAACATTCTTTAATATCTAAGCACAAAAATGTTTACATTATCTCAAAGAAACATAAACATAATTAAAATAGCTGTAATGGTTATGGTGCCAGTACCGTTTCTTTAAAAAAAAAAAAACATGTGCTGCAGACAAATGCAAGCATATAACAGTGCAGTTTTGATTCCACTTTTTATTTTTTTATATACTATTTTTTTATATACTGAAAACACTCTCCAGGAGATTTTAAAATAACAGGACCAATGCATTATTTCTTGTAATTTTTTTTATCAGTAAAAATAATTGCATATAGGAAAACATATGGATACATGATATAAATCTAAATATATTGTAACATGTCATCAGTTTATCATCCATCTATGTGTTGATCCTTTGCCAAATATTGCTTATTGCTATACAGTGCCTGTTGTACATTTAGTCAGAAACACATTCTTTAAGTCTTTCCATTTCTTGGCGTGATGGGTCATGGTGCCTATCTACTAAGCAGTGAGCTGTGGTTTCCTGGGAATTTATTAATGCTTAATTGGGCAAGGTGAAATTATTGTTTTTTTTTTATTCTGTCAAGCTTGGAATTTCTTCCAGTTCTTTTATATTGGCCAGAATCAGAAGTCATAACAATGTGTGTTAGTTGTATTTCTATCTGGATTAATAGCCACTAGCGACAGCTAAAGGAATCATGCTTTGTCACACTTATTGCAGGATATGGTCCATGGAGGCTCCTCAGTCTAGTGGAAGCATTCATGAGAGTACACCACTGACACGGCTCCTGGCAGATGAAGGCGATAAAGAAAGAAGATTGCGATGCCTACAAAAGACAATTTCAGGTGAGTATAGTATCCTTCTGCTGCACCCAAGGCAATTGAACCAAGTGGGTGTAGCGGTTAGCACCAGGCGACCCTACAAATATACTGTTTTTACCTGCATTCCTGTATCTGCTGTATTTTCTATGTATTAAAAAGAATTGTATTCCTCTGGTTGTTCGGTAGTTTCATTCCCTTAGTTTATTCGAATGAAACTACCGAACAACCAGACCTCCCCTGTGTGAAGTGTGTCCTCAATTACCCATTGCAACATTGTTGCGAACGGGTAATTGAATCGTAAGTAGCCGTCCTTTGTTCTCGGGGGTGGCCGCCATTCGACAAACGAACACGTGGCGGCGGCCATTTTAAAACTCCCGAACAGCGGTGTTTTGCCGTCGAGTGTCTGGAACTAAAATCGGACACTCGAGTAGGCGAACACCGCTGAGACCTCCACAGCCCTGGTCCGTTCGGTTCCAAACTACCGAACGGCCCCTCGTTCGGTAGATAGAAAATACCGAACGAGGGGATTCAGGCGAACCCTCCCTAGCCTCTATAGCTAGAGGCTTTCGTGTATTTTGTTCCCTTATGCCAGGACCGACCGCAGGGCCCATTCGCATGGAACCTATTCGGCTATCTCAGTTAGTGCGGTCGGTCATTTTATTCCCTCCATACATTTCCCGAACCCCTGGTCTGATCTGGGTGATTTTTGGATATGTTGTTCACCCAGATCAGGGGTATCCGGGGATGTAGGATTTAAAGAGGTACCCCTACGTTTAGGGGTACATCCAGAAACGGGGGGAATTGGTGTACTGGATAAGGGGATTATGATGCTGGCTGAGGGGAGGAGATGGGTGGGAGGTTACCAGGACAGGATTGGCTACTGTAATAATTACTGTAAATCCCTCCCTTGCATGGGAGCATGCTTTATAAGGAGACTGTGATTAAAGGCTTGTCAGTTATGCTCCTGAAACTGTGTGTCGTCCAGTTATTGGGATTGCTGTTGGGATATTGCTGTATTTTACCTGCTGGAAACCTTGCCTGTGGATTTACTATTTACTTGTTCCTGAGTCCCACTTGGATTATAAGCGGAGATACCCTGGGTAATATTGCATCTCCGCTACAGTGGGGATATCCTATCACTATTATGGGTCTTTGCAAAATACGCAAACAGGGGACAAAGCCCTTTAATTTGGTACAAATAGGTGAAGGACAAGTTCTACCACATATTGCCTTTATGTTTCTTTTTTTTTACATATTATATATCATCAGATATTATAATCTTTTCATTACATGGGTAATGTTATTTATCTACCATTGACCTTATGTGCTTTGTAGTTGGAAGGTATATTGGGCATACTGACTGATAAATGTCATATGAGCAAGCAGCAGCGGTTACAATGGTGACATAGATGTTTCTTCTGCTGAGTTCCCATTCCATTCTGAATTTTTCAGAATACAGATCTTAACAACAGGATCTTCAGGATGTTACATATCATCCTTGAACTTCCTATCTATGTATGGTAAGGTCCACTGGCAATGTATTAAATCAATACTAACTTTTTACATATGTACATCTACACAGCTAGAGTTATCTTATTGCCCTGCCACTAAGCCCTCGATCTTTTTTGGAAAACCATCTGCATATCTCTGCATCTCTGTCATATTTGTATCTAGGGATGTTGGGAGTGTACATATTTAAACTGAAGTCTCTAGAGACCCAATGACACATGTGCTAGGAAGCCTATACTAATACCAAATTATTTGATGAAACTGGAAAGTAAGTTGTAGTATTCGTAGTTAACGGTTGCAGAAAAGGAATTTTAATGTCGATTTCACATGTGGTGAAATGTTGTTGACTGAAAATCTCTGTGCTATTCTCGATCAGTGATTCCTAACCTTGACACTGCAGATATCTCCAGATTCCAGATGCTCAGTCAACATGTAAAAAGAAACTCTACCATGTTACTATTAACTTTATTCTGTTGATTATAGCTTCAGTGATTTATTTCTGTGTTTTGAATATATGGGCTTCTCTTGTTTGTATTAGATTCTAAATGGTGCATGTGCTGCACATGGTGCATCTTTACCAAGCAAGTCCTAAGTAAACCCTTGCTAAGTTTTCTAGAACACAGCATACCTGTCACATGGATTTCATTCAGGTCTTTTTCATGAATGACAGCTTTGTGAATGACACAATCTATTAAAAACGATAGGAGGTTTTTAGGAACAAGCTAAGAGGTCTCAGCCAATATCCACTCCTGACAGAAACTGCAGATTTACAGTAACTAGGAAAATTCAGAGGGATATATGGTGAAAAATCTCAGTATGGTCTGTGTTTCATACTAAACATCTACACAGACTACAGACAATAAACACCATGACCTTTTTGAAACAATAACGTGGTCATGGTGCTTAGAGTAACCCTTTAAGGTAATTAATCACTTCTCTCACAAATATAAATCAGAAAACATTCAACTACACAATTTTTATTGGGATCATTTCAACTTTCTGGAGCAGAATTCACAAGTCAAATTCACTGCAAAATATATTCAGTAACCAACCACTTATTTAGTGTATTTAAAAATTAATACTGATATCAGTTAGATCAATTAGAAAATCTAGATTTCACTCCTTCAAAATTATCTATATTATTTCCCATGTAAGCAGATAAAATAATAACCTAAACTGGAATCAACAAAGACTGTTTTTTTTTTACCATTAATGTCTGTAACAACAATGTTCTGCTACGGAAGATTAAATAGTTGAAGTCCATCTACTATTAGTATCGGCTGACATCCTTGAACTTTACCAGTCTATGATTGCCTTATTGTCGAAATATAGGCACACTTGCTCGCATTATAAATTCACCATTTTCAAACAACTGCTTGTTTCATGCACAAAGCCAACTAAATTGATTGGGGCAATGATTTCACAGACAAATTGAACATGAGCCTATTAGAAGAAAACATATAAAAATGCCCCTTCCTTTAACTACAACGAGCACTTTTAAGAGTTCATTTATTGAGTGTGCTACTAACTACTATGGTAGGCTTACCATATCCACCATATTTTCAGGAACACATATCATGTATACAGATTGATAAGCAGCACATGAAAAGATTTGCCCTATAGTATGTATAATTCAGAAGAATGTGTATAAGATGAAGTAATTAGACAATAAGGAATCCTGCAGAATATGCATGAAATGCACATAGTCGTCCATTTGGCACATGTCATAACTCCCCCAGTTACCGACTGATTTAGCATTGTAGGATTACATTGAGATACCACTACGCCCCCGGGTTCTAAGCAAACAACAAGCTCTATCCTACCAACACAAATTTCAACCAGGTAACAATTTGTACTGACTTGAACCATTCTGCCTACAAATCCAGCATTCCTCCCTTTTTTTCCTATCCAGCACCCGCCATAGCCCCACAAAAACAAGGCACGTTTCAGAGCCTCCTGAAAGCCACTTATAAGGAAATCTATACTCGTATCAGATAAATGCACCCCTTCCTGGAAGAATTATCCAGGTAGCAAAGCATCCCTACCCAGGTCATATCCCCCAGCATGAATCAAAATAAAGTCCAGAGGTTAACCTACAATTATCCACTTAAAAATCTCCAGACACAAATCCCTCCATCTGAAATCTCGGAACTCAAACCACCAAAGTTGAACCAAACACGGTTGAAAAAGCCCGGCTGTAATCCTTGCTGGAGAACTGCGGCTCTCCTTTGCACCCAGTAGATGTATGAGTGGTCAATCACCCAGGCAACCAAACCTATGGAAAGAAAGAAACATATAACTAATCTCAAGTGGAGGACTCTTTTAACAATAATCTAAGTCCCCTGGGATAACTATCTATTCCATCCACACCAAGAGGGGGTCCTTGCCACTCCATATTTGGCAAGCAGGTGCTAAAACTTGGAGCCAGTAACATATGGGCTCCAGAACCAGGTGAGCAACATACTATGGATAATCTGTTGTGAACTTTCAAAAACACTCTGTACTTTGTGTCTCCTGTCATGTACATATCACATTGGAGTCTGTAAAGGTATACAAGCAAGAGGGTTCCTGTTGCTACCTTAAAGGCACAGAAAGCCAGAACGTTCAGAGCCATAATGTCTAAAAGGCTATTGAATTGTGAGCATTCCCTTTTAAAAATTTGATTTTATTCATACCAATTGTAAACGATATTGTACCATTTTATATTTCTTTTTATCTTTTTTCGTAATATGTATGAAAACCTTTAAGGCCGTATGGGTAAGCACTGACTTTTTAGCGCTGCACTACACACTGTTGTAATTAAAAGGGGTAGTATCACCTAAACCCTGTTTTAGCACATTGTGTTTTTTTGTTCACTAAGGAAACATCCATTCCCATACTGTCCTAATTTCCCTCTTATCTAGGAGCTCCATATTGTTGGCGAGTCTGAGAGTATAAGAGATCTCTACAGCAATAACATTCAAAGTAAAGTGTCTTTAAACTACAATATGTGTAGGGCCCCCCAGTGGGCACAAAGTGGAATTAATGAGGCTTCTCTTTGGCTAGGAGTGGAATATATACATTGTTAGTGCAGAGGTGGGGCCTCCCACTTACCCTCATGGGACACTCTGTTTCCTGTCTTCATTCTTGTATCCTTCCCTTTCCTGAGATTATTCTCTAGTTAATCGTCGACGGAAATTGACATATTGTGGGGCCTCCTAAAAGATTCCAGGATTATATTTCAGTGTCATCTCATTGGTCTGCAGTGACTGAACCAGATATGAATATTGAATAGTTCCCCCTACACCTCCAACACATAATATCTCTGCCGTAACTTTCCACACTACTCTGTCTCTTATGGTTTTACCCTTACTGTTTCTTCTCCAACTTCTACCTCTGTCCAGCTTCATCTACCCCCTCTTGCTCTGTCTGTTTCTGCTCCTCATCCCCTCCCCTGTTCCCTGCCCACCCCCAGCTGAGGCTTGTTGCAAATTTGGCCTCCTTGTCCATCCAAAGTATTTAAGTCCTGGCTATCTTGGCTCAGGCAGGATAATCCTGCAATTCTCCCACTTCCTTTTCCCCTTTACCTATTTTTCTCCCCACTAATCCATTGCCAGACCTCCATCAGATGTCTGATTATTTGGCACCCATGGTAGTTTCAGGGTATAGTCATGGGGCCCCGAACTTTCCCCATCCTCATCATTCTGCTTTTCAGGTTGCCGGGGAACTTCTGAGAAGCCCGGCAGCCCAACCTTGTGCTCCTGGGGAGACCCAGTAGTAACCCATGAGCACATAAAAAGTGATGTACTTACTGTCTTGCCAGGCCCCCACATTCCTTCAGGAGGTAGGTTGGGTGACACTGAAAGATCATCTGCATTTGCCCCTGCACCTGCTTCATCTGTTGTTTGTGCAGGCACATTTGTTGTACCTGCTCATGGGGAGTCTCCACTAGGGTGGATATGCTGCATGTCAGTGCTGACACATCTGCTGGATCCACGATATGTCCTGCCTCTCCTGCTGGATGCGGAAGAAAAAATTAAGAACAAAGCCAAGGGTCAAGAATGCCAGAATTGTGGATAACCAGGAAACATGCCAAAGTCAGATAGCAGAAAAGACAAACCAACGAAACACACTCTCGGGCTACAAAAGACCCCGACAGGGCAGGGAAGTGATAAAAGTGTGAGGTATAAATAGGGATAAGTGAGAGCTGATAGGCTAGGAAACCTAGGGCAGTAATTAAATTGATATAAATAGAGTGCTAGCGCAATTGTAAAAAATGGTACTTCCCCTTTAAGAAGCCAGAGACAAGTAAGATGCACGTTCCCTAGCTTGTAATAGCGTGCATGCGCACACACCCAAACAGGAGTGCAATGTCTGCAGACCATGGCAGTGGAGGGACAGGACGGACGGTGGGGCCAAAGCTGCGCGGGCCGAGAGGAGGTATGACAGTGTCAGACACACACATTCACTAACAAACATACACACACTGACACAAGAATACACACACCGACAGAAACGCATACATACACTGACAGACACGCATACACACACTGACACACATACACTCTCAGTGACAGATACACACACACACCCACAGACACATATACACTCTCACTGACAAACATATACACACTGTCAGTGACAGACACACACACTCACTAACAGACACACACTAACACTCACTAACAGACATACAAACTAACACACTCACTAACATTTTTTTTTTTAATGTTTAATCAATCCAGCCTCCCTTCCTTTGAGAGTGCTGGAGTTGATTCTTCCCTAGGGTCCAATGGGGCTGGCTGCAGCTTGGCAGGTGCGAGCAGGCAGACAGGCAGGCTGCAAGGGAGCTGTAATCCTCCTGCTCACCTTCCTTGCGCGCTTTGTAGTGATGCTGGAGCAAGAGTAATGTCATATTTCAGCTCCAGCATCACTGCGGGCACATGATGGAGCTGAGCAGGAAGAACTCACGGGACAGCGCTCCCTTGACACCTGTCTACGAACAGAGCAGATGCCAGCCTCAGGGGTCCCAAGGTGGCCAGCTCCTGGGCCCCCCAGTACAAGAGGCATCTAGCAGGGCATTTGAGGGGGCAGTTTTTTTTGCCGCCCCCATGAAAGTGCCGCCCAAGACAAATGCCTTATCAGGCTCGCGCTAAATACAGCGCTGCCCTGAGCAAGAATTGCCATTCTAAATTATGTGGAGACGATAGAGTATATCTATCACCATTTTATGGAAGGGGCATAAAGTAAGTATGACTCCAAATTTCATAGATGTCTGGCAAGAGATCCATCCCTGTCATTTGGGGTCCAAGATAGGCATCTTTGTGAGTGAGTTTTTTCTTCAGGGAGTTCTCCTTTTGTCCAGCATTCTCATTCGTATAGCCATACTTATGGGAGGTGGGGGGGAGTACTGACATTTTCAAGTGGTGTGAGCTGGGAGCTTCTTGCTCCTTTTGTCACATCTCAGTCACCAGACTTATCTCTCAAAGGTGCCAACACCGATGAGGTTGCACATAATTAAGAGATGACTTCATGCCCACCCCCTCAGACAGTGGGCAGACTGGCTTCAGATGGGTCTGAGGGAGGATTTTGTTATCCCAGTCTCGGGTTATTCCACAGGTAGAACTCCTCTTCAGAATCTTCAGTCTACATATGCTTCTCCACTGGTAGTCAGGCAAAAATTGTTAAAGATGTCCCATTAGGTGTCATGCGGAAGAAGAAGCCTGGGAAAATTTGCCTAATTCAACATTTGTCCTATCAAAAGGGGGCGTCTGTTAATGATGCCATTTCACCTGCTGTTAGCTCTGTCCACTGTCAGCCATTTGATGATGCAGTGGAGCCAGTCTGCTAAGCTGGTCAAGGGGCTTTGTTGGCAAAGCTGGATAAGGAGTCAGTTTTTTCCATGTTCCTCTCCAATCATCCTCTTTTTGGTGGATGGGATTCAAATTAGAGGGCTCTTATTACATCGATCAGTGCCTATCTATGAGTTGCTCTGTGTCATGTGCATTCTTTAAACTTTCAATTCATTTCTGCACTGTGCTGTTTCATCAGCAGTGGGCAGCACATCATTGATACACTATTTAGATGATTTACTGCTGACTCATAACATTGTTCATTTTTATGTCGGTCTTGAGGCAGGTTATGGCGATTTGAATTTGAGTTCTATCTCTCTTGTGCATAGAAATATACACCTCCCTCATGCACTGCAGGCTCCCCTGTTACAAGGTCAACCAAATGCTGCTTTCGGTTTGTATGGCTTTTTCGAGACATAAAATATCTCTGTGATCGTTGTAGTCGCTGCAGGGACTCCTTGATTCACCTGCATGGAGTGGGTTTTTAACACACATCTAGAGGAGCCCCTCAGCGGTGGCACTTCTGGTAAGACTCGGATCTCATGGTCTAAGGACATGTTAGAAGATTTTCGAGTCTGGGAATGTATTCTGTGGGATTTTAATGAAGTTTGTTTTCGGCTTTCTGACCCTGCCTCCAACCAGTCATCGACATTTCAGCTCACCGGGTAGAACTTTTTAGGCCTCATAGGGTCCAACTTAGCGATGCAGGTTTGGACCTGGTTTTGTCTGGCTTGTGGGCAGTTCTGTTGGTCCAGGTTTAACTGTGCTGTTTTTCCGAGTGGTGGCAGCAAGAGAGAGGCTCTCTTGTGGCTGGAGGGTGAGGCTTTGCACACGGTAGCAGAGATGGTGGACGGGAGTGACTGCGTTAAGGCGACATGACTGGAGCGCTTGCTTGCAACTCCTTGCTGTCCTTAATGCCTCCGCTGGAGCGGATGCAATGGGTCTTCTGCTGCAAGATTCGAGTTGAGCCATATCCTCTTGGTAGCTGAGGAGTTCAGTTAGTCCCTTCATGCCATCACCCTAGATTTTTAAGTTATTTATTTTACTGCTGTTCCTTTCAAGCTGTTTTTAGCTTGGTGCCATGTTAATTGCAAATAACTGACTTTTTTACCAGCTTGTTGTCATGTGTGGTTTATTTGGAGAGTTATTTGATAGGGGGTGCTGGAATGGTGATTAGGTTATTCTTTAAAGCTGGGAGGTCATGGAACGCAGTAACATCGGAGATAAC
The DNA here is from genome assembly GCA_933207985.1 of Pelobates cultripes. Lineage (NCBI taxonomy): Eukaryota > Metazoa > Chordata > Amphibia > Anura > Pelobatidae > Pelobates > Pelobates cultripes. Next base: position 213,825,885 of record OW240914.1, on the reverse strand, counting down.
CACTTATGTGTTTAGAAATCAGTATTGTGTAAATAAGATAGTTTGTTCTTGCTCTAAATTACATTTTATTTGTATATATTATTATTAGTAAGTCACCTAAAATTTAGCAAAACAGCCCGTCCCTGGCCAAATTTCCACTCACATCCCTGAAATGATAGTGCCCCTCTTTGTCCATGCAGTTTGAGACTGTACTAATTTATGTGGTTCCACATGGTAAAATCAACAACTTAAAGTTAACCGCCTACTTCCAAACATTTTGTGCCTCTTAAGCTAGACATTTTTCTTATGTTTTATTCTTCTGCCCCCAAACAACCTTCTAGCCAGGCAAATCATGTAACTAAGATTTATTCACTTAACAACGAGTTGTGATTTGTCAAATTAACAATTACATTAAGACAGCAATAATGGGCACAAAACATTTTTTAAAAGCCAGCTCAGTCATTGAAACTGGAGATATTTTCCAGTTCTGCTATGTTTTTTCTTACTTTTTGCAAGTAATTTCTCAATAACAGCTCACTGTGTACTGAATAAATCCCAGACGTTATTTAAAACATAGAATGTATTATATAGGCAATAGGAAAAACAGCTTGACTGTCTGTTGCATGTCCTTTAAAAGAAATACTGATAGCATATCTGCAACGTCTTTGAAAAAAAGCAAAACAAATAAAGATTGTATGGGTTTATATCCCACAGAATCATCACATATCACCAGACATTTGCAATTCAGCTCTACCTATAATAATCTATCCGTCTCAGTGTGTTGGCGCTCCGAACGAGTTGGCTTAATGTCTGAAGTATGATTTCATGCCAGGCTAGTATTGTGACTTTATCCGAGTCCCAAAACTAAAAGGCCTCTTGGGTCCAACGCATTTTTTCTTAAACTGGAGAAGATTGGCATGCTCCCAGTTGTACAGGGCTTTTTCGTCCCTACAGGCATCTGGCAGCCAT
>OW240914.1:213030816-213081236 GCA_933207985.1 Pelobates cultripes | reverse complement strand
TTCCCTCCCTCTCCCCCACCCCCACTCACTCAAATTTTCTCCCTGAAAGCCGGCCGGCACGCGAGGGAGCACTCTCTGTCTGCTTCCTCTTCAGCTCCCTCGCGCGCCGCGTCATCTTCCGGCTCCGGCATCAGTACGGTGCGCGAGGGAGCTGAAGAAGAAGCACACAGAGAGTGCTCCCTCGCGCGCCAGCTGGCTGGCAGCAGGGCCAGCCTCTGGGGTGCCCTGAGGGGACTGGCTGCTGGGCCCCCCAGGAGAAGAGGCTGGCCCTGTGGGTACATACCGGGGTCGCAGGACCCCCTGCGACCCCGGTATGTACCCACTGAATGTGGGGCCCGGACGACCTGAGCAGTCCGGGCCCCCCAGGACCGCCGGCCCGATGACAACCGTTACGGTTGTCATGCCCTGATGGCGGCCCTGAGAACAATGTAAACTGTATACATGTACACCAAAAAGACATTTGTATTGCAACAAATAATCAAAAAGTGAACAATTCAAATGCTATTAGCCCCAGCATGAGCTAAAGAACAATAGCAGGAGGGATCCTACTTGACAGCAAGCAGTATTCTTTGAAAATGTCACACTAACGCAAATCCTCACTACCAAACTACAATACGCTATGTCAAAAGGGATCCCTAGTTTCCTACTGTACAACCTATGATCCGCCCACCGAGCCACCTAAAAAACAAACAAATGCAAAGGGAATGACCTGCAGAAACATAAAAGTAATTGAGGACGAACATAAATCAAGTAATGGTCGGTCTCTCTGCTACTGAAATACTGCACCACGGGCCCTGAAGCTCCCAAGTGCACCGCATCCATAGTAGCGCTGATGCGGAAAAAATGCACAGCACAATTGGAAGGGGTTAACCCTGGTCACTCGCAATCATGTAAATTGAAAACACGTGAGGGGTGAACCTGAGGCATAGAATTAAAAAAAGCTTTAATATTAGGGATGTGCATGGGGAAAATTTTCGGTTCGGCATTCCGAAATTCGGGACTTCGGCAATTCGTTTTGACTTCCCTGATTTCTTGTATCCATGACTTTTTGCTTTTTCTCATCGTTGTGTCTGATACTATATCCCTGACCTCGGCTAATATTCGGACTATTCTTGGATATGTTAAGTCCGGCCATCCTGAGGTCCGGTTAGACGTTATCCTTAGTCCTAGGTGTGAGACAATTCTTTTTTTATTTTTTTTTACGGTTTGCACATATCGCTCCAATGTTCATCAACGTGATAATACATAGCATCATATTACTACACATTAATACACAATTATTCACACTTTCAGTAGTGTGAGACAATTCTACGTGCTGGATCAAATAGTAATCCTGACATTACGACAGGGCCATAGATCCTGTAGAATTGTGTCAGCACTAGAGATGAGCAGGAAACCTGGATGTTCAGGTTCGCCGGGTTCAGCCGAACATCAGCAGAAAGTTCGAGTTCTGACTCGAACTTGACCCGAACTTGACCCCGAACTCCAACCCCATTGTAGTCAATGGGGACCTGAACTTTTGGGCACTAAAATGCCTCTAAAAAAGTTCTGAAAAAGGGCTAAAGGGCTGCAAAAGGAAGTAAAATGGGGGTAAGAGTAGGACAAGTGCCCTGCAAATAAATGTGGATAGGGAAATAACATAAAATACATAAAAATTAAAAATAATAATCTTGAAGTAGGAGGAGGAGGTGGATGTGGAGTAGGAGGTCAAGGAGGCGGTGACCGTGGCAGTGTAGGTGGAAGCGGCAGTGGAGGAGGAGGAGGTAGCCAACACTGTATTTTTTTTTTTTTTTTAATTGTGGTAGGCCCCAAAATATTGGGACATATAAAAAAAAAGAAACATTTGCAGCCTGCAGTGCATTTCTTGCAGTCCAATAACGCCATCAAGTTTTTAAAACTGTCCGTCTCCACCAGACGGAATGACAGCATTTCAAAGGCCAGGAATTTTGAAATGCTGGCATTCAAGGCCAGGGATCGCGTGTGGGTAGGGGGAAGAGGCTGATACAGCAGCAGAAGAGGAAGCAGGAGGATCCTGAGACCTTTCTTGGTTTTTGAGGTGCTTACTCCACTGCAGCTCGTGCTTTGCATGTAGATGCCTGGTCATGCAGGTTGTGCTCAGGTTTAGAACGTTTATGCCTTCAGGCTCTGATTGCACAGCGTGCAAACCACTAGTGTCTTGTCGTCAGCACATTGTCTGAAGAACTGCCATGCCAGGGAAGTCCTTGGAGCTGGCTTTCATGTGCTCGTTCGCTGGGTGCGGTGGGCAGTAGCAGGCATACTGTCTAGGGGATGGCCGCTCTGCTTTTGCACCATGCTTTAGGAGGAGGAGGTGGATGTGGAGTAGGAGGTTGAGGAGGCGGTGACTGTGGCGGTGTAGGTGGAAGCGGCGGTGAAGGAGGTAGCCAACACTTTTTTTTTTTTTTATTGGGGATGCCCCCAAAATATTGGAACATATAAAAAAAGAACACAAAGAATAAGTCCACTTGAGTATAACAATGGCTGGGTGAGGCCGGTATAAATGTCTATTCTGCACAAGGTACAGACAAGTGGGATCCATGTCTGGTTCTTTTTAATAAACATGAGCTTGTCCACGTTGGCTGTGGACAGGCGGCTGCGCTTGTCTGTGATAACGCCCCCTGCTGTGCTAAACACACATTCAGGCAATACACTGGCTGCAGGGCATGCCAGAACCTCCAAAGCATAAAGGGCAAGCTCAGGCATGTGCCCAAGTTGGAGACCCGGAAGTTGAATGGGGGAGACCCATCAGTCAGTACGTGTAGGTGTGTGCACACGTACTGTTCCACCATGTTGCTGAAATGCTGCCTCCTGCTAAGACATTCCATATCAGCTGGTAGTGCTCGTTGTTGTGGCATGCTGACAAAGCTTTTCCACATTTCGGCCATGCTAACCCTGCCTTGTGAGGTGCTGGCGGTGCCCCAGCTGCTTTGGCGGCCTCTTCCTCCTCCTCTGCCTTGTGCTTCCACTGAGCCCCCAGTGTCAGTTGGGAATGCGCTCTGCAGTGTGTCTACCAGCGTGCGACGACGCATTCGGATGTCTGCCCTATCAACTTTCAATGCTACTTTCTGCGCCTACCATGGTGACCACGGGTAACGGGGAATCAGGGTTCAATTCTGGAGAGGGAGCATGAGAAACGGCTACCACATCCAAGGAAGGCAGCAGGCGCGCAAATTACCCACTCCCGATGCGGGGAGGTAGTGACGAAAAATAACAATACAGGACTCTTTCGAGGCCCTGTAATTGGAATGAATGCACTTTAAATCCTTTAACGAGGATCTATTGGAGGGCAAGTCTGGTGCAGAGCGACTGACCAGTGCGTGCTGCAGCTGAAACTCCACTACCACCTGCTGCTGCTCGCACAGTCTCTCCATCATGTGCAAGGTGGAGTTCCACCTTGTGGCCACGTCACATATGAGGTGGTGAGCGGGAAGGCCGAAGTTATGCTGCAGCGCAGACAGGCGGGCAGCAGCAGGGTGAGAACGCTGAAAGCGCGCACAGCCGCTACAGTGAAACTGCGAATGCCTCATTAAATCAGTTATGGTTCCTTTGATTGCTTCATCTGTTACTTGGATAATTGTGGTAATTATAGAGCTAATACATGCTGACGAGCGCTTGGGGATGGCCGCTCCGCTTTTGCACCCATTTGCAAAAAAAAATTCTCGCCCATCTTCTGTGGGTTATTGCATTTTTAAGATGTAGACTTATTGTATCACACTAGCCATGCACAGGTAGATTGTCCGGCATGTTGTTTTGGTGTTTGGTTTTTAAAATTGTAGTTGTGTCTTTACACAATACAGAAATGTATATTAATGCTTCTGTATATGAAGCGATCACAATAACACTTATTTTTCAATTTTTTTTTTAAAAATCAGGCTAAACATAAAATTTGTAATTAACAATATGACATCTGAAAAGCACATGAAAGGATGCTGTATGATTTAAAAAAAAAAACAAACAAAAAAAAAACACACTACATGAAGTTCCTGTTCACTAGTGTGTGTAGTCATGAATGTAACCAGTAAAACTTTGTTTTTACAGCCACTGGTTGGCCCATACATATTTTAAAACTTGTTTAATTTTGTTATAGCATGACTTGTAGTCTTGTTTTTAACTTGTCTATAATACATATTTTTGTATGACAGTGTGTTTTTTTAATTGATTATTGAATTTTAATTGTCTAAGATAATTAACATGTCAACAGGCAAACATAACCCGAATAATTTCTCTCAGTCTTGCCTTCTATACTACCTACACCACAGGCAACATTTATTTGTCTTTAGACTTGAGAAGCGGTACCTAGCCAGTGTTGCACACATACACCAGATATGAAGTGCACACCCCAAATGTACAATTTAGCACCCAAAAAAATTTGAATTTTTAAAACTGCGCTGTAACCATAGTATTTGACGGTTCTATTTGACTCTCAGATATGAAGTGCACCGCAGGCCGCAGATGTACTATTTAGCACCCAAAAAAAATAATTTTTCAAAGTGCGATGTAACCACAGTATTTGACGGTTCTATTTGACTCTCAGATATGAAGTGCACACCCCAAATGTGCTATTTCGCACCCCAAAAATTTGAATTTTTAAAACTGCGCTGTAACCACAGTATTTGACGGTTCTATTTGACTCTCAGATATGAAGTGCACAACCCAAATGTACTATTTATCACCCAAAAAATTAGAATTTTTAAAACTGTGCTGTAACCACAGTATTTGACGGTTTTATTTGACTCTCAGATATTGGAGAAAGTCTCACTGTGCATCTGACTTTCTCCACTATACATTTATGCTGAGCTCATACAGCTTGGCTCTTTCCTCTGCAAAAGTTAATTACTTCAATACCCTCATAACCACACTCTCCCGCGAACCCAAACGACTATTTCACACATTTAACTCTCTTCTCCGCCCTGCTGTTCCTCCTCCACCTACTAACTTGACCGCCCCCTTACAATACTTCCCCTAACTTCACTCCCTCTGCTGTTCTATGTTCATTCGCACCCGCTACATTGGAAGAGGTTTCTGCTCTGCTCCAGTCCTCCCGCCCCACCACCTGCTCCCTAGATCCAATTCCCTCGCATCTCATCCGTACTCTGTCTTCTTCTCTTTCTCCACCTCTCACTAAAATTCTCAATCTCTCTCTCTCCTCTGGTATATTATTTAGCACCCATTGCCCTTCAAACATGCAACTGTAACCCCAATTCTAAAGAAGCTCAATCTTGACCCTAACTCCCCATCCAACTATCGTCCTATCTCGCTACTGCCTTTTGCATCCAAGATCCTTGAAAAAATTGTGTATGCGAGATTGACAGACTTCCTCGAGTCCAACTCTCTGCTAGACCTGCTTCAGTCTGGTTTCTGCGCTAAGCACTCTGTGGAAACGGCACTGATCAAAGTATTCAATGATCTACTCGCTGCAAAATCTCGTGGTCACTACTCTATCCTAATGCTCCTTGACCTGTCATTCAAATTCAAATTTTAAAAACTGCGCTGTAACCACAGTATTTGACGGTTCTATTTGACTCTCAGATATGAAGTGCACCACAGGCCGCAAATGTACTATTTAGCACAAAAAAGTGTGATTTTTGTAAACCAACAATGTAACAGTAGTATTTAAGGATTTTATTAGACTGCTAGAAATGCAGTATGCAAATGTACTATTTAGCACCAAAAAAATTGCAGTATTTAAAAATGCCTAGATGTTGCCCACTGAGCTACCAGAACAGGATTAAAGTAATGTGCCTGGCACACATGCAGTCGCAAGTGCACTGCACTCTCTGTGGCACTGGGCTCAGGGCAGGGTACAAAAATGTAGTATAGCACCCACAAAAATATTCGCTGTAGTTTGCAGATTCAACACCAGAATTCTTTCCTAATCTGTCTCTCACAGCTGCAGCATCCTCTCCCTACACTAATAACAGCTCATGTGACGTGCGGCTCTACGTGACTCCAGCTTATATATAGAGGCTGGGTCACATGCTGCACTGGCCAATCACAGCCATGCCATTAGTAGGCATGGCTGTGATGGCTTCTAAGGGCACATGAGTCAAATGCTTGTTGATTGGCTGCCCTGCAGCCTTTCAAAATGCGCCATTAAATCATCGAACACCGAACTCCAACCCGAACATACACTGAAATGTCCGTGTTCGGGTCCGGGGTCCAAAATCATAATGTTCGGTACGAACCCGAACTTTCCAGTTTGGGTTCGCTCATCTCTAGTCAGCACATAACAGCTCGCAAGAGAAAGCTAAAGGAGAATGATCCCGGTATGGATCAGTTTGCCCAGGCTTCCACTACAACCTGAGGCTTCTCCGACCATGTCTCCTTCGCCTAATGTACCTCCACCTATAGCACACAAGGCACCTACTATCTCCCTATCTCCTCCCCTGCATTTTGATGGGAATATTCAAGAATGCCAGGGATTTCTGATCCAAATTGAATATGATTTTGAGGCCTCACCAGGATCTTTTCCCTCAGATAGAGCTAAGATTGGTTACCAACTTAAAGGTAAAGCCTTAACTTAGGCCAATCCGTTTTGGGAGAGTAATAGGAGCATTGCACACAATTACCAGGAATTCCTTGCGGGATTCAAATTAACGTTTGAACCATTAGGCAGGGACGATGATGCCTCCACTGCCCTAATGCATATCAAACAAGGGAACCGGTGTATCTCAGATTATGCTATAGAACTTCGCACTTTGGCTTCTGGGTTAATCTCTGCATTTAAAAGAGGATTATCTGAGACAATATTGGAGGAGATTGTGGCCAAAGAACTACCTAAAAATCGAATGACTTTATCACATTTGTCATGCAGATTGATAATAGAATTAGAACCAGAGAAAATACAAGAAATAAAACCAGACATATGGCTATGCCTTTAGCACCCCGTTTCTCCAGACCTATTGTTTCTGACCTCCCTGTACAGTCCGAACCCGAACCCATGCAGTTGGGGGTCACTAGATTGTCAGAGGCAGAGAAACAGTATAGAAGAAGAAAGGGTCTATGCTTATATTGTGGCAAAAAAGGACATATGAGAGATACTTACTATACGGTAAAACCTCTGCACCTAAGAACCTTAAGGGGACAGGTCTTAGGTGTGATGGATCCTTCCTCTAGTAATAACCAAAGTAGATTTCTCCTTGACATTGTCGCCCTTTGCAACAAGAAAAACTTTTCATGCAAAGCCCTGGTTGACTCAGGTACGGCAGGTAACTTTATTGACATGTATTTTGTTAAAAAACACCCTATACCTATCAAGGAGAAATCTTCACCTCTGGCTGTTGAGGCTATTGATGGGAAACCTCTCTCAACCACTGATTACCCACAATACCTTGCCTATCTGTATCATTATCGGAGCATTGCATAAAGAATTCCTTACATTTCAGATAATCGCTTCCCCTTTGTGTCCCATCATATTAGGATTCCCTTGACTCATCAAGCACAACCCTCATATTGACTGGACCAAAGGGGAAATACTGGAATGGGGTACAGACTGTCAGGAGGGTTGTATGTCTCCTATTAGTAAAAGTGTGGGCATCGTTAATTTACCTACTATTTCACCCACTACCCCCGAAATACCCATGCAGTATTGGGAGGTTAGGGAAGTTTTTAGTAAAAGTCAAACTGATGTTCTACCTCCACATAGATCATATAATTATTCCATTGATCTGCTGCCCTGGGCTATGCCTCCTAAAGGGGCGGTATATGCTTTAACCCTACAAAAGAGTAAAATCATGGAGGAGTACATCAGAGATGCCTTAAGTAAGGGTTACATACGCAAATCATCCTCCCCTGGTGCAGGGTTCTTTTTCTTGTCAAAAAAGGATGGAGAATTACTTGCTTGCATTGATTATAGGGCTTTAAACAAAATCACCATAACAAATGCCTATCCTATTCCCCTTATCTCCAAATTTGTTTGACAGACTCCAGGGTGCTAAGGTCTTTACCAAACTTGACCTCAGGAGTGCATACCATTTGGTCAGGATTAAGAATGATCACGAGTGGAAAGCGGCATTTAACACTAGAAATGGCCACTATGAATATCTTGTTATGCCCTTTGGGTTATGCAATGCCCCGGCCGTATTTCAGGACTTCATTAATGATGTGCTAAGGGATTATATTTACTCTTTTGCACTTGTATACCTGGATGATATCCTTGTTTATTCCCCAGACCACCAGACCCATCATGATCATGTTAAAAAAGTATTACAAACTTTACTCAAAAATGATCTTTATTGTAAACTTGAAATTTGCATGTTTGATCAACTTGAAGTACAGCTTTTGGGGTATAATATAACCGCCTCTGGTTTCCAAATGGATCCTCGCAATGGGTTAAAGGCCATTCAAAGGTTCATTGGCTTCTCCAATTATTACAGGAGATTCATAAAAGGTTTCTCATCAGTAATATCCCCCATCACCAATATGACACGCAAGGGGGCTAATTGTAATATATGGTCCATAGAAGCTTTTGAACTTCTCAAAAAATGTTTGCTTCTGCAGACATATTGATACATCCTGACACTAGCAAAGCTTTCATACTTGAAGTTGATGCCTCCGAAACAGGGGTCGGGGCTGTCCTTTCCCAGAGAGAGAGTCAGGATACCCCTTTGCATCCTTGTGTTTACTTCTCCAGAAACTTGTCTCCAGCTGTGCGTAATTATGACATAGGTAACAGAGAATTGTTGGCCATTATATTGGCGCTCAAGGAATGGTGACATCTTTTATCTATAGATAAATTGTTTATTCCATTACATGACAGGAAAGAGGTGTTGAAAGTATTCCACGATAATGTAACTGCTGGGCATCTGGGTATTAATAAGACTATATCCGCTATTTCCAGATCATTTTGGTGGGAGTCACTCAGAAGGTATATTAAGGATTATGTGGAAGCCTGTTCTGTTTGTGCAGTCTCTAAGGTTCCACACACACTTCCATGTGGATTGTTACATCCACTTCCTATACCCAGTGTTCCATGGTCTCATCTATCTATGGATTTCATTGTTGACCTACCTAGTTCTAATGGTTATACCACTATTGTTATGGTAGTTGACCGCTTTTCCAAATTGGCACATTTCATTCCACTCAACAAAAAATTGCCATCTTCTCAGGATCTGGTTTCCATATTTATACGCGACATTGTCAGGCTTCATGGGATCCCTCAAAATATTGTGTCTGATAGAGGTTCCCAATTTATATCAAGGTTCTGGAGGGCATTCAGTAAACGGTTGGGCATTATCTTGTCTTTTTCCTCTGCTTACCATCCGCAGACCAATGATGCGGCTGAAAGGGATAACCAATCGCCTGAGCTGTATTTACGTTGCTTTGTGAACAGTACTCAGTCTAACTGGGCTGATTTGTTGCCCTGGGCCGAATTTGCCAGGAATAACACTTCTCATGACACATCTGGGTACAATCCTATTTTTGTCAATACCGGTCGCCATCCAACTATTCTCCCTGATGTGTTTTCTGACACAGCTATCCCTGCTCTGGATGACTACCTTACCTCTATGCGTGATACTTGGACTAAGGTTCACTCCGCTCTTGAAACAGTAGCTGCTCGCTTTAAACTTACCAATTGGGGGATCAGGTTTGGTTATCGTCACGCAACATTAGACTAAAAGTTCCTAGCATGAAATTTTCTCCTAGATTTCTTGGTCCTTACCGTGTCCTTAAGAGAATTAACCCTTTTTCTTATTCCCTGGCCCTTCCTGCATCCTTGCGAATTCCTAATTTGTTTCATGTATCTTTGCTCAAACAGCTTATTTGCAATAAATATACAGTCCCGGTGATTCCCCCTCCTCCTTTGGTTGTTTCCAGTCAGGAGGAGTACGAGGTCTCCTCCATTATTGATTCCTGGTTCTCTCGTGGTTCATTGCAATACCTGGTTGATTGGAGGGGGTATGGGCCTGCCGACCGTTCTTGGATTCTTGCTTCTGATATCCATGCTGGCCATAAGGTTCGCTCTTTCCACGCCAAGTTTCCTCTCAAACCGGTCCTGCCCGTCTCGTGGGCGGTCTTCAGGTGGGGGTGGTAATGTAACGGATTCGTCCGCACATAGAAATGTTTATGATGGTATTTGCCGTCCTGACAGAAATAGTTGTGCCCATCTGCAACCATGCGCCCGGATACCTGATAAACCCAGCATGTCTAGGGACACCGGCCGCTGCGGATCTATTTCACTTTAAAGCCCCATGGACGCCCATGTTGATGATGACGTCACCCTGCGTGTGACGTCACGTGCGCACACGTTTTGGGGTCAAAGGCCATTTACAACCAATCGGAATAACAAGAGGATTATTTAAACTAATTTTTACATTCTCTCATTGACATGTAATGGTTTCTGCCTGATGGTAATCCGAGAGTGATATTTTGGTATTTGACTTTGGCTTCATTCTGACTTCCCTGATTTCTGGTATCCTTGACATTTTGCTTTTTCTCATCGTTGTGTCTGATTCTGTATAGCTGACCTCGGCTAGTATTCTGACTATTCTTGGATCCGTTAGGTCCGGTTAGACGTTATCCTTAGTCCTAGGTGTGAGACAATTCTACGTTGTGGATCAAATAGTAACCCTGACATATAGAAGGCCAAAAACACTTTCTGTACTCTATTCAGTGTCATATTGACGACCTAGATAACTGCGGCTGTAGAAACAATTTAAGGATCAGGGGCTTAAATGTTGCTTCCATTCTGACTGAACTATTCAACTTAATTCTTGGGGAAACCAGCAACAATCAAATTATACTGGATAGAGCCCACAGGTCATTGCGCCCGAGAGGGTCGACTTCAGAGGCTCCCAGAAACGTAATATGTTGTGTTCACTACTTTTCTATTAAATATAATATACTGAGATCAGTAAGGGATACGGCTCAACCACTTTTATTTCACAGAAATCCAATACAAATCTATCCAGACCTCTCTTAGTTCACCTTGCAAGAGAGGAGAGCATTGAAACCCATCATGGAACATCTCAGGAACCGCAACATCAAATATTGTTGGGGCTTCTCATTCGCACTAATAGTAAATCTCAAAGGGACGGTATATTCTATAACATCCTATCTGGATGTGGGACCTTTTCTGTGAATGCTAGATCTGCCTGATACACAAGTCATGGACTGCTGCGGACCCCAAATTAGCCAAGAACCCGCTAGTCTCCGACAACGCTGGAAAACCCCAGAGAAGAAAAGAAGAACATACCAAAGTCTATTCTCACCCTACCGAAGATATCCACCAAATCAAGGAGGGAACCGTCCAGGGGAGGGCTGGCAGCCTTAGGCCTGGGGGGCAAAACCAGTCAAGTGCCCCGTTGCACCACCAAATCAGTTCACCATCCATGCCCACCTTTTCCTGGTTTTATAACGGATATTGATGTTATGCTAATCAGTAGCTCTTTGCCATACCCGCTCCTTCATGGCTCTGACTTTCAATGTTGACAGAGCGCAGACTGAGAATCTCTGAGCCTGTGCTCCGACTCACTAACTGAGCGCTGGAACCACGAGGGAGAGGATATGATCTGACTGCGCCTACTGCTGGTGCACACCAGTGGACCACCAGCGAATCGTTTAAATTGAATATGCTGGTGTCCCCAACTTGTGAGCTGTGTTGGCCACCAGGCGCCTCTGTTGTCATGGCACACTGCGTGACCGCACAGCTTGCACACCCCAACGGCTGGCCCTGCTGACACACACTGATGTTACTACTTAGAAATCCCTCAATATTAATGCAGACATCAGAGTAAACACCAATAATCTGTGGAAACAGAGCTGATCCCCCCAAAATTTATAAAGATTTGCTTACTGGATTTGTTGTAAGATTAAATCATGCCTCCTCCTCTCTCTCTCCCATGCACTGCTCTGTAGGCTGGGAGGAAGTAAAGAGTAAATCACAATCTCCCAGCACAGCGGCACCTGTGACTGCATGGGGAACAGCTGAATTTGCCGCCCCCCCATGTGACATCACAATGCCCCACCCATATGATCTGCCATATGAACTAATGCCAGTGCTGCACACAGTGTGTGTTTACATTAAAAAGCCTGCAGGGACCGGCTATAGACACCAGAACCACTTCATTAAGCTGAAGTGGTTCTGGGGACTATAGTGTCCCTTTAAGGTAAAGTAAATTATAGATTAGTGTCACTAATAATATACTAGATTGCCTACTTACAACCAGATGAGGATGATGATGGGCTGCAGTTTGGCTCCACTGGTCTGGTGTAGAACAGGATCTCTGGAGGCTGTTTGCAACTGTTGTCACTAAATTCAATGTTCTGGGAGAATTGTAAGCAGCTCCATTTTTTGGGGGCCCCTTACACAGCTCAAGGTCTGAGCCCCAGGGCCTGACGGTGAGTATGCCCACAAGGCCCACTCATAAGTCCACTTATATGTTCCACCCACCAATGAGTTCGCTCACAGGGAGTGGAGTGTGTAGGGGATGTGTTATATGTTATTGTAGAGGATCTAATATGTGTGCTTATGGTATGTAGTGTATAGGGATACCAGTTTGTGTAGGTGATGCAGTGTGTTTGTGTGTAGTGGAAGCAGTGTGTATTTGTGTATAAGGGATGTATTGTGTGTTTCTGGTTGTGTGTAAGGGATGCATTGCGTGAATCTGTGTTTGTATGCATAAGGGATGCAAGGTGTGTGTCTGTATGAGTGTGCATTGAATGTGTATAAGAGATTCATTGTGTTTCTGTGTGTATGTAAGAAAAGCAGTGTGTGTGTTAGCATGTGTGTGTAATGGTTTGCATTGTGTGTTTCTGTGTATTTGTGCAAAGGATGCATTGTCTTTGTGTGTAAGGGTTGCATTGTGTGTGTGTAATGGATGCATTGTGTGTTTCTCTGTGTGTAAGGGAAGCATATTGTGTTTCTGTGTGTGTAGGGATGCATTGTGTGTTTCTGTGTATGTATAGGGATGCATTGTGTGTGTGTGCGCGTAGTGTGAAAGAGCTCCCTGTCTTGCCCTGTCCTTTAGAGCTGTCCCTTCTGTCCCTTAGAGCTCTCCCCTGCTCCTTAGTGGTCTCTCCTCTCCCCACCCTCCCCTAGCGGTCTCTTCTCACACTCACCCACCCTCCCTGTGCTCTTCTCTTCCCCCCTCCACCCTCCCTGTGTTCTTCTTACCCCCTCTCCTACCTGTGTCCTCCTCATCACCCCTTCTCCTCACCCCCTCCCTGTGTTCTTCTTACTCCCTCTCCTCCCTGTGTCCTCCTCACCTCCTCCCTGTGTTCTCCTCACCTCCCCCCTCCCTGTGTTCTTCTTATCCCCTCTCCTCCCTGTGTTATTCTTACCCCCTCTCCTCTCTGTGTCCTCCTCATCTCCCATTCTCCTCATCCCCCTCCCTGTGTTCTTCTTACCCTTCTCCTCCCTGTGTTCTCTCAGTCCCCCTTCTCCTCATCTCCCCTTCTCCTCACCCTTACTCTCCCCCCTCCTCCTTCTGTTCTTCTTACTCCCCATTGTTCTTACCCCGTTTTCTTCTTCCCCTTCTTCTTCTTACTCCCCCCTCCTTCTGTTACTCCCCCCTTCCTGTCAGTTCGGCCGTGTACAGGAAAAAGAAACTCCGCGCGGAACAGGCACCGTGGACCGGAGAGGAGCTCGGCCACGCTACAGGGGAGGGGAGGGGAGAAGCAGCGCTGCAGCCGTCTGAGGCTCTTTACAGAGCGCTCAGGTGGCTGCAGCATTAGGACCGGCCCTGGAGCGGATGGTATTAAAAGGATTTAGGGCGGCAATTGCCCCCCGGCCCAGGCCGCCCCTGGAACCATCCTTAAACAACCTTGTTTCTGCATTCCTCATCCAGATCACTCAATTAAAGATGTAAAACTTCTCATCCCACCTAACCATGTTTACTGACAACATCCCGAGACAACATCCGCAAGCCAGGATTATCACTAAATAGTATGATCGAAAACTTGGACATAATTCTTCTAATACAAAGGGCAGCGGAACACATAAACTACTCAACAGGGACATTCTGGAAACCCAAGATGCATACCATAAAGCAACGAACCCTTCACAACAAACACCTAATGTCCTCCCAACCCTTTTTTATGAACATTCGATTCCAATTCTAGAAGGGTTTCCAGCCCGGAAGGATAAATTGGACACTCCACAGGTCGTATATAAAAATGTACATATTACATAACAGAATGTATCAATGCAGATGTGCTTAGCTGGTAGTTGTTTTACAAACATAAAAGTAACCAAATCTCAGGTGAACATATACTCCCCCCCCCCCTTTTTCTCCCATCTCCCTCCAGACAAACTCAGACCCTGAGAAAAATCCTACTCAAATTGACTTCATTTCAGGAGGACATACTCATCTTAGGAGGGGACCTAAACATTTCTCTTGAGGGGGACATAGACACCTCTTCTAGCTCGACAGATTACCTAGCACAATCTAGGAAGGACATAAAGAATATCCTACAAGACGTTCAACTATACAACGGTTGGAGAGCACTCCACCCTACACAAAAAGACTTCTAATTTTTCTCCCCCCCTACAGATACATATTCACATTTAGACATGCTATTCCTCCAACACAGACATCTCCCTCTTATCCACGTATGGATTGATTACTTGGTCAGACCATGCCCCCCTGGCCATCCTTACCTACTATCTCCCCCCAGTGGAAACTGAATGACCTACTGCTAAATAACACAGAGGTCCTCACACGACTTCAAGAAAAATTTCAAGGAAAATACAAGCCCATATACAACACCAGCCATGCAATGGGAGGCTCATAAATGTGTTGTGAGAGGGGAACTTATTAGAATAGCCTCATATCTTAAACGCAAACGTGAAACTGACATGCAGAGATTGACCCAGGAAATTAAAACCCTTGAGGAAAACCACATTAGAGATAACAGATTAGTGAATTAGTGACGGCAAAATTAACCAAATTAACTACCATGTTTCAGTGACATGCCAAACGCAAAATACACCTCACAAAACACACTGACTACTCACAAGGAGGCAAAGGAGGTAGATTGTTAGCTCAATCCCTAAAACAGAACAGACAGACAACTTTAATATCCTCCATAAAACACTTGGATGGCACACAAACTAACTTAATGCCAGAAATTTCAGGTGCGTTCCATGCATTCTACACCCGACTCTATAACGTGAGACACACACCACCTTCTGCAACTGACATCCATACCTTCCTGCAAAAGAGGATCAAAAATACTCTATCACAAAACGTAATAACATTTCCAGACAGCCCCATCTGGATTCCAATATTGTTGAATGGGCAAGGAAGTGGCTGAGTGACAGGCAACAGAGGGTTGTAGTCAATGGAGTATATTCGAAGCACGGGCTTGTCACCAATGGGGTACCCCAGGGATCTGTACTTGGACCCATTCTCTTTAATATTTTTATTAGTAATATTGCAGAAGGTCTTGATGGTAAGGTATGTCTTTTTGCTGATGATACTAAGATATGTAACAGGGTTGATGTTCCAGGAGGGATTAGACAAATGGCAAATGATTAAGGTAAACTAGAAAAATGGTCAGAGTTGTGGCAACTGACATTTTATGTGGTTAAGTGCAAGATAATGCATCTTGGACGTAAAAACCCAAGGGCAGAGTACAGAATATTTGATAGAGTCCTAACCTCAACATCTGAGGAAAGGGATTTAGGGGTGATTATTTCTGATGAGTTAAGGGTAGGCAAACACAATGTAATAGAGCAGCACGAAATGCTAGCAGAATGCTTGGTTGTATAGGGAGAGGTATTAGCAGTAGAAAGAGAGAAGTGCTCATGCCATTGTACAGAACACTGGTGAGACCTCACTTGGAGTATTGTACGCAGTACTGGAGACCGTATCTCCAGAAGGATATTAATACTTTAGAGAGAGTTCAGAGAAGGACTACTAAACTGGTTCATGGATTGCAGGATAAAACTTACAAGGAAAGATTAAAGGAACTTAACATGTATAGCTTGGAGGAAAGACGAGACAGGGATATGATAGAAACATGTAAATACATAAAGGGAATCAACACAGTAAAGGAGGAGACTATATTTAAAAGAAGAAAAACTATTACAACAAGAGGACATATTCTTAAATTAGAGGGGGAAAGGTTTAAAAATAATATCAGGAAGATTACTTTACTGAGAGGGTAGTGGATGCATGGAATAGCCTTCCAGCTGAAGTGGTAGAGGTTAACATAGTAAGAAGGGAGGGGGGACATAATGCATAGTTGTTTTAATTAAATTAAAAACAACCCTTCTTATCACACACCCTACACACACACATTGCCCCCCCCACACATACAAATTGCCTCCATACACACACTGCGCTCACACACACATACTGCCCCCATACACATTACTGCCCCCATACACACACACAAATACTGCCCTCTCATACACACACACATACTGCCCCCATACACACACACACACACTGCCCCCATACACACACTGCCCCCATACACACACACACTACCCCCAGACACACATTGCCCCACACACACACTGCCCCACAAACACATTGCCCCCACACACATACACTGCCCCCATACACATACACTGCCTCACATACACACATTGCCCCCATACACACACAGCCCCACATACACACTGCCCCATATACACACATTGCCCCCCACACACATACACTGCCCCCATACATACACTGCCCCCCATACACACACTGCCCCCATACACACTGCCCTCCGTACACTCACTGCCCCATACACACATACACTACCCCCCATACTCCACATACACACATTGCCCCCATACACACACTGCCCCACATACACACGTTCCCCCATACACAAATTGCCCCACATACACACATTGCTCCCCACACACGTTGCCCCCCACACACATACACTGCCCCCCATACACACACTGACCACATGCACACATACATTGTCACCATACACACATACACTGCCCCATGCCTCCACTGCCCCATACACACACATTGCCCCACACTCACACACCGTCTGTCACACACAATACTGTCCCCAACACACACACACTGCACCCCTGACATACACTGCTGCCCTCACTCGCGCACACACACTGCTCACACACTGTCCCCCCTCACACACACAAACATTGCACCCCTCACACATTGCACCACTGCTCCTATGCCCTACTGAAGCCCCATTTCCCAGCAGACCTCAGGTAAGTTGTCAAACTGTTCTTAAACGGTTTGACTGCTTACTCTGGGAGGGGGTCCTGGCACTATTGGCACCATAACCATTAAACTGAGCTGTAGTGGTTATTGTGTCTGGATTATTTCTTTAAAAAATCTACAAGTGCCCCTCCCGAGATCAGGCTCTGGATCCACCACTGCCCACAGCAAGGGGGTCTGGGAGATAATTGAGCTCAGTACCTTAAGTGATTGAACTGCATTTTCAAGACTTTGAATATCTTTTTATATCCTTTTCCATCTTCATAATGTTTCATCACCTTGTTACACAGGTCTTTTGGACAGTTCTTTTCTGCTCCCCATGGCTCAGTATCTAGCCTGCTCAGTGCATGCACATAAGAGATAACAAACTCATTGACTATTTATACACAGACACTAATTGCAATTTAAAGAGCCACATTTGTGGGAAATGAACCTTTAAATGCCGTTTTAACCTGCGTGTGTCACCTTGTGTGTTTGTAACAAGGACAAACATTGAAGGGTATGTGTTATTATTATGATTGAAAGAGGAGCCAAACAATCATGTGATAATAAATGGCTTCACATGACCATTATCCTTCAATAAAATACATTTATTATTTTTGCATGATCAGTCATATTTTCAAAATAAATGCCAACATTTCACAATATCTGCCAGGGTATGCATACTTTTGAGCACTACTGTATACCCCCAATGAAAAAAGCACATTTAACAGCAGGCATGTTTTAATTGGGGGTATGTTTAGTTAACTTTGTTTGGGCAGTAGAGACTCCCTTTATCTTTTTCACACACATCTATAAATGGTCAGTGAGTGTGTGATGTTGCGGACTTCAGACTGCATGCACTCGCTGTACACATAGTTCACAACACAACACATCTAAACACTGAAAGAAGAATATGAAGACGAACGGAGATGGGTGATGACAGGGAAAGATGAGGACACCCGACCAGTGAACTGACAAACCACTGCAACAGAGTCAAACCGACCATGCTTCTATACAATCAAGTCTACCTATTTCTGGATTGTTGGTATATTTTTTTTGAATGTTGGTATTTTAAACACTACATCATGAGAGGCCTTGAAAACCATTTGGTAACGGTTTAAATGAGTCCAGAATGGCAATGGTCACTTTCTCTACATGTGTAATATTAATAGTGCACTAGAAGATGTGACCATGGTAAGTATTAGGTTTAGAACTCCTGCATGAAGCATCCATTTCATCTTCAGAGCCAAACCCTGATGTGCAATAGTAGCTAATTGGCAGAGAGCATCAGATGATGACTCTCAACTAATGAGATAAGCCCTGCACCACCATGCTACCCTCAATAAAGTGAGACCTTGTTTCCAACTATTCTACTACTTACACAGAGGGTGCATTAGGGTGTTCATTATTCCTGTAACCATAACCAAAACAGTGTGTACTTTAATTAATGTATTTTTTCTTTATTCAATTACATAAGTCAATTAGGAAAATGTGTCTACTAGATAGCTCCCTTATTTGGTTCCCTTAAATATGACAATCACACATAAGGATACCAATTAGGGAGCTGTGTGCTAAACAGCTGAAAAGCCAAAATTAAGACAAGGACTTTTCGTAAAGGAACACTCCAGACCCCTGAAGCACTTCAGCTTTCTGAAGTGCTTTATGTGTAAGGAGTGCATCCTCTATTTTTCATTTTACAAAAAGTGCAGATAGAAATTGTCACTTTTATAAACGAACCTTGTTACACCTCCCTGGCTATCAACCAGACAACAGGTCTTGTTGCTTAGCTCAGTGAATCTAAACTCAAGAGGCAAGGGAAATTGCCCAGAGTACCTGCCTTGCAAAGATGTCTCGTTGAGCAGCATGGGGAAGTCTGTATTGGGACAGTCACAAAAAGTCTGGTCAGAGTTAGAAAGGGAGGGCATGGCAAGGCCTCAGTCACTATATCTTTGGGTTTTGCAACTTGTTTTTAGATATGCCACAATAACAAAAAAAAAATAATAATAATTAAAGTAAATAGCTCCCTAATTTGGTCCTCTAATATGGGATTGCGATATTGAAAGATACCATGTTATCGTTATATCTATTAAACACAGCCTAATCCATAATTTGAATGTGACAATCCCAACTCAGAGTAACTCACTTTATCTACACATCCTTATATGTGATTGCCTTATTTAAGGACCCCAAAATAGGCATCGTAACACTTCTCCCTCCCTTACTTGGTACCCCTAAAGATTGCAATTCCACATAAAGGTACCAAATTAGGGACTTATCTACTAATACACTTAAAGATTTGCTGCTGATTACAGCATATCATTTGTTTGTACGGATATCCCAAATGGAAAATATTGTATTTCGTAATAAACAAAATTTGCTTTAATGTACAACTAGCAATAGACAGGTTTACTTCCGAATCATTTTAAAATTAAAAATAAAAATGAATTGTAAAATGTAGAAAAACATACCCCAAAAAAATGGTAAACGTAACAAAATGAGGCTTATCTCTTCAGTCACTGGGAGGTTAAATGCCAAACAAAAAAGCATTGGCAAAATCTATCTAGCTTCGAAATGTTTCTGTGATGGTGGGAGAGGAATTCAATGATATGTTTTCAAATAAGTTGATTTAGCTTTGCACATCTCTATAATAAATCATCTAGGGGAGACCTGCCAAAGTCTTGATATGCACATCTGTGTAAAGAAGCACATGTTGCTTTGGAGAAAAACATTATCAATTTATTTTAAAATAAAAATATAGCAAATTTAGGTTGTTAGGGTATTGCTTAGGGTGTTAACCATTTATATTATTTAACTCATTAGTATTGCATACTGCTTTTGCGTCAACATTTCAATGAAACAAACAGGGTTTTTCACTAAAGTGAGAGTTTGATATGAATGCAAAGTGAATTTAAAATTTAGAGAATATTTTCATGTCGGCTACTTTTACCTTAAATTTGAACTTTAGTGAATAAACCGGATATGTTTAATTAACTCCTACTGCACCTATAGAAAAAAAAATCCTTGGATAATTCAAGCTATTTGTTTTATCAGTGACCCTGTTAAGATGTTTTCTAATGTCTTTTATTTGGGGAATGCGATATGAGCGGAAAGTCACGTAACCTATGGCTATGTCTGTCAAGGACAAACTCAAACAAACCCTCAGCACAACTGTGTATTGCCTTCAGGGATATACAGATTTTATTAAGACACAGAGGCTCCTATTATGCTGCACTCTTTCTTTATTTCCCTCAGCAGCAAAGAAAAAATATAATTTTCAAATGGTTTGATAACAATAAATAGCATGAGAGATATATCTTCCTAGCGACAGGAACAGCCAATCAGCTTCCGCTCTCCAGCATAATAGGCGATGATGCATAATCTACTTCCTCTTTCTTTGCTGCTCCCTTGGTTTAGTAACAACAGGTCCCACGGTTCTCTTAACTATGGGATCTTTGAAATCTCTTAAACCTTTTAGAATTTTATTATCTGTTTTTAATATTTGGTAGTATAGTTGATGTATTTTAAATTATACTATTACTTATTTCTTACAGTATTAATACATTTGTTTGTTTTTGGTATACTTTGCTTGTATATTTGTTGATTTATTAAATTTGATTTAGCTATTTGTCTATGTAATTGCTTGTGTTTTCTGGACCTCCCTGAGCCTAGCTTTATAAATAGGGCTCAGGGACGTCTTCAGGGATTCCTGATACCTGTTCGGTGCTTTCGCGCCATTTTTTCGTGAGCTTTTTACTGTTCCAACCGTCACTCACTGGATTTGAACGCACGCATGTGGCAGAAATGCCTCTGCCACAGGTTCTTGGAGGGGCCTGCTTGCCAGCCTCCTGCCAAAAGACTATGGGCCCTTTAAAAACTTATGTGATTTATGTACTTTTGTACTCCATAAAGAGAGACCGACCGTTGGCCCTAATTCCCTGGAACTGTTTTGGGCAGAGGACCATGTGCACGGTCGGTCAAAATTATGACTTCCATGGAAATCTCAGACCCACTAGCTCTTGTAAGAGCTACACTTTTATATCTGCTATACTCTCTTGGAGGAGAGGTCTTCTCACTGGGAGCTGGATCCAGGAGTTTGGTCCAGGGTGAAAAGGGATGGCGAGACCCAGGCAAGCTGCAGTGGCTAAGGGGCTACGGTGCTATGGTGCTTATGGTGTCCGGTGCGGTGCTTATGGTACTATGCAACAGCAAGGAAGCGATTGGCGGAAGGAACCCAGTCGGGGTGTCAGGCAGTCCGTCACAGCGCACGCGTGGTTCGTTCAGTTATAGCGTTCGGGAGTTTTTTCCCGCGAATGCAGCGTTTGGAAGTTTGTTCTTCCGAATGCACATAGTGCCTTATACGTACAGCTATTTCATATTTTTGTTCGCGGCAGTCATTTTCTTGTTTTTTTTCACCCGTTGTGACGCTAGTACTGCCCCCAACGGCCGTAACTCGGAGTTGGGGTTTAGTTTTAGTGGCAGTTGAATGGCTCTGATGTTTGTGAAATATTTTGATTGAATTCAACTCCTGTGAGTATACTTTCCTCCCTTTAACCCTAGATCCTCTATTTAGGTTAATCAACCCTTTCTAGGTTTTCTATTTACTATAATTATCAGTTCTGATTTGAAAATGCAGTCTGGCAAAGAAGCCTCAGCTTCATCTGGGTCTACTGCACCCATTAAATTTGCTTTTGATACATTCCCAGGTACATCTGGAGATGGAGTGGAATTCATCACTGACTTTGATGCTCCTGCTGAAATGCATGCTTTGATTGACAACTCAATATCGAAACGCCATGACTAAAGCCCTAATGTCGGCCATGGGAGTAATATCTGACTCCCTGTCACAGACATTTGCACAAGCCTTAATTGAGGCACAGAGATTGGCTCAGCCAGCTATTACCCAGGCATTGCCTTTTAACGACTCCTGTGCAGCCTCATCCTGGCCGCAAAGTCCTTGCTAATGTCAGGGTACCTGTGGTTACTGCCCTGGATGACGGGGGGGGAGGGGGCGCTGTGAAGATTTTTTGCACAGGGCACCTAAAGGCCTAAGACTGGCCCTGGCAGCACTATACAGGGAACACTGACTGTCCCGGGATACTATACAGACACAGGCCCGTATTATACAGAGAGCAGCACTATACAGGGAGCACTGACTGTCCCGGGATATTATACAGACACAGACCTGTATTATACAGAGAGCAGCACTATAGTATTATACAGATAGCTGAGCATATACCCCATGACAAGATGCAGACCTTGTCACCAAGGAAATATTGGATCTGATGCGCAAACAAGCCATCATAGAAATTCTAATGTCCACTCTGGATTATGTGAGCAACATTTTCCTGGTTGCCAAAAAAGGCGGAGGTGTCCGCCCAGTGATAAACTTGAGATAGCTCAATGCTTATGTAACCTATCACCATTTCAAGATGGAAGGGATACATTGTTTGCGAGATCTTCTCCAACCATCAGATTGGATGGCAAAGTTGGATCTACAAGATGCCTACCTCGCGGTGCCTATAGCATTACAACACCAAGATTTCCTGCAATTCATTTGGCAAGGAAAGAAATGGAGGATTACATTGTCACGAACGTACCCTACTTCAAGAGTGTGCGTGACGTAGTTGTGGTGGTGAAAGGGTTAAAGTTCACCATTTGTCTGCAGTAGACCGGAAATAATGACAAAATCCCCGTTACCACCACCCACACTTAAACATATAATATACCTATTACTATTTTAATGCTGCCACCACTAAGACAATTCATAAATGGGGTGCCTTGGTCCCCCAGGTAAACATAATAATAAAAACCCACCAAATAGAACTTAGCACAATATCTAAACAATTTCAAGATACTAATGAGTCTCTTCAGGTAACGTGATTATTAACCAGACACAGGCAGATCTTAATAAAGGAATTTTTCATATGAGCAAAAAACATAATCACAGTGCATACAAAAAATAGATGAAACGCTGAGTGCCCGGGCGATCCGCGGACCGTCACCCAAGCCCAAACCCCTGAACCCCTTAAAGCCATACCCCACCCCACCCACCCCCACGTACAACAACATGCAGGACACAGCAGTACCCTGAACAGACAAGGGACCACTGAAAACCTCCATGACAACAACACACTGAGACCCTACTATACCCAAACGAAAGGCTGCAACACCAGTAAGAACGAAAAGACATGAAGGACATGCTCCTTTGCGGTTCCCACATCCTGTGCTGGGAATTGTGGGAACCGCAGGGAGCATGATAATGAGACATGCTCCTCCTCCTTCAGCGTTAGTGAGAGGAATGCCGCGAGGCTGCCACCCAGTCCGGCGGCTCCAGCATGAAATGCGGCCGGCCCCCTCAGACTTGAGAAAGAGGGGGGAATAGAGAGATGGGGGAGGGGGGTGGAAGGAGGGGGAATAGAGAGATGGGGAGGGGGGGTGAAAGAGGGGGGAACAGAGAGATGGGAGGGGGGAGAAAGAGGGGGGAACAGAGAGATGGGGAGGGGGGAGAAAAGGGGAATAGAGAGATGGGGAAGAGAAAGAGGGGGAATAGAGAAAGGAGAAAGAGGGGAATAGAGAGATGAGGGGAGAAAGAGGAACAGAGAGAGAGGAAAAGAGGGGGAATAACAGAGAGAAAGGGGGGGCAATAAAGAGATGGGGAGAAAGAGAGGGAAGAATGAGACACAGGGGGAACAGAGACAGAGAGGGAAGAATGAGACACGGGGAAAAAGGGGAAGAAGAGAAAGGGGGAAAGAGAGATGGGGAGAGAAGAGAGGAAGAATGAGACACAGGGAGAAAGAGGGGGAATAGAGAGATGGGGAGGGGGAGAAAGAGACAGAGAGGGAAGAATGAGACACGGGGAATAGAGAGATGGGGAGACAGAGAGGGAAGAATGAGACACGGGGAGAAAGAGGGGGAATAGAGAGATGGGGAGGGGGAAAAGAGAAAGAGAGGGAAGAATGAGACACAGGGGGAATAGAGAGATGGGGAGGGGGGAGACAGAGAGGGAAGAATGAGACACGGGGAGAAAGAGGGGGAATAGAGAGATGGGGAGGGGGAGAAAGAGACAGAGGGAAGAATGAGACACGGGGAGAAAGAGGGGGAATAGAGAGATGGGGGAGGGGGGAGACAGAGAGGGAAGAATGAGACACAGGGGGAGAAAGAGGGGGAGGGGAGAAAGAGACAGAGAGGGAAGAATGAGACACAGGGGGAGAAAGAGGGGGAATAGAGAGTTGGGGGAGGGGGGAGAAAGAGAGGGAAGAATGAGACAGGTGGAGAAAGAGATGTGGAGGGGGGAAAAAGAGAAAGAGGAAGAGAGATGTGGGGGAGAGAGAGACAGGGAAAGGGGAGAGAAAAACAGTGGAAGAGAGGGAGAAAGAGGCAGAGGGGTAAGAGAAACTGGGAAGGAGGGGGGAGAAAGAAACATACAAAGGGACGGGGGGAGACAAAAAGGCACACAGAAGGGCTGTATATATCACTGGTGGATCCAGGAGGGCAACAGGGCAATTGCCCCCCCTCCCCTATCCGCAGGCACCGTGCGGGCAGGGGAGGGAGGAAGAGAGGACCCGGGAGCTCACCCTGCAGCTCCTCTGGGTCCTTCTTGCGCGAGCACAGAGCGTTGCCGCGGTTACCATGGCAACGTTACCGCTCTTGCGAGAGTCAACTCTAGCCCTGGAGCTACGGGCTAGAGTTCACTCTCAACACTGTGACCCCCAGGGATTCCTGGTGGTCGCAGTGGTGAGAGTGAACTCTAGCCCCATAAACACACTGCCCCCATACTCACACACTGCCCCCATACTCACACACTGCCCCCACATACACCATACACATTTACACACATTGCCTCACACACATACACTGCCCACCCATATACACACAGACCCCCATACACAGCCCCCCATACTAACATTGCCACACACATACACACATTACACCCCCACACACACACACTGAAACGGTTGTTAAACGGTTTGACTACTTACTCTGGAGCAGTAGTGGTTATTGTGCATGGATTATTTCTTTAAATAATCTACAAGTGCCCCAGTAGCCAGCCCGACCAGCCAGCCAATCCACAGGCTGGCCAGTAGCCAGCCAGTTAGCCAGCCCACAGGCCAGTAGCCAGCCCACAGGCCTACAGCAAGCCACAGGCTTACAGCCAGCAAGCCCACAGCCTGCCAGTCGCAGCCAGCAAGCCACAGCCTGCCAGCCGCAGGCAGCAAGCCGCAGCCTGCCAGCCGCAGTCAGCAAGCCCACAGCCTGCCAGCCGCAGTCAGCAAGCCCACAGACTGCCAGCCAGCAACAGTGATTAAGGTAAGAGGAGCAAACTTGGCCTAGGTATCAGCGAGCTATGTTGTGTTGCTATATTGTGAATAGGAACCAGAGTGTTGGAGAGACCACCCTCCAGGCCCCATTAGACTCCATTGTAGTCTCTAATGGGGCCTGGAGGGGATTCTTTCTAACACACTCTCTAAAGGACACTGAGATAGCCTCTGCTAGAAAGACCCCCCTCCATGGCCCATTAGCCCTCAATTGTAGTCTCTACTGGGGCCTCGAAGGGATTATTGCACTTTTGTTCCTTGTGTCTAAAGATTGTGTACGGTGTGGCTGGAGGCTGTGCATGGAGGCGGGGCAAGGGTGGCGCTTGCTGCAGAGTATGGGTGGAGCCTGTAAGGGGGACCTTGATTTATTTTGCCCGGGGGCCCTGAGGGTTCTCAGCCGCCACCTATATCTAGGCAATGCAGTGAATGAACAAGGAATTACCAAAGAAAACTGCACGCTCCTAGGTAACTGCAAACTTAAACCCAATAAAACACCTGGCAATGGCACTACTACCAACTTGTAAATGGCATCAGACTTCCTTCACCCCACCTCCACCCTCTTTTCTACAACCCCCCCCTCCTCACCCAGATCAATGCAAACCTACACAAAGACAACTACCATCAGTGTATGTAGGGAAAACTGAATGAAAAATGTTGACCCCCCCCGTTTCTTTTCTGTACCCTCACCCCCCCTCCCCGACGTCCATAGAACAAAACTGCTATTCAAACAGAAACCAAGAATGAAAGATACAAACTCCAGCATTGACGAAAAGCATATTACTTAATATGTGACAGTTTTTTCATGAAAAGTATGTTATAACAAGCATATGTACATGTTGTGAAAACTGGACTACAACTGCTTACCCCCTGTTTTACTTTCTGTACCCCACAACCCCCCAAAAAATGCAAAATCTCTCAAAATAAAGAATTAAAAAAAAATAGATGAAAAACAAATAATTTACACCAACAACAGATAAAAACAAAAGTGATAAAATAATAGAAGTGCTAAACACTAACTCACTTAGGTTTTCAAAGTAAAACATCTGCCCAGGGGGTCTCCGGCAAGGAAGATGCCCCAAGCAAGTACTAAGACAGATATATACCCTGTGGATTACCACGCCTGGTCTAGAGGTGGAGTTAAGGCGTATCTATAGAGATAATGAGTGACCACCACCTTGTGTTCCAGACCAACATCAATCCAAATGGGAACATTTGGTTCTATCTTCTCTTATGTGCCTGCCACAGAAATAATAATTGCATCTACGAATTTGTTATTATTTTCCCATTCTATAGATATTTTGCACACCGTACTTGCGACCCAATATGGCGGACATCACAATTCCTTCCCCTATGGTTAAGTTATGCCAATTATATTTGGGCTTGTTTAGAAGAGGGCGCATGTCACATTCCCAATATAACAAAAATGAGGCTTAAATATTATTCTGTGGGTAAATATTAATGTTTTTCCCTTTGGATATGATACTGGAACAAGGCTAATGGCCATTAACATATCAAAGAAATCCACTCCTCAATTAAAAGGCAGGCTACTTATGTTCGACTTCTCACATCTTACAGAGCCTTTGATTATTTCACAGGCTCCATCCATATAGTAAAACACTTTTCACATTCCTTTGCAATTTCCATTAACCCTTCTGTCATCTGATCTTTGTGGGGGTCCCAGCTTCAAAGAGAATTCAGGCTAAAAAACCTTCGGCCCTCCCATACAATAAAATTAACCCCGTTTGACATTGATAATACCATCTCTACCAGACAGGCAGATCATTAATGCACTACACAAATTGTATTGAAGGTCAATATTCCAATAATGAATTATGCCCCTTGCCGTGACACAGGTCTCCCATTCGGACTGTATTCAGCCCCGTGGTGCTTCACCAAACTCATGAAGCCTGTGATCGGGTGTGACGAAGTGCCCTTCGCCACTTGTGCCTGGAGAGGACTAATTACCATCCTCTTGCCTCGTGACTATGGCCTCTGGGAGAGTTTGCCCTTTTAAAAACGTTATTTGGACATATTGGATTTTATTGCACTGTTTCTGCTCCTTTGATTCCATGGGAGAATGTGCCTCTTCCCCTCCCCCTTTTCCTGTCCATTGTTTTCCAGCAGGGACACTGCCAGACCAGTTTAAACTGGCTGCTTTGTCCCTCCTCCATCTCTCATCAGCCCTTGCTAAACTTTAACCCCATGGTGATTTTATTCTGTTCGTGGGATCTGAGCACTGTTTGGATATATTGAGCGCTCAGATCCAAGCTATCTGGGGATAGGTTGAATGTGGGGGTTCTGTTCAGTATAATAGGTATTATGTATTTTTATGTATTTTTACTGTTGTTGTAAATGGAGATATTCTCTGTACCTGGAGATAATTGGTTTACCACACCCACTTGAGCCACTTATGACTTTGACTCTACTACAGAATCTTGTCTTCTTAATCAATCGGGAAAAATCCATTGTGACTCCTACACAACGCATAGAATTTCTGGGTCTGATCGTAGATTCTACTCTTCAGACCCTTCATCATCTGATGTACAAACTGTCCAATATCAAGAAGGAAATCAGGTGCACAATGGCAGCTCCTCAACTTACTCTCAAACAATTGACGAGAATGATCAGTCTCCTGGTGACTTCCATACAAGTCATTTTTCCGGGCCCTCTTCACTATTGAGCCCTACAACACCTACAGACTTCCCATCTGGGGGAAGGCGCATCCTACACAAATATGGTCATTCTGGACTCAGAAGAGAAAGATGAGCTGAAATGGTGGCTTCTTCACATGGAAGCATTGAATTATTGCGCCATCTTTGGCGCAGCACCAGACTTGGTAATAGTGCCTGACGCAAGCTTACATGGTTGGGGTGCTCGTTGTGGAAATGTCTCTACTGGTGGCAGATGGTCCGATTACGAATCGACTCTCCATATCAACTGTCTGGAACTCTTGACAGACTCATTCGCTATCCACAGCTTCTCCTCAACTCAAGCCCAGTGCTCTATTCTCCTGAAGATGGACAATATATCAGCTGTCCTGGCGAACCTGGCACGTGATTTTTGGCAGTTCTGCCTGGCATGGGGGGTGGTTACCGTGGAATATATCCCCAGTCTCTCCAACACCACTGCTGATTGGTATTCACAACACCTCAGGGATTCTAGAGATTGGCATCTTGTTTCAAGAGTTTTCCAGTATATCCACCATTTATTGGGTCCATTGGACATAGACCTTTTCGCTTCCCGCTTGAACACACAGCTTCCCAGGTTCTTCAGTTGGAGACCAGACCCAACAACAATAGCAATGGATGCTTTCACCCAAGATTGGTCATCCACAAGGAACTATGCATTTCCTCCCTTTGCATTGATTCCCCATTGCCTACTGCAACTACGAAGCCAGTCTGGGACTTTGGTGATTGTGATGCCTTTGTGATTGTCTCAACCTTGGCTTCCTCTTCTAGAGATGGCTATCGACTTACCATGTCTTCTTCCATCACCCGACTGCCTCCTTCAAGATCCAGACGGAATGTCCCATCCCCTGGTTCTCCCAGACCTTCTATATCTCATGGTGTGTCTGATTTCAGGGGACCTTGGTCAATCGAGGGAGTTTTGGAATCAGTCTTCTCAATGGCGCATGGGCACCCAGCACGAGACAGGCTTATAAGTCTACTTGGAGCAGATGGCATGGTTGGTGCCTGGAACATAACATGAATCCTGTATCAGCTCCTCTGACTTCGATCCTCCAATTCCTCACCTCACTCTTCGATGATGGTAAGGCCTATCGCACAGTGAACCTATATCGTTCTCTCTGCTGGACACCAAGGTTTGGATGGAACCCCGGTAGGTCGCCACCCTATGGTGTGTAGGCTCCTCCACGGAATAAGATTTGCTCGTTCTCCTTTACTGCGTTATTCAGTTTTATGGGACGTTTCTATCATCCTCAACGTCTTTGAATCCTGGCTGACTAGTGCCTCACTATCTCTGAAACAACTAGCAGTGAAACTAGTCATGCTTCTCTGTTTTATACTGCAATATGCTCGCTCATATACTCCGGAAGGTGTCCACTTCAATATATCTCGAAGAACTAAAACTTCCTCGAAGAAAGTTTTGTATCCATCCTTTCCTGACAGACCACTCTTAAGCCCGGTCGCATGCCTGCAAACATATGAACTTCGCACTTCTTAACTACGGAACTGATCGAAACAAGAAATCTTAATTTCCTTCCAGAAACCGCATCTGCCGGTGTCTACTCCTACCCTGGCTCGTAGGGTCAAATGGAATATGTCTCTGGTTGGTATTAATACTTCACTATTTTCACCTCTCTTGGTTTGAGGGGCGATGGCTCCTCGATTGGTTGCCGCCTAGTGGACACTTTGAAAGCGGCTGACTGGTCTTATGAGTCGACCTTCCGTGACTTTTATTTTAGACCAATTCAACACTTTGCGGGGATTGTAGTTTCCCAGCTTTAAACCAGCATAAAACTCACCTCCATGTCTTAATAAAAAATTCACAGATTTTACTATTAACATGAGGAAAGTCATAATTTTATTAACGACATGGAGGCGAGTATTATCCCTCCCTCCCATCCGAGGATTGAGTGGATTTGGGTAAGTTGACTTCACGTTAAGTCTTAGAGTATAGTATTATCCATAACTAATCGAAGTGTCTACAGTTCAGTTGAGACTACTCCTAATTAATATCGTACATTTATAATTGGTGACAGATAGTATGATTTATGCATTTATCCAGTTTTGTACTTGGATATTAACATATTTCTCTCTCTCTTCCCGCTTGATTTGACTTTGCACCTTTACTGGCATACTCTTCTTGTTGGTGTTCCCCTGTTCTGTGTCACGTTTGTCCTTGTCCGGGATCGCAAGAAAGAGGAAGTAGATTACGCATCATCGCCTATTATACTGGAGAGCGGAAGCTGATTGGCTGTTCCTGTTGCTAGGAGGATATACCTCTCATGCTATTTATTGTTATCATGCCATTTGAAAGTTATATTTTTTCTTTGCTGCCGAGGGAAATAAAGAAAGGGTGCAGCATAATACTTGCCTCCGTGTTGTTAATAAAATCATAACTTTACGTCATGTTAATAGTAAAGTCTGTAAATTTATTGGTGAAAACATCAAAACAATAAATGTAAGCAGGAACATTTCAATTCATGGTAAGACAGGGGGCTTCATATTTGCTTTACTTTCTTTACTGAATCCTCCCAGCAGCAAAGAAACAGTTAAACAATTGAATAAAATCAACTAATCAGAAGACATCTGGACAGTAATATATGGCTGTGAGACTCCTTTTAACTCCTCTTTCTTTGCTGCTTGCCTCCCAGGTGAGTCAATTCTGATTATATTGGCCTTTGGCTATATGTTAAGTGTGTGTCCTGTTAGTTTCCCTACCTCTGGGTCTCTATTTTACCGACCGCGATCTGATCGCAGCTTACCTGCTCTTTCATGTGTTTTGTGGCCTAATTACCTATTACCCCACATCTTTGTTGTGACGTGCATGGCCGCCGCCTCCAATACTAGTGCCAGTGGTCACTTTGAGCGTCGGTTTATCGTTTTGTCAATCTGTAAAATATTCCCGGTTTCTTCGTGTTAATTATCAAATTGCATTATAGGAAGAGCATTGGGAGAAGATGAATCAACGGTCAAAGGGCAGAGAAGGGCGTGAACCCATTTATGTAGGAAAAGGGCCAGACTGGGTATGAAAACGAACCCTGGAAAAAATTACATACCAGCCCCATAGCATTGCGTCATAACACCAGCACGTCATTTTCTTGTTCACAAAAGGTAAAATCATGCATTTTAAAGCACATTTGAAGAGTGAATTATTTATAGATAATACATATATAAAAGCACACAAGGCCTTATATATAAAGAGCAAAAAAAGTGTAAACATGGAGCAATCATCAATAGTAGACCATTTATTGCTAGGGTGATTAGACTACATTTAGAACTTTGCCCCACAATAGCTCTTTATGTACAACCCTCACTGTTCCAAATATCATAGTAGACCATTATCCCATGCAATTGTGTCTGTCCCATCGAGATTGTCCAAATAAAGAATAAGTAAGAGTAAGAGCTTTACTTTAAAGTATAGAAAACACAAATAGTTTCCAAAACTTTATTAACTTAACATATATCAATTACTCAAACACACAAAACAGTAGTAAATGCAAATAAACTTTTAGAGGTAACAAAAAGTGGAAATGTTTTACTAGACAGTAATTAAATATTGTAACAGTTATAAACTTGCTGTTAATTCTGTAACAGTACAAAATGTGCAAAAACCTTTGGAATTTAATAAAGTTTAAATACCGTGAAACATATTGCTAACTAGCTTTCTAGTCCAATTTTAGAAAAGGAAAATTGTACCAGTATCATGGCAAGCAACCCAACAGTTTTCAAAATGTAGTGTACAAACATTACTCAAAAAAGTGCTTTAAAACAAGTAAATTAGTTTAACCATAGATAAAAAAAGGGCTCATTAACCTTTAGGATAGACCTGTCTAACCTGCGGCCCCCCAGATGTTGCTGAACTACAACTACCATGATTCTATTAATAAAATAGATAGCCAGGAAATCATGGGAGTTGTAGTTCAGTAACAACTGGGGAGGGCGCATGTTGGACAGCACTGCTTTAGGAGGTTGCAATGTATTAACTGTTTTCTAAAGTTTTAGAGGAAAAAATATGTAACAACTTATTAAAGAATGAAAAAGAAATATTAACCAACACTGTAATTTACTGGCATGCTTGTAATGTTATGTAAGCAACATCCCTTGCAGCAAGCTACTTTTCAAGGCCAAAACATCAATGACGGTTTCATTGCTTAGTCCAATCAAGGCCTCTTTCTCCAAGGACATAGGCATAAGGGCCTCCAAATGTGTTTGAGAGAGGGAATTTCTCAGTCTGTTCAAGATGCATTTGCATTTGAAAATGACCTCTCACATGCTACTTGAGAAGAGGAAAGTGTCAGTATCAATTTGTATGCATTAAAAAGTGAACTATACGTTAGACTGTACATTGTAGCAGCAGGCTATACAGCTCTTACAAGTCTTGCACTTTCCACTTTTATCACCAACATTTGAGTATGACTGTTCCTCAGTTTCAGAGATAAGATGAGAATGGATGGTGTCTTCATCTTGACCTTCATTGTTAGCATCAGTATATTCTTCATCAAGTGACATTTTCAATCTTTGCCACTTTGATGCAAAATCAAGTAGCTCACTTTGCAGTTTCTCTTTAGTTGCATTGGAGTCAAATTTAATTACAAGTCTACAAAGTCGTTCTAATGCTCTGTTGGGAAGGTCTACTAAAATATCTTCAACATTTTGGGGATCTAAACATGCCAAATCTGCAAATAACTGACCATGTATTGCAAATCGGCTATGCAGGCTATTAATGATCTTGTCTAAGGTCACATTGTACACCTCCACCCGGAACTGATCACTTGCTAACAGAATTGGTTCGTCGTCTACTGCAAGCTCACCAGCCCTTCTTTTCTTACGTTGTATTCTTCGAGGTAATGGAAAGTCTTCCTCAATCAAAACTTTGCAATCAGTTGTATCCAACTTGCTGTTTGCCCAGACTGCAAACTTCTTTGCAGCATCTAAAATAATTTGGGAATCACAATCGTGTGCTTGCAAGTTGTTTACCATTTCTGTCACCATTCGGCATACCTGCAGTACATCCATACCTTGTGTTTGCAGGTACATGGATAGTGGAGTGGTATTCTTGAAAACAAATAAGTACAGCTGTGCCATTATAACTGTGTGGAATTTTTTGAGGGATTCTAAGTAAGTTCCAGCCTTGTATCTTATGTCAGCATTAAAATGATCAGAACATGATATCTCTGCCATGGTCTAGATCAAATCTACATACAAGGCTTGACTTGGATCATTAAATGAACCAAACACCTTTGTAAGTGCTGCATCTCTGGACCACGATCTTGTTTCTTCAATCACAGAAAGAGATCGAAATCTTTCTTCCTGAGACTTTTCATGCCATACATTCATCCGGAGTTAGGATTCACAGATAAATACAGCACAGGAGTTTAACAAGCCGAACAACAATATTGCATGAACAGATATTTTTGTGACATCCATCATCACCAGATTTAGTACATGTGCATAGCACCACACATGAATCTGGCCAGGTGCTTTATTACTCAGCCATGTGCTGAATAATAAGTACTGATCCTGCATATTAGAAGTTCCATATTTTGAGTTCCCAACACAGTTTGTAATATCAATTTCCATGAATTCCAATACATTGCAAACCAGTTCACACAAAGCCTTATCTGTCATGGATGTGCAATTTACCACAGCAACCAGACATTCATGGACCACATCTGTGACATACCAAATTATTATAAAACACTGGTATGAGACATTTATATCCTGTGCTGTATCTAGGTGTATTGAGAACATGCCAGCATCTCTGATCTCTTGGGCAATACCTTTTTTCAAAAGTGCTGAAATTACACAGATGATATTGTTCACTGTAGTTTTTGAAATTAATGTAACAAATCCACCACATCCTTTGCTACTTGTTGCTAGAGTTGAGCGGACACCTGGATGTTCGGGTCAGGCGGGTTCGGCCGAACTTTGAAAAAAAGTCCGGGTTCGGGCTCGAACTTGACCCCGAACTTGACCCCGAACCCGATTGAAGTCAATGGGGACCCGAACTTTTGGACACAAAAATGCCTCTAAAAAACTCCTGGAAAGAGAGTAGGACAAGTGCCCTGCAAACAATTGTGGATAGGGAAATCACTTAAAATAACATAAAAATAAAAAATACAGCTGAGCCATAAAATAGCACTAGATGGAATCTTTGATTTTAGCTCTGGAAGAACATAAATCAAAATCTAAAGCATGGCTGTCAGGAGGATCAACAGAATTATCCATTTGAGAGAGGGTTGGAGTGCAGGGTATTCTCTTTCATTGTTCAAACTGAGCTCAATTCCTGATGCATGGAGAAAAGGCCTTCACAATAGTGTATAGTGTACCTAGTTTATACTAAGTGACCCATAGGTTGAGGAGGCGGTGACTGTGGGGGTGTAGGTGGAAGCAGCGGTGGAGGAGGAGGAGGAGGTAGCCAACACTGTTTTTTTTATATATATTTTTTATTTTAATTGAGGTTGCCCACAAATTATTGGGACATACAAAAAAAGAAACATTTGCGGCCTGTGGTGCATTTCTTGCAGTCCTGATGCATGGAGAAATGCTCAACTCCTGATGCATGGAGAAAAGGCCTTCACAAGCCTCTGCTAATGTGTACCTAGTTTATACTAAGTGACCCATAGGTTGAGGAGGCGGTGACCATGGCGGTGTAGGTGGAAGCAGCGGTGGAGAAGGTGGATGAGGTAGCCAACACTGTTTTTATATATATATATATTTTTTTTTATTTTGGTAGCCCACAGAATATTGGGACATACAAAAAAAGAAACATTTGCGGCCTGCGGTGCATTTCTTGCAGTCCTTATGCATGGAGAAAAGGCCTTCACATGCCTCTGCTAATGTGTACCTAGTTTATACTAAGTGACCCATAGGATGAGGAGGCGGTGACCGTGGCGGTGTAGGTGAAAGGGGCGGTGGAGAAGGAGGATGAGGTAGCCAACACTGTTTTTATAT
The DNA here is from genome assembly GCA_933207985.1 of Pelobates cultripes. NCBI lineage: Eukaryota > Metazoa > Chordata > Amphibia > Anura > Pelobatidae > Pelobates > Pelobates cultripes. Next base: position 213,046,145 of record OW240914.1, on the reverse strand, counting down.
ATATATTTTTTTATTTTATTTTGGTAGCCCACAAAATATTGGGACATACAAAAAAAGAAACATTTGCGGCTTGCGGTGCATTCCTTGCAGTCCTTATGCATGGAGAAAAGGCCTTCACATGCCTCTGCTAATGTGTACCTAGTTTATACTAAGTGACCCATAGGTTGAGGAGGCGGTGACCGTGGCGGTGTAGGTGAAAGGAGTGGTGGAGGAGGAGGATGAGGTAGCAAACACTGTTTTTATATATATATATATATATATATATATATATATATATATTTTCTAACTGCAGAGTAGCTGTTGACATTATAGTTGCGCAGGCACTTTGTTGACTCTAGAGAACCTCGGGCCAATCGCACATCCCCGTGGCAGCGACTTTGCATGCGGATGTCATCCATATCAACTTTCTGCGCCTACCATGGTGACCACGGGTAATGGGGAATCAGGGTTCCATTCTGTACAGGGACCCTGAGAAACGGCTACCACATGCAAGGAAGGCAGCAGGCGCGCAAATGACCTACTCCCAACGCGGGAAGGTAGTGACGACAAATAACAATACAGGACTCTTTAGAGGCCCTGTAATTGTAATGAGTCCACTTGAAATCCTTTAACTCTGATCAATTGGAGGGAAGTCTGGTGCAGAGCCACTGACCCGTGCGTGCTGTAGCTGAAACTTCACTATTGACTGCTGCTGCTCGCACTGTCTCGTGAGGCGGTAAGCGGGAAGGCCGAAGTCACACTGCAGCGCAGACAGACGAGCAGCAGCAGGGTGACAACGCCAAAAGCGCGCACAGCCGCTACAGTGAATGTCACATCCTGTTCCAAGTTGCGGATCAGTCTGGTGATGGCTTAGTCTTTTTACTGAAGGTGCATCAGGGTCCTAGTATGTGGCCGCACAAACGCTGGTGCATGCCGATGAGCACTAGGGGACGGCCGCTCCGCTTTTGCACCCAGCCTCTGTGCAGTGGCGGATCCAGAGCCTGATCTCGGGAGGGGCACTTGTAGATTATTTAAAGAAATAATCCAGACACAATAACCACTACAGCTCAGTGTAGTGGTTATGGTGTCAATAGTGCCGGGACCCCCTCCCACAGTAAGTAGTCAAACCGTTTAAAACAGTTTGACAACTTACCTGAGATCTGCTGGGAAATGGGGCTGTAGTAGGGCATAGGAGCAGTGGTGTGTGTGAGTGGTGCTATGTGTAAGGGGTGCAGTGTGTGTGTGAAGGTTGTAGTGTGTGAGTGAGGGCGGCAGTGTATGTCAGGGATTCAGTGTATGTGTGTGTATGGGGGGCAGTGTGTGTGTATGGGGGGCAGTGTGTGTGTATGGGGGGGCAGTGTGTGTGTGTATGGGTGGGCAGTGTGTGTGTGTGTGTATGGGGAAGCAATGTGTGTGTGTATGGGGGAGCAATGTGTGTATGTGGGGGCAGTTTGTGTGTGTATGGCGGGCAGTTTGTGTGTGTATGGGGGGCAGTGTGTATATGTGGGGCAGTATGTATGTGGGGCAGGTGTGTGGTTGTGTGTTGGGGGGGGTGTGTGTTGGGGGGTTTGTTGGGGGGTGTGTGTGTGTGGGGGGGGTGTGTGTGTTGTGGGGGGGTGTGTGTGTGTTGGGGGGTGTGTGTGTGTGTTGGGGGGGTGTTTTTTTGGGGTGTTGTGTGTGTTGGGGGGGGGTTGTGTGTTGGGGGTGTTGTGTGTTGGGGGGGTTGTGTGTTGGGGGGTTTGTGTTGGGGGGGGTTTGTGTTGGGGGGTTTTTGTGTGGGGGGGTTTGTGTGTGGGGGGGTTTGTGTTGGGGGGGTTTGTGTGTGGGGGGGGTTTGTGTGTGGGGGGTTTGTGTGTGGGGGGGTTTGTGTGTGTGGGGGGTGTTTTTTTTTTTTTGGGGGGTTGTGTGTTTGGGGGGGTTGTGTGTGTTGGGGGGTTTGTGTGTGGGGGGTTTTTGTTGGGCAGTTTGTGTGTATGGGAGGGAGTTTGTGTGAATGGGGGGCAGTTTGTGTATGGGGGGGAGTTTGTGTGAATGGGGGCGGTTTGTGTGTGAATGGGGGGGGGGCAGTTTGTGTGACTGGGGGGGCAGTTTGTGTGACTGGGGGGCAGTTTGTGTGTATTGGGGGGGCAGTATTGGGGGCAATATATATGTGTGTGTGTGGATTTTTTTTATTATATATATATATTTTTTTTTTATTTAATTAAAATAAATATTATCCTATGTCCCCCCTCCCTTCTTACCTTTACTGGGGAGGAGGGGGGACATATTTCGATCCCTGGTGGTCCCAGTGGTGATTCCCTGGTGGTCCCAGTGGTTACAGTGAACTCTAGCCCGCGCTCCCGGGCTAGAGTTCACTCTCGCGAGATTTGGAGCGTTGCCGTGGTAACCGCGGCAACGCTTCAAATCTCACGAGAGGAGGACCCGGAGGAGCTGCAGCCTGAGCTCCGGGTCCTCCCTCTCACGCCCTCCCTCCGCCGCCGGTCGCCAGCACAGTGCCTGCGGACCGGGGAGGGAGATCTGTGATCTCCCTTCCGGTCCACAGGCACATTGCAGGGCTGGCAGGGGAGGGAGACCGGCGGAATTCTCGGGGGGGGCAATTGCCCCGTTGCCCCCCCCCCTGGATCCGCCACTGCCTCTGTGCGACCAGCGCCTCTTCCTCCAAACTGCACACGTCACTCGCATGACCTTGATTCCATGTGGGGTCAAGGACCTCATCATCCTCCACATCATCTTCCACCCACTCCTCAACCCTGCCCTCCTTGCTGGTATGCACACTGCAGAAAGCCACAGCAGTTGGCACCTGTGTTTTTCCAGCATGTAAATTCTGCAAATTACATATGGAAATTGTTTTAGAATTGTATCCAGGCAACAGTTTTCCCTATAAACTGACCTCTCAGTTTGACTTGTGAGGGTATTGCCCCAGAATTACAATATTGTTGAAGTACCTCTTAGCTATTGATAACTGGTTTAAATATAGCAGCTTGTTATCTGGTAGTTTCTAGTGTAGAAAATATCAATCTGTTTTCTATCACTTAGATCTGTGTAACAAGTGTTGTAGGTGTGAAACAATATTACAAGTGACAGATGTAGTAAATTCGAATGAAAGTTACGCTTCGATTTGACTCTCAGATATGACGTGAACACCCCAAATATACTATTTAGCACAAAAAAAATTGACTTTTTAAAACTCCAATGTAAGCAGCAGATTAGCAGCAGAACAATTAGAATTTTTACAACTGCGCAGTAAGCGCACTATTAGACGCTTCTATTTGACTCTCAGATATGAAGTGCACCGCAGGCCGCAAATGTACTATTTAGCAGATTAGCAGCAAAACAATTAGAATGTTTACAACTGCGCACACTATTTGAGCACACTATTTGACGCTTCGATTTGACTATCAGATATGAAGAGCAGACCACAAAATGTCCTATTTAGCAGATTAGCACCCATAAAATTAGAATTTTTACAACTGCGCTGTAAGCACACTATTAGACGCTTCGATTTGACTCTTAGATATGAAGTGCACCGCAGGCCCCAAAATGTACTATTAAGCAGATTAGCACCCAGAAATGTACAATTTTTACAACTGCGCTGTAAGCACACTATTTAATGCTTCGATTTGACTCTCAGATATGAAGTGCACCCCACTAAAATACTATTTAGCAGTTTAGGACCCAAAATTTTTTAAGTTTTAGAACTGCAATGTGACAGCAGAATTTGATGATTCTATTTGACTCTCAGATATGAAGTGCACCCAACTAATGTACTACCCCACTAATGTACTATTTAGCACCCAAAAAAATTAACTTTTTAAAACTCCGATGTAACCACGCTATTTGAAGCTTCTATTTGACTCTCAGATATGAAGTGCACCCCACCCTACTAATGTACTAGTTTGCAGAATTCTTTCCTAAGCTGTCCCTATCAGCGGCAGCATCCTCTCCCTACACTAATAAGACCGCATGTGCGTGCGGCGCTACGCGACTCCAGCTTATATATAGAGGCTGGGTCACATGCTGCACTGGCCAATCACAGCCATGCCATTAGTAGGCATAGCTGTGATGGCTTCTAAGGGCACACGAGTCAAACGCTTGTTGATTGGCTGCCCTGCAGCCTTTGAAAATGCGCCATTAAATCGCCGAACACCGAACTCCAACCGGAACATACAGTGATATGTCCGTGTTCGGGTCCGGGGTCCAAAAAACCTAATGTTCGGTTCGCTCAACTCTACTTGTTGCACTTTGATGCTGCTTTAACGTATATGCTGCTTCAGCTGTTGCCCAATATCTTAGGCCACTTTTTCCAATCAGCTTGATGGTTTTAATTATCATTTCTAGGACGCAACATTTTCTATTCACTTCTTCTTTTCTGGCTGTTGTTTTTTTTCACAAAGAAATGATATCCATTTTATTTGACCTCATCAAAAAGGATTGAGAGCTATTATTGGGGTCAGAGGCAGCTCTAGAATTTATAAGGGCTTAGGCAAAACTCAAAAATGAAGCCCCACTAACACCAAATTGAAAAAAAAGAGTTCCAATACATGCACACATATACACATTAATGCACTGTCTACCTGTGTATGTGCCTGAGAGTGTGTGCCTGACAGAGAGTATCCTTGTGTGTGTGAATGTATGTCTCTGTGAGCATGTTTGCGTTTTTGTCTGGGACCGTATGTGCATGGGGTAGCTGCTTGAAGTGTGTTGTGTGTATGGGGGTCTGCCTGTGGCCTCTGTGCATTGTGTTTATGGCAAAGCTATGTTTCCTGACTGTGGGTTTGATGAATATCTTCAGCTGGTGACTGTGACAAGGTGAGTAAAGGGGTACAAGTGACAGGGAGAGCATGACAGGGCAAAGGTAAATGGGACAGGGTGGAGGTGAGGGAGTTGTGAGCAGGGCTGCCGCCAGAAATTTTGGGGCCCCTGACGCTGCCCAAGGTCTGGGCCCCCAAGTCCGCCCACATGACCCGCCCCCAGATCAACCCACAGGGCCCATCCTGAGTTTACCATAAGTATGAAGTGTGTGTGTACTGAATTTGGTGTGTATATAGTGGCTGTAGAATGTGTATAGTGGATGCAAAGTGCATGAGTAAAGTGGATGCAGTGTTTATAGTGGATGCAGATTGTATGTTTGTGTAGTGGATAGAGTGTGTGTACAGTAGATATATCGCGTGTATAGTGAATGCAGAGTGTGTGTTTGTGTAGTGGATGTATTGTGTGCATAGTGAGTGCAGTGTGTTTGTGTAGTGGATGTAGTGTTTGTGTGTATAGTGAATGCAGAGTTTGTAATAAATGTAGAGTGTGTGTTTGTGTAGTGGAATTCGTGTGTACATAGTGACTGCAGATTGTGTGTGTAGTGGATGTAGTGTGTGTGTATAGTGAATGCAGAGTGTGTGTTTGTGTAGTTAATGATGTGTGTGTGTTTATTTGTGTAGTCGATGCAGTTTGTGTGTTTATGTGGTGGATGGTGTGTGTGTTTTGTAGTGGGTGCTGTGTGTGTTTGTGTAGTTGATGATGTGGATGATTTGTGTGTTTATGTAGTGGATGCAGTTTGTGTGTTTATGTGGTGGATGGTGTGTGTGTGTGTGGTGGATTATGTGTGTGTGTGTGTGTGGTGGATGATGTGTGTGTGTGTGTGTGGTGGATGATGTGTGTGTGTGTGGTGGATGATGTGGGTGTTTATGTTGTGGATGCATTTTGTGTGTTTATATGGCGGATACTGTGTGTGTGTAGTGCATTATGTGTGTGTGTGTGTGGTGGATGCAGTTTGTGTGTTTGTGTAGTGGATGCATTTTGTCTGTTTGATGATGTGTGGTGGATGCAGTTTGTGTGTTTATATGGCGGATGCTGTGTGTGTGTGTGTAGTGGATGATGTGTATATACAAAAGAAGTACTGTATAATATCCCAGAGAAAACCAAATGAGTGGATGATATGTGTGCGCGCAGTGGATGATGTGTGTGCAGTGGATGATATGTGTGTGTGTCGTAGATGCTGTGTGTGTAGTGGATGATATGTGTGTGTGTAGTGGATGCTGTGTGTGTGCTGTGTGTGTGGAGTGGGTGCTGTGTGTTTATGTGGTGGATGGTGTGTGTGTATGTGTGTAGTGGATGCTGTGTGTGTGTGTATGTGTGTAGTGAATGCTTTGTGTGTATGTGTGTAGTGGATGCTTTGTGTGTATGTGTGTAGTGGATGCTGTGTGTGTGTGTGTGTATGTGATGCTATGTGTGTGTGTGTGTGTAGTGGATGCAGTTTGAGTGTTTGTGTAGTGGATGCTTTTTGTTTGTTTGATGGTGTGTGTGCTGGGGGTATTATTTTTTTTGCTGTTACATTTTTATTAATTTTAAAAAAAAATGTATTCCCCCCTCCCTGCCTCTTACCTGTAGTCAGGGAGGGGGGACACTGGATTCCCTGGTGGTCAGGTGGCTCAGCTGGGCTGGTTAGAGGTGCTCAGCAGTCTGCACCTTCCCTCTCCGGGTTCTACTTCTGTAACGAGCCTTGCATGCATAGCGTGCCGCAAGCACTTTACAGCCGCAGCTCGCGAGAGTGCCAGAAAGGGAGGTAAGTATATCCTGGGCCCCGCTTGGAAGTGAGCAGGGCCGTAGGGGCATATATATATATATATATATATATATGCACATTGAAGGGCTGGGGGCCCGGACACTCAGAGGATTACCTGAACCCCTAGGACCGCCGGGCCCGTGACAACCGTCATGGTTGTCACCCCCTGATGGCGGCCCTGGTTGTGAGAGAGAATGAGGCAGAGGGAGTATGGCATGGTTTAATGAGGGACTGTGACAGGGCGAGTGGAGGTAAGTATGTCAGGGCAATTGTGACATGGTAGGAGGGACGAGTGTGACAGGATTAAGGGTGGTTAATGTGACGGTGAGTGTTGCAGAGTGAGGGCAGGTGAGTTTGGAGGGGGTGAGATTAACAGGATTAGGAGTGGATCATGTGAGTGTGGATGCATGAAGGGGCTGACAGGGGCTGAAAAAAGTCCCTTTACTCTTACCTGTACTACAAGATGCAGACAGGGCAGCTCAGTGATGCCGGGGGCTGTGTGCAGGAGGGAAGGGATGCCGCCATGCTGTGCAGTGTACATCCGGCGGCTGGCATAGGAAAAATCATTGCGCTCGCTCGGCTCTTCTGACCATGAGCCGCAGCGGACCGCGGAAGGACTAACAGGAAAAAAATATTTTCCTGTCTTCTGACTGAGTGCAGCCACATCTCAAAGCAGCCCCAGGGCCGACGGGCTACTGGGAAATTTCCAGGTATCCGGTAGGCCAGTCCAGCCCTGTGTAGGAAACAAAAGTGACTGAACACCCTGACCAAACAATCAGAGTGGCAGATTAACTCCTTAAGGACTGAGGCATTTGTGATCAAAACAAAACCTAAAATTTGCATAAAAGGTCTGTTCATTAAACGTAATTTAATATGAATAAAATATTAAAAAAAATGGATAAATTAAAGAATTTATTTTGTTTTAGTTTTGCATGACATTTTAACTGTGAAAGTCACAATACTGTTAGCTGTTACTGCATTAAAGTACACATATTTGTATTCGGCAATGTCTCATGAGTAAAACATTACCCCAATGTACAGGTTTTATGGTGTTTTGGAAAGTTTCGGAGTCAAATATAGCACATCACATTTTTCAGTTTATTCACATTGAAATTTGCCAGACTGGTTAGGTTGCCTTTAAGACTGTATGGTAGCCCAGGAATAAAAATTAACCCCATGATGGCATACCATTTGCAATAGTAGACAACCCAAGGTATTGCAAATGGGGTATGTCTTTTTTTAGTAGCCTCTTATTCACAAACACTGGCCAAAGCTAGCCTTCATATTTGTTTGTGTGTGAAAAATGCAAAAAACTAAATTGAACACTAATTTTGGCCAGTGTTTGTGTCTAAGTGGTAGTTTAGAACTGCCTAAAAAAGGACGGCATAGAACGCCCGCCGTCCTTAAGGTGTTAAGACTTAACCTTTATTAGTCTGAGTATAGAAAGCTAATGTATATTCTAAAAGATTATGTGAGTAGCAAATAAACCAGTTTGATAAATCCACCATAAATGTGCCACTTAAACTCTGACTGATAAAGGTTAAGTCTTAATCTGCCACTGATTTTTTGGTCAGGGCATTCAGTCACTTTTAATTAGCAAATTGGTTCAATATAAGTAAAGTTCCAAAGTAAGTTTTCAACTTAAATATCTTTCTTCTCTTTTTCCAAATAATAATTTTTCTTATATAAATACAGAAAACATTATTTTTCATCTTTCCTAATCAGGTTCATCACCTCATTACTTACTAAAGTGGCATAATTTTCTACCAATCAAAAAATCCAAATCCAAACTATATATGCCAAAAGAGTGACCCCTTTTATTATAAAAGGTGACCTCTGTTTGCTATAGTGTTATTTTCTCCACTAGATAGCTCTCTACTGTGTCTTGTTTTTTTTAAAATATAAAGTTGGTGACCCCCATTTATTGTTGCATCATTGGGTAACCCCCATATGCTCTACTTGGATGACCCCCAAGCTTTATTTCAAAGGGTTACCCCCTTTTTTATTTTTTATTTTATTTCGTGTTTTGTAGTGCATAGTAATGATACAGACATGCTTGGGGTGCCCCAATAGCAATCCTCAAGCATTACATCATGCATAACATATGGGGTATTTGAAACAACATGCACATTTTTGTTTATAATGTAAAACATATTCAAGCTATGTTTCCATGTCTAGTTGTAAATAACTAGAAAAATAAAGGTGTACTCAGAGTGGATCTTACTGAGGAAGCTATAGCTCATTTAATTAATCAACCTTAGACCACTGGAGCGACCATTTACATTTTATACCGCTTAGATAACTAGGATTAGATACAGTTACAGGCAGACAGTCAGACACACACTCAGTTACAAACTGACAGTCACACACACTCGGTTACAGGCAGACAGTCACATACACACGCACGCAGGCAGTCACACACACAGGCAGGCAGTCACACACACACACAGTCTCACACACACACACACACACGCAGACAGACAGTCACACACAGGTAGAAAGGTCACACACACAGGCAGACAGTCATACACACAAGCAGGCAGTCTCTCACACACACACACACTCACTTACCTCTTTCCATTATGGCTGGAAGGGGGAGTGGAGGCAGTTGTTTGTTGGGGAAGCAGGGACTCCCTCCTGCTTCCCCCTTCCTGTGCAGCAGTTACCAGGGGCTTCTGGTATGTTTTAGCCCCACCTCCACTGCCATTTTAGCCCCGCCTCTGCCTCACAATAAGCTCTGCCCCACCACTCGGTAAGCGCCACCCCCACTGCCTGGATATTTTTTTTCATATCCGGTTGGAGAATAATGAAATCCTCCACCCAGGTACCTGCTTTAGCTCCCCTGTACTCCTGTCACCCGCCCATGTGCAAGCTGTGTCGGCCTCGTGGCACCCCCTGCTCCATGGTGCCCTGTGCGGCTGCACAGCTTGCACATCTCTAAGGCTGGCCCTGGGAGTAAGCCTGTAGGGTCCTAGTGATGAAGGTTAAGTAGGGAGTCCCCTGTAAATATATACTTTGCCAATTCGGATACAAGGCAGGTGTGTGAAACAAAATACAGGGTAAATGGAGATTATTGGCTGGTAAAAGAGAGACCATGGGATGCCTTGATCAGGCAGAGAAATTTTTAACTCAACCTATGCCCATCGGACAACAACATTTTCCCCTTGATAAAATAGCAATAAGTGTCCCATAGATCAGCTCCCCCCAAGCCACAGACTCCAGCACAGACCTCACGGGTCCTTACTGTAACAGCAGCCTGGACCGGAGCCCATAATCTTCTGTCTGACTGTTGACTGTCAGAGTGATTGTCGGGTTTCCGGGAGTGTGAGCAGTGCGCAGGGGAAAGTCCAGGAGAGTAGCGAGCAGCTGTGGAGCCAGGCTTTCGGTGAGTACATGGCCCTCTTAGAATCTTCCTTCGCCTCCTCCCAGTTGGCACCACGACTAAGTCTCTGATATCAAGCCAGAGTAGTATACAGCATCTTGAAGGATGAGTCGGAGCTTCAGCTGGTGTTGTAGGTATCTCTGCACGTTGGGTGAGAGTATGCCAGTGTGACCAAAGTCTCTCTGGGGCTAGGGCAATATGCTTTCCACGTGAGGACCCTGGTATGAGTGGTAACTTTACTTGGGATTGGGAGATCGGCTGCTTCCCCCAGGTGCCGGGCACAGTAGGCCGCAGAACGGATTTGAAGACCTATACAATCCAGGCATAGATTGCTGCATGTGGCTGGAGTATCGGTCCACAGTGAAGCAAGGTGAGTTCTGCATCGCAAATAATTGATGTAGCCGCTGCTTGAGGCTATAAAAGCCAGAGCTACAAGAAAGCGTGTCCGGCCATGTTGTGTGTCAGGCCCTGGTCGCCCATAACACCCTTTTAATATTGGGTGATCCCCAATTAACCTTAAAGGGTGACCCCCTTTTATATCATTTTCTAACTTAATTTACTTATTTTAATTAAATATATTATTTTACTATTTTACTTGGTGCCCAAAGCCATAGCAGCGTTCCACGAACAGTCCAATCCTGTTCCCAAACCACCTTTTGCCCAAAATTTCTCAGGCTTGGAAGATTCCCATAATGGATCTGACCACAAAGGGGCTCCGCGCAAGTGTCCCTGGAAAGGCAACAGTGCCTCAGCTGGTAAAGACAAGGCACCAGGTAAAACTCCGAAGTTGTCACATACTTCCACGTTCCAACAAATAATTGATCCCTTAGAGGGTTCCACGTCCCACTATGACCTACAAGCCGTGGGTTCCGATGACGAACCCCCCCACTGATGCGCTATACACTAATATTCATTATGTCCAGGATTCTTTTGTTAATCAGCCTCTGGATTCCCAAGCTTCTAACACAGTTAATCCTTCCAAAACTAACGATCAATCTTCTGATACCTTACTAGATGCTAGTGGCCAACTCTTATTCGATCCTATGATCATCAAACATCCCTGCTCGGCTGAGTGTGCCCCATATAGCTCGATTCAGCAGAACGTGGCTTCACAAGCCGTTTGAAAAAGGAGATTCGGAATAGGAGAGCAGAATGTCCATGTCCAACAATACCCAATAAGGTGGCAATCACGGTAGAATTTGATCCTCTCTTGATCACTTCTCTAAACAAGTCAAATAAAGACCCATACAAAGGCCTTGAACAGGGTCTAAAAGCAGTACAGGACAAACTACTTGACATTGCTGGCCTCATTATATAAATTTTCATACTTGATGATGGAGCCTTGGATCTACATTTGGTATGTGAATGGGCACAGAGGGTCTTATGGTTTGGCAGATTTTAGTTCAAAAGAACTCGGTCCAAAGGCTAATGGCCTATTGTTTGGTAATCAATTCATAAGAGATCTCAACAGACATGTCTCTGTTTTCACCTCTCTTATCAAAGCTCACACATCCCTGCGCCATGTGTTCCTCTCTCATCGTTTTTCTGGCAGGGCCGTTCACCCTCACTAAGCCTCCACTCCATACGTTACATACGGCCATCCGCGAGCATTCCACTATGACACAGTTTTCAGCCCCTTGCTTGGGCAATTAGTACATATGACATAAGACCTACATTTAGCACTCCCCGCCTTCCGCTGCAAAGCCTTTACTCACAGCCCTCACTATGCCTTCATACGTTATATATGGCCTTCCATGGGCAATTTACTACAACGCAATTTCAGCCCCTCATTTGGGCAATTACATACGTCATTTCCTGCTTTACAAGAGTATACTACAACCCTATGATACGATGCCTGACTATTCCTCTCAGACTAGTTGGGACCATGTAATTCCTTCCTATATAACCCTCTCTCTGCACTTCACGAGAACCTAGAATCCCTCATTACACATGTAACCATATTCAAGCCTTCTCTATCTGTCACAATTTTACCTAATCCTAATATTATCTACAACTCCTGTCACAGGCACTTACTAGAGCTCACATATTTCTTTTCCTGTTAGTAAACATGTTCACATGTTTTTCATACATACTTCAGGTCCTTCTTGTGGAAGCATGCACAGTGGGAATTCTAAATTAGATGCAGCACTACTAGGTGTCTCTATTTCATATACATATTGAATGGCTTGGGTTTATGCTGATAATAATAGGTTCCATTATTATCTAGGTTTCTACTATCCCTACTTATTATCCTGTTTTAATCTTTAACCACAACACAGGTACATTATACCCTTATCTCAATTAGCACTTACACCATCTTGGGTGCTCCTATTGTGTCTTTATGTTCCACTCTACGATATTCCTTTCTCAAGCTCAACCACACACTAGTTGGAAATGTACATTCCAACATATGTTTCTATTACCCTACATTCCTTAGGGATAGACCTACTGGCTGTAAAGGGTATAGCTGTGGACCATATTTTAGTATAATTGTAATTCAGTCCAGCGAGGCCAACTCCCATCCTCAACCGGAAGTATTCGCCCAGTGGCCACAGCCACTAATTTAAACCTCTTACTTGTCACTGGGAATCCAACATTCTCGCCACTTCGTTTGGTGGCCTCAGTCCCTTAGCCCAAATCATAGCTAGTGCCTCTCCAAACCACTTGGCATTAGCAGGGCCTCGCCTTCCCTTAGTTCAGATAATTCTTGGCCATCCGTCACTTAGCAAGCTGCCAATTAATGTAGGGCTACACAGTAATTGGCAATTCATCAAAGTAGGTCTCACACATCGGAACTAGGAAACTTTGTCACTCACATGTACTACCTCTACACCTTCCCCCCGCACTATCCAGCATACAGCTAACCTGAGTTCCTTGGATCTGGGACCTTTCCTAATTTGCTGCTGAGTGCAGATGTACAGACATACCATTCCAGCTATAGCTTGGAAGCTCAACTGTATAGCCTCATTATTGTTAACTGCGAAACCCCTGACTTAATACCAGTGCTGTTCCCTCTTATGGATTTGTTTACATTCCTAGGCGTTCCCCTGACTTTAGTTTCAACTGTAGCCCCCTCCACAGTCTCTTACTGGTATACTGGACTCAATCAAGAAGGAGTTACCCCACCCCCCTCTCCCCGTGCATGGGGTCCAGCATATCGGAGAGATTAGGTGCCCTTCCATGGAAATTATGCCTACCTCCATTGAGATCTCCAATCTCTCTTTGGTTCTCTGAACTTGTTGTGTGCATTTACATCAGGGTTGCTACTTCATCTCCTACTAATCAACCTCTCACAGGTTTTTCTACTGACAATTGCCCTGTGACACTTGACGCACTTTGCTCATCCAGACTCATTTATATGGCCCAACTCCCACTGGAATGAGAAAGTCGTGATTCATTCCCCCACAATCTGATTATTCCCTTGTTCTCTGGTTACACACCATTGCCCACACTGCATTTGCAGCCATTTTCGAGTATTACCAATTCCATAGCATATGTACCTAGTGGCCAGCAGTAAATCAGAACCTACCCTCGTTATCATAACATCAGCCCCCTTCACAGTCTACACCATTATGACCACTACACATATCATAGCCTCCATAGAGGGGGCTATCAGGCAAACGCAAGCCACACAGAATGTGTATTAGCTCGGGCCTCCCCGCTAACAATCACATAGTTATTCAGGTATTGACTAGGCTAGCAACAATGGCGATATTACCTTGTCTGTGTACACATACCAAACTGTCACAACATAAAACTACTTGGATGCAACCTTCAACATTTTAAAGGGACACTATAGTCACCAGAACAACTACAGCGTAATGTAGTTGTTCTGGTGCTTATAATAGCTCTCTTCTGGCATTTTCATGTAAACACTGCCTTTTCAAAGAAAAGGCAGTGTTTACATTGTCCCAAGGGGACACTGGAGGGGCTTCCTGGCTCAGGGCTGCACAGTAGGCAGCCCTGCCTTTCAGCGTTCCTACGCTCTGCATGGGGATGCTGAATTTTCCTCCTAGAGATGCATTGATTCAATGCATCTCTATGAGGAGGTGCTGATTGGCCAAAAAAGCATTTGGCACCGCCCCTTTGCCGATTTTAGCCAATCAATGCTTTCCCAATGGGAAAGCATTGGATCAGCTAAAAATCGTCAATTTTGATGATGTCACCAAGGGACGGGGCCAGCGCGGATCCGTGGAGAGCTGAAAATAAGGTGAGTTTTAACTTATTCTGAGAGGCCTAAATGGTGGGTTTTCACTATAGGGTCAGGAATATGTTTGTGTTCCTGTCCCTATAGTGATCCTTTAAGATAATTATTTTAGTGTTGGCGCTGCTTCTGCAGTCTCTAGTGGAATATACCAGTACATGTCATTGACGACTGGGACGAGGGTAATCATCTGCATACACCATATGCATCCATCAACCGGAGAGGGAATTGAGGCAGGCATTTAATGTATTGGTTATATAATGTTAACATGTATTAAACTGTTAAACTTTTTGCCCTCTTTTTACAGGCCTACCTGAACATCAGTTTCGGGCACACAACAACCGATTACACCACAACTACTATAACTCGACTTATTGCCCCAGGAAGTCCATTGCTCCTTTAATGCGGCCCCGGCTGTTTTTCCGCATGGCCAGGGCTGCACCACAATGTCAGCAGGCACCCCTGTCGCAGGAGTTGACAGGACGGCCAGGCCCCCTGGAGTAACGGGCACGGTCGCATCTGTGACCCCTGCAACTTCCGTAGTTTCTGCCACTGCTTGCAGCTGTTTATTGCAATTACTTTTGATTTTATCTGTACTCTTTGAGATTGTGTATTTCGGGTTTTCATGAGCTGTAAGCCATAATCATTGCACTTATGACAAATCACGGCTTGAACTATCTTGCTTTGCATGTAATGCATCTATCTCATATATTAGTTTCCCCTTTTCTACTTATTATATCTACCATTATTCTATGTTCCTTTCCCAAACTAATTCTATTTCCAGTGCTTCTTATGATTTTCCACTTTCTCTCTTCCATCCTTCCCCTTACAATTTCTCTCTTTTCCCATTTTCACCCTCAATAATCTATTCCTCATCCTTCCACAAAGATCATTGGATATTTTTTTCATGATACTTATGAAAAAAACAGCACTATCAGTATCAAAAGACAATGTGTGGAGCCCAGTCAGGAGGCCTTCATCAACACTTTACCTCTTCCTGTTGGTGGTATGGATGCAGTCGCAGTGACAGAAGGTGTACATCAAGACTGTCTATCCTTGCCTCTTACATGAGGTATTTTCTAAACAAGGTTTTTTAGTGGATGGAGGAAGCATGCCACTAATTGATCACTGTTAGTAGAGGGTATATAGCACAGCATGAATTTCAGGCCACCTCCTGACTAGGGCCATGTCACATATACAAATAATGG
>OW240914.1:212970816-213025816 GCA_933207985.1 Pelobates cultripes | reverse complement strand
CTCTCTGCAGTCTGCTATTAAATATTTTGATAGATTGAATTAATCTTAGATTTCATAACTTGCCAAAGTTTACCATCTAAAATGCTAGGTAATGGAATAGAGTCCACTGTTTTATATGTAACATTATCCAAGTGCACACAAAACTGTTGATCAGAAGCCATATTTTGTTAAATGTGTATGTGAAATATGGGGCGATGGCGGTAGGAATTCACAATGGCATGAATGATGTGTGAAGACATTGTTATAAATGATGCACTGATGGAGCCAACGAATCCATATATTGTTCATATTTTTTTCCCTCTTAAAACAATTGGCATAGGGAATGTCTTTACTTTTATAGCGAAGAAAATTGTCTTAATCAACACTTCATTTTAAAACATATGATTAGTAAATAAACAGCCAGACCCGTTGGTTGATGGCAGCACATAGTCTTTTATTTGTGTATATATGGGAGGGTGCAGGAAAATAGCCCTGAGCAAGTGCAAAGGATCACAGATACTGTGTCCAAGTCACATGCACTATAAGGACATACCAGGTCACACCCAGAAGATGATGGATGGGAGCTAATCGATTCCTTCGCTTGGTACCAAACCACTGACAGACTTAACATGCCAATTGATAACAAAATAACTAGGTTCACATTTTCTCTTTCCACAAAATAACACAATAATAATTTACTGTGGATCATCACACAAAATAAGTCAATAGTAGAAATGATTACAATAAATAAATATACTGAAATACAAAACCATCCCTACATAAAAACGTGGTAACACAAAGAAGTTAAGGAATTAAATATTTTGTTATACTCATACCTGGGTAACCATATTTGTTTTAGTTACTGAGAAATCGGATGCATCATTTATTACATATATTAAATGAAAACTTTCATCTTAGGGATTTACAATTCTTCTAGAAAATATTATAGCTTCATATATACTTTAGGGACAATTTAATTCTCAGTGATGAAGTTCAAGCTTCAGATGAGGATGAGAAAATATTTCAGAATTAATCAAACCCTACAAACCAATCTCCTTTCACAAAACGTCCACTCAATATAAAATATATTAATGCATAATAAACCCGAGAAGGCTAGTCATTATGACAAGTATACTTCAACATAGCTCTACAAGAGCTGTTGTTTATGAATAAAATCCACATAGAGGGCATTTGACCCGTATTGTGCAAAATAAATGGTAGAAAAAAAGAAAGAAAAAATATGTTGTAGCATTATCCTTATTTTGTGAGTAAAACAACCTGAATCTGTTCTGAAAAAATATTTAATTAACTAACACTCCCCACAGTTTGTATCAAGTGCATTTTTTCCCCCAAACTGGTGGCTGTGACTAATTAATTACATAACTGATTCAGAAATAATTTACTTACAAAAAAAAAAAAAAAGTCCCTATAAGGAACCCTAGAAACTGCTAGTGGTGGTTTTAAAAAAAAAATGCACCATTTGCTCTAAATTACGCATTAAGCATTCATTTCTGTTCTTACTGTTTTGTGCAACAAGAAGTGAAGAACACCATTGATGTCTATGTTCCCTAACAGGGGTCACCACGACCACCATAGGATGTAGCTTGGTTTAGTTTAGTTTTAATATCCAAATATACCTGGCCAATTTTTTGCCATAATCCACTTGTTTTGGATATGTTTTCACTACCAATTATTGATTATATCCTCTTGTCTTCCTGCGTAAGCTTGCTTAGAAAGCATTTTACATTTTATTTGAGAGGTGTTTTTATTTTTATTCCTATTGACTGTGTGCTATTGTCAATTTGGCTCTGCAATTTGCCCCAGTCATTAAATATCAAGGTATTTTTATGTTTACATTTAATAAATTGAAATTATATTCCACTATACACCATGTTCCACTGAATAAACTACATAGAGGAAGACAGCTATCTTCTTCAACTACCACTCTTTTGGTCTGGTGACATGGTGCTGAAAATCGCCACTATTTATGATACAATTATAGCAAGCTATGTAATGGCTAAATACAGTCATAATGCATGTTAATTAGAACGTTTGTCACGCTTGACAGGAGAACCCACCAACTGGTTATCTTTGCAGGCTATCCATATTGGTGCATAGATGTCTTAATGGAAATGACCGGGGATAGATTACCTTAGCTGTTCTAAATCAGAGGTATTGTGCAATTTTGGGGTGACAGATTATAAATACATTTGCTTAGAGGATAAAAAAAGACAATGATAGAATTCAGAGAATGATGAGAGATAGCTGAAAGAGGTTTCAAATCCAGGCAAGATTTTCAGGTTCACGTAGGTGGCGGTTATGTCGATTTTTCTTTCCTTTAATTTTTTTATTATTTGATTTTTGCTTATTGTCATTTTTTTCAATGGGTCTGTAAAATAAAAATAAATAGCATATTTTATTTTGGGGGAAGTGGCTGAAGTTATGAGCAACAGGTAGTGTATTGCCAAAACATTAGACCAAATTACACAGGCAAATTAATACAGATTTTAATTTTTTTGGAGGGTGTGGGGCAGGGAATAGAGGTAAATCATGATTTATTTACTCTGCTGGAAATAACTTTTTCAGAATCATTAAAGGAACACTGTAGTATTAGAAATACAAGGAAGGAAGAGCCTCTAGCAGTATACATATATATCAGGGGTGTGGACATTTTTACAAAATATATTCAATGGGTTAGTCCGATCTACTTTCCCCTCATCACAAGCTACTCATCCTGACCCACAAAACAATTTTAATTAAAACGATTGAGATCCCTGCCTAGAGCCCTGAGCATAGTGTGTCAAACTTTAGTCCCCATGTTCTCTCCCACTGTTCCCCTCTGTAGTGTGATGTGTGTGCTTGCTGTATGTAGTATGCATGTGCGTACACACACAAGCTGTGTGTGCGTGTTTTGTACTAGCTGACTGTAGTAAGTGTGCATGCGTTGGGCACTTTCTGTGGGCATTAAGTGTCCATGTGCTGTATGCTGGTTGTATGTAGTAAGTGTGTGTTGTCTGTCTGTAGTATGTGTATATATTGTATGCTCAGGGTGTATGTATGTGTATAATGGTAATCTATGTTTGTCCCTCTCCTGCTTATCTTTCTGCAGGGTTCCAGGGTGAGGGCTGTAATTCCTGGTGGTCCAGAAGAAGTTGAAAAACCCCTGATGGTCCATGGGGTAAGAAGGGGTGAACTCCTTGACTGGTAAACGAGCTAACTCTGCCCGGTAGAGGGGTTAACTCTTCCTAGTGGTCCAGCACCCAAGCTTGTTGTCTGCACCTTGTTGACTGCAATCAGTTAGATATATATTGGCAATATACTAGTATTCTTATCTTTCCTGTTTGTCATTGTCATTGTCATTTTAATATATTTACTAAATATGCTGTTGTAAAAATATTGCTTTCTACCACTGTACTTGTGTATTTTAATATAATGTAATATAACTACCTTCTAGTATTGTTGTTGTTATTTTTTAATTACATTTTTTTTTATTTCTCCTTAATTTTGGTGTTTTTGAGTCAGATGTATTAAGTGAGAGGATTCTGAAAGAAGTATACATCTTTGATTTATGGAGCACAAGTCATTTGGCATGTATGGTATGTATAGAGGTGGTATTCCAAGGCACATGGGCCCTCTCATTACTATGTGGATATGTGGATGCGAGACTCTTACCTACTTGGAACATGTCCAATCACTCCATGAAGAATTGTAAAACATGTCTCTTGCCTGGACACAGAAACTAAATTTTCCTTTTTTAGACAGTTTAAGTTTAGTACTCTTGATGTCATTATGATGCTGAAAGAAAATAATAATAGTGTTTTTATTGGGGCAAGAGAGGAGGATATTTCAACTAACCAAAGGTTTAAAACATTCAAAGGCTGGAACATATTACAAGAGATAAACTTAACAATAACAATCAATTAACTGATTAGCAGTTTGTTCATTGACATCTATTATCAAAAACAAAAACTGCTATTCATTTACCCAAGATATGATTATCTCTTTTAGTAGAAACATACCATCAATAGCTAATAAATGGCTGAGACTGGACATGGAGTTAATGTTCTCTAAATTCACTTGTTTAAAAAATTTGGTTTGGTTGCCACCTGCTGGTAAATCTTTATATTCATTCAACAAACTAATTATAAAAGGGTATGATCATTGCATTTAAATATGAAATGAAAGGGGTTCTCCAAGCACCATGACCACTTCAGTGATTTGAAATGGTTACGATCCCTGGAGTCTATTTTTGCAGAGTTTTGCTACGCAAAGGTGCACATACAGAGTTTAACTTCTCTGTTACTGAAGATGTAATTCCCCCTCCTGTCACTGGGCATCATTAGCCAGCCCAGAGCAAGAGTTCCGGGTTGGGTAATATTAACTCTGATGCCAACTCGGGCAGCATGCTGGTGCCAGAGAACCAATGGTGTCACGTTCTCCCTCTTTGCTGCCCATTTGGACGGGGGGAGAGGGACTGGGGTTCTGGTGAATAAGGCTAAGAAGGATTACTCCAACCATACAGCAATGTTTCCACTTGCAGGGTTAAAACGAAGGGGGACACATGGCACCCAGGTCACTTATTTGATATATAATACTTAATTAAGGTCTGTGTGAACCATGTACAAAGAGCTAGCAGGTGACGCATATGCTTGTTACTTAGAGTAGACCTATAGGTGGCATAAACAACCCCTGCAAAGTCTATGTTAAAAGAGAACTATGATGTTTCTTCTTTTATTGCTATGTTTAGGTGAAAAAAAAAACCCTCTTTATGCAAGTGAAAGAGCAGTGTATACTGGTACCATGACATCTCACGGGCGTCTGTTGTTTTTATCCATTTGTCAGCACTGTAGTAGTAATTGCAGTGATAATGACAAATGCATGCACATGAAAAGAGCCAGGCTTTTTACTGATCGTGGCCAATTATAAATCAGTACTATGTGATAAATACTAATGGCAAATACAGTGAAGAAATTAAAAAATGAAAATGTTCAGGAAAAACAAAGTAGTGGAAGCAAAAACTGTATACATGCTATTTTTTTTATATTATCCTCCGAATATCACCGACAAGCACACCTTTTCTATCTAAAGGTTATTTACAGAGATATGTTATATATTATTACCTCAGACCATCCTTTGCTTTTTACGTGGACATTAAATATCAATGGGAAGAAGGAATGAAAGTTGCACCAAGTATTTGGATATTTCCACTTTAAGGAGCCATCTAAACTATGTAGTTCCTGGGGTGGGTCTGGCTTTGCTAGAAAAATAAAAAAGATAATATTAAATAACAAGACTGACATGTCCAGAAGTGCATATTGATATACATATGTCCGCATACACAAAGAAACATGGAAAAAGTTTTCTAATATACAAGGTAATAAATACACATAAAATAAGATCTATAGGAATTTTTTGTACTCTCGCCATGCTCAAGAGTTGTGTTTAAAAGCACAGACCTTTTCAAATAAGGGAGCCCCTATTAAACTGGGAGAAGAGCATAGCTTAGAATTTTTAAACTGCCCTGCAAATGTAGAAATGACAACAGCGGAGTGAAACGCAGTTATGTGACATTTCGTCCATCGAACGTCATTAAATTAAGCTCATGGGAAAGCATTACATTCATTGCGTTTGTATGAGAAGTATTTCATTGTATGTGCGTTCAGTGCATCTAGTTCCAAATGCTCCTCTATGAGAAGCATTGAATTGGTCCATTGCCGAGAAAGAATTGCCTCGAGGATGATGTCATGGGAGTTAAAGCACCTGCCGAGGGAGTCTTGCTGCTGGACAAAACGTAATTAAAACATTTTATTTTGCTACTTTTTTTTGCAGTTGGGTGGAGTTTCTAATCTAAATGGGAATTATGGCACTATAGCGTTTGGAATTCAGGCTTGTGTTCCTTAATATGTAATAACTTTGTTTAAAAAGGCAGCAAAATGTGTAGGCTAGTAGTTATAAAAAAAGGCTGAGATAGTTTAGCTTTTTAAGTAAATGTTAATATCATGTTTTGATTTAATTAACATATTTTTTTTAATTTTAAAAAACAGATTTTAAGATTCCCAACTAACTTTGGGCAGGTTAGGCACAGAGCTTCATTAGGGGATCAAATAACCATGTCCGATTTTTATTTTTAGTTCTACAAAATCAAAAGCTGGGAACTCCTCTGCAAATCCTAGGATTTGATTGGCTTCTGACATTACATGCACTTTGCAGCCTTTTTTTTTTTTTTTTTAGCAAAAACTATTATTAAGTGTTTGACAATTTTGTAATATGATACCTATAGCTTGATTAGATCAAAATAACATACATTAAAGGGACGCTATAGTCACCAGAACCACTACAGCTTCAATGTAGTTGTTCTGGTGTCTACAGCCTGTTCTTGCAGGCTGCGCACTGTAAACGCTGCCTTTTCACAGCTCTGCATGGAAATGCTGTACGCTCCCAATGGAGATGCATTGGTTCAATGCATCTCTATGCCGAGATGCTGATTGGTGCACAGCAGTGCTTTGCCATGGATGGCCAATAGCCTCCCAATGCTTTTCTATGGGAAAGCATTGGATTGACTGAGATCATAAAGATCTCAGCCATGGAGGCAATGCCAGCAGCGGCAAGACCTAAACATCCACTCAAGGACTATAGTGTTAGGTATACATGTTTGTATTCCTAACACTTTTGTGTTCCTTTAACTTATTTGCATTATTGTTCAAACTAGTTGATGGAAAGAAATGTTCCACTTGTAATAACAGCACCCATATATTCCATTGCAGACCAATCCAATGTATATTGTTTGATCAAAAGAGTGAATACCCATAAATAATTTAACATGTTTAACATAAATAAGGCTGTTTGTTTTGCTAATGTTATTTGAACCTTTGAACTCTTTTAATTATATTTTAATAGCTCATTTACATGTCCACATAATGCCTGATTGATACAATACGTAGTGCAATAGTCCTGAAGTAGTTTAAATATAGACCTATAATTACTCATGATTAGTAAATGTAACAAATATATATTATTTTAAAAATATTCTGGGTCCACTCTTTCTCTTTAGTGTTCTGATAGTAGATAATAAATGTGATCTTACCCAGTGTCTATTCTTCACGTCACGGATAGGATAAAAGATGCGGACTCTCACTCCCACTCATTTTCCCTTTTGTGGAAAATCCCTGACGTTTTGGGGCTCCCAAGTGGAAACATGGAGTTTTGTATGTGTTTCTCCCCACTCTGTTCCCTCTCTTCCCTGAGTTTTACACTATTTTTGGATAATATACCCAGATGAATATGTTACTTATCATACTGTTAACCAAAGCGCAAATAACCGCATACTGTTATAAATTCAATACTTTTAATTTTCTTTAAAAGGTGAAATCCACCATAAAGATAAAAATTAAAAATACAACAATAGGTCAACGCGTTTTGGTCAAACTAGAACTTCCTCAGGGACCGCACAGTAATAAAATGACATACAATATCACAAATTGTCAAATAATACTCAGGGACCACACAGTAATAAAATGACATACAATATCACAAATTGTAAAATAATACTCAGGATTTATTATTTGACAATTTGAGATATTGTATGTCATTTTATTACTGTGCGGTCCCTGAGGAAGTTCTAGTTTGAACAAAACGCATTGGACCTATTGTTGTATTTAAAATTTTTATCTTTATGGTGGATTTCACCTTTTAAAGAAAATTAAAAGTATTGAATTTTTTAATATTACCTACCTGGAGTCCCGTGTTCCATTGGCTGCTTCGCATTGGCAAGTACAAAACATCAGGGATTTTCCACAAAAGGGAAAATGAGTGGGAGTGAGAGTCCGCATCTTTTATCCTATCCGTGACATGTGAAGAATAGAAACTGGGTAAGATCACATTTATTATCTACTATCAGAACACTAAAGAGAAAGAGTGGACCCAGAATATTTTTAAAATACTAGCCCCCCATATTATCAGGGCAGGCACCTTATGAACGCTCTTCTTTCACATCATCTTATTATACAGCCGTATCCCATTTTTTTTTTGTGGTTCTATGCATTTGTAAAGATCGTTTGTTGTGGATAACGATCTCGGGAGGCTGCATATTAACTGAAGTTAAGTAATTTATACTATTAGAGCACTAAGTTTGTGGTGTTTATGAAAAATAATTTAATTTGAGATTTGTAACACTTGGTAAAAAGAAATACAAAATATGTTCATAGAGTTGTGATGTCTACTTACTGATATCCCGCAGCATGAAGGAGGTGAAATGATTCTCATATTTATTTTGGTAAATTTCATGTACTGTGAAATCTATGTGACTGTCCTCTTCACCGTAGACACAGGTTTCCAAGTCCTGGCAGCTTACTACAATATGAGACTTATTTGAGACTGGAGCGTTACAATTGATGGGACTGCCACTAAGAAAAAGATTAAAAAATATATATATATCATCACAATAAGTTAATATATAAAACTGCCCTTGAAATCCCATTTTAAAGTCATGTGTAGTATGCTGCTGATTTGATATAATACACTTGTTTCTCATGTCATCTAGAACACATACTGGGTTATTTACTAAAGTGAGAATTGTAAGAAATTCAAATAAAATTTCACATTTTAGACCAAAAGCTGAACTGAAAGCATAGTGAATGTGATGGTAGACACCATCACCAGGAGCTTAAGATGGACAATTCGAGTAGATTTCTGGATGATTCCTATAATTAAGTCACCCTGTGTCATTGTGGGTGCAGGTTGTGTGCTTAATGTGGTTGTTTGGGGTTAAATGTTAGTGTGCTCACCTGTCTTGCTAATGCTTGAAATCAACTAGATGTATTTGGCTTTGGAGACTCTACAGATCTAGCAACGGCTGTATGCACTACCTGAATAGCAAGACTTGCTAATTTGCATTTTCAGGTACATATTTTGCATATTACGAATTCTGCAGACAGGAGAGATATTTTGTGTTGTTATTGTCTTCCCCACCCCTTTATATATATGTTGTTCTGGTCTTAAAAGTTAATGTATGTTTTATGATATGATTTGGTTAATTGTATTTTATTGAATTTGTCACAGCAAGGTTGATGTAGTAAAACATATGGTCTGGTCCCAACTAAAATAAAGTATTGTATGTCAGTTTAAATTGGATCTCTGTGTCTTGGATCCTGTTGGCTGGCTGCATGGTCCCTGTAACCCGTGACAAGGGTACAAAGCTAGGTCTGAGAGCCTAGCTCTTGTTTACTTTGAATTCCTGACAATTTTCACTTTAGTAACTAACTGTGTCTGTGAAAAAAATGGTTTAGCAAACTATCACATACCTTGTTATATATTACACGGGTAAAATGCAACTCTGCACACTGTCACAAATTGTATTAAATACTGTCTAGAGGGAGAACAGATTAAAAAAATGTACATTGCATGTACCAGTTAAACATCCAACTGTGTACTCCACATTGAGTGCCTAACTGACTAGTAAATGATCCACTACAGTACATACTAAACTGGGAGTTGTCCCCACTTGTATTCCCTATACACACTGGCATTATATTCACAACTTCTCCCACATTCAAATCCACATAACCCTTTAATTCATGTGTGTTTTAACTGGTTTCTGCCTGCTGTCTATTCAAATATAATTCAAATATATCCCATATAATAATATATATGGCTCAAAAAAAACTGTGACATAGTAGCCAAACTTAATAAACCACTAGAAATGCATACAGTTTTATTTTTATTTTATGTATTTGCTTGCAGCATGGCTTTTCAGTTGTCAGTGCAGTAGTGTGAATGGAGAGGTGTAAGCGAATCTTGTGTATTGTACGAATTGGCCCTAGCAGCACCCCATTTATGCATGTCAAGGTGAGTGCAGCCCACTCACAAGATTACCGGAGAGGAGGGAGAATGAGAGGGGGATAATTCAGACTGAGCACTGCAGCCTATACTATATTTAAAGGGACTCTCTAGCATAAGGCAGAGGTGTCCCAGATTTTTCTGCAGTGGGCCACTCCATCAGAAAATCACACACAAGGTACAGACATGCAGATACACAGACGTACAAAGACAGATACACAGACACACAGGTGCGTACACTGACACACATGCAGATACATAGATACACTCTGACAAACATACAGATACACAGATACACATTTGCACACACTGACAGTCTGACACACATGCAGATAGGCACACATACAAACAGATATGCATACAGACACAGCTATATACACATACATACAGACATACAGTGTCACAAGTTGAAAACCCCAACACACAGAGTTTAGGATAGCAAGGGACGAAGCAAAGAAATAACGTATTACCAGGCCTTAGAATAGCCGAATTAGACAGAGATAAAAGCCGAGGTTATGGTAACAGGGAGACGGAAAAAACGAGGACTAGCCAGAGTCAGGTACACAGTAACCAGTCAAACGAGCAAACAACACAGGAAAGGGTTAAAGATAAACGCAGGGTCAATAACAAAGCCAATATCAATACTAGAATATTATACAAGGAATCAAGAAATGCACTAAAGGATACTGGGAACATAAACCCCAATAGGGCAAAGCAGATAGGGTCATATGGGTTCAAATATTAAGTGGTACTTTGTGTTTGGTGCACATCATGCCTGCAACCCCAAAATGTACGTAAATGGGGATGCCAGACTGACGTGAACCAATTAGGGTCCAGTTGCATCCATTTTCCCTTAAAAACACGCAGCATTTTCCCCTTTAAGGGGTGGTCCACATGAATACACGTGGCATTTGGCGAGCTCGATACTGTCAGATTTCTTTTCCCTGCATGGGTTGCGCAAACAGCTCATGCGTTTGGCGTGCGTGGCGCGAACAGAGGACGCCGGCTTGAGGACCGGGTAAGTAATGCTACATTCAGATACACATACAGACACACTAACGGACAAACATGCAAAATATAAAAAAAATTTAGCCACCCTCCTGTTTCCTACATTTTAGATGCAGGAGGGTTGCTTTCCTGGGGTCCAGTGGCTGGTTGTGGCTGTTGGGAGTTAGAGCTCCCAGCTCTTCCACTCTGTGACTGTTGCCTTCTCTTCCCACACAGCACTCTATGTTAGCTGTGAGGAAGTGACTGGCTGACATCATCATAGGGGCCCAGTTGCATTGTTAAAGGGCCGCGGCACTGGATTCCCTCAGCACGGCCCCACGACAGGTCACATTTGGCCCAAGGGTGTAAGGGATACAAATGTGTATTCCTAATGCTATATTCTCCCTTTCCCTAATTAAATTCAGGCCCCCCCGCCCCCACCAATCACTGCGATCCGATAGTGATTTTGTCCTAGAGAATCATTGAATCCAATAATTCTCTAGGACTAGCTGTGGCGGCAGTACTCATGTGGCTCTCCCATTCCACAGGGCTTTGAGGGGTGGCGAAGCCGCATTTCCAAATCTTGTTACTACTGAAATAAAATAAAACAAAACATTTGTGGGGTGTGGGTGGGGTGGGGGTAATTTTGAATAGGGAACTACTGTAGGCACTATAACAACTTCAATAAGACTTCAATCAATATTACTGGCAGACTGAGCCAATTTCAAATTTCAAATGAATGCTGTTGATTTTCACTAGGTGGAGGGGAGTAATTAACATTTGGGGGCTGCTCTGCCTTGAGGAAACTTGAGCTTAAAGTACTCTGAAGGGCCTCGGACTGGAACAGACAGTCAGAGGATAATGTTATTACAGCCCCTCACAGCTTCATATTGTAACACTGTAACTCACTCTCTCTGTGACTCTGGGTATGTGGATTGATAATTATCAGAAGCTCTGCTTACCACTACTTATCAGTTCTCACAGGGTCTGAGGTCTGAGTAAAAATAGAAATGATTTAACAGGGCTCAATTTCTGCTCGCAAAAGAGGATGAGTGGAAATTTTGAGCTCTAATATATATATGTATAAATGATCTCCTGAGGTAGTCACCAGATGTGATGAAATATGTTGTTTGTGACAGAGGATACCAGATGAAAAAGGCACATACCAATCACCTTATCAGTGGATTTTATATTCTATATTTTTATCAGTGTCTTTTAAATGTCCTTTCTAGCATTGTAAAAAAGAAGCTTCACTGAGTCCTACTTCACTATCCTTCCCATACCTGCGAATCCTGAGAGGTGTTTTGTTGGTGTTACTTTTGGACATCTTTTTGGGATCACTGCATATAGGGGAAGTATTGATGTAAGTGGATATAGTTTGTTTTTTTGGGGGTTATATGTACATGCAAAATCTTCACTTCAATAAATCCTCTTGCCCTCCCTTTCTATTTCTCTGTGTGTGGATATAGATTATATATATATACACACACCACAATGTTACAATGTTAAAGCCACCTGTCTAATATTGTGTAGGTCCCCTTCATGCTTCCAAAATAGCTCTGATGTATCGAAGAATGGACTCCACAAGACCTCTGAACCTGTCCAATGGTATCTGGCACCGACATTAGTAAATTCTTCAAATCCTAAAAGTTGTGAAGTGGATTAGTTGTTCCAGAACATCCCACATATGCTCAATCGGATTAATTGAGGCCATGGCAACATCTGGAACTCTTTGTCCTGTTCCTCACACCATTCCTGTACAATTTTTGCAGTGTGGCAGGGTGTATTCTGCTGAAAGAGGTCACTGCCATCATTGAACACCATTGCCATGAAGGGGTGTACATGGTCTGCAACAATCTCTAAGTAGGTGGTACGTGACAAAATAACTTCTAAATGAATTCCAGGACCAAAGGTTTCCCAGCAAAACTTTGACCAGAGTATAACACTAAGTCTACCGGCCTGCCTTCTTCCCATACTGCTTCTTGTTGCCATCTCTTCCCCAGGTAAACAACACACATTCACCCTGCCATCCAACTGAACTTGATTCATCAGACCAGGCAACCTTCTTCTATGGCTCCATGGTCCATTTCTGATGCTCAGTCCCCATGGAAGGCGCTTTCGGCAGTGCACAGGGGTCGTCATGGGCAGTCTGACCATTCTGCAGCAGATACGCAGCACTGTGTGATTACATTTTTCAGCAATTTTGAGCTACAGTAGCTCTTCTGTCTGATCGGACCAAGCAGGCTAGCCTTTGTTCTTCAAGTCCCTCAGTGAGCTTTGGATGCCCGTTTGTTCACCGGTTGTCCTTCATTGCACCACTTTTGATAGGTACTAACCACTGCATACCATGAACACCCCACAAAGTGTTTTGGTGATGCTCTCATCACCATTTGACCCTTGTCAAAGTCACTCCAATCTTTTTGCTTGCCTATTTTTCTTGCTTCCAACACATGAAATTTAAGAACTTATTGTTCTTTTGCTGTCTAATATATCCCACCCTTGCCATTATAAGTATATAATCAATGTTATTCACTTCACCTAGCAGTGGTTTTAATGTTGTGGCTGATCACTGTATGTATAGCTATCTATCTATCTATCTATCTATCTATATTTGTATAGGTAACTGATAATATAATATAGAACAAGAGCAAAAAAATTTTACACAAACAAATTTCTAATCTAAATTCATTCTTGAGATGTGCACCGTGAGAACATTTGTTTTGGCTGAATTATTTTTTTTATGCAAATACATTTTTGCAGGACTGCTGAATTTCAGTTTGACTTGACCTAATTTCAGTCAACGAAAAACTGGTTCCGGAAACAATTCAAAATTCACCAAACGGGCATGAAAATGGACCAATCAGTGTAATACAAAACATACACATAATATAAATATAAATATATTTGGATTTATGTTGATCAGTATACAGGAGCATTTTCCTTATCATTTCCCTGTCATTTGGTTCAAAGATCAAGTGAGAAAAATAATACAGGGGAAAATAGGAGGAGCAGTAAATAATCTATTTTTATATATCTATTAAATATATAAAATATAACTATAGATTTCTTTTATTTCATTTTTACTGCTCCTCAATTTTGTAGTTTTATTTATCACTTGAATGAAATCAACTTCTAGTGACTGTCTCCTAGCCATCAATCATCTTTTTTCCTACCTATCTTCTCTCCTTTTGGCACCGTGGCGGAATTCAGAATCACAAATGAAAATGACATGCTCGGACATTGTGTATTTTTGTTTGGTTTGTGATTCAGCTTTATTTCAGCTTGGAGTTTGTGAATTTCAGCGACCACCCAATCAGCCCAAATTCAGACCAATTGCAGTTCAGAACAAAATATGCCTCCAAGTATAAAGCACTCTGCCCGTTTGCAGCTACGAGAAAAGAGGACTGAAAAGAGAAGTAGAAGGATGTAATCCAAGGAACTGTCCCTCCTGGAAAGGGAGACTTTAGAGATGTGAAAAATGGTGCAGTGGCATTTCACATCTCATATCCATTCACAACCATAACCCTAATTCCCCATTAACCACAAACATCCCATTACCTTATCCTAAATCGTAGCCACTAAAACTAAGCTCTTACCTATAAGTAATGTACCCCTAAACGCATGAGGTGCACAGCAGTTTCAGTGTCACTACAGTGTACCTAGCACTTATAACGTTGTCATCTTTTTAATCCAAAGACATTATAGCGCCACCATAATGATACCCATATTTTTAAGCTGACATTTGAATAAGCTGTTTGGATGAAAACATTTTTAAAGGATATCTAACAAATTCTAACTAGTGCCAATAGTGATTGCTGTTATAAATGTGGGTAGATATGGCTCCATTTAATTTATTTTAGTTAGTGAATTCTCAGTTCAATTCAGTTTTTTCACATTGACACAGTATACATGGAACCCATTGTATTACATTTTATACACACCTTTCAGGCACATAGAACATAGGTCTTAGTTCATGCACTGGGTGTGTTTTATGGGTTCCATTTCCCAGTGTCTCAGTTATTTGTTGCTCTAAGTTAACAAGGCCAGTAGCCAAAACATGGATTCATTATCAGCCTAGGGCACTAAAGGATTTATTTACTGAACATGGTGTTAACAACCATATGTTTGACTGAATGACTTGTTTAGTGAAAATACCACAAAGGAAAACAATCCATGCCATTCATTTCTTTTGTAATTTTTGTTAAAGGTTGAACTCGATGGATGTCAAACGTCAACATATTTTACTATTTAATACACTCACCTTCTGTCGGCCTCAGCAGAATATTTTGTAATCTTCATCTTTGGTGCAGCCCAGAAGCACTTAAATTGTCCACTGCAGTTTTTTGCTTCACATTGTATATCAAGATCTGATTCTATTGAAAAATAAATAACAACGTTATCTAAATAGAGAGGTATGCAATATTTGAATTTTTAACATCTTTACTACCAATGATATGTATACATGAGTGGAAGAGTTGTCTATTCCAACACGATATAGACACAGGATTGCATGCTGATGATTGCTATTTAAATTCCTTTAAAGGGACACTATAGTCACCCAGACCACTTCTGCTCAATGAAGTGGTCTGGGTGCAAGGTCACCCAGGTTTTAACCCTTCAGATGTAAACATAGCAGTTTCAGAGAAACTGCTATGTTTACATTGCAGGGTTAATCCAACCTCTAGTGGCTGTCTTCCTGACAGCCGCTAGAGGCGCTTCTGCGACGCTGGAATCGAAAATCGCATTCAGCGTGCAGAGCGTCCATAGGAAAGCATTGAGAAATGCTTTCCTATGGACTGTTTGAATGCGCGCGCTTGGGAGTTGACGTTGGCCGGGGAGAAGAGGTCACCAGCGCCTAGGGAGCCCGGCGCTGGATTAAAGTAAGTAGCTGAAGGGGTTTTAACCCCTTAAGCCCAGCGGGAGGGGAACCCTGAGGGTGGGGGAGACCTCAGGGTTATATAGTGTCAGGAAAACAAGTTTGTTTTCCTGTCACTATAGTGATTCTTTGATTTTGTTTCAAAATATGCTCTGCTCATACTATAATTTAGCATACTAGCATGAGTTCAGGAAGCAATACTGTGGGTAGTATGTCCTGCTTGATGGATACAGAGAGACAATTGCACTGTGTACAGTGTGTTTCTACTACAATAACTCTTGTGCTGGAGATGCAGTAAAACAAATACAGTAGTGCTGTCAGTAGAATCTCTAGAAGTGAATGCTAGATACATAAACAGAGTTATTCACTAAAGTGAGATTTGTTAGGAATTGAAAGTGAATTTAAAATTTAAGGCCAAAATAACTAAATTGGAAAAAAATTCGGAAAAAAATTCACCAAGTCGGTCTTTTGCAGTTCAGCTATTTGTGCCTTGAATTCACTTAGATTTCTCAGCAATTCTCACTTTGGTGAATAATCCTGAGAGACTCCGTACTCAGTGAGCTGCTGATGACACTTCTTGCAGCTCTGTAGGCAAAGTGGAGCAAAGTTAAATTTGTAAGTGTAGGCAGCACCATGATGGCATATCACAGGAGTAAAGCAAAGGGTGCAATGTGACTTTTCTGACGAATTCAGGAGGTTTGAGCATTGAGGTGGCAGTGGCAGCAATGTGACAACATATGGGATGAATGTAGACAGCAATACAGACTGGTCAGGGATTTCACTTTTATGGCTAGTAGTAGAAGCTTAGGGAGTGACAAGTGAGAGCTATATTGTAGCTCTGAAAAATGTAAGTGCATTTCTTTTTTCTTCGATCAATAGCCCTAAGATATATTACACTATCACTGTTCCCTGTGTGTTCCTATTTCTTGTCATTACATATCACCCACACTAAGAACTGTGAAAGTGCCACCACGCCACCCCTTTTCCAAGCTATCAATATAAATATAAATATATATATATATATATATATATATATATATATATATACACACACACACACACAATATATATATATTAATGAATATTGTGCATATATATTAGGTACATGATAAAAAGTTATGTACCACTGATTTCAGATGAGCAAGTCAGTTGTGGCAGATATGATATATACATATATATATATATATATATAAATACATTAGTTGCATTTACACGTGCCAAGAATAGGTACATTGATGTTGTGGCAGGCTTATGCAATGTACAATCATATACTGTAACTAAACCCCGTTATTTTTTTCCCAGGTAAGGTGTTTTTAAAGGGATACTATAGTGCCAGGAATACACAGCTGTATTCCTGGCACTATAGCTACCTCTGCCTCCCAACACCCTTGCGCCACCCCCATCCTCCAGGGTAAATAAAGGGTTAAAAACCCTTTATTTACTTACCTGATCCCAGCGCCGCGCACGCGCATTAGACCTCCACATATGAAAGCATTGAATGAATGCTCTCCTATGGGGAAACATCTGACGCTGGGTGAGGACGTCCAGCGTCATATACCAGACCAAAGCTCAGTTTCAATCTGGTAGACAGCCACTAGAGGTTGACTTAGTGCTGCAAAAGGGACACTTAATCTAGACCACTTCAATGAGCTGAAGTGGTCTGGGTGCCTACAGTGTCCCTTTAAATAAAAATATTACATTCTGTGAGACTTGAAATTGATGTTTGGTGAACAAGCAAGTGTGTTGGATCTTGTATGTAGTGTGTGTGTGTGTGTATGTATATGTATATGTGTATGTATGTATGTATATATATATATATATATATATATATATTTAGGTACATGATAAAAAGTTATATACCACTGATTCCATATGAGCAAGTCAGTTGTGTTAATTTTATTAAAATATAAAGGATGGCAATCCCTCAGATGCTCTATATTTTTAGAAGTGTGAATGAAACGAAACCTTAGTTGGATATGTGATAAAACATGATCAAAAAATTCATTATATTACAATGAAAATGTACATATTTATACATGTTGTTATGAATCAAGGGAAGGAACAGAGAGTCTTTCGTAAATGTTGCCTTTTTGCTTGTCTGAATATTGTCCGATCAAAAATATTAGAGAAAATGATTCGGACAAACCAAAATCGTGTGAAAATGGGAAACTTAGTGTACCGCACAAATTTACATTTTACGTATATACATATTTTGTAGTACACTGTGTTGTGCATTTTTGCACCGCTTGGGTCACAGATCAAGTGATAAAGAATAATCAATAGAAGGATAAATCAATCTATATTTATTACATATATTTTAGGTTTTTTTTGTTTTGTTTTTTTACTGCTCCTCATTTCTCAATCGATCTGTGAACAAAATATTATTAAAGTGTTTTTTTTTCCCACTCAATCATCTATTTTATTTATTTATATTTTTGGGGAAATGCAGATGGAATGCCCAGTCACAAATGAAATGAATACACATGTCCATTGTGCGATTAGTTTTCTTGGTTCAACCTTCATATGAGGGCTTTCGAGTTACGGACTTCAAACAACCTTCCAACGAGCCTAAATTCTGATGAATTACAATTCAACTGAAAACTAATGCAAACATTTTTTTGTCTGCATTTGAATTCATTTTTATGATTGATGAATTCATCACTTTTTGTCACATGCATGTTTATGCATATTGTCTGACCTCCATGGTCCATGGATTTGATGAAGACCTGAATTTAGTCAAAATATTACCTTATGGTAGCATAGATAAACAAATAAGGAGGTATAGGTGCTTTTTACTTTTGAGAATTGACACAGCGTCTACAAGAGCAACAAAGTTTGATTCAGTTTCCTTCTAATCTAATTTGTAATCTCTAAACTCATTTAATAATTCTTATGCAGAATACAGTCTCTCAGATGTATTATTACAACATTGAGTTTGCTGAAAGTACAATTTCTGAACTTCACTATGTCATGTGGATCACTTCCTGGTAAACTCCCAAAGTTTAAATATTCATTGAATGGCAGAGACATCAGTCTGTAAATCACCTGGCTACATAGTAAATTTAAGCTAATGCAGATAGAGAATTTGAAAATTAACAGAGTTTATATTTACCTGGCGGTATTTCTTGAGTTCTAGTTAGACAAACATTCCTCAGTAAAATAACTCTGTAGTCAACAATATCTCCATTCATTAGGTGACATGTATAGTTTCCTCCATCTGCATTTTCCTTAACTTCAACTCTTAATTTGCGACCTTTTGTTATACCACCTCCACGTTCCCAGTAGACATCTTCATCAGTGGATATGTTACATTCAAATTCCACAACTTTCACTGTTGTTCCATTGCAAACCTCTACAACAGAAGCTGAGAATGGGTGATATTTTAGCATTTGTATGTAGCATATAATTATTCCAACTCTAGACATTGAATAGAACAGTAGAAAAATGAGTTATACATGATCAGTATTTTATAGCCTATTGTATTGTCTGTATCTTCATGATCTAAAAATAGATACCCCATATGCATATATTTAACAAGCTACTTTAAAGGAACACCATAGTGTCAGGAATAGCATCATATATTTTGATGATCTCAGCCAATCCAAAGATTTTCCACAGAAAAGCATTGAGAGACTTGCATGCGCAGCAAAACACCTCTTAGAGATGCTTTAAATTATCTAAATTACGGCCATTATTATCTAAAAAGGCAGTGTTTACATTGCAAAGCCTGCAGGGACAGCTTTATTAAGCTGTATTTGTTCTGGTGGCCAAAATGTCCCTATAAGGTCATAAGGTTAATTAAAGCAAATATATATATATATATATTTATATACAGATGATCTGCACTTACCAACCGAGTTCCGTTCCTACGATTTGGTTGTAAAACGAATTGGTCAGTAAGAATGGATACCAAGACAACCAAGTCTTGTATGTGCTAGAGAGCAGGTCAATGTTCGGGGCAATTCCCCCGAGCATAGACCAGCTCACTATCGCAGGGAATACCTCAAATCTATGTTCGGGGGGAAATTCCCTGAACATAGACTAGTTCTGTAACGTGGGGAATCCCTTGAATACCTGTGCTAGAGAGCTAGTCATATTATACAGGTAACTCCCTGTCATAGGTGCTTTATTCAAGCACCCTATTTAGCCTTGCACTGCAGAGAGTTTATCTTATAATAGCAGACATTAGGCTATTAGAGTAGGATCTGCCAAGAATGGGGTACATTGGCATTTTAGTAGGCTTTTTCAATATATGATCATATACTTTAACTAAACCACAATTATTTTTGCATAGGTTAGATGACTATAGCTAAAACTATTACATTCTGTGAATTTTGAAATTGCTGTTTAGTGAAGGAGTAAGTGCGCTGGATCTTCTATGTTGTATGAATTGGCCCCAGTAGCACCCTTACAACGTATGCATGTTCAGGTGAGTGCAGCCCTGTTGATTCTCTCTCTCTCTCTCTCTCTCTCTCTCTCTCTCTCTCTCTCTCTCTATATATATATATATATATATATATATCATATCCTTCTCTATTCTATCATTCTCTATCCTTCTATCTATATATCTATCTATCCTTCTCCATCATTCTATCTATCTATCTATCTATCTATCTATCTATCTATCTATCTGTCTATCTATCCTATCCTTCTCTATTCTTCTATCTATCCACATATCCATTAATTTCAAAATAAGGATGCACTCACATGTCTGTCACTGTAAAACTAAGTTTAGTTTAATGTGATACAAAACTAACACATAGTCATCATATATATATATATATATATATATATATATATATATATTTATTATTATTATATGACATATAATTTCCTTTTTTTGCTCGCCATTACAAACTCTGTTTCTAAACAAATTTACCAATCCCT
This sequence comes from Pelobates cultripes, assembly GCA_933207985.1. Taxonomy (NCBI): domain Eukaryota; kingdom Metazoa; phylum Chordata; class Amphibia; order Anura; family Pelobatidae; genus Pelobates; species Pelobates cultripes. The sequence continues at coordinate 213,005,253 of OW240914.1, read as the reverse complement.
GTGTTCATTCTCCAAACCACACATGAATGTTATCACTGTATAGGATTTATTTGTATAAGAAACATACCAGCTAATTCACTCCAGGAAAAGATAAGACAGTGAAAAAAATGACAAAACTTACTCTTTTCTTTTATGAAGTTGTACTTCCATGTTCCTTCCAGAGGATTAACAAATAAGGCCATGAAAAGGATGACTGGTGTTAGAGACATCGTCTGCAAACCAAATGATCCATGATGAAGTCCACACAATTAATGAAACATCTGAAAAGTCATACTGGCTCATTTGCAAAGGTGAGTTTACAGTTTTGGTTAACTTTTTTCATTTTTTTAATTAAATGACTATGTAATGCAGAATCGGCTATACATTGAGGATGACACAACTGTATACAAAGCCTTTGAAAGAATAGAAAACAAAGCTTGACATTGATATCTACAAAATAACAACATTGCATGAAAATGATGGCAGTATTGACCATGTAAACTAGATATCAACTCTCCTATTCCCCCCCCCTCTAATTTTTAGTCTAGACTGAAATAAATCTATCAGTAATGTAAAATGTATCATTTAGTTTATCAAAAAAGAAAAAGATAGTAAAAGTTAAAATTTCAGCATAGTTAACATGTTCACCCATAGCATATGTGTCTGATGTTCCACGATATATAGCTGACTGCCTAAGCACCATGGGAAATGTAGTTCACAAACATCAAATTGTGCCATGACACAAGTTTAAATGATCACATTTCTTTTTGTGTTTGTGTGCAATATTATTTATTTTAATCTACAAATTTTTTCTGCTCAGAAATCTGTCTGTAGGTCACTTTGATAAAGTACACACACATACACAGTTTTCCTTGTACAAGATAATTGAGGAGTAAGAAGATGCATGTATCATTCCATGTGAATGGTCTTGATAAATAGTCAATAAAACCCTAGTGCCACCATCCAGGGCATGAAGGAAATAATCAGTGGATTTTTAGCTTAGTGCACAATTTTACATAATATCTACTGCAATATAACAATGGCTTCTGACATTCATTATGCATTAGGCCTAACACTTGATATACTTACCAATATATCTGACATATCTACTAAAAATACTTTTTATATAGCGTTTATGTCTCAGGACTCGAACTTTACACAATCACAATTTGAAACTTTTAGCAATGTATGTGTGTATACAAAAATTATAAAAAAAAAAAAAAAAACTCACTGGATTCATAAATTTCAAAATTGTGTAATAAATGTTGCAAAGGTGATCAACGGTTTGTCTTTTAGGTCTTTATCAAGATGGTATCTTGAGAAAGACCGAAAGGTTGAAACATTGATCATCTTTGCAACATTTAATACATGATTTAGAAATTTATTTTTTTATGCTCTTATTTTTGTATTTGTATATACTTTCTGCACCGTGCAGCACCTTGGTACATATTTTTTTGGTTTGTTACACTTAGGATGAGTGCCAAACATACTGAGTTCTGTATATGTATATATATATGTATATATATATATATATATATATATATATAGTATGGCCCCCAGCAGCACCCTAATTTAGCATGTGTAGGTGAATGCTGCCAAACCCTTATTTTCTCATATATGTATATATTTAGGAGTCTAGCCAGCTCCATGGGTTTTGCACCCCTCCCTGTTACAGGTGCCTCATCTTAAGCATTATACTGCAGAGACTTCTAGATGGAAGGATTTCCCCAAGTGAGTAGCTCATTTAGCAAACTGAGTAGGACCTGCCAAAGATGGGGTACATTGGCGTTGTGGCAGGCTTATGCAATGTATGATCCTATACTGTAACTAAACCCCCATTATATTTTTTTGCCTAGATTAGGTGTTTTTAATAAAACTGAAAATTGTTCAGCACTAAAATGACTGTTTAGTAGATAAGCGAGTGCGCTGGATTTTCATTTTTACTATACTTATTGGCCCCCAGCAGCACCCTAATTTAGCATGTGTAGGTGAGTGCAGCCAAACTCTTATTTTCATATATATATATATATATATATATACCAAACAAATAAACCTCTTGCACTCCTACTAAAAAAAGTATTAAATACCTGGTGCCAAGTCACAGCAATAAAGGAATATCAAAAAATACCGGCACTCTAGGCTTTGTTCATCTGATTTATTCTTGGTTAATCCAGAGATGTCAACGTTTCAGTTTCCGGTCGGAGCTTTCATCAGGACACATAAAAATGTTAGGGAGCCGAAACGTTGACATCTCTGGATTAACCAAGAATAAATCGGATGAACAAAGCCAGTGCCGGTATTTTTTTATATTCCTATATATATGTATGTATATATATATATATATTTGTGTAAGGGGCAAATAGCCGTATATGGAGTAAGGTTCCAGCACAAGCGTAGGATAGTATAAAGGGAGCAAGTCAGTTGTGGTGTGCCGAGACCGACGATACGGTAGGCCTGTAAATAAAGAGGGCAAAAAAGAATAATCAAAGATTTAATACAGTCAACAATATATACAAATTAACCAGATATTTCCTTAAATGCATTACAGTATTTAATTCCTGGAAGGATTTTGAAGGTAGGAATCTAGGACCGCAACTGGACACCATTTGTTGTGGGTAGGATAGTATGTTATCTCTACTGTTGGTGCGTGTTGACTCGTTTTGGAATGTGGTAGAGCCAACAGGTAATGATATATGTGTTTACATACGTGGGATCGTTGAAGACAATGATCTGTCTGAGTGGTGGTTATGGTAGTGGATTCTCTGGCCTGAGAAAGGCATAAAAGGCAGTGTGCATGGCTGGTAATGGCTGACTTGGTAGTATAATTGAATGGTTGTGGCTCTAATAGGTCCGATAAGGATGGAAAAGTTGGATGGCTATTGGTAATGGCTATTGGTAATCTCTGAGAGGAACGTGGGGGAATGGATTCCTGAAAACCTCTGAGTATATTCTTGTCTGGTATGATAGCATGAAGTTAGGGTAGTTTTGGCCATAGGTTATCCTGTGTTGCTGAATGCCTGTAAAATATATAATTAATGGTGTGTGAGATGGTTTTAGTTTAAGGTGGCAAAAATGAAGCAAAACCTAGGAGAAATGTTATGACACAGGTTGAGCTATGTCGTGTTCCAATGAGATTCTTTAAAGCCAGGTGAATAGCTGTGTTATGCGTTCTACAAGTATGGGATGAAAGTGCTAGGTGGGATAGTGCATGCTATGCTGCATGAGTATGTCTAATCCATGATTTTATCTCTGGAATGAAAGAGTGGCCGTGACTGTATGGGCGGCTGTAGGAAGCGTATGATGAACATGCCTGGAATATAAATGAGACAATTGTCGGCAGGGATGTATACCCCCGCCTGGTACATGAAAGTAAGAGAAATGTGATAAGTGGCCTACCAAGTGAGTTCCCCAGCAATACCATGATCGAATGGATGATGAGTGGCATTTGTTGATGATATGACATGTGCTTAGTTGTCTGAGTAACAACAGATTGATGACCCTGACCATGATTTACCCCATGCCACAGCAGCTGCTTTTAGCGGGGAAAGGATTGCCCATTTTATGCCATGTAAGTGCCAGTGTGTAGGGTAGATGGTAGCCGTTTACTGCGTTGATGATATTGGTCTTACCTAACCAAGCTTCAACCCATGCTTGAGTGATAGCTGTAAAAGAAGATCAATGGTGTGTATAGTAAGGAAACTCCTCGGAGGCTATGAGGGAGTTGAGACTTGGGGTAGTGAAGGTGTGTGGTGCCAATACGTCTATGGTTAGTCTTTGTTTAGAGGAAGATTTCCTTGTGACAATACCAATGTGTTTATGTTTGGCGCCATGCTGTAAATGGTGGAGATTGGAAAACCCAAGTAAAAACCCCTCTGCTAATCTTGGCTATGAGTGTGTTTACAGCCGATGGTTCTGTTGTGCTGACTGTAAGTGAGGGCATGCTATATTCCTTGAAGGTGTATTTATGATACCTGTATGGGAGTCCTTTGAAGCTCCAGAGCTTTAGTAAATCTACTACAAGTCTGGAAGGGTGATGAGTCAGTAGTGTGGAAAATGCATTGTGTGTACAGATGGTGAGTATGTTATTTGTAAGTTGTATTGGGACACATGGTTTGTCATGTGCCCTGAATGATTTGAACATATATGCAACAGTCTATATGCAATGCAACTACTCATACCAATTGTCTCTGGGAGTTCAGAGGTGTTGGTACCTGGAGCCTGAGAGTGCTCGTCCATTTGTTTGGGAGAAAATCCCTTCTGTATGGGTACCTGCACAAATAAGCATCTCTACATATTCCAAATGCCAACATAACCAAGGGATGGTCAGTTCCCGATTTACCTGGAATCCCTGGGTCTGACCATCATAGATACATCATCATACATATTTATACCTTGTTTCCCCAGTGTGCCGGGATCATATGTGCAGGGTTAACGTCTTGTACCAAGAATTGTATCAGATAACCGAGTTTCGGTTGGTGCTAGTTGTACAGTAGCGTGAGGCCCAGCCTTGTGAGGGCTGTGGTGACCGACTCGAGATTGCCAGTCTGTCGTAAATTTTTTGACTCATGAGTTTATGAGTGAGGCTAGCATGGCCTGGGTGTCACCTGAGTTGGTGTTGCTGGGCCTTCCCCTGCCTCTGTGTTGTCCGTTGATGTATGGAGGAGTTTGAATAACTCTGCTTTCCTTGCTGTGGAAGGCTAGGGGATTTGTCGCCTCCTTAGGTCGGAGCCACATTTCCTCTGCTTGAAATGTATCACTTCTAGCCGGGGTGCCAGGAAGAGGTGATTCTTCACCATCTTTTTGAGAAATACTTAAATAACAATAAAGATTGCAATTATTATTTGTACCCAGGGGTCTTGTACTGGCTTGCTAGCTAAGCCGTAAGGCGAAACGATTAGGCTTGGTGTTTTTTGGTGACTGGTGAGGCCCTGCTAGTTGCCAAGTGGCTTGAGAGGCTCTATCTATGCTTGGCGCGAGGGGATTTTGTGTGGCCACCGAACGTTGTGGCAGGATGTTGGCCTCTCGGTGACAGTAACCAGAAAATAGGAAGGGGAGTGACAGGTGAGGTCCTCTCTATGATACAATGCGAGGCGGCTAGCTCACGAGTGGCCCGAGGGGTGTATGCCTCCGAGTGTGAGGCGGGGTGTTGGCCTCGCGGGACCACTAACCGAAGCATAATGCAGAGAAAAAAGGGGGTAATACCTATTGGGCCCTAGAACCCTAATTGCCAGTACACTATTACTATTCCAGGGAAGGTAAGAGATGGATAACTACGTGAGCAGGTGTATGTACCTGGCAGTATGGTATTGAACCTGACAATCCGTATAGGTTTTTTAGTAGTAACTGTAACCTGAATGGATAAAACCGTATGGCATAAGGAAATATGGCATAGACCAAGCTTATCTTAATACGTACAGTATATGTGAAAAGTAAAGTGACGTGATGTGTAAATATTAAACATCGTAGCCATACTGGTTAAATATGTATCAATCTTAACCCATTAAGTGCCGTATGTACAAGTGAAAATGTGGTCTGTCCCCACCTTGTATGTTGTATGTCCCCTTGCTAGGGGAAGTCTGTTGCGGGAGCAGCGTGCTGTGAAAAATGTATGTGAACTATATTACCAGTTACATATATACAGATGCGTCTGCTACTGTGTAATAATATATGTATTTATACCAGATGTTGACATAGTGCTTGCTATGTGAATTGTTGTATGTCTTATTGAATGGTAGGGGTCAGTGAACATGGTGTTGCAAAATGCAAGTGCACTGGAGATCTGCCGAGTGCCCTATAGCTGATAGTGTAGTTGATACTGATTGGTATGTGAAATGTTGTTTGTCTGTTGACCTGTAGGGGTCAGTGTTTTGGTGTTTGTGAAACCCCATGAAAATTGTCAATGTACTTGACAGACCTGTAGGTGGCAGTGTTGATAGAACCACTGTTGGCCTTGATGTAAAATGTAAATTATTGTGAATTAAACCTGAAGTTGAGCCCGTGCGGGAGTTTAATTTATGGTTTATGGTTATGTTTAAAACAATCTTATGTGTAATTTATATTGGCTGGTAATTGTATATGACATGTGAAGACAGTTTTGCTGTTGACCAGTAGGGGTCAGAAATGCTGATTGTATGGTAAAATACCCTTTAACCCCTGAAGGATACATGACATGTGTGACATATCATGATTCCCTTTTATTCCAGAGTTTGGTCCTTAAGGGGTTAATCCAAATGCAAGGTCAACGTGAGATTTGAGCGTGACCTGTAGGGCTCAGTGTGGTTTATGTGAAACATTGTTCGTGAGCTATGCCCCAGCATTATCGTTGTATGACAGGGAAACAAACAGTGCCCATTTGACAATATACAATAAGTGAACATAATAGCTTAATAACAGTCATTGTAACAAACCAAAGTTCTGTTCGTGGGTTGTAAACGCATGAAACGTGTGTGTAGTACAATATTAAATGCATGAACTAGTTCCCGTTTGGTAGAAAATTGCACGAACCGTGAGCCTGGTATGTCAGGGAAACAAAACGAAACGAGCAGTGAGATTTGAAATGCACGCATAGAATTGCCTAGTATGTTTAAGCAATTGAAACAGAATGTGTTCCCGTTTGGGAGTATGCTAATGCTCGAAATGAGCCAGTGACAGATATAAACAAGTGAGTTTAAACGAATGATATGCATGAACATGCAATGGTTTTAGAACAGACTTAGACAAAATGCAGCCGTAAAGTGAGGACCTGACCCGTGCATGGTGCCGTGGGACTGATGCCTGGCGTAACGGGTAGGTCGACTTACGGTTTGTGCGTCACTTGGACACCATCCAGAGCGATGGATTGAAGAAAGAAGGTGGTAGGCCGGAAAAGCCGGTGGCTGGATTCCTGACACAGCTCAGCTTAGAAAACCTCATGGAGTAATCAGGTAAAATGGCGTCTGGATGACCCGGAAGTAGAAATCATTCTGATGCTGACCTCAAGCGATATGAGTCAGGTAAGGGGTGTCCCTTATATAGGGGAGTGAATTAATTTAAGCCCTTCACACAAATACAGGCCAAACGGCCTTAACACACACACACACACACACACATATATATATATATATATATATATATATACATATATATATATATATATATGCATTGTTTTATAAATAACAATAATTACTTTTATTATCCAGTTTCTTCATGTATGTTAGTCTATATATACAGTTAATTTCCTAGAAGTCCTAGAAGTGTAAGGCTATCTAAGATTGTGCTTCGCATCTCTCAGACATTTATAGAAAGATCAAGATTTAGGCGCATTATTTAAACCCCAACTTTGTTGTCTTATGAACCAACTCACGACAAAATAACAGAGTTGGAAAAAAATCCTGTCGGTCTGAAAAAGAGACTTGATCCAACTTTATCTCATCCTAAATAAGGCCTGAATTTAATATTGTGGGATAACAATATTAAAATGTTTTTTTTTTCAACATATTAAAATATAAATATATTAAAATATCAAAAAATAAACCAAATACAAAAAAATCTGAATATTGCATTTCTTTTTAAATATTACAAAATTAAAATATTTGTATCATATTAAAAGTAAAGTAATATAAAATTAAAAGTTTATCCAATAATATTAAATCAACGCCTAAGTTGGTGCAGTTTCAATATATAATGAATAGAGTAGATAACATACAGACAGACAAACTCTTTTAGTGTCAAAGTAAGCCACCCTTGATCAAGATATAGACTTTATAGTTACAGACAGAGAGGTATTTTCAGTACATTTTAACTCTAATGTTGAATAGAATACCTTCCTACCTCTATGTCTTCTCAGTATTAATATTGCAGAGCTTGCTGTCTCTCACTGGCCCGTGTGTTTCCCAGTAGATGCTGTTTTCTTGTAACCGACTGCTTTAAATTCCTTTGACATGCCATGGGTTACTAGCTATATAGTGGTAATGACATCACAGCTGTGGTAATTGTTTTTCCCCTTTTTCACACAGTTCCTTTTTCACCTCATTGATATGTTAAAATGAGGAAAACTCAAGTACATAAAACAATGAGGAAGCTAATGCTTGTCAATGTGTTTTATTGTGAAGGTCATGAACACTGGGAAGTTTCCTATTTCGGCGTGGCTACAAAGTGTGTGTATGTATCTATATACATATGCAATCATGAATCTGGGCCTGCATCTGAGGTAGACACTGATGTCATCATGGACTAACCAGCAGTATCAGCCAATCCTTTTACTAAGCAAGATATTCAATAGATGACAAAATCCTAAAAGGTCAGTGACAGTTTAGGTTTAATGATTTCAAGTAATATTATCAGACAGAAAGCATCATTACAGTAGAACAGGGGTGTTCAAACTTTTTTCAAAGAGGGCCAGATTTGATGAAGTGAACATGTGTGAGGGCCGACCATTTTGACTGACATTCTTTGAACCATTAAAATTAAACGCATATTAACTATTTTATTGCAAACAGCATACTTTTCATTTCGTCACTTATTTTTCATATTCTGTCATATTCTGTCTCAGATCTCTTTATTCTGTCACCATACAGGTCTCTTTATTCTGTCCCTTCTCTCTTTCTTCAGTCTCAGATCTCAGTATTCTCAGTATTCTGTCTCTTCTCTCTTTATTCTGTCTCAGATCTCTTTATTCTGTCCCTTCTCTCTTTATTCTGGCCATTCTCTCTTTCTTCTGCCTCTTCTCTCTTCATTCTGTATATTCTCTCTCTGTCCCAGATCTCTTTCTGTCCCAGCAGGGAGAAGGACGCACCAAATCTCGCAACATCACGAGAACGCAGACATGACATGCAGTCCCGCCATGGCTGTATTTGCCACTAGGCAAACAAGGCATTTGCCTTGGGTGGCACTTTCAGGGGGGGGGGGTGGCAAAAATCGCCGCCCCCCAAGCACCCTGGCACTCGCCTTGTTAGCCTCTTTCAAGAGGGACCCAAACGCTGGATGGCTGGCCACCTCAGGGTCCCCCAGAGGCTGGCGGCTACTAATATTGTGGGTGTACGGCGAGGGAGAGCTATCCTGAGCTCTTCCAGCTCAGCTTCCTCAGCTTCCTCACTGATCAGTTGTGATGCTGGAGCCATAATATGATGTCACTCCAGCTCCCAGCATCACTAAGTCGCGCGCGAGGGAGCTGAACTGGAAGATTTCAGCTCCCTTGCTGCCTGCATTGACCACCCTCCCATCCCTTTTCGCAAACTCAAAATGTGCCATTTTGTTTTTTGCTGAAAGTAATGGCTTTCTTCTGGCCACTCTGCCATAAAGCCCAACTCTATGGAGTACACGGCTTAATGTCGTCCTATGTACAGAACTCTGCAGCTCCTCCAGGGTTGCCTTAGGTCTCTGTGTTGCCCGGTCTATGAGTTTTGGTGGGCGGCTATCTCTTGGTTATGATAGATTTGATGGTGCTCCTAGGGATCATCAAAGATTTGGATATTTTTTTATCACCTAACCCTGACTTGTACTTCTCAACAACATTGTCCCTTACTTGTTTGGAGAGTTCCTTGGTCTTCACAGCAGTGTTTGGTTAGTGGTGCCTCTTGCTTAGGTGTTGCAGCCTGGGGCCTTTCAGAAAAGGTGTGTATATGTAATGACAGATCATGTGACACTTAGATTGCACACAGGTGGACTTCATTTCACTAATTATGTGACTTCTGCAGGTAATTGGTTGCACCAGAGCTTTTTATGGGCTTCATAACAAAGGGGGTGAATACATACGCACATGCCAATTTCTGTTTTCTATTTCTAAAAAATAGTTTTATGTATATATTTTTCTCACTTCACTTCACCAACTTAGACTATTGTGTTCTGATCCATCACATAAAATTCAGATTAATAAAACATTGAACTTAAGGCTGTAATGTAACAAAATAGGTAAAAAGTCAAGGGTGGTGAATACTTTTGCAAGGCACTGTAAATAACAATTTGTGAGTGTGTGAGGCAATGTTTGTGAGTATGAGTTTGTCAGTATCTGGGTGTGTGTGTCAGTGAATGTGTGTGTCTGTCAGTTTATGTCTGTTAGTGAGTGTGTGTCTGCCAGTGAATGAGTGTGTGTCTGTCAATCTATGTCTGTTAGACAGTGTGTGTGTCTGTCAATATAAATCTATGACAGTGTGTGTGTCTGCCAGTGAATGAGTGTGTGTCTGTTAGTGTCTGTTAGTGTATGCCTGTGAGTAAGTGTATGTGTCTGTCAGTGAATGTGTGGGTCTGTCAGTGTATGTCTGTGAGTGTGTCTGTTAGTGTGTGTGTCTGTCAGTGAATGTGTGTGTCAGCAGTGTGTGTCTGTCAATGAGTGCATGTGTCTGTATGTTTGTTTCTCAGTGATTGTGCATGTCTGTCAGTGTGTCAAATCAGTGAGGATGTGTGTCAAATCACTGAGTGTGTGTTCATGTCAGTTTATATGTAGCTCAGAGTGTGTGCCTGTCACTGAGTGGCGGTGTCAGTGTGTGCCTGTCAGTCAAAGTGCATGTTGGTCCTTTCATTATTCCATTGATTGGTATTGTTTTTTTATTTTTCTTTGTGTTTCTAATATATGTATAAAAACTTTTAATTACTGTGGATACAAAAGGTTACATTTAGGTGGACTTTTTATAAAGAGACATTTAGGAGATATGCCTCCTAGTCCATTGACTCTCTTATAAGCCTGTATCAGGACTAATTATGCAAAATGTGTGAAGCTACCACGCCTATGGAGACAGGTATATATTCTAATGGACAGCAACCACTAGACGTGATCTGAGGAAGCCGCCCAGGCGAACTGCGTCATCACGCAACCAGATGCATGACGTCAGTACGTGCCACAAGGAATTTGGGGGCATGCATCTTGCAATAATGGTGCTGCTGTAGTGACCAAAATGTATACATAATACAGATTAAAGAACAGCACACGCATAAAAATGCATTTCTAAATTCTATAAGGCTACTTAAAATCACCTATCTCAGTAAATAAATATGGGGATTCAGTTCCACCACATGGACTTATAGTGTTAAGCCCACCACTACTTCACAGTACCCCAATATCAGTGGTTTCTACACCAATTCCATTGTTGGAGACAAATCAAATAGTGCTAGTGCTAAATAGGCTGAAGTGTTTTTAAAATAAAAAAGTGTGTTTTGTGAGTGCATTGTGCATATCAATAATGCAAAATTAATGTGATTAAAAGAAATTTAAAAAAATGAATTGTCAGAACTAAATAATTCAAGTGACAGCACTATCACCAAAACTCGCCTAATGAGCCTGAAGTCCTCTAGTGGCTAATGGTCTAATGGACCTGGGACTTTGCACCCACACCACTTCAATGAGCTGAAGTGGTCTAGGTGCCTGTACTGTCCCTTTAAGGGGTAACCTGCACTTATGAGCCAAGTATCTGCAACATTAAACGAGAACATAACTGTACCTCAGGACTTGGATATGGGGAAATAATGAATAGTACAGTGAGAGACATAATATTGCACCATTAAATAAGTAATGTGGCATTTTAACAAATACAATACATTTCTATAATGGTGCTTGAGAATTTGAATTCTCTTTGGTTTTCGTACTATTTTGATAGTAACTCAATAAAAATAGTAGTTTTTAGGGAAGATTTATTGCCATTTTCCATTTCCCATAATCTGCTTCTTCTGATATACTTTCATTCCTCCTGGGGTCTACTTAAGCACACAAACAAGCAAAGATATATTTATGAGGATGTGACAATTTCTTAAAGAACCAGGTAATATACATTATGGAATGTCCCATTAAGATCACCCAGTGAGTTTATTAGACATAGATATCAAATGTTCCGTCTGGGTAATTCATTGCTGGATGGTAATTTCAATTAATAACATCACTAATAACCACAGATTACGAATATCAAGCCAAAGCTATGTAAAATTGCCAGACAAGATGATGACATTTTATGGTTTTAAAACATTCTTTAAAATTCTTTTTATCACTGTGACTTCTTGTCACTTCTCCTTTTCCATCTGACAGCTTCTGCAATGTTATTTCAAGTTATTATAAATTGCTTTCTACATTTATCTGCAGTGATAGAATAAACAATTCAAACTATTCTATAGTTAAAGTCACATAAAAAGAAAATAATTATACAGAAAAAAATAGTTACGGCGCACTCAGACTTCTAAAAATACATAACTAAGAAGGCTACTATAAAACGCCTATCTAAGAGAATAAATATGGGGATTTAGTTCCACCACCACAATAGGTCCCCCCCTTATTGGTATTTAGGGCCCACACCCGCCTCACAGGGACCAGGAAGGAGGACATTAGCTTTCCCCCCCATTATTTTACTTTAGGGTCCCCACCCACCGCTCATGGGTGGGGGCCGGTGGGAGGACAATAGGTCCCCCCCTTATTTTAATTCAGGGCCCCCACCTGCCGTTCAGGGGTGGGGGCTCAGGAGGGGGGAAGCCTTTTTTTTTTTAACAGTGAGCAGCCATAGGCTGCTCACTGTTTTATAGACATGCCCCTACTCACGGTATAGCGAGTAGGGGCATAATTTACTAATACTAAGTAATCTTTACTTAGTATTAGTACAGTTGGCTGAAAGACCAATTCAGGTCTTTCAATCTTTTAGTAGATAGCTCTCTAATACCGTGGGAATTAGGGAGTTATCTATTTATTCATTCCTATCATTACATTGACTGGCCAAGTAACTTACATTTTATATGAATGTGTGTTACTTGATTGTTGTAAGTGTTGCAAATGCTTACAGCTGAATCCTGGCTATGTTTGTATACTTTTTATTTAAAATTGTATACAGTGTAACATTCTTCTTCCACTGGGTAAGTATATTAGTACTTAGGCAATACATTTTACTTCCTTTTGCAGTCCTCTAGCCCTTTCCAGGACTTTGTTAGAGCCATTTTAGTGCCCAAAAGTTTGGGTCCCCATTGACTTCAATGGGGTTCGGGTTCAGAGTCAAGTTCGAGTCCTGAACTTTAATTTTTAGCCGAAGTTCGGCCAAACCCTGCCAACCCGAACATCCAGGTGTCCGCTCAACTCTACTCAACACAACAGTTTTGTGTATATATCACAGTGTGTTTTTACAACTTCATTCATTTTTTACTTTTTCTTTATCATTTTTCTGATCAGTATCTAGTTTCCACATTGATGCAAAAATAGTTACATTCTATTATCATGCTGAAAGATAGGTTTAAATATAGGTACAACTTTTGACATTTAACATTCTTATATTTGTCTCTAAGCTTGAATGGTATGTGTCTATGATTTGATATATATCTATACTTATTTCCTGGCCATATCCATGTCAGCACAACAATGATTAGCTCCTCCCTATCTCTTATTAGACAAATTAGACTGGTTTAAAATAAATTAAATGAAAACTAATTAAAATAGAGGTATATATACCCCTTCCTACCCTTCAATCCCCAAGTCATTTTATTCCTATCAAATCTATAGGACTGATTTAGACATATCGAAGGCTAACATTTTTCTTTTTTTTTTTCTTTTTTACCCTTGGCCCCAAGGTCAGTTCAGCCTTTCTTTTTTGGAAAGCTTCAGTGTACGGCCCTGTGCAAAGGTGTGCCCCTGAATAAACCCCATAAGTGACCAGGGGGTTATTTGCAATGGCCATAGGGGTAGCAAGCATTATATGCAATGACCCAAGGGGTAGCAGGTTTTGGGCAGGCACATATAACCTCCTCCTCCCCTGAGGTACTATATGGACAAAAGTAAAAGTTTTGGGACATCTGACCATTACACAAACAGGGAATTTCATGACATTGCATTCTAATTACATAGAGATTAATATATAGTTGGTCCCCCCCCCCCCCCACCTACCTTTGCAGCTAGAATACCTGTGACCCATGAGGAGGAAGAAACTCCCATGCCGACATTGATACATACCTTCCTGCATCTTTATCCCAAGAGGGCATAACTGCAGATGTAAGAGAGATGATCATAGAAAAACTAGCAGCCATTGAGCATCAATCAAGACTACCAAACAGCACTGAAAAAAAGGGATGTGCATGGGCAAAAAATTTGGTTCGGTTCGAAACTTCCGAAATTCGGAACTTCGTCAATTCAGGACTTCGGCACTTCGGTTCGGTTCAGCACTTCCAAAATTAGGCACTTCGGTTCGGTGTGGCACTTTTGAGATTCGGGACTTCAGCAATTCGGGACATCGTCAGTTCGGGACTTCGGCACTTTGGAAATTCGGACATTTGTAAGCATCCCTCTCTTGCCACCACAACCACTACACATTTTTAGGGCTACCTAACCTTATCCCTAACCATTACCCCTAACCCTAACCACCACAACCACTAACACATCTAGGGTTAGGGTTAAGGTTAGGGATAGGGAAAGGGTTAGGTGCCCAGACTACCACCACAACCACTTACACATCAATAGGGCTTCCAGTGCCAGGAATTAGCTTATTGGTCTAGATTCCTGTCATCATCACATAATTTTCGTTCGGCACTTCCGAAATTCTGCACTTCCGAAATTCGTCACTTCGGCAATTTGCCACTTCGGCAAATCGGCAATTTGGCAACTCGCAATTTGGACATTCGGAAGCATCCGAATGTCCGAATTGCTGAAAATTTGTCTGAATTTACATTTGTAATGAAACGAATTGCACATGTCTCCTGGAAAACTGCCACCAAACATCAGATGCATCCTTACCTTCATTACTATTACCTATGGTTTTTATTGTGATTGTATATTATTAATGCATTTTTTCCTCTTTTAGGTATATGTTTTATCTCCTTTTTTCTATAGATGGAAGGTGTCCTATTTCTTTTCTTTTTTCTTTAATATATATATATATATTCGATCATATATTTCTTGTTTGCATCATTTAATATGTCAGCGGATGTCAGAAAAATTTATTTTTGAACTTGTTTTAGAAGTTTATCTAGAGATATACATATGTGCTTTCTTATAATGACCCCTTTTATTCTGTGACAGGTTATGGACAACAAGCAAATAAGCAAGGACTATGATTACAGACTCCTTTATTTTATGGGATAAGTATCACCTGAAACAAATATCAGAAAGGAAAGGTGTTACCCCTAGTAAAGATGGCGCTGGAATTTACATGATTTGGACTTTAAAAATTAAGTGGATCCAGAGGTACATTAGAACAAGGAAAAACTAGTCTGACGTGTTCTAGGACACATGAAACACAGAGAGGTCCCTTCAAAATTAGATGAAAAAAAAAAATATTTTTTTGCTATAAACTCACAGAATATAAAAGAGGGAAACCCACATAAAGAAACTTAAAAAAAAAAGCCTAAAAATTAGGCCTTGTGTAGTCTAAAGGGAAGATAGTGTGGGGCAAATAATGGCATTATTCCTACAATCTTAGAAATATATTCAGGCTATATATGAAATATCAGGGAATGTGCAATTTACCAGGGCCCTGTGGTAAGCTACCATCAAGGTCAAAAAGAACTAGAAAAAATCAGAATCAATTAAACTGAATTTGGGAGAAAGCTCTTCTGGCAAATACCCAGGTTGAAATAACAGATGCTATACACAACTCAGAGTAATTCCCATAAGTATTGTTGCATGGAAATGCCAGATTGTAGCTAACTGATGTAGCAAAAGGAGTGTATACACTGTTGTAAAGAAGCAGTCTCAGAGATACCCTAACAAACCAACCATTCACAGTACAGTATATGAACAACCCCAAAATTGGAGTGATGTGTGTTAGAAAAACATGTAAGCATGTATATACTCATGCCAGCCAAAAGGCACAGTGTGTGCTGATCCAATACCCTAAAAAGTGCCCCCAGTATCTCTGAGCTATCCCACTAAATTACCAAGAACATAGACAATCACATAATGTGGTAGAAAACAAAAATGTAAAAACTGAGCAAATCAAGTTGCCTTACGTGCATTTCGGCTCCAATAATGTGCCGTCATCTGGGACTTGAAAAAAGCCTTTGTCCCTCCACACCGTTATTTTCCAAGCATCATTCCCTTGTATCTCTCACCATACCTCCCCTGCTACCTGTGTTTTTCTTCTTCAGACACTTTGTGTCTCATCCAATATTTTACTTATTCCTCATATCTCTTTCATTTATACATACTATCTACTCATTGTGTTCCTTCACCACTTGTACTTTGAAGAATGAACGTCCATTCACTCCAATGCTTTTTAGGCACATGTATTGAAACCAGGGGAACACTGCAATGTTTCAACTCACAACTGGGTCGTTGTCTGGCTACTTCACACTCAGAAATGCAAACATTTTATGACCAGTGGAATAATAACAGTGCAAAAATGCAATTATAAAATTAATTAGTAAATAACATTCTTGAGTGATGTTATTTAATCATACAGCTACAAGAGGTTAGGTGTAGACATAATTTTAAAAGTATGAATAAACATCTCCTAGCACTGTTTAAAGAAACCCAAATGACTACCACAGTATGATAGATTTGGAAACCCTATGGTAAAACACCATTAAATAAAACAACAAAATTATAACAGACCAAATTAAATCTAAATCAAGATAAATCATATAAATACTCACAAAGGAGTCCATGGTGAGAGCAAGATTTTAAACTTGACAATCCGTCAGCATTCTTCTTCAACGCAGGAAGTGTTCGATGTTTTACACTGTAACATAATAACTTCAGGGAACATAATGCAGCTTAGAGATTCTCTAGATGACTGCACCATGAGCTCAGATCATTCTGGGGCCCTTTAAAGATGCCAATTTCCATTTTTAATTGAAATGTAAGTTGTTCATTGACAAGAGGCCAAGATGAAACTAGAGGTGACATCCAGAATAGCGCTATCATAATTTTAGCAGCTACTAGTAAATGAATTACTAAAGGAGTTAAAAAAAATCCTCTCTGGTATTAAGCTGCAGAACAAATAACTTAAAAAAATGCATCATATTTTTAGTTAATGCTTGAATTTGTGTCCTAATCATATGCCAGAAAAGCTGGACAAGATAACACTCCCGCCATACATGTAGAAATTCACTTCTCTGGACCTCACATCTCCAGCATTTATGATCTCAATTCATGGCGAACCTATGCAATCTGCTTGGAACCAGGTACCATCTGTTTGAGAGCTTTAAAAGGCACTCCACTAGATTAAGACAATGCATAGTTTAGTAAAGCATGCCCAAGGAATACCTCCACTTATCACAACTGATTTGAAGATTTAACTCTATTTCCCACTTCCTAATAATAGGTTAAATTGGCTCTTCTGGGTCCTTGTTTATAAGTTCTAAACAACCTGCTACCAATTTAGTTGATGTTGATTTATGAAGTACCTTTTCTAGTTTAATTATTATTATAATTATTAAATTGTCCAATTTATTGATAATTGCATAGTCTCAACAAAAACCTCTTAGTCTCATGTAGTTAAAAACCTCTTTGCTGTCTATAGTATAATCGGTATGTAGGGAATGAAACTCTAGTTTAGTTTATTGTTACTGTCAGGATCATATCCTGACAGCTATGTTTTATCTTCCTTTTGTTTCTGTACCTTTAAAAGAAGTTCCAGCTCTCAACCACTAGTGGCCTCCCTAGCCACTAGTCACCTCAGTCCTCACCTGGCTAGGAATAATTACTTGCTTCAGCTACATAAGGCTCACAACAGGGCCTTTACATTGAAGTTGGTGATCTACCTGAAAGACTTCAGTCCCTGGCTCCTGTGAACCTGATCCAAACTTACCTTCCACCCTGCTCCATACCAACCTGCTCCAGATTGACCTTCTACCTTGCTCCATACCAACCTGCTCCAGACTTGCCTTCAAACCTGCTCCACTCTCACGTATGATTTTGACCTCTGCCTCTATTACCTGCCTTCCTGTGTTACAAACCTGCCTCTGTTAACAGCCTTCCTGTGTTACAAACCTGCCTCCGTTATCAGCCTTCTACTGTTACCAGCCTGCCTCTGTAACCAGCCTGCCATTGATACCAAACTGCCTTTGTTTCAAACCTAGCTGGAGATCAGAGACTTTCTTTATTTGCAATTATCCTGTTTTGTGGCATATTGCCTAAAGTCTGTTTTTCCTCAATTTGCATAATATGTCTTGTAAATAATAGTATAGCTTTTAAAAAAAAATTTTTTGTTGTTTTTTAGAAAGGAGGGTTTTTTTTTTTGTACTTAAATGTAAAATGTTAAATGTACTTAAATTTATCTATATTTTCCCTTGTTTTCTATTTTGCTGTGTGTGTGTGTGTGTGAGTGGTGCTGTGTGTGTGTGTGTGTGTATGTGTGTGTGTGAGAGGGTTGCAATGCTTGTGTGAAGGGGGCAGTGTGTGTGTGGGAAGGGTGCTGTGTGAGGAGTGCCTGTGTCACGTATCCTTCATATTCATGTGTCAAAAACTGAGATAATTACCTTCCGAAGATTGAGGGGAGTGCCGCTCGGAGGTCTTCTGCCATGATGCCTGGCTTGTGTGGCATGTCGGTGCACACGCTATTATATAGCCCCACATCCGTCCATGGTAAAGACGACGTCGACATGCGGGTGACATCACGCAAAAGACGCACACACACATGTTTTTATGGCTTTATAAGACTTTCCTAATATGGCTTTCCCAATTTTAACAAATTATTTTGTCTCATCCACCGTCTCTAGTTTGTCTGTTTGCATTTTGCTTACCCATCCTCCACTCCTTAACCTGAACATTGGAGCATAGTCTTGAGATAGCAGAAGTGCTTTGGCTGTGCTTCATCCAGCAAAGGGTTTTTTCAGTGAAGTTCTGTCTTACAGCATCGAACGTGATGAAGGTGTGCAGGTGTGAAAGAGCACAGCTGGGCATATGCTTGCCAAAATATCTGATAAATAAATAAATAAATAAATAGTCAAAAACACTGAGTTTATGGAGGTAGATACACTGCACTCCTCTGTATGTTAGATGTAGTGCGTGGGGGTAACATTACCACTTATTGGACATCTAGTGCAAATCAAATGCCATCCTACCACAATCCTTTATGTAATGGGGGTCACAATTCCCACTAGTGGCAATCACATAATTAGCAGCCGATATTTTAGCTTCACTGCAAACACCATACTGGTCATCATACCCGCCGGGAGCCATTGTAATAGCTGCTGTGTTCACATGTGGTGAAGTATTATCAAACATGACTTATTACAGCAACATATAGCTCTTTCCCCCTAACATCCTTGTTCCATATTTCTGTCCCACAAACAATCCAGGTAAATGTATTTCCCTACTCTCTTGGTGGAGAACTGGCCTGTTTACCCTTGAAGAAAGGCAGATTAGCTTATTATGGGACATATAGTTTGGTTAGACACACGGCGAATAGTGAGGAATTTAATAATATGGACATTGCATACATCAGGAGCACACAAAACAATGACACACATGCAAAATGTTAAATACGCAAAAGCTATATTTACAGTTATTCACTAAGATGAATTCATGGAGAATTTCAATTTTAATGTCAAAATAGGCAATTTTGGCTACTCAGACCTTGCATGCGAAATTCACTTTGAATTCTCACTTTAGTGAATAACCCTGTTGGTGTATAGCTCCTTGTTTTTGTTTTTTTCTCTTCCAGAGTCACCTGATATAAGTATTTCTTCTGGAAGCAGGAGAGGTTGTGGTTGACGCAGTGAAAAAGGATCCATCAACACTGTACACTTCCAGGTGGCTATTCTGAAGACTGAACTGATAGACTGAAGTGGACTGGTGATGTCTATGTCCATGAACAGATGCTTTTCACAACCTGGAGTCAAGGCAGCTACCAATGGCTTTAGTGATGTGTATGAGGTATTTTGTGTCATTTTTACCCATTATCTCCTGGATCTGTTTGGTATTGAAATAGATATGCAATCACAGACCAATACACATTGAAATCAGGTTTCCGATGATTATATAATGTGTTGAATTTGTCCATTATATATTGTATGCAAACCAGCTGTAGCTGCATAATGGTGGTCCAGACATCCACACCATTCTTTAATATGGTCATGGGTAGAAATTATTTTATGGCTATTTATCAATTTCTTCATCTTGTGGATAAAACTTTGTGCAAGGAGTCTAACAAGCTATTAAAAATAAGACCCATTGTTGAACATTTAGGCTTGTTAAACCAGGGGTGCCAAAAATATCACAAATCTTATGTAATTGTAAATCGACAACGGGTGAAATTGTATTTATGCAATGTAGAAAGCTAACATCACTGAAGTGGAGAAGCAAGCAAGATCTTAACATGCTGTCTATACATGACGGCAGCTCTATTGACATTTGTCAAACAAATGGAGAGGCAGGCAGACCTGTAAAAAAACAAGGTTGTTTTACAACCATGCAATTGGTGAGGTTTATAGGGGAGAGGAAAAAAAATGACCAAATGTTAGAACTTTAATTATCAAGTCTCTGATGTGGGAAAAAGGATTTTTTCCAACATGTTTTAGATGTTATGATTTATATTCATTCTTGTTGGTCAAAACTCAGAATACTACTTTACACGCCATTTGAACAGCATCATTTTGGGGGGTCTATCTCTGCTGACTGGTCATCCTTCATGTAGTGATGATGGTTTCTTGAAGATGGCTTAGAGAAACTGTCCACCATCTGTCATTCTCCTATTGTGTTGCAAAAACCTATCTCCTCAGGCAGAGCTGGGTATGAGGGAACACTACAAAAAAATTGTGCATCCGCAAAGTCGTTACGTTTGCAGAAGAAGTGTGGTATTGCTTTGTGTGTAGTTCCCTGTCTACATATATTGAAACATTATGCTCATGAAACTAACAATGATAATATTTGCTTGGTTTTGAGTACTCTACTTTAAGACAGTGTTGGTTAAAAAAAAAAAAAAGGAAGCACATCCATAATAAAAATCGATACACCTGCATTGATTGTGGCATTGCTTTGTGTGTAGTTCTCTGTTTCTGCCAATTTCACACATTACAACATAATGCTCACAAATCTAGTGACAATAGGAACTAGCATACATTTGTTTTATAGTGCTTAAGTGTAATACATTAATTATATTTCTTATATTATGGAGTTCTTGTTCACCTTTTGTATCTGTTAACATTACTTTCATCTGTCAGCAGAGGCATACCTAGAGCATTTAGCAGCAAGGGAGGTGTCAGGATACTGACAGGGATCCAATACGCAGAGTGCGGACAGAAGGAGGTACGTATACCGGACCTTAGAATGGCCGGACTAACGTATGGACAAAACAAGAATAGTCAAAAGGTAAGCCGAGGTCGAGGGAGCCGGAGGACAGGTAAGCGAGATACAAGCCGAGTCAAAGGAGAGGAGAGGACAACAGGACAAAAGACAAGCAAGGTCAAAACCGAAAACACAAGAGAGAGAACGCGCTGAGTGACTAGCAAGCTAGAACCACGACAGGGCAATGAGCAGTAGTAAAGGTTTCCTTTAAATACCCTGTCACCTTAATTGAGACCACGCCCCCAAAAGGTCCGGAATAGCGGTTCCCGGCACTTCACGTAATGCTGACGTCATGACGTCGACGCTAGCCGTCGCGTCATAAAAGGGGGAGGAGCTAGCGCGGCCGGCGCGAAAACGGCCGGAATTTGCCGAAATGCTAGGGGCAAGGAGCCCCTAAACAGAGAGGATGTCTTCCCTGGAGTCAGCACCAACAGGTACCCTGACAGTACCCCCCCTTCTAGAAACGCCCACCGGGCGGATGGGACCGGGCTTAGAAGGAAAACGAACGTGGAAGGCCCGAAGAAGGCGAGGAGCATGCACGTCTACACAAGGAACCCAAGACCTCTCTTCTGGACCATAACCTTTCCAGTCTATGAGGTATTGCAACTTCCCCCTAGAAATACGAGAATCAAGGATGGACCTAATGATATATTCTTCCTGACCATCCACATGGACCGAGGATGGAGGAGCAGAGCGGGAGGAAAATTTGTTACAAACAAGAGGTTTCAATAAAGACACATGAAAAGAGTTAGGGATGCGTAGAGTAGGGGGCAGGTCCAGCAAATAAGAAACCGGGTTGATCCTCCTCAGCACCCTGTACGGGCCTATGTAACGAGGAGCAAACTTCAAAGAGGGGACTTTCAGGCGAATGTGTCTGGTACTCAACCAGACCCTATCACCCGGAGAAAAAATAGGAGCAGGCCGCCTACGCCTATCAGCATGTGACTTAAACACCGCGGAACTACGTGTCAAGAATTTGTCGAGTCTGATCCCACAACTTTCTCAGGTTGGCTATATGAATATCAACCGACGGTATACCCTGGGAAGGAGACACCGACGGAAGAACAGTAGGGTTAAAGCCATAGTTCAAGAAAAAGGGGCTATTACGAGTGGAACCACAAACAAGGTTGTTGTGAGCAAACTCCGCCCAAGGAATCAGACCGACCCAGTCGTCCTGGTGTTCAGAAACAAAACAACGTAGATATTGCTCAATTTTTTGGTTAGTGCGTTCGGCTGCTCCGTTAGATTGAGGATGATAGGCCGAAGAAAAATTCAGTTTGATGCCCAACTGGGAACAGAAGGACCTCCAAAAATGGGAAATAAACTGGGAACCCCTGTCCGACACAATCTCATTGGGAATACCATGCAAACGGAAAATTTCTCTAGCAAATATCACGGCCAGTTCAGGAGAGGACGGAAGTTTAGGCAAGGGAATGAAATGAGCCATTTTAGTAAACCTGTCAAGGACCGTGAGGATAACCGTGTGCCTACTGGAAACCGGCAGATCAACAATAAAATCCATAGCCAAACAAGCCCAAGGTTTGTTGGGAACGACTAAGGGCTGCAATAAACCACAAGGGAGATCCCGTGGTAGTTTATTCCTGACACAAACATCGCAAGCCTTGACAAAGTCTTCCACATCCCTACGTAAACTAGGCCACCAGAAGTCTTTGGAGATCAGGCAGTAAGTTTTGTGTATGCCGGGGTGACCAGCGAACTTGCTATCGTGAAAACAGCGAATAATGTCCACTTGGAATTTGGGAGACACGAACAAGCGGCCCACAGGAGTACGCTCGGGAGCAAGAGATTGTTCGTTCATTATATCTAAGAGCAATGGAGAGTGTATTTTGACATTGGTGTTGGCGATAATATTGACTTCAGGAATAATAGGGAACAAAGTGTCTTCTGTAGAGGCGATAGGTTCGTGCTGACGAGACAATGCGTCTGCCTTAGTGTTCTTAGAACCAGGCCTGTAAGTAAGCATATAATTAAAGTGTGTAAGGAACATAGACCAACGTGCTTGCCTGGCAGATAATCTTTTGGCCTCCCCCATATAAGATAAATTTTTGTGATCAGTCAAGATAGTAACTGGGAGAACAGTGCCCTCTAACAGATGTCTCCATTCCTTTAATGCCATAATGATAGCTAAGAGTTCTCTATCACCAATGTCATATCTCCTTTCAGTGTGTGATAGTTTCTTGGAAAAAAAACCGCAGGGGTGCAGCGGCTTATCTAAACTTTGTCTTTGGAACAACACTGCGCCTATCCCTGTTTCAGACGCATCAACTTCAAGTAAAAAGGGTAGAGAGGTATCAGGATGAACTAATACAGGTGCTGAGGCAAAAGACTGTTTGAGCGTTTCGAAAGCAGATAAAGCCTCAGTAGACCAGGTTTTGGTATCGGCTCCTTGTTTGGTCATATTAGTGATAGGAGCGATAACAGAGGAGTACCCTTTAATAAAACGTCTGTAATAATTAGAAAATCCAAGAAATCTTTGTATGGCTTTGAGTCCCTTAGGTAAAGGCCAATCTAAAATCGATTTTAGTTTGGTCGGGTCCATCATAAACCCGTCTTTGGAAATTACGTAACCTAAGAAAGTTACCTGAGACTGATCAAAGCTACATTTTTCCAATTTACAATACAATCCATGTTGTAAAAGTTTCTGCAATACCTTTCTGACTTGTCTATGATGTGAGTTAATGTCTCTAGAATGTATTAGTATATCATCCAAATATACAATCACACATTCATGTTGGAATTCTCTAAGAACTTCATTGATCAAGTCTTGGAAGACGGCCGGGGCATTACAAAGCCCAAACGGCATTACGGTATACTCATAATGCCCGTAACGGGTATTAAATGCTGTCATCCATTCATCTCCTTGTTTAATTCGCACCAAGTTATATGCTCCTCTCAAGTCAAGTTTGGTAAAAATACTCGAGCCCTTTAGTCTGTCAAAGAGTTCAGTAATCAAAGGAATAGGGTAAGCATTCCTGATAGTAATTTTGTTCAATCCCCGATAGTCTATACAAGGACGTAAGGTACCGTCTTTCTTTTCTACAAAAAAGAAACCCGCCCCCGCCGGAGAAGAAGACTTTCTAATAAATCCTTTGTCTAAATTCTCCTTGATGTATTCCTCTAAAACTAAATTTTCCTTGGTGGATAAAGGGTATACCGTACCCCTAGGAGGCATAGTACCAGGGAAAAGTTTAATAGAACAGTCATAAGACCGGTGGGGAGGTAAAGTATCCGCCTTACCCTTGTCAAATACAGATTTGAGGTCTAGATATTGTAATGGTATCTGAACGTCTGTGGATTGGGAAGAGTTAGTATAAGAGTTTACGGGACAAACAGAAGTAACTCTCTGCAGACATTCTTTCCTACAACCAATACCCCAAGAAACGATTTCTCCACCCTCCCAGTCAATCTGAGGGTTATGTCTCTTGAGCCAAGAATATCCTAGCACCACTGGGACTGCCGGGGAGGAAATTAACAGAAGGGAAATCAACTCCTCGTGGAAGATACCAACAGTAAGCTTAACGGGTTTGGTCTCATGGAATATTACTGGTTCCGATAAAGGTCTACCATCTATGGCCTCAACGGCCAAGGGTGTATCTCTCAGTTGGAATGGGATACAATGCTTATTAGCGAAGGTTTGGTCTATAAAGCTTTCTGCTGCTCCAGAATCTAACAATGCCATCGTAGAAATAAACCCATTTTCCCAAGCTAGAGAGACAGGAATCAGAAGCCTATGGTCTTTTTTATTATGTATAGAGGACAGTAACGAAACACCCAAGGCCCGTCCTCTAAGGGAACTTAGGTGCGAGCGTTTCCCGGGCGATTAGGGCAACTAAGACGTAGGTGACCTCTCCGCCCGCAGTATAAACAGAGACCCTCCCTTCTTCTGTACTGTCTCTCAGCCTCAGATAAGCGAGTATTACCTATTTGCATAGGTTCTGGTGGAGTGGGATTATAGGAGTCAGGGTTCTGAAATGAGGGAGCAAGTCTTACAGGAAGTCTAGTAACTCTTTCCCGAGTGTTCTGCCTCTGTCTCATGCGTTCATCTATTCTGGAAATGAAAGATACTAAATCCTCTAAATTTTCCGGAAGTTCTCTTGTGGCAATCTCATCTAGAATTTCATCAGACAACCCATTCAAGAATACATCCATAAAAGCTTGTTCGTTCCATTTCACTTCTGCTGCCAATGATCTAAACTCTAATGCATATTCTACAAGGGTCCTATTCTGTTGTTTAAGGCGTAACAGGGATCTGGCCGCATTAATCTTCCTTCCTGGGGGGTCAAAAGTCCTTCTAAATGCCGTGACAAAAGCAGTGTAGTTGTAGACTAGAGGATTGTCATTCTCCCAAAGGGGATTGGCCCATCTAAGTGCTTTATCTATTAGCAGAGTTATAATGAAGCCTACTTTAGCCCTGTCAGTAGGGTAAGCCCGGGGTTGAAGTTCAAAATGTATGCTTATCTGGTTTAAAAAACCACGACAAGTATCAGGCGAACCCCCATAACGTAACGGTGAAGTGACATGGGAAGATGCGCCTACAGTGGCTACTTCCAAACCAGTACTTAGTGGGAGGCTAGCAGTGGAACGTACTTCTTCTGACTGGGTGCTGGAACGTGTTAGCAAAGTTTGTAATGCTAAAGCCATTTGGTCCATTCTATGGTCCATGGCCTCAAATCTGGGGTCAGGAGGACTAGCACCTGCAGGATCCATTTGGCCCTGTCGTAATGTCAGGATACTGACAGGGATCCAATACGCAGAGTGCGGACAGAAGGAGGTACGTATACCGGACCTTAGAATGGCCGGACTAACGTATGGACAAAACAAGAATAGTCAAAAGGTAAGCCGAGGTCGAGGGAGCCGGAGGACAGGTAAGCGAGATACAAGCCGAGTCAAAGGAGAGGAGAGGACAACAGGACAAAAGACAAGCAAGGTCAAAACCAGAAAACACTAAGAGAGAGAACGCGCTGAGTGACTAGCAAGCTAGAACCACGACAGGGCAATGAGCAGTAGTAAAGGTTTCCTTTAAATACCCTGTCACCTTAATTGAGACCACGCCCCCAAAAGGTCCGGAATAGCGGTTCCCGGCACTTCATGTAATGCTGACGTCATGACGTCGACGCTAGCCGTCGCGTCATAAAAGGGGGAGGAGCTAGCGCGGCCGGCGCGAAAACGGCCGGAAATTGCCGAAATGCTAGGGGCAAGGAGCCCCTAAACAGAGTGGATGTCTTCCCTGGAGTCAGCACCAACAGGTACCCTGACAGGAGGACACTGTTATTTGGCACCCTCGCACCCCCTCCTCCCCCTCAACTTTAAAATGTAAAAAAGAAAAAACTCTGCAATTTAAATTTTTTTTGCACAAATCTGTAAACTGTATGTTAAAAATAATCCCCCCAAGGACCCGTTAGAGACTACAATGGAGTCTAATTGGCCCTGGAGAGGGTTCTCTCTAACACTCTGGCCCCATTCAAATAACATATCTCTGATACTCAATCCTAGTTGGCTTTTCTCACTTTAATTACTATTGCTGTGGATGGCTGCTCCGGCTGATTGGCAGGCAGGCTGGCTGCGGCTGGCAGCTGTGGCTGTCAGACTAGTGTGGCTGGCTGGCAGACCTCTTACTTCCCCCCAGCCCCTTTGTGCATCTGTTTCTCCCCCAACCCCTTTGTGTGTCTCTTTTTCCCCTCTGTGTGTCTCTCCCCCCCCCCAGCCATTATGTGTGTCTGTTTGCCTCCCCAGCCCTTGTGTGTGCCTCTTTGTCTCCCATCCATTCAGTGTGTCTGTGACGGTAGTCATTGTCACTTGGGATGGAAGACAGACACTCTGTGTGGGTCCCCAGATTCCTTTTGTGTTTTAGTCACCCTGTGCCCATTATTGGTGCAGGGTATGGTGAATTTATTGCTTCTGTGCCTCTCCCGCTCCCCCTTTTTCCTGTCCTAGCTGCCCTGTCCCACCTCAATCTCCCCTGTTATTGTCTGACCCTACTCTTCCTTGTACTATAGTACTCTATGCACCCTATTGTATGTAAATAAGTTATTTTAATCTTCACCAAGTGTCATCTGGTATTTGGTACAGGGTGGAAAAGGCCCTCAGTGATCCCAGCCAAGCCTCAGCGACTGGGTCTGAAGTGCTCCAGGGTACCTGATAGCTACAAGGAAGCAGATTTGGCAGAGGTACTCTGTTGGAGTACTGGAGCTCCGTTACAGTGTCTCTTTATCCTCCCTCTGTGAGTCTCTTTGTCCCCCAGCCATTCTGTGTGTGTCTGTTTGTCCCCCAAGCCCTTCTATGTGTCTCATTCCTCCTCCAGCCCCTCCATGTGTCTCATCCTCCCCATCCCATTTACCCCCATCCCAGCCTCTTCTCAATGTGTCCCGATCCTCTCCCCTCCCCCCCAGCTTCTTCATGTGTCCCATTCCCTCCTCCTCAGTCTCTTTTGTACCTCCGGGGGCCGAGCCGCAGTAGAGGAACTCCTGCTCACTGGACTTGGTCTGACAGGATGCAGTTCTGAGAACAGAAGCTCCTCTACTGCAGTCTCCCTGCTCAATCACACTGCACTCTGTGACCAGCAGGAGGGAAGTGCTTCCCTTCCTGACGATGGTCACCCTGCAATACCACCGTCCACCACCCCCCACTTAGGAAGCCACTATCTGTCAGTAACTTGTTTTAATATAATCCCGCTGCATAACCTTGTGAAGTGGTGAGTACATATTGCTGCTATAAAAATGATAACAATAATATGAATAATTGTGTTGATATAGAAATACTTTGTTGGGACCAAATTTAATGTCATGAAAATAAACCATGTCTTATAACTAGAATACTCAGATACTAGTGTTGTTGTTTTTTTTACAAATCAATAAGTACTGAAGGGATTAAAAGGGAATTTTGAGGTGTTTTTTCTTGTCTTCTATTTTATCAACTGCAGCAACAGGAGTTTGTTTAAAGACTGATCTTTTGGCCTAAATTGTTGTATTAAAAGATATACTATTGTCTCTTTCTTGCAAGAGACCCAAAACTTATTTTATTTCCATCATCAAAAGCAGACATGCATCACATTCTCTCTTGCCGAAAGAGAAACTGTCATGTCCTCAACTTTCATACAAACTACACCCTGTTCCAAATTATTATGCAAATTCTATTTAAGTGTCACAAAGATTAAATATTTTGTTTTTCAGTTTAACTCATGGATGGCATTGTGTCTCAGGGCTCTTTTGATCACTGAAAACAATCTCGGACACCTGTGATAATTAGATTGCCAGGTGAGCCCAATTTAAAAACTACTAAAGCAGGGTGTTCCACATTATTAAGCAGAGCACCATTTTCATGCAATATGGGGAAGAAAAAGGATCTCAATGCTGCCGAAAAGAGTGAAATAGTTCAATGCCTTGGACGAGGTATGAAAACATTAGATATTTCACAAAAACTCAAGCGTGATCATCGCACTATTAAGAGATTTGTGGCTGATTCAGAGCACAGATTGGTTCGTGCAGATAAAGGCACATTGAGGAAGATTTCTGCCAGATCCATGCATCGGATCAAGAGAGCAGCTGCTAAAATACCATTACATAGCAGCAAACAGATATTTGAAGCTACTGGTGCCTGTGGAGTCCCACAGACATCAAGGTGTAGAGTCCTCCAGAGTCTTGCAACTGTGCATAAACCTTCTATTCGGCCACCACTAACCAATGCTCACAAGCAGAAACGGCTGCATTGGGCAGAAAAATACATGAAGACTAATTTTCAAACAATCCTGTTCACTGATGAGGGCCGTGCAAAACTGGATGGTCCAGATGGATGGAGTAGTGGATGGTTAGTGGACAGCCACCCTGTTTCAACAAGGCTGCGACGTCAGCAAGGCGGTGGTGGAGTCATGTTTTGGGCCGAAATCATGGGAAGAGAGCTGGTCGGCCCCTTTAGGGTCCCCGATGGTGTAAAGATGACCTCTGCAAAGTATGTGTTGTTTCTGACTGACCACTTTCTTCCCTGGTACAGAAGGAAGAACTATGCTTTACGTAATAAAATCATCTTCATGCATGACAATGCACCATCTCATGCTGCAAAGAATACCTCTGCATCAATGGCTGCTATGGGGATAAAAGGAGAGAAAGTCATGGTGTGGCCTCCATCCTCCCCTGACCTCATTCCTATTGAGAACCTTTGGAGAATCCTCAAGCAAAAGATCTATGATCTGCTATCAAATAAGGGGTCCTATGTTAAAATGTAACGTGGCCTGTTAAAATGTTGTTATAAGTTTGATTGAAATAGCTTTTGATTTCAGTAAATATGCTACAAACACAACAAATGACAAGTTTCAGTTCTTTACAACCTATAAAGTGTTTTGAAACTTACTGTGAGTAATGATTTGGAACAGTGCATTGAAAGTTTTTTTTATGTTTAAAAAAATTACTGTTATCATTAGGAGGTTTGTTCAATACAATTTGAATTGTACTCTTAATAGTTGATAACATGAGAA
Organism: Pelobates cultripes; assembly: GCA_933207985.1. Taxonomy (NCBI): domain Eukaryota; kingdom Metazoa; phylum Chordata; class Amphibia; order Anura; family Pelobatidae; genus Pelobates; species Pelobates cultripes. The sequence continues at coordinate 212,975,629 of OW240914.1, read as the reverse complement.
TTATGCTGACTGTTATTTACATCAATTATTTAGGTAAATGAGAAAAGTATAATTTGCATTATAATTTGGAACAGGGTGTAATAACAAAGTTAGCTATAGGTTGTAATAAAATTATTTAAACATGATTTCTAGTTTATTTCATTTTCATACAAATGCTTTGCCAGGCAAACCTATTGAAATTAGTTAATGTTTACGGTGCCATTCTGGTGTGAGTATGACATTTCTCTGTCAGATGTTGAAGCGTGTAAACGCATACCCGAGGCATCATGAGAGCAAAAAGTCAGGGCAACGCAGATTTATTTTACTTACATCTGGAGCGTTGCTCACCCCTGTAAATTCTGCAATAGCTTTTATTAGAGTAAAGGAACACATTTCTGCTTTAATTTCACTAGGTGCAGTTTTAGTGACATTGCAAGGATTTTTATGTTTGAATAAGAAGTACAGGGTTTACACTAGAATAGATCATATCACTTTTTTTCCAAATTCATCTCTCTATGCCTTTTCACAGTGCTCTTTTACTTTGTATGGAGTGTTTAAAACTTGTGCCACTGCTGAGCACCTTGGGTGGTAAATAGCTTAATATCCTAGTTTTTCAGAGATGCTAGTTTTCCCCATGCCAATAGTTAGTAAATCAAGCCTTATCTTGAAGAATACATCATACAGAATAATTTACATTATTATTGATATTTACACCATGTTGTCATAATTTCCTCAGTTTATTCCCTGGTGTGTTGGTTCTTTTTTGTAACTTTCCATGTGTTAGTATTAAACATTACATGTGCTTTTGATTTAGACTTAAATAATTCCCAGAGTTTCCTTTCCACTTGCCCTGGTCAAATTTTTGTAGCCGCACGGCATAAAGTCAAGTATATTCATTAGAACTTTTTCAGTACCGCTACTGGTTACATTGTCATATGATAGTCACAGCCCTGATGGTTACAACCGCAATTGAAAAAATAAATAGGAAATTGTGATATATTGTTTTATAACCGTCATATTTCACTTCCTCTGTGTCTCATTTCCTTAAAGCAAAAACATATACATCCTCTTAGAGATAGCCACAGTATCAACACAAAACTGGAAAACCTTTACCTACAGGAGGAATACTACCTCACCACAATAAAAGTCAGGTGTCGTTTTTCTGTGTACATTCATTGGAATAGTCCCAGCTTCTGTATTGTACTCTGAGTAGAACCAGCTATAAAGAAAAAAAAAACAGTTTGGCATTTCATAATAATAAAATTATCAAGATTAAATAATTAGTATATAAATTAGAAATAATTCATAAATAATGGATATCTGTCAAGTTTCTGCATTTTTTAAATTTTATTTTATTTACTGTCCAGAAGATTTTAAAATGAAACTTTAAAATGAAAAGGATTTGTGTAAATTATTGTAACATAGCTAAGCGATGTCCTAAGTGTGAGAAAGCTCCTGATGGGATTTTAAGGATCCAGAGAAGAGTATAATGTATTGTGATTGTAATGTGAGCAGGGACATGACCGTTCATCTTATCACACAGTCTATAGACTGTGTGCTGGATCCTTGAGTCCTGTCAGCAGCGCCATCTCACACAATGGCGCTTGCCACACTACATTTTGGTTATAGGAGTGTCAGTTTGTGCATCTGTGAGTTTGTTTGATTGTGTCAGTGCCAGTCTGTGTATCTGTGTGTTCATACCTGTGTGTATGAAGTGTTTATCTGTGTTTCACTGTGTACCTGTGAGTGTGTGTGAATCTGTGTGTCTGACACACATTTATCTACAGGTGGGGGAAAGAATAGGGTCCCAGGGCTCTCATGTGAGAAGAGAATTCTGCCAGTGGATGACAGGTAAATTAAGCATAGAGACACCTCCAGTGGCCGCCACTTAGATGGCCGCTAGAAGTTCTTACTGGGTCAGGGCTGCGTATCTCACTCTGCATGGACACACTGAAAGTTTCCCATAGAGATGCATAGAGATGCATTGATTCATGAGGAGATGCTGATTGGTGCAGCACTGCTTTTTGCCACGCATGCTCAATAGCCCCCCAATGCTTTCCTACGGGAAAGCATTGTATTGGCTAAGATCATCAAGTTTGATGATCTCAACCACCAGCTGAGTAGCAAGATGATGGATTGGCTGAGATGACCATGTTTAATAATTTTAAGGTGGAGCGTGGCAGGGCATTGTAAAAGTTGAGTAAAATCACCTTTTTAAAGGAAGGTTAGGGGGGCTGGGTAGATAAACAGAAACTGATACAAGTTTGTGCTCCTGACACTATAGTGTTCCTTTAACAGAAGATAAATAGCAAGATTGTGTGTAACTGATGTTATTATAATGCTGGTCCAATTATATGACCCTGCTTAGAGCTTCAAGTATTTGGCAATAAACTTATACCTTCTCCAAATTAAGTATTTTCATCTCATCAGGTATTCCATACATGACTGTAAATCTGTGCTTTATATAAGGACAGCTAATATAGGGGATAAAAAGTAGCTTGCAAATGTCCATTCCACTACAACCAGCTCTAAAATTTGCCCTACATTGCTTCTACATGTCCACAACATTTTATTGAATAACCCAGAATGGATTAAATATTTTCTTCAGGTAAAAAATAAATCAGTGGATGCATGGCTTAGTGAAAGTGCAGCTCATACTGCTTCGTGAGTGATATTTACACAGATGCAATTATGCATGTTTGACATTTTAATCAGAAGAAATAGGAAGTTTCATAAAGTCACGGGATATTTGATAGGGTAACATGAGGAGAATGTACTTTAAAGAGGAAGTTGATACAAAAAGAATGGAAGGTATTTAAAAAAATCTTGTTCGTATGAATGGATTTTAATAAAAGCTTTAACATTCTTTGCTTAATATCAAGGTATTTTTTAGTTTTTTTTTGGTGGTAGGAGTGGGCATTAATACCAAAGTTAAAAGGAACAGATCATCTGAAGTGCAAACAAATAAGACCTAATTCATAAAACATCAACTACATTTGACAACCTGAACGAACCTCGGACAAATAAAGTAAACTGTAATTAAGAATGTTGCGGGGAGGGTTATAATTTCTAAATCCTAAGGCAGTGCATCTTCAAAAAATCAAAGAATTCGAAATTAGCATCTTTGACAAAGCCACCGATGAAAATTGAGGAAGGCTTCTTAAGACACTTCATTGGTCTGCTTCCTTGGCTCACGAGGTGAGCTTGGATAGCCATTCCCAGAGACCATCCGATCCAACTATTCTCTCTACTATGGCAGTGTGAAGACAGGTGCTACACCAGTTTCACCTCTCCCGGGCATGCCTCCTCTGCTTCCAATCTCTGGAAACCCAAATTATCTGCTAGCCTCTACCAAAAGATACACAACTTCACTTGGGCTTTGAGAACTCATAGAAATATTACGCAATGGAGCCCCGATAGCACTGAGAGATCTAAACATTCCCCACCATCTTCCCTGATGTCAAATTTTCGCTATCAACAACTCCATTTCTTTATCCAGTCTACCTAACCAGGGATCCGCCTCTTGATCATTTAAATACTATGAATCACTATGCTCCAAACAGAATCCACCACCTCATGCTATCTCAACACTATACACACTGTTAGTGACCCCAACAGATGAAACAACACTACCCTTTTTCACACAATATTGGGAACATAACCTAAACCTTAACTTCACACCTGATCAATCAATCTATCAGCAAATGTTATGGGCAAATGCAAATATTACAAGTTTTAGAATTAAATGTTGTATTTCTTAAACTACCTGTACTTTGTCTTTAAGAGATATTGCAAATTGACAAGGTGTTAGAAATGGAACAAATAGTTTTTCATAGATGATTCAGTGACTGCTGGGCTGGCTAATGGGCCTAGCAGCCAGCCCAGCAGCCCATTAGCCCGCCTAGCAGCCAGCCCAGAAACCCACAAGGCTAACAAGATATTTGCCCTGGGCTTTTGGGGGCATTTTTTTTTCCGTCCTCTGGAAAATGCCACCCAAGGCAAATGCCTTGTTTGCCTCGCGGCTAATATGTCCTAGATTTCTCTAGGGCTGCACCGTTCTAATGGAATGACCTTCCTCTCTCTGTTAGACTTTTACCCAGTCTCCACTCCTTCAAAAAATCTTTGAAAATGTAGTTCTTCAGGAAAGCATATCAATTAAACTGTGAACAGCCTTTTCTCCCCGCACCCTGATACCTCTCCTGCAACTGTCATCAAAACAAAACACTAAGCCTTCAGTAAATACTATCCCAGTACAGGGATTAGGTTTACTTTTCTACCCTACCCTTACCTTTTGTGTAACTATACCACAGTCCCTCTAGCATGTAAGCTCATTGAGCAGGGCCCTCAATCCCTCTGTTCCTGTGTGTCCAACTTGTCTGGTTACTAATACGTGTCTGTTAGTCCACCCATTGTACAGCGCTGCAGAATTTGTTGGTGCTTTATAAATAATAATAATAATACATTTGGAATGATAAAAAAGTATATAATTGCAATATCCAAGTGTACCAAAATACCCTTGAAACTAATTATTACTTCCCCCTCACCTCATTTTATTCATCCACTTTGTTAATTATATTTTACAGTAAAAGTTTGACCTCCTTGCTGATATGTAAATATTGCAAAAGATTACAGGTTGTTTGTTGAGTGATGTAATCAATGTCTTGTGGAAAGTCCACGTTAGTATATTTCATGGGTCTTAATCTTTACACTAATATTTAGCCAGAGAGATTAAAAAAAAAAGGCAGGAAAATGTGAAGCATGAGTGATGTTGCTAATATTACATTAAATATTCCATAATTGCACATTGAATACTGTCTAATAAAACCCCATTTCA
>OW240914.1:212953586-212970716 GCA_933207985.1 Pelobates cultripes | reverse complement strand
TAGTGTTTTTCCTCCATCTAGTAAATTGTGCTGTAAGAATATAAACCTCTTTATTTATTCATTTTTACATCCATAAAAATATGGGGGGAGGGGGAAATGTCAAAAGCATATGTGTAACTTGCTAAAGAACTGAATCATACATGTTTCACTATGATTAAGTGCTATATCATGAAATGTGTGAGATATTAGGAAGATAATATTCAAATTTAGCATCATTTTGTAGTAAATAGAGTGGCTACCATTTAGTTTAGATTTTTGAAATGTATCACCCCTATGTAAATAGTATCTAGACAAGGAGTGTGATATTTTCTCTGTGGAACAATAACAACATCTTTTTGTTAAGGTGGATCATCACTTAGGTATTTGCTGCCTACTCCACCCCACCCCAGGCAGTAATGACCTTACTTATTCTGTAGAGCATTCCAAACCTTACAAATTAAAATGTAATATACTTCTTTTTCTTTTCTCTATATTTATTGGGGGGGGGGAAGGGAAATTTAGGTTATGTACTCTCTGGATGGGGATTTTTTACATGCCTGTATGACTATTTTTAGACATATATTTATATAGACTGACATTGCGCTCCCTTGCTCAACAAGCTAAGGCTATTATTAGAAATGCATGTCTCACCTTTACCGTTTTGTAAAAAATTATTACATTCATATAAAAATAATCAGGCCTCATTTTAAAGGCACCTATTATATTTGATTGAATTATATATAGTGTTTATATTGAAAAAATTGTCTGCCAGTAAGGAGTACCACAAACCCAAATAGTATAGGTAAGAAAAGATAAGAAAGCAATGGACAGGAAGCATAATACCACTTATCAAGGTGGACATCCCTAACATAATACCTTTCAATGAGCTGGATAGGCAAGTGTAGCTTCTAACCAGAACCAAGGTTGGCAATGGTGTCAGGCCAGTAATACTCTGCCTCTGTAGCCAAGCCAGGTCAATGTCCAGAGAGCTGGATATTCGAATAACATGCCAGATCAGTAACTCAGTGAACTTAAGGTCTACAACAGGGGTAGTCAACCTTTTAATACCTACCGCCCACTTTTGTATCTTTGATGGTAAAATTTCCTTACCGCCCATCTGTGCCACAGTAACTAATTTTTATAGTGCAAATATGATTTATTGATTTAGAAAGGACTGTTTTTAAATTAAATTAATCTATTTTTTTCTATTCTACTTTGTGTGTATGTGTGTGTGTTTCTGTGTGAGTTGCAGTGTGTGTGAGGGGTGCTGTATGTGGGTAAAGGGTGCTGTGTGTGTGTGTGTGTGTGTGTGTGTGTGTGAAGGGTGCTGTATGTGGGTAAATGGTGCTGTGTGTGTGTGTGTGGGTAAAGGGTGCTGTGTGTGTGTGTGTGTAAAGGGTGCCAGATGTGTGTGTGTGTGTGTGTGTGTGTGAAGGGTGCTGTATGTGGGTAAATGGTGCTGTGTGTGTGTGAAGGGTGCCGGATGTGTGTGTGTGTGAAGGGTGCCGGATGTGTGTGTGTGTGAAGGGTGCCGGATGTGTGTGTGTGTGTGTGTGTGTGTGTGAAGGGTGCCGGATGTGTGTGTGTCTGTCTGACGGGGGAAGTCTGTGTGAGGGGGCAGGCTGTGTGAGGGGTGTAGTATGGTAAGGGTCCATAGGGTCTGTGCTGTGTGTAGGTTGGTGAGATGTGAAAAATCTATCTTAATGTCTCCCCCTCCCTTCTTCTTATATTTTACCAGGGAGGGGGGACATAATGCTGCAAGCCCTGGTGGCCCAGTGGTGGCATGTTCACTTTAGCCTGCAGCTCCTCCGGCTGCAGGCTGACTCTCCTGTCCTCCTGCGAGCACAGCACTATATTGGAGCGTTGCCATGGTAACATACAGCAATGCTCCGACCAATCTCCTCGCGGGAGGAACACAAAGCCTCACAGGCCTTTCCCTCCCTCTGTTGTGAGGAGATCTTTGATCTCCTCACCAGCCCGAGAGGGCTTACAGCAAGCCTGGGTCTGCATGGGCTGGCAGGGGAGATGAAAGGATCTCCCCGGCCGGCCTTGGTCCACGGCTATTGCTGCCCACTGGACGTTTTCTGCAAAACCCACCACTGCCAATCTGAAATCCCAAATCGCCCACTAGGGGTTGACTACCCCTGGCCATCAAGAACCACCTGTGGGAAAGGGGTTCTTCAGGGTTTCACCTTAAATAATTATAAATTCCTTTGTCAATGTGGTATTGCCAGAATATATGCATAATATAATGCACATGTTTTGGCAGAACATAAATGATGCCTACTGGGAGTGATATAAGAAAAGACATAGTGATAGCATCCAGAATCAGTTTAACCCTGACACTGAGGTCAGATGCGAGGTGGTAGGGCAATGCTGAGGATCAAACTGCTTGTTCGTTCAGCTAATTAATTCACATTATTTTAGTAGCAATGGAAATGGATTTCTTTTTTACTGGCTTCTTTATTTAAAATATTTCACAATGCCCTGTGACATGTGTGGAAACTCCCATGACTGTATCTGGCCTACTTTTAACATTCTGACTATATATATTATGTAACAGTGACACCTTATGGCGCTTTGTGTTTGTTATAATGTAAATTAACCTCTAAAAGTTGTGATAAATATACTCTGTTCCTGTGTTCCCTGTCTAGTTGAAATACCAGTATCCTCAAATAACTTATGTATGTTGTTATATAAGTTATATAACTGCAGATGTATTGCTGAGGGCTCTGACCAGGCCTGAAGCATTAATGGAGTCTTGGTAGTCTAAATGTAGGCACACTCTCACCCTGAATACTAATAATACTGAGAAAAATAAACACCTCCATGTACATAATTTGTGTCGGCACTTTATAACGAAATAGTTACTTCCAAAATAAATATATATATATATATTTTTTTTTTTAAATTTTATTTCCATATTGGATTTGGTTTTCACATCCCCTCTCAGACTTTTATCTTTAAAAACTGACAGTAAATAACTTTTTATTTAATTTTTTTTTCTAACAGAGTCCTTGCAGTTGCCCGCATTGCCTCCTATCTCCTCCTATCTCATCTTACTCCCAGAACTATGTCTCATCTGATTACTGGGGGGAAGTGAGCTATAATCACGCTACAAGAGAGCAATAATCACTAACGGTTCCAGTCTGGCTATGAGGAAAGTTTAGCAGCGGTAACAGGGCCGGATTAACATAGGGGCTGATGGAGCTGCAGCTCCAGGCCCAGGCCCATGGAATAGGCCCACTGATTTAAAAAAAAATATATATATTTTTTTTTATTTTTTTTACATTTTTTTTTCACACACTACTCTTAGGGATTCCACCTGGCTTTTATTTTATTGGCACAGCCAGTATTTGGGGCTGCCTGGCGGTGCTGGTATTTCAGTGATACTGGCAATACAAATGCTGGTATTTTTATCAGTATAAACAAGAGATTACTCTGCAATACCAGCACTGGCCAGTAGGGGTCGCTGTGTGTGGAGAGAGGCAGGGATAGGAAGTTCCAGCATATCCCTCCCTGCCTATCTATACTCACTGATCTGCAGGGGTGCAGCTACAGAGAGTCCAGACAGCAACTCCCACCCTGCAGAGACAGCCTACAGCTCAGGGAAGTAAGGGATGGGGGGACAGGCTGCAAGGATACATATACTGAGACACTAAGGGACATTGGGATGCATTATGGCAGACACTGAGACACTAAGGGACATTGGGAGACATTATGACAGACACTGAGACACTAAGGGACACTAAGGGACACTGGGAGACATTATGGCAGACACTGAGACACTAAGGGACACTGGGAGACATTATGACAGACACTAAGGGGCACTGGGAGACATTATGGCAGATACTGAGGCACTAAGGGACACTGGGAGACATTATGGCAGACACTGGGACACTAAGGGACACTGGGAGACATTATGGCAGACACTGAGACACTAAGGGACATTGGGAGATACTATGACACAGACACATGGGGACACAGTGTCCCCATGTCTCCCAGCCAGTGTCCCTGGTGTCTCAGTGCCCCCTAGTCTCCCAGTGACCCCTAGTCTCCCAGTGCCCCCAGTCTGCCAGTGTCTCACTGTCCCCATGTCTTCTAGTGCCTCCATGTCTCTCATTGCCTCAAGTGTCACAATGTCCCCATGTCTCCAAGCTAGTGTCCCTAGTGTCTGTGGCCCTGGTGTCTGTGTCCCCATGTCTCCCAGTGCCCCATGTCTCAATGTCCCCATGTCCCCCAGCCAGTGTCTCTAGTGTCTGTATCCCCATGTCTTTATGTGTCCCCTATTTTCCCATTGTCCCCATGTGTCCCAGCCAGAGTGCCCTAATCTCCCAGTGTCACTGGTGTCTCCATGTCCCTAGGTCTCCCCGTGTCCCCAGGTCTCCCTGTCTTCCTAGAGTCCTAGTGACATGGGGACCCTGGGATACATGGGGACATAGGGAGACATGGGGCATTGAGACACTGTGATACATAGGATCACTGGGAGACCTGGGGACACGACACTAGGGGACACTGGGAGACATGGGGCACTGATACATAGGAACACTGAGTCCTGGAGTAATCGACACATGGGGCACTGAGTCATGGGGGCACTGGGAGGAATCCATCTATACAGCAGAATCAAACTAAGTAGTTTTTTGGTGATTTTACAGCATTTTCTTTTATGTCACTCCTTGTGATTTACATCATGTGATGTCACCCATACATGTATAATTATGCAAATTAGTAAGGCCGGTATGTTTTTCCAAGAAAGGTGGCAACCCTAACTACTTTTCACATACTCTTACTTAAGTATGAAAACTTAAGTGGGATGTATGGGAACAAAACTTGTGTGGACTGGCTGACCATGAATATGGTTAAAGGGACACTATAGTCACCAGAACAACTACAGCTTATTGAATTTGTTCTGGCGAGTAGAATCATTACCGTCAGGCTTTTTGCTGTAAACACTGTCTTTTCAGAGAAAATGCAGTCTTTACATTACATCCTAGTGATAACGTCACTGGCCACTCCTTAGATGACTGTTAGAGATCCTTCCTGGGTCATGGCTGCCTAAAATGCATCCAAACATTCAGTGTCTCCTCCCTCTGCAGGCAGACACTGAACTTTCCTCATAGAGATTCATTAATGAAATTCATCTATATAAGGAGATGCTGATTGCCCAGGGCTGTGTTTGAGTCATACTGGCTCTGACCCTGATCTGCCTCTTTGTCAGTCTCAGCCAATCCTATGGGGAAGCACTGTGATTGGATCAGGCCACCACTTCTAATGATGTCAGCAGACTGCTTGTTTTTATGAGTCTAACAGCATGCAGAGTTACAGCTTCAGGCTTGAATATAGATTTTGCTATATTTATGGAGGCATGAGGGGTCCAGGGGGGCTAGATGGTGGTGTTAACACTATAGGGTCATGAATTCATGTTTGTGTTCCTGACCCTATAGTGATCCTTTAAGGTAATGCTGACTTTGGTCTCTATAACACTGTGGCATGTTCCCTTTCTTCTACACTCACTGTGTAGCGTCACATACGGAAGTAAACTGTGATCATACACTCGTGCGTGTAGCGTCACATACGAAAACTGTGATTATACAATTGTCAGGCATCATTTTTCTCGAGGAAAAGTTATGTTCAGTCAAATCAGTTTATCCAGTCCTTGATGATATTGCGGCCATTTTACTTGATGGCAAGCATGTTGAGTGTCCTCAATAGTGTTGCGGCCATTTTGCTTGAAGTCAAATCTACTGAGTGTCCGAATTAAATCCACTGATTGTCCAATATCTCGGAAATGTCCATTAATATAAGTAAATCCCTGAAGTTTTAATCGTAATAGGGAGAAAGGGAACAGTAATTTAGAGGGGTATATATATTAGTGCTGAAACAATTGACATTAGAAAATATTATAACATAATTAGGAAATGCACACAATATGGTCATCATGATGACTTATTACTTATAAATTAATAATTAAAAATTAAAAATTGGAATTTAAAAATTAGAATATCTGTATATAATATATAGTACAAATAAATTAACTATAAATAGTATTATAAAAAATGGCAAATTTCGAAATCATCATTTAATCCATATGGTTGCATGGTGTTTAAATTAAAAATCCACTTCATCTCGGTTTGACCTATATTTCTCATTAGATCTCCCCCCCTCCAATTCATAGAGATTCTTTGGATTCCCATGAATTCCATACAACGAGGGTCACAATTATGTTTATCTTTAAAATGCTGGGAGACACTATGTTTCTCGAAACCATTTTTAATATTTCTTATATGTTCTTGGATTCGTGTATTTAATGTCCTAATGGTTCTTCCTACATATGTGAGTTTACATGGGCATGTAATTTTATATATTACCCTTGTGGAGTGACAGGTGATTAATTGTTTAATCCTAAATCTCTTACTGTCATCTCTAGGATGGTTAAACTCCTTGATTACTCTTTTTGAACTTTGTGTGTTTTTACAAGCTCCACATGAGCCACACCCATAGAATCCATTGGTCTCATTGAAAAAGGATGATTTTCCAGTGGTCTTCTTGATGGTCACCGGATGACGACCTTCGAAAAAATGGTGATGGATGATGTAAATAAAATAAAGAAACCTAAGTCAAATGTACATAACTTGAATTTAAAGGAAAGACAAGCCCTTAAACAATTAAGAGGACGAAACAATTGTGATTAAACCAGCCGACAAGGGCGGGGGGATAGTCATTTTGGATGTGGATGACTACACACAGGAAATTGGTAGATTATTGAGTGACCAACAAACCTACCGAATCCTTAAGAAAGACCCCACAAATGAGATTAGGAACACATATTGGGAGTTAATTGAGAGAGGTAAAAGGAATGAAGTTTTAAATTCAAGGGAGTATAAATTTTTGAATATACAACATCCCATAATCCCAGTCTTCTATTACCTCCCCAAGATCCATAAAAATAAGGATAAACCACCCGGCAGACCTATAGTTTCGGGGATAGGATCCATTTCAAGCAGGTTGTCACAGTATATTGACAAATGCTTGCAACTGATATTTAATACCTGCCCCAGCTATTTAAAAGATACCATCAATATTCTACAGATTATCCAACATTACTATCTTGTGACATCAGATGTAAATTCTCTGTATACGATCATCTCCCATACCCAGGGATGTAGAGCAACTAGATATTTTCTAGAACATTCTGATAAATTTTCCAAAAACCAGGTTTATTTCATTGTTGAAGGGATCGAGTGGATCCTAATGAATAATTATTTTTGGTTTGGTGACCAATTTTATTTGCAAACATGTGGAACGGCGATGGGTACGAGATTTGCTCCCAGCTATGCAAACCTGTTCATGTCACACTGAGAACAGGAGTTCATCTATGACTGTGGCGAAACCGGCCTCGCCACGTGTCCTTGGAGGGGGCTGCTTGCCCGCCTCTTGCCTTTGGACTATGGACCAGACTTTATGAGAATGTGTTAACCCAGATAGCTATGCCATGGAGCCCATTTGTGTAGTTAAAGACTTCGGCTCCATAGCAATTGAACTGTGTGAATAGGATCTGAGCGCTCTTCAGTAGTTTTGTGCGCTCAGATCCCAGCTATCTGGGGATATGTGAAATGTCTGTGTGTTATGTGAAAAGGTTACTTTATGTATTTTAAAGTGTTTTGTGTCTTTTTGCAACCATGTGCTTAATGGAGTCTTGTGTCTGTCCTGGGAGATAATTGAATTACTCTCCAGGATAGAAGACTCTGACACTGGTTTGGGCCAGAAAGCCATGCTTCATTTAGTCACAAAGGACTTTCCCTTAACTTTTGAACCCCTGGTCTGATTCGTGCCATTTTTTAATATGTTGTTCCCCTGAATGGATTGATTATGAAAATGTAAGTTTTATGTATGTACGATGTTAACTCACAAAGTTATAAAAATGTACAAAAAGTAACTTTTCAGCTTGGAGATAATTGAGTAGATACAGTAATTGACTCAATTATCTCCTAAGCAGAGGGGAGGAATATGCTGGGTGTGTTTCTTTTGTCCCATTGTGTCTGATTGGCTGCTGTACTTGCATTGTATGTGTTGTAATGTGTTTATTGGTGGTTCTGCAAAACCCTGTGGGCAGTACTATGTTTTGTGGATTGTAATAAAAACCAGGCTGGGTGTGCCAGCACTGGAGTTCCTGTTTTAACCCTCAAAGTGAAGTGTCGTCTCATTATTGGGGGAAGGATTTATTGTATGCTGTTCCAGTTTGACTGCTAGGAGAGTAAACCTATTCGTATGGTTCCTATTCAACTGTCTACAGCATTCTTATGCTTGAGAGAATTCATATGCTTCTCCGGTTCGGTGGTTGTGGTGTCTGCTGCAGTGCTTGGAGTCCTCAGGAAGCGCTAGGAGCATCCTTCAACGGAGGTACCCAGTCGGGGTGCCAGGTGATCCGTTACATTGGTGGCAGCGGTGGGATGGCGTCCTAGTGCGAGGTAAAGCAGCTCAGAGACACAGTTCGTTTGGAGTTACAAATTGAGGGCAACGCTAGCACACGTGCAGCGCCCCTGGGAGCAGAGGTATCCAGCGACTTGGAGCAGACAAGTATGGAATGCTCTGGCGATGATTGGATGGCCGAGGTGAGGCAGCGAGTGGCCCAGTATGGGGATGATTTACCCATGGAGGTACGCCGGGTGATCTGGAACCAGGTCACGGCCGAGCGAAACACAAGGCTGGCCCGAGAATTCCGGCTGGCGAAAGAGAGAGAGTATGCTCAGCGGAAGGAGTGTTACAGCAGCCGAGTAGAGGCTGCATCCGAGGAGGCTAGCCGTCTCCCCCTGAGGCGGCCGCAGGAACCCGAAGTAGGGGTCCTCATAGACTGGTCCTGTGAGGAACCACAACAGGCAGGTGGAGATGGGACCGGCCCAGATCCCCAGCAGCAGCCGGAGTTGCCAGGTGCGGAAGCAGGTGGTCCTTACTCGCAAATGTTGAGGGACCTCACAGACTGGTCCTGGGAAGACCCACAGATGGCAGGTGGAGATGGGACGGCGGTCTCTCTACCGGCCCTACAGGGATGCTGGGCGGTCGGCCCAGATCTCCAGCGGCAGTGTGAGTCCCAGGGAGCCGAAGGGGTCGTCCTTCCTCCCCAGCGGCAGTGTGTATCCCAGGGAGCAGAAGGTGGCGTCCTTCCTCCCCAGCGGCAGTGTGTACCCCAGGGAGCTGAAGGTGCCGTCCTTCCTCCCCAGCGGCAGTGTGTACCCCAGGAAGCAGAGACCGTCTGTCTCGCACCCCAGCCGCAGGACAAAATATTGAAAGGGGAGACAGTTGGTCCCCCTCTCCACCAGCAAAGAGAGTGTCAGGGAGAGGAGCAGGTTACCCCCTCTCCCCAGCGGCAGTCTACAATTCAGAGAGAGGAGCTTGTTACACCCTCTCTCCAGCGGCAGCCTAACCCACCAAGGGGAGATGTTAAGCCCCACAACTATGCAGATGGGACTGTAGTCTCTGCACTTGCAGCACCAGGGGTAGGGACGGTCGGTCCTGTCCCCCAGCCACAGAGCAGTGTATCCAGAGGGGAGACAGTCGGTCTCCCCCTCCCACAACCAGGCTCCAACCAGGCTACTTCAGTGGTAGCGCTGGCACCCGGGCAGAGTACCGCTGGTCTCTGCCCACTCAGCAACCCACCAAGGCAGTCTACCAGCCCCCCGCACAGCCGTGGTGAGGCACCTGGACATGGACAAGTTGCTATTTTATCCAGGTGTAGTAACCAGTTATTGTGGGTGGGCTGTATTGCTGTTTGTGCTTCGTGGGTGGGTTGCTGGACTAACCAGGGCACTGACCGGCAGGAGGTCAGATACCCTGTTAGTCTGGATGGTAAAGGGGAGAAATGTGGCGAAACCGGCCTCGCCACGTGTCCTTGGAGGGGGCTGCTTGCCCGCCTCTTGCCTTTGGACTATGGACCAGACTTTATGAGAATGTGTTAACCCAGATAGCTATGCCATGGAGCCCATTTGTGTAGTTAAAGACTTCGGCTCCATAGCAATTGAACTGTGTGAATAGGATCTGAGCGCTCTTCAGTAGTTTTGTGCGCTCAGATCCCAGCTATCTGGGGATATGTGAAATGTCTGTGTGTTATGTGAAAAGGTTACTTTATGTATTTTAAAGTGTTTTGTGTCTTTTTGCAACCATGTGCTTAATGGAGTCTTGTGTCTGTCCTGGGAGATAATTGAATTACTCTCCAGGATAGAAGACTCTGAAACTGGTTTGGGCCAGAAAGCCATGCTTCATTTAGTCACAAAGGACTTTCCCTTAACTTTTGAACCCCTGGTCTGATTCGTGCCATTTTTTAATATGTTGTTCCCCTGAATGGATTGATTATGAAAATGTAAGTTTTATGTATGTACGATGTTAACTCACAAAGTTATAAAAATGTACAAAAAGTAACTTTTCAGCTTGGAGATAATTGAGTAGATACAGTAATTGACTCAATTATCTCCTAAGCAGAGGGGAGGAATATGCTGGGTGTGTTTCTATTGTCCCATTGTGTCTGATTGGCTGCTGTACTTGCATTGTATGTGTTGTAATGTGTTTATTGGTGGTTCTGCAAAACCCTGTGGGCAGTACTATGTTTTGTGGATTGTAATAAAAACCAGGCTGGGTGTGCCAGCACTGGAGTTCCTGTTTTAACCCTCAAAGTGAAGTGTCGTCTCATTATTGGGGGAAGGATTTATTGTATGCTGTTCCAGTTTGATTGCTAGGAGAGTAAACCTATTCGTATGGTTCCTATTCAACTGTCTACAGCATTCTTATGCTTGAGAGAAGGTAAACGCTTCTCTGGTTCGGTGATTGTGGTGTCTGCTGCAGTGCTTGGAGTCCTCAGGAAGCGCTAGGAGCATCTTTCAACGGAGGTACCCAGTCGGGGTGCCAGGTGATCCGTTACAATGACAATCATAGATGGGATGCAAATCTCGTTACCTATCGTCGTTACATAGATGATATATTTTTTATTTGGAAGGGTGATGAGATATCTCTTAATTCCTCTCTAACCCATTTAAACACTAATGATCGTGGTATTATACTTACCAGTCATTATAGCAAAACTTCGGTCGAATTTTTGGACCTTAACATTTATGTGGAGGACGATATGTTGAAATCCTGCACTTTTTTTAAAAAGGTTGATGTCAACAGCTACATAGGGGAGATGAGTTGTCACTTCTCTCCCTGGCTGTTGAACGCTCCTAAAGCACAACTCTTAAGAATTAAGCGTAATTGTACGGATAATACGAAATTTCAGGAACAATCCATCAAAATACTTGAAGATTTTAAGGAAAAGGGGTATAATGAACAACACCTAGTAAAAGCTTATGAGGAGGTAGAAATGAAAAATAGAAATGATTTACTTACATATAAGGATAAAAAAATCGATACACAACATCAAAATTTGAATTTTATTTGTGATTTTAATTGTAATAATAAACAACTCAGGAAAATATTCAATAAATATTGGCCAATACTTAAGAATGATCCTGTCCTCCATTCTTTGTTGCCAGATAGACCTATGATTACCTATAGAGGTGTTAACAATTTAAGCAGTAGTCTAGTACATAATTATTTACCATCAAAGAAGACCACTGGAAAATCATCCTTTTTCAATGAGACCAATGGATTCTATGGGTGTGGCTCATGTGGAGCTTGTAAAAACACACAAAGTTCAAAAAGAGTAATCAAGGAGTTTAACCACCCTAGAGATGACAGTAAGAGATTTAGGATTAAACAATTAATCACCTGTCACTCCACAAGGGTAATATATAAAATTACATGCCCATGTAAACTCACATATGTAGGAAGAACCATTAGGACATTAAATACACGAATCCAAGAACATATAAGAAATATTAAAAATGGTTTCGAGAAACAGTGTCTCCCAGCATTTTAAAGATAAACATAATTGTGACCCTCGTTGTATGGAATTCATGGGAATCCAAAGAATCTCTATGAATTGGAGGGGGGGAGATCTAATGAGAAATATAGGTCAAACCGAGATGAAGTGGATTTTTAATTTAAACACCATGCAACCATATGGATTAAATGATGATTTCGAAATTTGCCATTTTTTATAATACTATTTATAGTTAATTTATTTGTACTATATATTATATACAGATATTCTAATTTTTAAATTCCAATTTTTAATTTTTAATTATTAATTTATAAGTAATAAGTCATCATGATGACCATATTGTGTGCATTTCCTAATTATGTTATAATATTTTCTAATGTCAATTGTTTCAGCACTAATATATATACCCCTCTAAATTACTGTTCCCTTTCTCCCTATTACGATTAAAACTTCAGGGATTTACTTATATTAATGGACATTTCCGAGATATTGGACAATCAGTGGATTTAATTCGGACACTCAGTAGATTTGACTTCAAGCAAAATGGCCGCAACACTATTGAGGACACTCAACATGCTTGCCATCAAGTAAAATGGCCGCAATATCATCAAGGACTGGATAAACTGATTTGACTGAACATAACTTTTCCTCGAGAAAAATTATGCCTGACAATTGTATAATCACAGTTTTCGTATGTGACGCTACACGCACGAGTGTATGATCACAGTTTACTTCCGTATGTGACCCACGCACACGAGATGTCGTGCGTGATGACGTCACAGTATCGGGGATATTAGAATCAGCTGAGCCTTACATTAGGATTAACGCCGTGATTGGATGTATCACAGACGTTCCCTTCCAATCAGCCCCCCATTAGGGGGTATTTAAATCTTGTTTTAGCAGCACCATATTTACCAATTGATAAAGCCGAACAACACATCGGCGAAACGCGTCTTGGACACAGCACTGGCACTTGAGTATACAGATTTCATTTATTTGTTTTTAACAAGTTACAATAAATGTTTATTTCTTTTTACCAAGTTAACTAGTGATATATTTATGCTGCTATCAAGAAGGGAAGTGTCACTCTATAATTGACACTGTGCTTATATACTTGGAGCCCAGTTAAAGGCTCCTGATAAGGTGATAAGTAAATCGTTATTTTTTTCACCTGGCTACCTACCATATTAAGGATTTCTACACTAGGGTTAGCATTGCTTCCCTGTTTCTCCCACTTTTTGTCTCCATTTTGAGGTTCTTCATTGAATATGGTGATTTAAAGGATCTCATCACCATCATTTCCATTATCTCCTGAAATCTGCAGGAGTAAGTGTTTTTATTTTGAAGCGCTCCACTTTGTATAAATAGTCAATGAGTTTGTTAGCTCTCACGTGGATGCGCTGAGCAGGCTAGATACTGAGAAATGGGGAGCAGAAAAGAACCATCAAAAGACCTGCGTAACAAGATAATGGAACTTTATAAAGATGGGAAAGGATATAAAAAGATATCCAAAACCTTGAAACTGTCAGTATGGTTAAATCTCTTATTAAGAAGTGGAAAATTCGGGGATCTCTTGATACCAAGCCAAAGTCAGGTAGACCAAGAGAGATTTCAGCCAAAACTGCCAGAAGAATTGTTCAGGATATAAGGGAAAAAAAAAACTCTGGTAACCTCAGGAGAAACACAGGCTGCTCTGGAAAAAGATGGTGTGGTTGTTTAAAGGAGCACAATATGACGATACTTGAACAAAAATGAGCTGCATGGTCGAGTTGCCAGAAAGAAGCCTTTACTGACACAAAAAAGTCCAGTTACAATATGCCTGACAACACCTTGACACGCCTCACAGCTTCAGGCACACTGTAATTAGGAGAGATGAGACCAATATAGAGCTTTATGGTCATAACCATAAGCACTATGTTTGGAGTGGGGTTAACAAGGCCTATAGTAAAAAGAATACCATCACCACTGTGAAGCATAGTGGTTCACTGAAGCTTTTTTTTTTGGGGGGGGGTCTTTTTATGTGTCAGTGTATGCATCTGTGTGCCAGTGCGTGTATCTGAGTGTGTGCATCTGTGTTTGTATATGCCAGTGTGTTTATGTGTATCTGTGAGTGTTAATGTGTATGTCTATCTGTGCATATATGTATCTATGGGCATGCATCCCAGCAAACACACGCCTGCATTCAAACTCCAAAATTATATATAAACAAAGCCTTTCATTCAAACACCAATAAAATACAGAAATGTACATCTGTATTTAAAAGCCAACACAACATGCAAACACATGCCTGCAATCAAACACAGATCTTGCATACAAACACACCCCTGTATTAAAATGCTAAAATTATATACAAAACACACCGTCATTCAAACACTACACACAAAAGCACACCTGCATCTAAAAGCCAACACTACATACAAACACACTCCTGCATTCAAATATAAAAAATAAAAAAACACAGGTACACTACTGCATTCCAATGGCATCAGTACAAATAAATACACACACATACTCTATACAAAAACATACTCACATTCATACGCACAAACACTGCTCACAAATACAACCTGCAAGTATTAGCAAATGGTAAATCCCCAGCTGGAATAGCATCATGGGAGTTCAACAGATGGCATCTTCATTTTAGCCACTCTTGTCCTAGAGGGGGCAAACAAAAATGGATTGCACCTGGGCCCCCTCTATATTAGTTCTGCCACTTATCATCATGGATAATAAAGGAGTCACTTCTAGGATTAAAATGTTTACTTTAGTGTAAACTGTTTAAGTCAGGGAGAGAACTGGGAGGAGGCTGTAGCAGTCTTATGCCCCTCCATCTGGTTGTTCGTACCCCCATTGTTTGTTTCCCGAATGGAGAATGTGTGGTCTCCCTTTTATACCTCCCGAACACCGACCACTCCATGCTTGTTAACTTCAAAGGAGCAATTAACTTAAGTGCTTTCCCTAGGTGGCCGCCATTCGTATAACCAAACAAACGAGCTCTAGTGAATTTTGTCTCCTAAACACGTACATGTTCGAATGCGCGGAACCCTTTTCGGCTGCTCAATCCCGCGAACACCAAAGAAAACTGTACCGCTGCCCTTCAGTTCCCAGACAAGTTAGGAGAATGATGTTCGAGAAAAGGGAACTACCCTTCCCACAGGAACTCCCGAAAGTTGACCGGCCATTGCCTCTTTTCCTCTGGGACTATTTTGGACTATCACCTTGTGGCGGGTCAGAACTTTACCTGAATGGCAATGCTCAGACCTGGGCTATTCGGGGATATAAGATTTGTGGGGTTCCTGTGTATTATGACTGTATTTTCAGGGTGTTTTTATGTATTTATTTTATGTTACCGGCAACTGAGAGAAAATTGAGGGACGCCTGGGAGGGGTTTGTATTGTTTTGAATGGAGACCCCATGCTGGGGGTCTGTGCATAAATGCCAAGTGTGGCTCAATAAACTTCAGTTGTACTCCCAGAGCTGTGTGTCGTCCAGTTACAGGGGAGGGATAGAGCTATTTACTTCACAGGGCCTTGTTCCAGAGTTCCTGTACCACAGATCCAGCGGAAAAAAGTACTTGTCAGGACTAGAGCTTCGCTATGGGAAATTGACTAAATTTAACCAAGGCGATATCATATATCAGGGTTAAGTACATGTGGCTGCCTTTTTGATTTGTATAATGTGATCAAGCTCTAGAAATAATAGGAAACTGTCAGCTGTGGCTCAATTCGTCCAGGCCCTAGTAATAAAAGCACAAGACACTAATAAAATGCTATAGCAAAAGTGTATTATAGGTATATATCGAATAAAGCTACTTCTAAAGTAGCCCCTCTTGAGTGTCTCTTCCCCAGCACCTTGTCTTTCTCTCCTCCCAGCACCTTGTCTTTCCCCCATATTTCCATTACAACCTCACGCGACCTACAGGCGTTTTTTGAAATTAAAGGACCCTGTAGGTGTTACACTATATACTAACCTTTTAGTGATGTCATATTTGTTAGATGTCTTGCACAGGTGTCTTGCACACACCCCTTTGTGTGTCCTGGTGCAGGGTGATGATGGTGTCCAATAGTATTCTTTCTAGCCATATATAAGAGCCCCCCATGCTGGGAATCATTGCCCTGTTGTGATTCTTGTTAGCCTGAGAGTGCGTTTATCACTATTCTGTTTTTCCTGTTGCTGGCCTGGTTTCGTATTTTGACTATTCTGACTCTCTGTATTCCTTTAACCTTGGCATGTTATCTCGTTCTTGTTTACCTCTGTATTCCCTGACCTAGGCATCCTATTTTACTACGATTGATTACCTTTTTAAGCATACGTTAAGTTCAGCCACTCTAAGGTCCAGTATACATATCCTGTTTTTCCTTCTATTTTGGCTAACATCCTTCTCCCTGTGTCTAGTGGTTACCCCAATCTTGACTTCCTCGCCCCTCTTCCCTCTCTGTGTCTCTTTCTCCCTCTATCTCCAGTGTGTTTCTCTTGCCCCAGCACTTCTGTGTCTCTAGTCCCTGTTTGTTTGTTTGTTTGTTTTTCCCCCTTCCTAGGGCAGCAAAGTACCCAGGTTTAAATCCTCTGTTGGGTAGTTATGGTACCTTGTCTCTCTCCCCAGCACCTTGTCTCCCCCTATCACATTGTCTTTCTCTCCCCAACCTCTTTTTGTGTCTACTTCTTCCTCTGCCCCTCCGTGGGTCCATTCTCATTTCAACTATTTCACTATTCCCCTTCCCCAGCCCCTGTGTGTCTCTTTCCCATCACCTTGTCTCTCCTGCCAGCTCCTCTGTGTATCTCTTCCATTCCCCCATCCCCTTGTGGTCTCTTCCACATCCCTTCCTTTTGTGATCCCCTCCTATTCCTTCTTACCTTTTTGTAGAGTGGCCGCGTGGACCATGGTAGAAGATAAACTGTATCCTCTAGTCGGTCTTACATGAAGCTGTTCGTTCCTATTAGTGAGCAGCTTCTGGTCAGACCGGGTACAGGATACAGAAGATACTCTACCACGGTCCATGTGGCAATGCAACATGAAGTACCAGTGACCTGGACCCTGCGCCACCTGGCTCAGGGCACCCTAAGGTGGCCTTATATGCCACCTTATGGTTGTAATGGTCATCCAGCCCCCTTTGGCCACTGCACACAGCGATGGATTAAGGTGTGGTTAAGCACACCGGGCACACCCTGTGCACACACCTATGATAGTAAAGATCTTTTATCTGAAAAAGATAATTTAACTGGGCGTGCTCAAGTAATGTGAATTACTCACGCAGTTTGATTGGAATTTCTCCAACATGGAG
>OW240914.1:212866589-212947819 GCA_933207985.1 Pelobates cultripes | reverse complement strand
CTGGGTAATTCATTGCTGGATGGTAATTTCAATTAATAACATCACTAATAACCACAGATTACGAATATCAAGCCAAAGCTATGTAAAATTGCCAGACAAGATGATGACATTTTATGGTTTTAAAACATTCTTTAAAATTCTTTTTATCACCGTGACTTCTTGTCACTTCTCCTTTTCCATCTGACAGCTTCTGCAATGTTATTTCAAGTTATTATAAATTGCTTTCTACATTTATCTGCAGTGATAGAATAAACAATTCAAACTATTCTATAGTTAAAGTCACATAAAAAGAAAATAATTATACAGAAAAAAATAGTTACGGCACACTCAGACTTCTAAAAATACATAACTAAGAAGGCTACTATAAAACGCCTATCTAAGAGAATAAATATGGGGATTTAGTTCCACCACCACAATAGGTCCCCCCCTTATTGGTATTTAGGGCCCACACCCGCCTCACAGGGACCAGGAAGGAGGACATTAGCTTTCCCCCCCATTATTTTACTTTAGGGTCCCCACCCACCGCTCATGGGTGGGGGCCGGTGGGAGGACAATAGGTCCCCCCCTTATTTTAATTCAGGGCCCCCACCTGCCGTTCAGGGGTGGGGGCTCAGGAGGGGGGAAGCCTTTTTTTTTTTAACAGTGAGCAGCCATAGGCTGCTCACTGTTTTATAGACATGCCCCTACTCACGGTATAGCGAGTAGGGGCATAATTTACTAATACTAAGTAATCTTTACTTAGTATTAGTACAGTTGGCTGAAAGACCAATTCAGGTCTTTCAATCTTTTAGTAGATAGCTCTCTAATACCGTGGGAATTAGAGAGTTATCTATTTATTCATTCCTATCATTACATTGACTGGCCAAGTAACTTACATTTTATATGAATGTGTGTTACTTGATTGTTGTAAGTGTTGCAAATGCTTACAGCTGAATCCTGGCTATGTTTGTATACTTTTTATTTAAAATTGTATACAGTGTAACATTCTTCTTCTTCCACTGGGTAAGTATATTAGTACTTAGGCAATACATTTTACTTCCTTTTGCAGTCCTCTAGCCCTTTCCAGGACTTTGTTAGAGCCATTTTAGTGCCCTAAAGTTTGGGACCCCATTGACTTCAATGGGGTTCGGGTTCAGAGTCAAGTTCGAGTCCTGAACTTTAATTTTTAGCCGAAGTTCGGCCAAACCCTGCCAACCCGAACATCCAGGTGTCCGCTCAACTCTACTCAACACAACAGTTTTGTGTATATATCACAGTGTGTTTTTACAACTTCATTCATTTTTTACTTTTTCTTTATCATTTTTCTGATCAGTATCTAGTTTCCACATTGATGCAAAAATAGTTACATTCTATTATCATGCTGAAAGATAGGTTTAAATATAGGTACAACTTTTGACATTTAACATTCTTATATTTGTCTCTAAGCTTGAATGGTATGTGTCTATGATTTGATATATATCTATACTTATTTCCTGGCCATATCCATGTCAGCACAACAATGATTAGCTCCTCCCTATCTCTTATTAGACAAATTAGACTGGTTTAAAATAAATTAAATGAAAACTAATTAAAATAGAGGTATATATACCCCTTCCTACCCTTCAATCCCCAAGTCATTTTATTCCTATCAAATCTATAGGACTGATTTAGACATATCGAAGGCTAACATTTTTCTTTTTTTTTTTCTTTTTTACCCTTGGCCCCAAGGTCAGTTCAGCCTTTCTTTTTTGGAAAGCTTCAGTGTACGGCCCTGTGCAAAGGTGTGCCCCTGAATAAACCCCATAAGTGACCAGGGGGTTACTTGCAATGGCCATAGGGGTAGCAAGCATTATATGCAATGACCCAAGGGGTAGCAGGTTTTGGGCAGGCACATATAACCTCCTCCTCCCCTGAGGTACTATATGGACAAAAGTAAAAGTTTTGGGACATCTGACCATTACACAAACAGGGAATTTCATGACATTGCTTTCTAAATACATAGAGATTAATATATAGTTGCCCCCCACCTACCTTTGCAGCTAGAATACCTGTGACCCATGAGGAGGAAGAAACTCCCATGCCGACATTGATACATACCTTCCTGCATCTTTATCCCAAGAGGGCATAACTGCAGATGTAAGAGAGATGATCATAGAAAAACTAGCAGCCATTGAGCATCAATCAAGACTACCAAACAGCACTGAAAAAAAGGGATGTGCATGGGCAAAAAATTTGGTTCGGTTCGAAACTTCCGAAATTCGGAACTTCGTCAATTCAGGACTTCGGCACTTCGGTTCGGTTCAGCACTTCTAAAATTAGGCACTTCGGTTCGGTGTGGCACTTTTGAGATTCGGGACTTCAGCAATTCGGGACATCGTCAGTTCGGGACTTCGGCACTTTGGAAATTCGGACATTTGTAAGCATCCCTCTCTTGCCACCACAACCACTACACATTTTTAGGGCTACCTAACCTTATCCCTAACCATTACCACTAACCCTAACCACCACAACCACTAACACATCTAGGGTTAGGGTTAAGGTTAGGGATAGGGAAAGGGTTAGGTGCCCAGACTACCACCACAACCACTTACACATCTATAGGGCTTCCAGTGCCAGGAATTAGCTTATTGGTCTAGATTCCTGTCATCATCACATAATTTTCGTTCGGCACTTCCGAAATTCTGCACTTCCGAAATTCGTCACTTCGGCAATTTGCCACTTCGGCAAATCGGCAATTTGGCAACTCGCAATTTGGACATTCGGAAGCATCCGAATGTCCGAATTGCTGAAAATTTGTCTGAATTTACATTTGTAATGAAACGAATTGCACATGTCTCCTGGAAAACTGCCACCAAACATCAGATGCATCGTTACCTTCATTACTATTACCTATGGTTTTTATTGTGATTGTATATTATTAATGCATTTTTTCCTCTTTTAGGTATATGTTTTATCTCCTTTTTTCTATAGATGGAAGGTGTCCTATTTCTTTTGTTTTTTCTTTAATATATATATATATTCGATCATATATTTCTTGTTTGCATCATTTAATATGTCAGCGAATGTTAGAAAATTTATTTTTGAACTTGTTTTAGAAGTTTATCTAGAGATATACATATGTGCTTTCTTATAATGACCCCTTTTATTCTGTGACAGGTTATGGACAACAAGCAAATAAGCAAGGACTATGATTACAGACTCCTTTATTTTATGGGATAAGTATCACCTGAAACAAATATCAGAAAGGAAAGGTGTTACCCCTAGTAAAGATGGCGCTGGAATTTACATGATTTGGACTTTAAAAATTAAGTGCATCCAGAGGTACATTAGAACAAGGAAAAACTAGTCTGACGTGTTCTAGGACACATGAAACACGCAGAGGTCCCTTCAAAATTAGATGAAAAAAAAAATATTTTTTTGCTATAAACTCACAGAATATAAAAGAGGGAAACCCACATAAAGAAACTTAAAAAAAAAAGCCTAAAAATTAGGCCTTGTGTAGTCTAAAGGGAAGATAGTGTGGGGCAAATAATGGCATTATTCCTACAATCTTAGAAATATATTCAGGCTATATATGAAATATCAGGGAATGTGCAATTTACCAGGGCCCTGTGGTAAGCTACCATCAAGGTCAAAAAGAACTAGAAAAAATCAGAATCAATTAAACTGAATTTGGGAGAAAGCTCTTCTGGCAAATACCCAGGTTGAAATAACAGATGCTATACACAACTCAGAGTAATTCCCATAAGTATTGTTGCATGGAAATGCCAGATTGTAGCTAACTGATGTAGCAAAAGGAGTGTATACACTGTTGTAAAGAAGCAGTCTCAGAGATACCCTAACAAACCAACCATTCACAGTACAGTATATGAACAACCCCAAAATTGGAGTGATGTGTGTTAGAAAAACATGTAAGCATGTATATACTCATGCCAGCCAAAAGGCACAGTGTGTGCTGATCCAATACCCTAAAAAGTGCCCCCAGTATCTCTGAGCTATCCCACTAAATTACCAAGAACATAGACAATCACATAATGTGGTAGAAAACAAAAATGTAAAAACTGAGCAAATCAAGTTGCCTTACGTGCATTTCGGCTCCAATAATGTGCCGTCATCTGGGACTTGAAAAAAGCCTTTGTCCCTCCACACCGTTATTTTCCAAGCATCATTCCCTTGTATCTCTCACCATACCTCCCCTGCTACCTGTGTTTTTCTTCTTCAGACACTTTGTGTCTCATCCAATATTTTACTTATTCCTCATATCTCTTTCATTTATACATACTATCTACTCATTGTGTTCCTTCACCACTTGTACTTTGAAGAATGAACGTCCATTCACTCCAATGCTTTTTAGGCACATGTATTGAAACCAGGGGAACACTGCAATGTTTCAACTCACAACTGGGTCGTTGTCTGGCTACTTCACACTCAGAAATGCAAACATTTTATGACCAGTGGAATAATAACAGTGCAAAAATGCAATTATAAAATTAATTAGTAAATAACATTCTTGAGTGATGTTATTTAATCATACAGCTACAAGAGGTTAGGTGTAGACATAATTTTAAAAGTATGAATAAACATCTCCTAGCACTGTTTAAAGAAACCCAAATGACTACCACAGTATGATAGATTTGGAAACCCTATGGTAAAACACCATTAAATAAAACAACAAAATTATAACAGACCAAATTAAATCTAAATCAAGATAAATCATATAAATACCCACAAAGGAGTCCATGGTAAGAGCAAGATTTTAAACTTGACAATCCGTCAGCATTCTTCTTCAACGCAGGAAGTGTTCGATGTTTTACACTGTAACATAATAACTTCAGGGAGCATAATGCAGCTTAGAGATTCTCTAGATGACTGCACCATGAGCTCAGATCATTCTGGGGCCCTTTAAAGATGCCAATTTCCATTTTTAATTGAAATGTAAGTTGTTCATTGACAAGAGGCCAAGATGAAACTATAGGTGACATCCAGAATAGCACTATCATAATTTTAGCAGCTACTAGTAAATGAATTACTAAAGGAGTTTAAAAAAATCCTCTCTGGTATTAAGCTGCAGAACAAATAACTTAAAAAAATGCATCATATTTTTAGTTAATGCTTGAATTTGTGTCCTAATCATATGCCAGAAAAGCTGGACAAGATAACACTCCCGCCATACATGTAGAAATTCACTTCTCTGGACCTCACATCTCCAGCATTTATGATCTCAATTCATGGCGAACCTATGCAATCTGCTTGGAACCAGGTACCATCTGTTTGAGAGCTTTAAAAGGCACTCCACTAGATTAAGACAATGTATAGTTTAGTAAACCATGCCCAAGGAATACCTCCACTTATCACAACTGATTTGAAGATTTAACTCTATTTCCCACTTCCTAATAATAGGTTAAATTGGCTCTTCTGGGTCCTTGTTTATAAGTTCTAAACAACCTGCTACCAATTTAGTTGATGTTGATTTATGAAGTACCTTTTCTAGTTTAATTATTATTATAATTATTAAATTGTCCAATTTATTGATAATTGCATAGTCTCAACAAAAACCTCTTAGTCTCATGTAGTTAAAAACCTCTTTGCTGTCTATATTATAATCAGTATGTAGGGAATGAAACTCTAGTTTAGTTTATTGTTACTGTCAGGATCATATCCTGACAGCTATGTTTTATCTTCCTTTTGTTTCTGTACCTTTAAAAGAAGTTCCAGCTCTCAACCACTAGTGGCCTCCCTAGCCACTAGTCACCTCAGTCCTCACCTGGCTAGGAATAATTACTTGCTTCAGCTACATAAGGCTCACAACAGGGCCTTTACATTGAAGTTGGTGATCTACCTGAAAGACTTCAGTCCCTGGCTCCTGTGAACCTGATCCAAACTTACCTTCCACCCTGCTCCATACCAACCTGCTCCAGATTTACCTTCTACCTTGCTCCATACCAACCTGCTCCAGACTTGCCTTCAAACCTGCTCCACTCTCACGTATGATTTTGACTTCTGCCTCTATTACCAGCCTTCCTGTGTTACAAACCTGCCTCCGTTATCAGCCTTCTACTGTTACCAGCCTGCCTCTGTAACCAGCCTGCCATTGATACCAAACTGCCTTTGTTTCAAACCTAGCTGGAGATCAGAGACTTTCTTTATTTGCAATTATCCTGTTTTGTGGCATATTGCCTAAAGTCTGTTTTTCCTCAATTTGCATAATATGTCTTGTAAATAATAGTATAGCTTTTAAAAAAAAATTTTTTGTTGTTTTTTAGAAAGGAGGGGGTTTTTTTTGTACTTAAATGTAAAATGTTAAATGTACTTAAATTTATCTATATTTTCCCTTGTTTTCTATTTTGCTGTGTGTGTGTGTGTGTGTGTGAGTGGTGCTGTATGTGTGTGTGTGAGAGGGTTGCAATGCTTGTGTGAAGGGTGTAGTGTGTGTGTGGGGGCAGTGTGTGTGTGGGAAGGGTGCTGTGTGTGTGTGTGTGTGTGTGTGTGAGGAGTGCCTGTGTCACGTATCCTTCATATTCATGTGTCAAAAACTGAGATAATTACCTTCCGAAGATTGAGGGGAGTGCCGCTCGGAGGTCTTCTGCCATGATGCCTGGCTTGTGTGGCATGTCGGTGCACACGCTATTATATAGCCCCACATCCGTCCATGGTAAAGACGACGTCGACATGCGGGTGACATCACGCAAAAGACGCACACACACATGTTTTTATGGCTTTATAAGACTTTCCTAATATGGCTTTCCCAATTTTAACAAATTATTTTGTCTCATCCACCGTCTCTACTTTGTCTGTTTGCATTTTGCTTACCCATCCTCCACTCCTTAACCTGAACATTGGAGCATAGTCTTGAGATAGCAGAAGTGCTTTGGCTGTGCTTCATCCAGCAAAGGGTTTTTTCAGTGAAGTTCTGTCTTACAGCATCGAATGTGATGAAGGTGTGCAGGTGTGAAAGAGCACAGCTGGGCATATGCTTGCCAAAATATCTGTAAAATAAATAAATAAATAAATAAATAGTCAAAAACACTGAGTTTATGGAGGTAGATACACTGCACTCCTCTGTATGTTAGATGTAGTGCGTGGGGGTAACATTACCACTTATTGGACATCTAGTGCAAATCAAATGCCATCCTACCACAATCCTTTATGTAATGGGGGTCACAATTCCCACTAGTGGCAATCACATAATTAGCAGCCGATATTTTAGCTTCACTGCAAACACCATACTGGTCATCATACCCGCCGGGAGCCATTGTAATAGCTGCTGTGTACACATGTGGTGAAGTATTATCAAACATGACTTATTACAGCAACATATAGCTCTCTCCCCCTAACATCCTTGTTCCATATTTCTGTCCCACAAACAATCCAGGTAAATGTATTTCCCTACTCTCTTGGTGGAGAACTGGCCTGTTTACCCTTGAAGAAAGGCAGATTAGCTTATTATGGGACATATAGTTTGGTTAGACACACGGCGAATAGTGAGGAATTTAATAATATGGACATTGCATACATCAGGAGCACACAAAACAATGACACACATGCAAAATGTTAAATACG
Source organism: Pelobates cultripes (assembly GCA_933207985.1). Classification (NCBI taxonomy): domain Eukaryota; kingdom Metazoa; phylum Chordata; class Amphibia; order Anura; family Pelobatidae; genus Pelobates; species Pelobates cultripes. The sequence continues at coordinate 212,940,280 of OW240914.1, read as the reverse complement.
CAAAAGCTATATTTACAGTTAATCACTAAGATGAATTCATGGAGAATTTCAATTTTAATGTCAAAATAGGCAATTTTGGCTACTCAGACCTTGCATGCGAAATTCACTTTGAATTCTCACTTTAGTGAATAACCCTGTTGGTGTATAGCTCCTTGTTTTTGTTTTTTTCTCTTCCAGAGTCACCTGATATAAGTATTTCTTCTGGAAGCAGGAGAGGTTGTGGTTGACGCAGTGAAAAAGGATCCATCAACACTGTACACTTCCAGGTGGCTATTCTGAAGACTGAACTGATAGACTGAAGTGGACTGGTGATGTCTATGTCCATGAACAGATGCTTTTCACAACCTGGAGTCAAGGCAGCTACCAATGGCTTTAGTGATGTGTATGAGGTATTTTGTGTCATTTTTACCCATTATCTCCTGGATCTGTTTGGTATTGAAATAGATATGCAATCACAGACCAATACACATTGAAATCAGGTTTCCGATGATTATATAATGTGTTGAATTTGTCCATCTGTACATCTCAATGTATATTGTATGCAAACCAGCTGTAGCTGCATAATGGTGGTCCAGACATCCACACCATTCTTTAATATGGTCATGGGTAGAAATTATTTTATGGCTATTTATCAATTTCTTCATCTTGTGGATAAAACTTTGTGCAAGGAGTCTAACAAGCTATTAAAAATAAGACCCATTGTTGAACATTTAGGCTTGTTAAACCAGGGGTGCCAAAAATATCACAAATCTTATGTAATTGTAAATCGACAACGGGTGAAATTGTATTTATGCAATGCAGAAAGCTAACATCACTGAAGTGGAGAAGCAAGCAAGATCTTAACATGCTGTCTATACATGACGGCAGCTCTATTGACATTTGTCAAACAAATGGAGAGGCAGGCAGACCTGTAAAGAAACAAGGTTGTTTTACAACCATGCAATTGGTGAGGTTTATAGGGGAGAGGAAAAAAAATGACCAAATGTTAGAACTTTAATTATCAAGTCTCTGATGTGGGAAAAAGGATTTTTTCCAACATGTTTTAGATGTTATGATTTATATTCATTCTTGTTGGTCAAAACTCAGAATACTACTTTACATGCCATTTGAACAGCATCATTTTGGGGGGTCTATCTCTGCTGACTGGTCATCCTTCATGTAGTGATGATGGTTTCTTGAAGATGGCTTAGAGAAACTGTCCACCATCTGTCATTCTCCTATTGTGTTGCAAAAACCTATCTCCTCAGGCAGAGCTGGGTATGAGGGGACACTACAAAAAAATTGTGCATCCGCAAAGTCGTTACGTTTGCAGAAGATGTGTGGTATTGCTTTGTGTGTAGTTCCCTGTCTACATATATTGAAACATTATGCTCATGAAACTAACAATGATAATATTTGCTTGGTTTTGAGTACTCTACTTTAATACAGTGTTGGTTAAAAAAAAAAAAAAGGAAGCACATCCATAATAAAAATCGATACACCTGCATTGATTGTGGCATTGCTTTGTGTGTAGTTCTCTGTTTCTGCCAATTTCACACATTACAACATAATGCTCACAAATCTAGTGACAATAGGAACTAGCATACATTTGTTTTATAGTGCTTAAGTGTAATACATTAATTATATTTCTTATATTATGGAGTTCTTGTTCACCTTTTGTATCTGTTAACATTACTTTCATCTGTCAGCAGAGGCATACCTAGAGCATTTAGCACCAAGGGAGGACACTGTTATTTGGCACCCTCGCACCCCCTCCTCCCCCTCAACTTTAAAATGTAAAAAAGAAAAAACTCTGCAATTTAAATTTTTTTTGCACAAATCTGTAAACTGTATGTTAAAAATAATCCCCCCAAGGACCCGTTAGAGACTACAATGGAGTCTAATTGGCCCTGGAGAGGGTTCTCTCTAACACTCTGGCCCCATTCAAATAACATATCTCTGATACTCAATCCTAGTTGGCTTTTCTCACTTTAATTACTATTGCTGTGGATGGCTGCTCCGGCTGATTGGCAGGCAGGCTGGCTGCGGCTGGCAGCTGTGGCTGTCAGACTAGTGTGGCTGGCTGGCAGACCTCTTACTTCCCCCCAGCCCCTTTGTGCATCTGTTTCTCCCCCAACCCCTTTGTGTGTCTCTTTTTCCCCTCTGTGTGTCTCTCCCCCCCCCCAGCCATTATGTGTGTCTGTTTGCCTCCCCAGCCCTTGTGTGTGCCTCTTTGTCTCCCATCCATTCAGTGTGTCTGTGACGGTAGTCATTGTCACTTGGGATGGAAGACAGACACTCTGTGTGGGTCCCCAGATTCCTTTTGTGTTTTAGTCACCCTGTGCCCATTATTGGTGCAGGGTATGGTGAATTTATTGCTTCTGTGCCTCTCCCGCTCCCCCTTTTTCCTGTCCTAGCTGCCCTGTCACACCTCAATCTCCCCTGTTATTGTCTGACCCCACTCTTCCTTGTACTATAGTACTCTATGCACCCTATTGTATGTAAATAAGTTATTTTAATCTTCACCAAGTGTCATCTGGTATTTGGTACAGGGTGGAAAAGGCCCTCAGTGATCCCAGCCAAGCCTCAGCGACTGGGTCTGAAGTGCTCCAGGGTACCTGATAGCTACAAGGAAGCAGATTTGGCAGAGGTACTCTGTTGGAGTACTGGAGCTCCGTTACAGTGTCTCTTTATCCTCCCTCTGTGAGTCTCTTTGTCCCCCAGCCATTCTGTGTGTGTCTGTTTGTCCCCCAAGCCCTTCTATGTGTCTCATCCTCCCCATCCCATTTACCCCCATCCCAGCCTCTTCTCAATGTGTCCCGATCCTCTCCCCTCCCCCCCAGCTTCTTCATGTGTCCCATTCCCTCCTCCTCAGTCTCTCTTGTACCTCCGGGGGCCGAGCCGCAGTAGAGGAACTCCTGCTCACTGGACTTGGTCTGACAGGATGCAGTTCTGAGCTCTCTGAGAACAGAAGCTCCTCTACTGCAGTCTCCCTGCTCAATCACACTGCACTCTGTGACCAGCAGGAGGGAAGTGCTTCCCTTCCTGACGATGGTCACCCTGCAATACCACCGTCCACCACCCCCCACTTAGGAAGCCACTATCTGTCAGTAACTTGTTTTAATATAATCCCGCTGCATAACCTTGTGAAGTGGTGAGTACATATTGCTGCTATAAAAATGATAACAATAATATGAATAATTGTGTTGATATAGAAATACTTTGTTGGGACCAAATTTAATGTCATGAAAATAAACCATGTCTTATAACTAGAATACTCAGATACTAGTGTTGTTGTTTTTTTTTACAAACCAATAAGTACTGAAGGGATTAAAAGGGAATTTTGAGGTGTTTTTTCTTGTCTTCTATTTTATCAACTGCAGCAACAGGAGTTTGTTTAAAGACTGATCTTTTGGCCTAAATTGTTGTATTAAAAGATATACTATTGTTTCTTTCTTGAAGAGACCCAAAACTTATTTTATTTCCATCATCAAAAGCAGACATGCATCACATTCTCTCTTGCCGAAAGAGAAACTGTCATGTCCTCAACTTTCATACAAACTACACCCTGTTCTAAATTATTATGCAAATTATATTTAAGTGTCACAAAGATTAAATATTTAGTTTTTCAGTTTAACTCATGGATGGCATTGTGTCTCAGGGCTCTTTTGATCACTGAAAACAATCTCGGACACCTGTGATAATCAGATTGCCAGGTGAGCCCAATTTAAGGAAAAACTACTAAAGCAGGGTGTTCCACATTATTAAGCAGAGCACCATTTTCATGCAATATGGGGAAGAAAAAGGATCTCAATGCTGCCGAAAAGAGTGAAATAGTTCAATGCCTTGGACAAGGTATGAAAACATTAGATATTTCACAAAAACTTAAGCGTGATCATCGCACTATAAAGAGATTTGTGGCTGATTCAGAGCACAGATAGGTTCGTGCAGATAAAGGCACATTAAGGAAGATTTCTGCCAGATCCATGCATCGGATCAAGAGAACAGCTGCTAAAATACCATTACATAGCAGCAAACAGATATTTGAAGCTACTGGTGCCTGTGGAGTCCCACAGACATCAAGGTGTAGAGTCCTCCAGAGTCTTGCAGCTGTGCATAAACCTTCTATTCGGCCACCACTAACCAATGCTCACAAGCAGAAACGGCTGCATTGGGCAGAAAAATACATGAAGACTAATTTTCAAACAATCCTGTTCACTGATGAGGGCCGTGCAACACTGGGTGGTCCAGATGGATGGAGTAGTGGATGGTTAGTGGACAGCCACCTTGTTCCAACAAGGCTGCGACGTCAGCAGGGCGGTGGTGGAGTCATGTTTTGGGCCGGAATTATGGGAAGAGAGCTGGTCGGCCCCTTTAGGGTCCCCGAAGGTGTAAAGATGACCTCTGCAAAGTATGTGGAGTTTCTGACTGACCACTTTCTTCCCTGGTACAGAAGGAAGAACTATGCTTTACGTAATAAAATCATCTTCATGCATGACAATGCACCATCTCATGCTGCAAAGAATACCTCTGTATCAATGGCTGCTATGGGGATAAAAGGAGAGAAAGTCATGGTGTGGCCTCCATCCTCCCCTGACCTCATTCCTATTGAGAACCTTTGGAGAATCCTCAAGCAAAAGATCTATGATCTGCTATCAAATAAGGGGTCCTATGTTAAAATGTAACGTGGCCTGTTAAAATGTTGTTATAAGTTTGATTGAAATAGCTTTTGATTTCAGTAAATATGCTACAAACACAACAAATGACAAGTTTCAGTTCTTTACAACCTATCAAGTGTTTTGAAACTTACTGTGAGTAATAATTTGGAACAGTGCATTGAAAGTTTTTTTTATGTTTAAAAAAATACTGTTATCATTAGGAGGTTTGTTCAATAAAATTTGAATTGTACTCTTAATAGTTGATAACATGAGAATTATGCTGACTGTTATTTAGATCAATTATTTAGGTAAATGAGAAAAGTATAATTTGCATTATAATTTGGAACAGGGTGTAATAACAAACTAAAAGTTAGCTATAGGTTGTAATAAAATTATTTAAACATGATTTATAGTTTATTTCATTTTCATACAAATGCTTTGCCAGGCAAACCTATTGAAATTAGTTAACGTTTACGGTGCCATTCTGGTGTGAGTATGACATTTCTCTGTCAGATGTTGAAGCGTGTAAACGCATACCCGACGCATCATGAGAGCAAAAAGTCAGGGCAACGCAGATTTATTTTACTTACATCTGGAGCGTTGCTCGCCCCTGTAAATTCTGCAATAGCTTTTATTAGAGTAAAGGAACACATTTCTGCTTTAATTTCACTAGGTGCAGTTTTAGTGACATTGCAAGGATTTTTATGTTTGAATAAGAAGTACAGGGTTTACACTAGAATAGATCATATCACTTTTTTTTTTTCCAAATTCATCTCTCTATGCCTTTTCACAGTGCTCTTTTACTTTGTATGGAGTGTTTAAAACTTGTGCCACTGCTGAGCACATTGGGTGGTAAATAGCTTAATATCCTAGTTTTTCAGAGATGCTAGTTTTCCCCATGCCAATAGTTAGTAAATCAAGCCTTATCTTGAAGAATACATCATACAGAATAATTTACATTATTATTGATATTTACACCATGTTGTTATAATTTCCTCAGTTTATTCCCTGATGTGTTTGTTCTTTTTTGTAACTTTCCGTGTGTTAGTATTAAACATTACATGTGCTTTTGATTTAGACTTAAATAATTCCCAGAGTTTCCCTTCCACTTGCCCTGGTCAAATTTTTGTAGCCGCACGGCATCTGTAAAGTCAAGTATATTCATTAGAACTTTTTCAGTACCGCTACTGGTTACATTGTCATATGATAGTCACAGCCCTGATGGTTACAACCGCAATTGAAAAAATAAATAGGAAATTGTGATAGATTGTTTTATAACCGTCATATTTCACTTCCTCTGTGTCTCATTTCCTTAAAGCAAAAACATATACATCCTCTTAGAGATAGCCACAGTATCAACACAAAACTGGAAAACCTTTACCTACAGGAGGAATACTACCTCACCACAATAAAAGTCAGGTGTCGTTTTTCTGTGTACATTCATTGGAATAGTCCCAGCTTCTGTATTGTACTCTGAGTAGAACCAGCTATAAAGAAAAAAAAAACAGTTTGGCATTTCATAATAATAAAATTATCAAGATTAAATAATTAGTATATAAATTAGAAATAATTCATAAATAATGGATATCTGTCAAGTTTCTGCATTTTTTAAATTTTATTTTATTTACTGTCCAGAAGATTTTAAAATGAAACTTTAAAATGAAAAGGATTTGTGTAAATTATTGTAACATAGCTAAGCGATGTCCTAAGTGTGAGAAAGCTCCTGATGGGATTTTAAGGATCCAGAGAAGAGTATAATGTATTGTGATTGTAATGTGAGCAGGGACATGACCGTTCATCTTATCACACAGTCTATAGACTGTGTGCTGGATCCTTGAGTCCTGTCAGCAGCGCCATCTCACACAATGGCGCTTGCCACACTACATTTTGGTTATAGGAGTGTCAGTTTGTGCATCTGTAAGTTTGTTTGATTGTGTCAGTGCCAGTCTGTGTATCTGTGTGTTCATACCTGTGTGTATGAAGTGTTTATCTGTGTTTCACTGTGTACCTGTGAGAGTGTGTGAATCTGTGTGTCTGACACACATTTATCTACAGGTGGGGGAAAGAATAGGGTCCCAGGGCTCTCATGTGAGAAGAGAATTCTGCCAGTGGATGACAGGTAAATTAAGCATAGAGACACCTCCAGTGGCCGCCACTTAGATGGCCGCTAGAAGTTCTTACTGGGTCAGGGCTGCGTATCTCACTCTGCATGGACACACTGAAAGTTTCCCATAGAGATGCATAGAGATGCATTGATTCATGAGGAGATGCTGATTGGTGCAGCACTGCTTTTTGCCACGCATGCTCAATAGCCCCCCAATGCTTTCCTACGGGAAAGCATTGTATTGGCTAAGATCATCAAGTTTGATGATCTCAACCACCAGCTGAGTAGCAAGATGATGGATTGGCTGAGATGACCATGTTTAATAATTTTAAGGTGGAGCGTGGCAGGGCATTGTAAAAGTTGAGTAAAATCACCTTTTTAAAGGAAGGTTAGGGGGGCTGGGTAGATAAACAGAAACTGATACAAGTTTGTGCTCCTGACACTATAGTGTTCCTTTAACAGAAGATAAATAGCAAGATTGTGTGTAACTGATGTTATTATAATGCTGGTCCAATTATATGACCCTGCTTAGAGCTTCAAGTATTTGGCAATAAACTTATACCTTCTCCAAATTAAGTATTTTCATCTCATCAGGTATTCCATACATGACTGTAAATCTGCTTTATTCTTAACCATTACACTACCACCAAGTTCTCCCTTGGTTATTGAGCAAAGCATTTATTTACTTTATATCATTTTCAAAAGATTTACTGATATATATGAATTCATCTATTATTTCATGTAGTAGATCATGAATTGTTAGAAACTGCATTATCGAGCGATTCTTGAGCTACTCTGACCTTTTTTGGGCCATTTGAGTTCTAATTCTGAACTTATCTGGATAATGTAGATCAGTTTAGTGGCAGTTTGATACATTTCTCAGGATATTTAATGTAGTTTACTAGTGTAGCGGAGCCCTAGTCCTAACCCACATGTTTGATTATACGAAATGGCAGCCACCCAGGAGAAGCACTCATTAATTGCTTCCCTTGCGGTTTCACACTTAAGTGGTTGGTGTTAACGTTCTAATGGGGTATAGAGGCGGTCCTTGTTTGGGAGACGAATGGATTCCATTTGTATGAAGTCTGCCGAACGGCCAAAGAAGAAGTACGCAAAATAACCAGGCAAAACATGAAATAACGGGAGGGGGGGGGGGTTGAGGGGGCGATAAGGACAGCTAATATAGGGGATAAAAAGTAGCTTGCAAATGTCCATTCCACTACAACCAGCTCTAAAATTTGCCCTACATTGCTTCTACATGTCCACAACATTTTATTGAATAACCCAGAATGGATTAAATATTTTCTTCAGGTAAAAAATAAATCAGTGGATGCATGGCTTAGTGAAAGTGCAGCTCATACTGCTTCGTGAGTGATATTTACACAGATGCAATTATGCATGTTTGACATTTTAATCAGAAGAAATAGGAAGTTTCATAAAGTCACGGGATATTTGATAGGGTAACATGAGGAGAATGTACTTTAAAGAGGAAGTTGATACAAAAAGAATGGAAGGTATTTAAAAAAATCTTGTTCGTATGAATGGATTTTAATAAAAGCTTTAACATTCTTTGCTTAATATCAAGATATTTTTTAGTTTTTTTTTGGTGGTAGGAGTGGGCATTAATACCAAAGTTAAAAGGAACAGATCATCTGAAGTGCAAACAAATAAGACCTAATTCATAAAACATCAACTACATTTGACAACCTGAACGAACCTCGGACAAATAAAGTAAACTGTAATTAAGAATGTTGCGGGGAGGGTTATAATTTCTAAATCCTAAGGCAGTGCATCTTCAAAAAATCAAAGAATTCGAAATTAGCATCTTTGACAAAGCCACCGATAAAAATTGAGGAAGGCTTCTTAAGACACTTCATTGGTCTGCTTCCTTGGCTCACGAGGTGAGCTTGGATAGCCATTCCCAGAGACCATCCGATCCAACTATTCTCTCTACTATGGCAGTGTGAAGACAGGTGCTACACCAGTTTCACCTCTCCCGGGCATGCCTCCTCTGCTTCCAATCTCTGGAAACCCAAATTATCTGCTAGCCTCTACCAAAAGATACACAACTTCACTTGGGCTTTGAGAACTCATAGAAATATTATGCAATGGAGCCCCGATAGCACTGAGAGATCTAAACATTCCCCACCATCTTCCCTGATGTCAAATTTTCGCTATCAACAACTCCATTTCTTTATCCAGTCTACCTAACCAGGGATCCGCCTCTTGATCATTTAAATACTATGAATCACTATGCTCCAAACAGAATCCACCACCTCATGCTATCTCAACACTATACACACTGTTAGTGACCCCAACAGATGAAACAACACTACCCTTTTTCACACAATATTGGGAACATAACCTAAACCTTAACTTCACACCTGATCAATCAATCTATCAGCAAATGTTATGGGCAAATGCAAATATTACAAGTTTTAGAATTAAATGTTGTATTTCTTAAACTACCTGTACTTTGTCTTTAAGAGATATTGCAAATTGACAAGGTGTTAGAAATGGAACAAATAGTTTTTCATAGATGATTCAGTGACTGCTGGGCTGGCTAATGGGCCTAGCAGCCAGCCCAGCAGCCCATTAGCCCGCCTAGCAGCCAGCCCAGAAACCCACAAGGCTAACAAGATATTTGCCCTGGGCTTTTGGGGGCATTTTTTTTTCCGTCCTCTGGAAAATGCCACCCAAGGCAAATGCCTTGTTTGCCTCGCGGCTAATATGTCCTAGATTTCTCTAGGGCTGCACCGTTCTAATGGAATGACCTTCCTCTCTCTGTTAGACTTTTACCCAGTCTCCACTCCTTCAAAAAATCTTTGAAAATGTAGTTCTTCAGGAAAGCATATCAATTAAACTGTGAACAGCCTTTTCTCCCCGCACCCTGATACCTCTCCTGCAACTGTCATCAAAACAAAACACTAAGCCTTCAGTAAATACTATCCCAGTACAGGGATTAGGTTTACTTTTCTACCCTACCCTTACCTTTTGTGTAACTATACCACAGTCCCTCTAGCATGTAAGCTCATTGAGCAGGGCCCTCAATCCCTCTGTTCCTGTGTGTCCAACTTGTCTGGTTACTAATACGTGTCTGTTAGTCCACCCATTGTACAGCGCTGCAGAATTTGTTGGTGCTTTATAAATAATAATAATAATACATTTGGAATGATAAAAAAGTATATAATTGCAATATCCAAGTGTACCAAAATACCCTTGAAACTAATTATTACTTCCCCCTCACCTCATTTTATTCATCCACTTTGTTAATTATATTTTACAGTAAAAGTTTGACCTCCTTGCTGATATGTAAATATTGCAAAAGATTACAGGTTGTTTGTTGAGTGATGTAATCAATGTCTTGTGGAAAGTCCACGTTAGTATATTTCATGGGTCTTAATCTTTACACTAATATTTAGCCAGAGAGATTAAAAAAAAAAGGCAGGAAAATGTGAAGCATGAGTGATGTTGCTAATATTACATTAAATATTCCATAATTGCACATTGAATACTGTCTAATAAAACCCCATTTCATGATCTGTGAAACTTGGTTTCAGTATATCAAGGAAGTATAATTTTAGCCTCAAGTTTGTGTTTGTTTTTAATTAAATTTGTAATTTGAAAGAAAAAACAGATATAGAGGATATTTTTAAATAATGGATGCTCAGTGGCCTACACACACTGGCACATAATCACTGGTGCCCACACATGCACACACTCACTTTTTTTTTTAACAATCTTTATTTAAAGATTATTGTTAAAGGAAAGAAAAAAGTTCAAAAAGTACAAATAGCAAACATTTTATCCTTAGGTAAATGTGTATAACATCATATGAAAATACGTACATAACACTTCACATACTGGTCCATAGTCATCTGATATTACAGTATATTATAATACAGTGTATTTGTGAAATACGGTTTTTGCAATCAATCCGTAATAATGTTTGTTTAAGGGTAGAAAGGAATCATGAGAAGGAAAGGGGAAAGATGAGAAAGAGAGAGAAGGAAAAAATAAATAAAATACACCACATAAACCACCTCCATCCCTCCAAATTTGTAGCAGGTTTATTTCCAATTATAATGCATATATTAGACCCGATTGTCAGGATCATTAATTTTTCAAACCTGAATATCTGAAACGTTAGACAAAAGTGAGACAGAAATGTAGCCATTATTGTCTGGGCAGCTGTTTTCCTACCGGTGAGCCACAATAGACACTCCATCAATTACTGTGCATTTCAGCTCCTCCTCCATCAAGGAGGGCACATATGTCCAAAACAGTCTCTATGTCTCAAAGCATTTATTGGTCCTATCATAGAGGCCACTGTCTGCTCCTCCATAGCTCTAATTTCTTCTACTCTCTACTCTGAACATTGGAACAGCTTGCTGCCTCCATAGGGCCAGGATCAAGGACCAATCTGCCATTAAGAGATGTCTAGCCAAAGACTGTTTATATTTAGATGTTGGCATAATCAGTGTTATGTAAGAGCATTGCTGCCAACCTAAACTCTACACCCTTGACAGCAACTTTGTTAAGTGCAACATGCACCTACTTTCAGTACGGCTGGACCACTACACTCCCACTATGTATATAACATGGTGCCCTTCCTCTCCCCACATCTCCAGAACAATTCAGTGTGCTCCCGGGATTTTATGTGCAAACTATTGGGTGTCAGATACCACCTCATGAGCACCTTATAGTTGAAATCTCGAACTAAGAGAACATCAAAATCATAATTTTGGTCCATTGAGGTTCTGAAAAGGTTACTCTTCCCATCGGGCTATAAAAGGCAATGGTAAAACCTGGGGACTCTAAAGAAGCATCTAACAGTATGCCTCTGTGACAAAACTCTCTATGCCCACAACATTTCTCAAACTATGTGAACAGTGTGAACAAACATGAAAGAAATGTGTCATCTGATAAAAATAGAATCTCTCCAGGTATCTTAACTGTCTTGTCCAGGTGTTAATCTACCTGCTGTGCTAACAACTCTGAATAAGATAGAAGACTTGAAGGAGTCCTGAAGGAACCTAAAGTTATTGTGGTCCATTCTCTCCAGAAACTTTGGGTTGGCCATCATAGGATACATTGGGCCCTTCAGTGTTGAAAATGTTATCTTAAATGTTAGATTACACCAGAATTCTAATGTAGATCCAACCAATGGGTGCTTGCAAATTAACAGTGATTGTCAGTCCTATCTAACCACAGAGCCCTTGGTAGCACTCCCTTTGAATCCTCAACTTCAAGGTGGGACCACAATCTGGTACCTCCATGCCATTCTACTACTCTAGCGAGGTGTGGGGATTTATAATATTTTTAGTAGGCTGGGCAAGTATATTCCTGCCTGGAATTTTGGTAGCAAAAAATTTATTGTGTTGATACTAGGTTTGCGTTCTTTCCAAATAAAAGCTATGATTGCAGATGTCAATGTGCAAAACAAGGCTTTTGTCATTTTACTAATTGTTTGGAACATATATAGTGCTATCGGTAGTAGTAATTTTTATTGCATTACTTCACCCTAACCAGGAGGTATTTGCTTATGCCCATGATTTCATGTCTGCTCAAACCATTCCAGTAATAGAACAAAGTTTAACTGGTAGAGGAGCAACAAATCAGTCAGCACCTGGACCACTAGATATTTGAGATGTTTAGAGCAACACATGAAAGGGGAAACAATCTGTTGCCTTATTTCTCTCTAGTGTGGTATCAAGAATTTCTGATTTGTCTGCTTTCATTTTTAAGTTGCTAAGCTTCTCATATTACTCAAGTTCTTTAATTACATTAGGTAAAGTGATATGGGATCTTGAAATGGAAAAAAAAGCATGTAATGCACAAAAGCAGCTACATTATGATCTGCTGTCAGCATTGGAGACAATTGATATTGGGGTTCTTAAATAAAGCCTCCAGGAGGGGTTCCAAAGTCATCAAAAAAACAATACTGGAGACAATGGCACGCCTGCCTAGTGCCATTTGAGATGTTTACATGGTCCATCAGAGGTGAATTAACTCTAACTCATGCTGTATGGAAAGTATCTAACGCGTGAATATCTTTCCTGACTTTGTCTCCTAGTCCCATCATCTGTAATGTCGTATGCATTAACTGCCAGTCCACCGAGTTAAAAGCCTTCTCTGCGTTTGCAGAAAGTAGTAGCATCCAGTGATGCTAAGTCTATGCTTTATGAATCGCATTTAGTACCCTTAGTCTTTTGCCTCCCTTCCTGGGATAAAGCTACTTTGATCCAAGTGGACCAATAAAGGCAGAACCTGCTCAAGGAGTGCATATAGTTTTACATCAGAATTTAACAGAGATATGGGCCTGTAGCTAGAACAGACCTCGGGACCCCTACACTCCTTGGACAAAATGGTTATGTGTACTGCTAGAGTGCCACGTGGGAATGAATCTTGATCTAGAACTGATTTAATCGATTTCATCATGTGTGTCAGCAGGATATTTCCAAACATTTTATATTATTTTAAAGTTACGTCATCTGGGTCCAGAGCAGTGTTAATCTTAGCGGCAAATTTCAATTTAGTTTTAGTCATAGTCTTTGACTAAAAAGCTGTTTTAGTTTTAGCCGTATTTTAGTCATCTAAATTTTTTTTGTTTTAGTCTAGTTTTAGTCTACTAAATCAACAGTAGATTTTAGTTGACAAAACTAAAATCTAATGTATTTAATTAAAGCCTCTATCTGTCTCTTTTGCCCATTCCCCAATCCCACTGTGTCTCTTTGTGTCAACCCTGCCACCCATTTGTCTCATCTAAGTGAGAAGCCCATAGCTTCTCTATCTGATGCTGTGGATCCATTCTGCTCCCTTTAGAATTATTGACTATTCTAGGAGCTAGAGCTAAATTAAAATCTCCATATACTACAAGGGTACCAGCTCTAAAATCCACTAAAAATACTTTGACGTGATTTCGGTGTTTACAAACATACAAACATATAGATTAAGTCCTGCCCCTCTGCATCTATCTTACTATTTTACAGTTCAAACAGACCATGTCGAGCAATCACCCACATTTTTGTTTTGCATCTGTGTTATGTGCAAAGTAGCCTTCCGCATACCTCCAGTCTCCTAATGTCAATGACATATCCACTGTGTCTCCTGGAGCATAGTCACCGCCACCCTGCCAAACCATAGTTCTCGTAATTATTGAATATGCCTTTCTGGCTTCTTTAAGCCTCTTACATTAAATGTGTCATACAGAAGTTGTTGTTGAGGGTATGAGGAGTGTTCCATATCCCTTGCTTCAGAGGTTTAGACAAAAATAAAACAAAAAAAATGGTGGGGGAGGAGCGCTAGAAAATGGATAAGTAAGAATTAAGAAGAAAGAAGAAAAGAATGGGTAGTGGTAAGAAGTTTAATCTAAACAAGCACTTTTTCAATCAGCAAGGAAACCTCCAGTCCCCAGAGGGAAGGTCAATACTGTATTGTTGAGTTCACTCAATGAGAGAGTCTGGACTGCCCCACCCCCAAAAAAGGTCAGACAGTCTCCCTGTGAATGAAGGCTTCCACCTCTACGACTTCCTAAAGGGTCGACAGCCGTAACAAATACATAACTGTGTTCCAAAAAAATGTGAACAAATGTTATCCCAAGTAAGTATATATACACTGTTGCCCCACCTGACACTTCTTAATGCTAAAACCTGATAACGCCCCTAGTGGCCAGTCGCACTGACTACAGGACATATCCAACTATCAACCACCAATATATGGTGCATATCTAACCTAGTGGTCCAGCTACTCTCAAACTCTAAATAGCTTGTGACAAAAGTACTTCTTCCCTTGGTAACTTGTCCTGAGATCAGGGTTTTACACACACAGTCTTTTCAAGCTCCAGGGACACTTCACACTCTGGATAAAGTAAAATGGATTTTTTTTTTGTATTGTTGCTCCTAAATTCAACAAGGTACAGCAAGATATCACATAATAAATCAAAACAAAATCCTTGCTCTTCTGAGCACTGACTTAACAAAATAATAAACTAACTGGGTTGGATGGCTTGTGCATTTCTTAACAGAAATATTCACCTTTCAGTTTCTCTTAGCAGGCTCCTAACTCCTCACAGGAAGCAAAACTAAGTCTACGCTCCTACTTGGCAGGGGAGTATTTAACAGCGAATTTGAACACACAAAAAGATGTGGAATAGTGGCGCTATATAGTTAGTGAATTGTGATTTTAGCTGCTATATACACTCCGTGGGTACTCCTTATAACCCACCATACATAAATAAACACCAAAAAGAACAGAGAAAACTTTGGATTTAGGTGAATATTTGCATCACCCAGATCCTCAGTTTCTCATGAGTGTAGCGATAAATATATAGTGAAATTTTCAGTGAAAGGACAGTGCTAAAACACGCACTTACCCTATATATTGTGCTTTAGTTTTCTTAATGGTATACCAAAAGATATACCAAAAAGAGAGCGTGTCAGGAACAAGCTCTTAAAAGAGCTAAGTGATTCAAGCTCAGGGGAGCATGCAGAGCATAGCAATCCCCAGTGTGATTATAACAGCTCCCTCCAATAACGAGACAAGGCTACATTTAGAGGGATCAAGAAGAACTGTCAAAACCTTTATTTCCCTTGGGACCAGCCAATAGGGTCACCACAATAACATTGTTGTGAAACCTCAATAAAATCACAAACAGTCAAACCATATCAAGCAACACACAGTGACTTATCACAACACAATGGCACATTTTTAAAGGGGTGGGGGGAGACAATATTTAACAGTAAATATCTCACCTGCCTGCAGAATTAGCAATATGCAAATCTACCCGAATATGCAAATGAACCAGTCTTGCAATTCAGGTAGTGCATATTGCTGTTGCTACCAACAGAGGGCACTAGACAAGCTCCATAGCCAAACCCACCTAGTTGGTAGCAAACCTCAGCAATACAAGAGAGCAGGTAATACATTACACAGTACACACACACACACTATAAACAATTACATTACACACACCCTGCACCTATAATGGGTACAGGGTGACTAAAACATAAGATAAATAAAGCAGCCTACATAAATAGTCTGTCTGAAGGTAGACATGGGGCTTTAAAGCCAGATACATGAAAGAGTCAGAGTCACAGGGGAGGAGGCTGGCAAGTAGGCCTCTCCAGGACCAAGTGGCGAAGGGCACTTCGTCACAGGAACCTTGCAGAATTTGGGGAGATACATAGATTCCATCCAGCACAATTCCTTGCTTTCAGTCACACATCCTCCATGCCAGCTCAGACATAGCGTGAGTGCATCCCTGAAAGTCCATCCACATTTCCCTGTATACACCCTGCCCTATACTCTATGGAACAATTATAGGGTTGCAAGTTAAGGAACACGCAGGTCACTCTACTATATTTCTCCCTGTTCTGGCTCATTACAATAAGAGGTGCATGGTCTGTCACTAGTCTGAATTTTATTCCCAAGAGATAGTATTTGAGAGTGTCTACTGCGTACTAGTGATGTCGCGAACATAACATTTTCGGTTCGCGAACGGCGAACGCGAACTTCCGCAAATGTTCGCGAACCGGCGAACCGGGCGAACCGCCATAGACTTCAATAGGCAGGCGAATTTTAAAACCCACAGGGACTCTTTCTGGCCACAATAGTGATGGAAAAGTTGTTTCAAGGGGACTAACACCTGGACTGTGGCATGCCGGAGGGGGATCCATGGCAAAACTCCCATGGAAAATTACATAGTTGATGCAGAGTCTGGTTTTAATCCATAAAGGGCATAAATCACCTAACATTCCTAAATTGTTTGGAATAACGTGCTTTAAAACATCAGGTATGATGTTGTATCGATCAGGTAGTGTAAGGGTTACGCCCGCTTCACAGTGACAGACCAAACTCCCCGTTTAACGCACCGCAAACAACCGCAAACAGTCCATTTGCACAACCGCAAACTCCCCATTTGCACAAGGTTGGATACCAAGCTAGCCATGTCCCGTTCCTTGTCCTCACTGATGTCATTGAAAGTTGGCAGAGTAGACACTGTAGGCCTGACACACGCTTGCAGACAACTAACTGCTATTCAATCTATTACAGTCAAAATTGTATTTTTTTTTAAAATGTACACTACTGTTACACCAGATATGAGTTGCACTGGTGTGACACTGTGCCCTGGCAGGCCCTGAAACGCACACGTGTGAAGGAAACTGACTGCTATTATATTACAGTCCAAAAAGTTTTTTTTTGTTAAATGCAAGCTATTGTGACACCGGATATGAGTGGTGGCACTGGGCAAGTGGGCACAGTATACGCTGTGAGCCTGACACACAAGCTGGCAGACAACTAACTGCTATTCAATCTATTACAGTCAACAAAATTTTTTTTTTTTAAATGTACACTACTGTCCAAAAGTTTTAGTTTTTTTAAATGCAAGCTATTGGGACACCAGTGAGTGAGTGGTGGCACTGGGCAGGCCCTGAAACGCACACGTGAAGGAAACTGACTGCTATTATATTACAGTCCAAAAAGTTTTTGTTTTTTTTTAAATGCAAGCTATTGGACACCAGTGAGTGAGTGGTGGCACTGGGCAGGCCCTGAAACGCACACTCGTGAAGGAAACTGACTGCTATTATATTACAGTCCAAAAAGTTTTGTTTTTTTTAAATGCAAGCTATTGGGACACCAGTGAGTGAGTGGTGGCACTGGGCAGGCCCTGAAACGCACACTCATGAAGGAAACTGACTGCTATTATATTACAGTCCAAAAAGTTTTGTTTTTTTTAAATGCAAGCTATTGGGACACCAGTGAGTGAGTGGTGGCACTGGGCAGGCCCTGAAACGCACACTCGTGAAGGAAACTGACTGCTATTATATTACAGTCCTAAAAGTTTTTTTTTTTTTAAATGCAAGCTATTTGGACACCGGTGAGTGAGTGGTGGCACTAGGCAGGCCCTGAAATGCACACTCGTGAAGGAAACTGACTGCTATTATATTACAGTCCAAAAAGTTTTGGTTTTTTTAAATGCAAGCTATTGGGACACCAGTGAGTGAGTGGTGGCACTGGGCAGGCCCTGAAACGCACACTCGTGAAGGAAACTGACTGCTATTATATTACAGTCAAAAAGTTTTTGTTTTTTTTAAATGCAAGCTATTGTGACACCAGTGAGTGAGTGGTGGCACTGGGCAAGTGGGCACAGTATATGCTGTGAGCCTGACACACAGGCTGGCAGGCAGGCAACTGCAATTACATTAAACAGAATAAAAAAAAGCAGACTGATGTTCTAGCCCTAAAAAGGGCTTTTTGGGGTACTGTCCTTACAGCAGAGATCAGATGAGTGCTTCAGGACTGTAGTGGACACTGAATACACTAGCCTAGCTATCAATTTCCCTATCAAATCAGCAGCAGCTACACTGTCCCTCCTCTCACTTAGAATGCAGCTTCATCAAGGAATGTAAAATGGATGCTGTCCAGGAGGTGGGAGGGTCTGGGAGGGAGGGTCTGCTGCTGATTGGCTGGAATGTGTCTGCTGACTGTGAGGTACAGGGTCAAAGTTTACTCAATGATGATGAATAGGGGGCGGACCGAACAGCGCATATGTTTGCCATCCGTGGCGAACGCGAACAAGCGATGTTCGCCAGGAACTATTCGCCAGCGAACCGTTCGGGACATCACTACTGCCTACTTTATAGCAAGACACTCATTCTCAACAATAGAGTAGTTTCTTTCTTGGGTATTAAGCTTCCTGCTTAGAAATAATATGGGGTACTCCTCACCCTGAATTTCCTAAGACAGGACTACACCAAGCTCGACATCAGATGCATCTGTCTTTAAAAATAATTCTGAACAATCAGGTCTTCTTTAAGCTTCCACTTCAGGAGCATTAGCTTTAGTAAGGTCAGTTAATGAACTTGTCACAGGTGGAAAAGGTATGCTTAAAATCCAAACCCCCTACAAAACGTATATAAATACTTTATTTAGAAGTTCACCATCAGTCGAACGGCACCACTGCCTTTTTAACTTAATGAGGAAAAAATCAAACGTAAAGTTCACAGATCCCTAATGAAAGTCCTTATACCATGCGCACAAACATTTAAGCCTTTGCAACTCCAATGTGGAATTTTCGAGGATCCCTACAAGATTAAAACTTTGCAATCCCCAAACTCAGATTCTTGCTGCCTGGAGATGCCAGACAAGCATGGGCTCCATGCTCCATATATGGTGGTCATGGCCCGAACTCATCCAGTATTGGGCAGATGTGAACAAACTGATCCGAGAGTGCACAAAAATTAAGCTACCAGCCACCCCAGAAACTTTTCTGCTCCTTTTCCTACCTAAACAGCACGTATACCCATGTGTTACTTGGAGCCCTCACAATCATTAGCAGAAACCACCTGAAAAGTTCTGCTCCATCTATCCACTAGTGCATTGATCAAGTATCAATCACACAATCTTATGAATTAATGGCCCGTAAGGAGATGTATCCCGCCAAATTTTGGAAACCAGCACAATCCCATTGTCATCTTTATATAAAGCGTACTCCAACTCAGCACACTCCACCTCTCTCAGCAAACAAGCATTAGGCATCCTCCATGCCATGTACCTACTTCCACAGCTGTGTCCATCTCTCTCCGCTGATTTTACTATATTACTTACTGTCTATGTGTTGGCAATGTTAATAATCCCAGCATGTGAAGGTACCTTATGAAAGACTAATGACGTCACCACAGTACCTATATAGTTTGTGAATCCTTGTAGACAGCACCTTCCATGATATGCAATGTAACCCCCCCTTTACCAACATTCCTTTTTCTGTTTATTTCTTGTTTTTTATGTTCTGTTCCTGTTCTGTAAACCCAAAAAAGTTCACCTTGTGGATGAACACAATATCTCTAGACATAATGTCCTTCTCTATAAAATACAGCTCTGTCAAATGCTGTTGCAAAAAAGCTATTGTTAACCTTACGTATGCTGTACCACCTATTTACCTGCTAAGTGTATACTTGAAAAATTGCAAATGAAAAAGAAAATTGAATATAAATCTCCTGTAATATTCAATGAGACCAGTAAATGCTCTCACCTGTTCTTAGTTAGTGGTCTTGGCCAATTTTGTATGGCTTCAATTTGATCAACTTGGGACTTCACTAGTCCCATACCAATACTGTAGATTACCTCAAGTATTTGACTTCCTCTAGATCAATCGCACACTTACTGGGTTTAGCCATTAGGCCAGAGTTTTGTATTGAGCTTGTCACAGCCTGTACTTTTGGAAGGTCAGATTACAAATCCTCACTGTGTTCTAAAAAGTCATCCAAGTATGCGGCTGCATAGCGCACATGTTGCTTTTGTATTCTGTCCATCATTCATTGGAATGTTTCAAGGGCACCATGTAAACCTGTGTTCTAAAAAGTCATCCAAGTATGCGGCTGCATAGCGCACATGTTGCTTTTGTATTCTGTCCATCATTCATTGGAATGTTTCAGGGGCACCATGTAAACCAAAAGGTAAAACTTTGTACCAAAAAAGGCAAAGAGGGGTAGAACATGCTGTCTTTTCTTTTGCTCGCTCTGTGTGGGGTACTTACTAATAACATTTAGTTAAATCTGGTAACGTTAAAGGACCACTATAGTGCCAGGAAAACATACTTGTTTTCCTGGCACTATAGTGCCCTGAGGGTGCCCCTACCCTCAGGGTCCCCCTCCCGCCGGGCTGAATAGAGAGGAAGGGGTTAAACTTACCTCTTTTTCCAGCACCAGGCGGGGAGCTCTTCTCCTCCTCTCCTCCCTCTTCTCCTCCTCTTCGGCTGAATGCGCACAGTGCTCTGTGTAATTTTACACAGCTTGGGAAAGTTCCAAAGAACTTTCCTACACTGTGTAAAATGACACAAAGCACTCTGATTGGATGGATTTCAAGCCAAGTTTAATTTTTCATTACAGTTATTTTATTCCCCCCTCACTATTTTTTAGAGTGAGGGGGGTAGGTAGGGGGTAACTTTTTTTTGGGGTGGGTGACTAGGGGCTTGGGGACCCCTAGTCACCTTTGATGGGGAGGCAGATTTGTCTTAGGGCCCCCCTCATTATCTTTATGGCCCCCACCCACCGCTCAAGGGTGGGGGCCAGGGGGGGAGGACAGTAGGTCCCTTCCCCCATTGTAATTTATGGCCCCAACCCACCGCGCAGGGGTGGGGGCCGGGGGGAGGACAGTAGGTCCTCCCCCTCATTATCTTTATGGCCCTCACCCACCGCTCAAGGGAGGAGGCCTGGGGGGAGGACAGTAGGTCCCCCCCATTGTAATTTATGGCCTTCACCCACCGCGCAGGGGAGGGGGCCGGGGGGAGGACAGTAGGTCCTCCCCCTCATTATCTTTATGGCCCCACCCACCACGCAGGGGGAGGAGCCGGGGAGGACAATAGGTTCCTCTCCTTATTGTTATTTAGGGCCCGCCATAGGCTGCTCACTGTTTAGTAGACTGTTTAGTAGACATGCCCCTACTCACGGTATAGCGAGTAGGGGCAGTCGGGAGATTTTAATATCCCTTATGCTATTATGGGGGTCATATTGGCCCTATAGAGTGAAGGGGGACATAGGAAGTGGCGGGGAGCACTGCTCCCTTCCGCTTCTATCTTTACATATTACAAGGAGGGAGCTGCGTGCCGGTAGCTCCCTCCTTGTAATAAACTGCATGAACAAACGAACACTGATACTCAGTGTTAGTTTGTTCGTCTGATTTTTCTATTGATTCATTCGTCTTTCTGACGAATGAATGGATGAAATTCCCGTTTGCATGTCCAAGTGTTTCACTGGGCATGTGCGGGAATCTCCCAGCGATATCTAGTGTGGGCAGATGACGTGTCCCACAGTGACTTCCTCTACCCACACAAAGATGGCGGCGCCCTGCATATAGGTAGGGGCAGAAAATAAAGAATGAAAAATAGGTAATATGGGGGCGTAGGGGCATTTGGGGGTGGCTAGGGGGTCAGTTAGATGTAGTGGAGTCGGAAGGGGGGTTACAAAAAAAATGGGATTCGGCCATGACAGTGCCGCTTTAAGGGTATCCGTTTCTTGTGCATTCTCTATGCCAAAGTGCATAACTTTGCATTTTTCAACATTAAATTTCATCTGCCATTTGAGTGCCCAGTCCCCCAGTCTATCTAAATCCCTCTGCAGAAAAGTAATATCTTGCTCACATTGTATTACTTTACAGAGTTTTGTGTGATCTACAAACACTAAAACATGACTTTCAATGCTTTTTTTCAAGATCATTTATAAACATGTTAAATAGAAGGGGTCCCAGAACAGAACCCTGAGTGACACCACTTGCTACCTCTGTCCAGCTTGAAAATTTACCATTAATGACAACTCTTTGTACTCTATTTTAAAGCCAATGTTCTACCCAAGAACAAGAATTTTTATCTAGACCGATTTCTTTGAGTTTGAACACGAATCTTGCCTTGGCAAAATCCAAATAGATCACATCCACTGCAACACCCTAATCTATACTTCTACTTACTTCTTCATAGAATACAATCAAGTTAGTTTGACATGACCTGTGCTTCATAAAAGCATGCAGAGTTTTGCTGATAACCATGTTCTTCTCAAGGATTTCTTGGATATTATCCTGTAATAACCTATCAAATACTTTTCCAGCCACAGAAGTTAAGCTCACAGGTCTATAATTTCCAGGCAAGGATTTTGAACCCTTTTTGAATGTAGGAACCACATCTGCCTTCCTCCAATCCTCTGGAACACTTCCTGAAAGAAAAGAATCTTGAAAGATTAAAAACAGAGGTTCACTTATTTCAACACTTAGTTCCTTAAGTACTCGTGGATGAATACCGTCAGGTAAGGGAGCTTTGTTTGTATTAACAGTTTTTAATTGCTGCAGCACCTTGTCTTGAGTTAACCAATTACAATTTTTCTGCAAGTTTTTAGCAGGAATCATTTGCACATCAATTGCCATGGGTTATTCCTATAATATATACGGAGGAGAACATTTCTGTCTTTTCTTCATTAACTTCATTGGTCTTCATTAGCTAACACCCCCATTCCAGTTTTTAGTGTACCTACACTTTCATATTTTTTTTTTTTTTAGAATTTATGTACTTAAAGAATGCTTTTGGGTTGGTTTTGCTCTCTTTGGCTATGATTTTTTCATTTTGAAGTTTAGCGAAACTAATCTCCTTTTTACATGCATTAGATAGTTACATAGTTACACAGCGGAAAAGAGACTTGCGTCCACCAAGTTCAGCCTTCCTCACATACGTTTTTGCTGTTGATCCAAAAGAAGGCAAAAAACCTAGCCTGAAGCGCTTCCAATTTAGTCACAAACTAGGAAAAAAATTCCTTCTTGACCCCAAAATAGCTGTCAGATGTCTCCTCGGATCAAGCAGCTATTACCCCACTAATTAGAAATTATATCTCTGTATGTTATGTTTTTGCAAGTATTTATCCAATTGCAGTTTAAACATCTGTAATGACTCTGACAAAACCACCTCTTCAGGCAGAGAATTCCATATTCTTATTGCTCTTACTGTAAAAAAACCTTTTCTTTGCCTTAGATGAAATCTCCTTTCTTCCAGCCGAAATGTGTGACCTTATGTCCTATGTATAGCCCTGTTTATGAATAGGTTTCCAGATAAAGGTTTGTACTGGCCCCGAATATGTATAATGTTGTATAATGTTATCATATCCCCTCTGAGGCGCCGTTTTTCCAAACTAAACAGATTAGATTTTTTCAACCTTTCTTCATAACTAAAATGCTCCATTCCTTTTATCAATATTGTAGCCCGTCTCTGGACTTTTTCTAGTGCCATAATATCTTTCTTTAGAACAGGCACCCAAAATTGCACAGCATATTCAAGGTGTGGTCTTACCAGTGATTTATAAAGAGGCAAAATTATATTTTCATCCCGAGAATTTATGCCCCTATTTATACATGACAAAACCTTACTGGCCTTAGCAACTGCAGATTGACATTGCATATTGCTGTCTAATTTGTTGTCTATAACAATTCCCAAATCCTTCTTGGCTTCTTTTTTAGGATGCATCTGATTTGTCCGATTTAAATGCATTAAATGCCCTTTTCTTATTTTTAATCTCTTGTTTTACTTCTCTACTAAACCACATTGGTTTCAATTTGTTTCTTTTATATGTATTACCCAATGGTACATACTGAGAAATGTACCTTTCTAATATTTGTTGGAAGATGTTCCATTTAACCTCAGTGTTCTTTTCACTAAAGAGGTTATGCCAGTCAATATATTGTAAAGTAGACATGTGCATGGGGAAAATTTTCTGTTCGGTTTGGCATTCCGAAATTCGGGACTTCTGCAATTCGGGACTTCGGCAATTCGGCACTTCGGAACTTTGGCAACTTCGGCACTTCAGCACTTTGGAACTTCGACACTTCGGAAATTCGGCAACTTCGACACTTCGGAACTTCGGTATTTCGGGACTTAGGCACTACTTTTGCAGCCGCTTAGTAGATAACTCCATAATTTCCACGGTATTAGGGAGTTATCTACCAAAAGGCTGAAAGACCTAATACTAAATAAAAATTACTTAGTATTAGTACATTTTGCCCCTACGTGCTATACTGCAAGTAGGGGCATGTCTATTAAACAGTGTGCAGCCTGTCGCTTGTTTTTTTTTTTTTAAGTGCGTCAGTTAATATGGATTTTTTATTTGGCCTTTTTTGGGGCTGTAAAAAGAAGATTTTAGAAGAAAGAAAACATTGAATGGTAAGTTTTATTTTTTTTTACAGGTACTTAGTTAAAGGTCCCCCCTCATTTTTTTAGGGTGAGGGGGGTAGGTAGGGGGTTAATTTTTTTGGGGGGTAGGGGGTGAGGGTAGGGGGTTTGGGGACCCCTAGTCACCTGGGGGGGGTAACATTTTTATTTAGGGCCCCCACCCCTGAGCGTGGAAGGGGGGGCCAGGGGGGAGGACCTTAGGTCCCCCCTTATTAGTATTTAGGGCCCCCACCTGCTGCTCAGGGTTGGGGGCCATGGAGGAGGACATTAGGTCCCCCCCTTTTTTTTACTGTAGGGCGCCCATCTGCCGCTCAGGGGTGGGGGCCAGGGGGAGGACATTAGATCCCCCCATTCCAATTTAGGGCCCCCACCCTCTGCTCAGGGGTGGGGGCCAGAGGGATGACATTAGGTCCCCCCCCTTATTAGTATTTAGGGCCCCCGCCCACCGCTCAGGTGTGTGGGCCAGGGGGGAGGACATTAGGTCCCCCACTTAGTCCAATTTAGGGACCCCACCCACCGCTCAGGGGTGGGGCCAGGGGGGAGGACATTAGGTCCCCCCTTATTAGTATTTAGGGCCCCCACCCAACGCTTAGGAGTTGGGGGCCAGAGGGGAGGACATTAGGTCCCCCCCCCTTATTTTACTGTAGGGCCCCCACCCACCACTCAGGGGTGGGGGCCAGAGGGGAGGAAATTAGGTCTCCCCCCCTTATTAATATTTAGGGCCCCCACCCACCGCTCAGGGGTGGGGGAGTGGACATTAGGTCAACCCCTTAATTTTACTGTAGGGCCCCTATGCTTACAGCTGAATCCTGGCTATGTTTGTATACTTTTTATTTAAAATTGTATACAGTGTAACATTCTTCATTCTTCCACTGGGTAAGTATATTAGTTCTTAGGCAATACTGTGCTTCAGCACTTCAGCACTTCGACACTTCAGCAATTCGGTAATTTCGGAATTTCGGGACTTCAACCATTCGGCAATTTGGCAATTAATCTATTCAGTCATTTGGAAGTACCCGAATGTTTGAATTGCCCGAAATGCGTCCGAATTCACATTCAGACCGAACCAAATTGCACATGTCTGTTGTAAAGCTGCCCCTAACTTATAGAAATTGGCCTTTTTAAAATTATATGTTTTAGTATACCCCATGTGCTTTTGTTTTTTCGAGTTTATTTCAAAGCACACTATATTGTGATCACTATTTCCCAAGTGCTCACCTACTTGAATGTTGGTCAAAAGATCAATGTTTTTAGATCAGCCTCAGCCTTAACTCTAACCCTACCCCTAACCCGAACCTAACCCTAACCTTACACCTACCCCTAGTAGGGGTAGGGTTGGGGCTAGGTTAGGGGTAGGGTTGAGGTTAGGTTAGGGGTAAGGGTAGGTTTAGGGGTTAGGTTAGGGATAGGGTTAGGGTTATAGGTAGGGTTAGGGTTGGGGTTAAGGGTTAGGGGTAGGGGTGTAACCTTGGCTAGTTGCCTTATTTACCACTATAACGTCTTAAAGCATAGAACTTAGCAGGGCTAACCATACAGATATCTTACCCATAATTTTATATAGTTAGTAAGAGATCCTCTATTTAACATATATAAATAATTGAGAATACAATAAAAAATAAGGATTGAAAAGGAAGCAATAAAGGTTTGTCTTTTTAGATATTTATTATATAAAAATATAAATATAGACATATAAAATCCATTACAATATTTTATAGCAGAGTTTATAAGATTAAACTAAATGCTTGCAGATATCAATAATAGATTAACATACCCTCCTGAATCATTTTAAGGTGGAGCAGCGTCTGTCTCCAAGTCTCTCCTGTGTCTTAACATTTAAAAGTACACCTATTTATACCTTAGGTGTCTTCTTTTTAGGGTTACCGTAGTTCATATATGAAAAAGTAACATATCTCCCTTAACTTGGCAAAAATACAAGGCCATAAAAACTTAAGGGTGCACACGTTATGGGGAAGTTCCCTGACCTGAGACAAGATGGCATCTTAAATTCAGAAAATCTTTATTGTAGCGGTACTTACCCTCTCTGGGGGCCGGCCGAGGTACTCTGTTCCCGCCGCGCGCAGTCCTGCATCTGCACGAGCCGCGCGGGGCGGGAACAGAGGACCTCGGCCGGCCCCTGGAGAGGGTAAGTACCGCTACAGTGTATCCAGAACGGCTCTGATACCTGTACCAGCTCCTCCTGCACCCCTTGTACTAGACACATCTACCATGCCTAATGCTTCTGCACATCTAACCCCTCCACCTAGGTATGGAGGGGATGCTAAGACATGCAGGGGATTCCTTAATCAAGTGGAATTCCACTTTGAAATGTATCCACATTCATTTCCCACTGATTGGTCTAAGGATCCTATTTGGGAGGCTAATGGACCTATGGTGCATGATTTCAATAGCTTCCTTACGGCTTTTCGTAGAACCTTTGACACAACTAAAAGGTCGAAGAATGCCGCCAGGGCGTTAATGAGAATTAAACAGGGATCTAAGTCTGTTGCCGATTATGCCCTTCAGTTCCATATCCTTGCTTCACAGGTAGATTGGACCAACAATGGGCTGACTACTGCGTTCATGGAAGGTCTATCTGAAACTATATTGGATGATGTAGCGGCCAGGGATCTTCCTATACCCTTAGAGGATCTCATCGACTATCTCATCGATATAGACAATAGGATTTGTGACAGGCTATATACCAAGACTAGGAATAGACGTCTTGTTACACTTAATACTCCTAGAGTTGCTAATCCTGAGGGTTGCAAAGTCTCAGAGGAGGAACCCATGCAATTAGTGGTTGCTAAACTCTCTGATGCTGAAAAATTGTATAGGAGAAAGGAGGGACTTTGCCTGTACTGTGGTAGGAAGGGCCATATGCAACAGGAATGTCCTGTGCGTCCGGAAAACTATCGCACCTAAGACCGTACAGGGGACTGGCTTTGGGTGTGACATCTGAGTCCCCTCATTTGCCTCTTAACAGATTGCTTCTCCCTGGTTAATTCTGGTGCGGCCGAGAACGTCATAGATTCTGGCTTTGTTAAAAAACACAACATACTCATTAGAGAGAAGAAGACACCCTTGGCCGTTGAGGCCATAGATGGTAGATCATTATGCTCCCCAGTTATTACACATGAAACTGAACCGTTGCATATGTCTACAGGGTTGTTACACTCAGAAACCATTCGGTTTTAGATCATCACTTCTCCTTCCTCTCACAACGTGTTAGGGTACCCATGGTTGCGTTCTCATAATCCCACTTTTGACTGGGAGTCAGGACAAATAGTATCTTGGAGTGATGCTTGCCAAGAGTCTTGTATCGTTAAAATCACCCCCTTTAAATTCTATTAACGTTCCTACTACTCCTCCTTTGTCTACTGTTATACCACCTCAGTACATGTCTCTTAAGTCTGTCTTCGATAAAAGGAAGGCTGAAAAGTTACCGCCTCACGGACCCTATGATTGTGCTATTGATTTGTTACCTGGCGCTATACCTCCCAAAGGGAGGGTGTATCCTTTGTTTCCTCAAGAAAACCTTGTCATGGAGGAATATATCAAAGAATCTTTACAAAAGGGGTTTATAAGGAGATCCTCTTCTTCGGCAGGGGCTGGTTTCTTCTTTGTGTCAAAGAAGGAGGGCGATTTAAGACCCTGTATCTATTATAGGGGCCTTAATAAAATCACCATAAAAAATGCTTACCCTATACCTTTAATCACGGAATTATTTGATAGGCTTAAACAAGCTACTGTGTTTACTAAACTGGACCTTAGGGGTGCATACAATCTCATATGTATAAAAAAGGACCATGAATGGAAAACTGCATTCAATACTAGGAGTGGTCATTACGAATACACTGTGATGCCCTTTGGTCTTTGTAACGCCCCAGCAGTGTTTCAAGAGTTTATTATTGATGTCCTACGAGAGTACATTCACACATTTGTAATAGTGTACTTGGACGACATATTAATATATTCACCCGATTTGCATACTCATCACATGCATGTTAAATTAGTTTTGAAAACCCTTCTTGTTAATGGTCTCTATTGTAAACTCGAAAAATGCTTGTTTCCTGGTTCCGTTTCCGGTTTTGTGGCAGTGTTCCTGTTCTGGCGGTGATCTTCATTCGTTGCTGGTGGTACCTATGCAGGAGGCCTTTCCGGTGGGGGATCCTTGCTTTTGTGGAAGTCAAGAGAACTTCGTTGCAGGATTCGATTGCCATTCCTGGTCTCCGCCTGGGAGCTGTTGGGAGGTCACTCCTTAGGAGGGGAGTTATGTCACATCCTGTTCCTAGCCATTCCGGCAATGGCTTCTGGTATCCAGTTCTCTTTTTACAATTCATGTTTAGTTTTTCTTGTTTTTTTTTGGTTTTCTATTCTATGTCTGGTTTTCTTCATGCTGGGGTTTTCTGGGTTCATTCCTGTAATCTGTCCCTGGAATTCCCAGTCTCCAGATTTCCTTTAAATGTTTGTTTTATGTTGCCACACCCGTTTGTTTTCCATCAATTCTTTTGTTTCAGTGTTCTGCAGGCAGCTCAAGCCTTCTGCCCTTTCTTGCAGGTAAGTGCTATATATGTGTTATATGGTTCTTTTAGTATACATTAGGCAGAGTAGGACCTGCCAGATATGGGGTACATTGGCGTTGTTGGCAGGCTTATGCAATGTATGATCATATAATGACTAAATCCCCATTATTTCCATATATAGTGCTAAGTTATTTCTCAGTCCTGTCCTGTCCTGCCCCTGTTTAGTTAATGTGTCTTGTGTACATGTTCTGGGTTTAGCTTCCTATCCTTCTCTGGTTCTGGGTTCTCCTAGTTTGGTGCCTTTCTGTACTGGATACACTCTTGCTGCAGAGCCTCCCTATTCAGCTCTGGGAGGCCTGCTTAATTCCTGCTCCTAGTTCTTGGGATCCGCATAAGCTGATTCAGGGTTCTGGTTGTGGCTGCACAAACGCTGGTGCTTAACACCAGGGGGTGTGCAGTTACCCTGCTAATCCACCTCCACACTGTGACTCCTACTCTAAACATCAGGCATACTGGGTCCAGTCCTCGCACCGCCGCCCGGACAGTGTCTGGGTCCCGGGCACCGGACCACCACCCTGACATTTATCTATTTAGGGTTACCATAGTATACTATGTACTAAAACAGTCATAGCATAGCCTTGAAGCTTGTTTATGCATTGTTGTTATTGTATTTCATCTGGGACAAAATGGCGTAAACATATTATGCACTGAAGGCAAGCAAGAGGTTATTGCTTAAAGACAAAGTACACAGTTTAAGAAATACAACATTTCATTCTAAAACTTGTAATATTTGCATTTGCCCATAACAGGGGTAGCGTAAGGGGTAAGGTTAGGGTTAGGGGTACGGTTGGGGTTAGGGGTAGGTTTAGGGATAGGGTTAGGCTTAGGCTTAGGGAATTGCCTACGTGCTGATTTCCAGAATTGCTGAAGTTCCGAATTTCGGAAGTGACAGAAGTGCCGAATTTTGGATTGCCGAACCAAAGTGCCAAACTCCCAAATTGCTGAAGTCCCGAATTGCTATAGTCCTGAATTTTGGAAGTGCCGAACCAAATTTTTTGCCCATGCACATCCCTACTGTCTTTGATCTCCCTGTACTTTTTGCAAAATGGTAAGCAATCTCAATATTGCTTGATAGCTCCACTATTTATTTTAAATGTTTCACTTATTATATTTGTTGTTGTAAAGAACAGAATTATTTAAAGAGACAATAACATTGAAATGTTTTCCTGACACACACACATTGATCCATATTGACACACATAATGACCCATACAAACATTCGCACACATACTTGTCCATACAAGAACACACATATGTCAGTCATGTTCTTTCTCCCCTTACCAGATGCTGTCTAGCTACAGACATATTGGGCTGGTTCTCAGTTGGGATATGATTTCATGATAGCAGCGGCCCTCATTTCTATGACTTCTGCGAGGAGCACCTGACTTCCACTGCTCCATGCACGTGTCTCCACTCTTACAAAAGTGTCACTGGTGGCACCCAGTGTAATTACATTTGTTTTGTAATAGAAACAGTGGATCAAGCACTAGATCAGTTCTGTAGATATGTAGTAGCAACAATTCTGCCAAGGGTCTCTATTGCTGGCTAAAGAATTTATAATAGTTCACAGGAGGTGGATGGTTGCACTTCTAGTAGATGTATATGAAACACAAAAGGGAACAAATGAAAATTCTATAGTGGAGTGTCTTTCTATATTGGGATCCGAAAATATGTGGAGAGCCACTTACATTTAATAGAGCTTTATACCAGCTCAGAGATTCTGTGCCTTTGTGAAACAATTCCCATCTGAGGAAAAATGCTATGTCCTCTTCTGTGGAATGTAAGGCCTTCACCGGACAAATAATAGAGCCTTGAATAATGTTACAGATTCCACTTTCAGATGTCCCAGTAAGGGGTGGTAAGCTGTAAATAAAAGTACAAAACATAGTGCTCTCTATAAACAAAACTGTGCAGGTAAAGTAATATCCACCCAGTCACAGAATCTCTGAGCTGGTGTAAAGCTCTATTAAATGTAAGTGGCTCTCCACATATTTTCAGGTCTCCACAGTTTGATTTATTCATCCTTAAAAAACTGGTCTGGATTGTTCTTTTAATGTTAATGTTTACATTGTGACAGCAGTTTAACCAAAGAACCTTTCTTACAGATTAGTGGTTTTGAATATTGTGCTTACTACGTGTACAGATTTTTAATGATTATTTGGCATTTACTGGAAGTAGATGAGCAGGTATTACAAGTTCTGAGACATTTGCTTTCATGAGTGTAGAAGTTAATTTGGCAGAACAAAAACATTGCAATGTGATGAAGTGTGCGTAGATGAAACAGAGCTCATCTTTCTTAGTTTCAGGAAGTTGTATAAGTTCATGCTGAAATTAGTAACACATTTTCCTTGTGGCCTTAGGTATAGATGACAGCATGAAAGTAAAACATCAAGCACCATAACTATTACAGCATACTGTTGTAGTTGTGGTGCAAAGAGGGCCCTGCCCCCCTCTCCCCATGCAAGCAGTCAAACCATTTACTAACAGTTTGACTTCATACCTGGAATCCACTGGGTACTTCCTTACACCATGATGTGAGAGCTAGTGATGTCGCGAACCCAAAATTTTCGGTTCGCGAACGCGAACTTCCGCAAATGTTCGCGAACCACCATAGACTTCAATGGGCAGTCGAGTTTTAAAACACACAGGGACTCTTTCTGGCCACAATAGTGATGGAAAAGTTGTTTCAAGGGGACTAACACCTGGACTGTGGTATGCCGGAGGGGGATCCATGGCAAAACTCCCATGGAAAATTACACAGTTAATGCAGAGTCTGGTCTTAATCCATAAAGGGCATAAATCACCTAACATTCCTAAATCACAATGGATATGGATTGACACCTGACATATGACATATTGAAACCTTGACATATGGATTGACACCTGTCCTCAGAGACCATGATACACACTGACACAGAGCAGAATAGAGACTGTTCTCCTACATAGGGTCACTTGGCAGATATGGATTGACACCTGTCCTCAGAGCCCCTGATACACACTGACACAGAGCAGAATAGAGACTGTTCTCCTACATAGGGTCACTTGGCAGATATGGATTGACACTGTCCACAAGGACAAGCTGCAGGCTTCCTGGCAGGGCCCATACAAGGTAGTAGAGCAGGTTTGTGATACCACCTTTGTGATCGGTGCGGTCACAGGCACGGGAGGCAAGCGCATGCTCCATGTGAACATGCTCAAGCCATACCACGAGCGCACAGAAGAGGTAACCGCGATCTGTGCACCTGCCACTGAAGATTATGATAATTTGCCACTCCCAGATCTCCTAGACCTAGAGGGCCAGAGCGGAGACCTGGGAGAAGTACAGTTAGGAGAACGGTTAGACCCCCAGGAGCGAACCCAGGTCCAAAGACTAATCCAGGACAAGGGGGCCACGTTTTCCAACCTACCTGGGTACAGTCCGTTAACCACTCACAAAGTTTAAACCCTAGACCAGACGCCCCTTCGCCAAACCGCCTATCGCATGCAGTTAAAGAAAATATGCGGAAAGAAATTGAGGAAATGATGCAGTTAGGGGTGATAGAACACTCCGACAGCCCCTGCGCCTCCCCGGTAGTACTAGTACCGAAACGGGACGGCACGACCCGTTTCTGTGTAGACTACCGGAGGCTAAACGATAAAACAACCTCAGACGCCTACCCTTTGCCCCGGATAGACGAGCTCCTAGACAAAATGGCCAGAGGCCAGTACCTCACCACAATAGATCTGTGCAAGGGGTACTGGCAAATTCCATTAGCCGAGGACGCCATCCACAAGTCGGCATTTGTCACCTCGTTTGGCCTGTATCAGTTTAAGGTCATGCCATTCGGGATGAAGAATGCCCCGCTAACTTTCAGAGGATGGTAGATCGGCTACTGGATGGGTTTCAGGAGTATGCCTGCGCCTACTTGGATGATATAGCCATTTTTAGCTGCTCCTGGCCCGAATACCTGACCCACATCGGAGCCATACTAGACCGGATAAGGGAGGCCGGACTGACCCTAAAGCCCAGTAAGTGCCATATAGGAACGCGTAAAAACCTCCCCAAGATAGTAGTATGGGCCCCAGAGTGTGAACAGGCCTTCCAACAGCTCAAGACGGCGCTCATTAAATCACCTGTACTTTCTGCTCCTGATCCAACTAAACGCTTTCTCGTCCATACAGACGCTTCTATGTTTGGATTGGGAGCAGTACTGAGCCAAGTCGGAGCAGATGGCGGCGAGCAACCCGGGGCTTATCTAAGCCGGAAACTTTTGCCCAGGGAAGTAGATACACTGCCATTGAAAAGGAGTGCCTGGCGGTGGTGTGGGCCCTCAAAAAGCTGCAACCTTACTTGTATGGACAACCGTTTACCTTACTCACAGATCACAACAAATTTGGGGCACTGCGCGTGCAATCTTATGTGCCACCAGATAGGAGTGGTGTGTTAAGTAGTACTATTCTTATCAGTTTAATCCTGTTACGTCCCCTATCCGTTGATGTGGAGCAAGACGCAGCAGCAGAAGAGGACTCAGCCGAGGAGGTTATGGAAGAGGATGGAGTAGGAGTAGTAGAGGAGGTGGCAGCAGGCCTGCCTGCAAGTCGTGGCGGTGTCACCAACTCCTCTGCAGAGCCACGCATTCCATGCTTGGCAGCCATCAGCAGGTTTGCCCAATGCGCAGTGTAGGTGATATACCTGCCCTGACCATGCTTTGCAGACCAGGTATCAGTGGTCAGATGGACCCTTGCCCCAACACTGTGTGCCAGACATGCCATTATTTCCTTTTGCACAATCGAGTACAGGTTGGGGATTGCCTTTTGTGAAAAGAAATTTCGTCCGGGTACCAGTGAGTGAGTGGTGGCACTGGGCACAGTATCCACTGTGAGCCTGACACACCCGCTTTGAGACAACTAACTGCTATTCAATCTATAACAGTGAAAAAAGTTTTTTGTTTTTAAATGCAAGCTATTGTGACACCAGTGAGTGAGTGGTGGCACTGGGCACAGTATCCACTGTGAGCCTGACACAGACGCTGGCAGACAACTAACTGCTATTCAATCTATAACAGTGAAAAAGTTTTTTATTTTTTTTAAATGCAAGCTATTGTGACACCAGTGAGTGAGTGGTGGCACTGGGCACAGTATCCACTGTGAGCCTGACACAGAAGCTGGCAGGCAGGCAACTGCAATTACATTACAAAGAAAAGAAAAAAAGACTGATGTTCTAGCCCTAAAAAGGCAGAGATCAGATGAGTCCTTCAGGACTGTAGTGGACACTGTATACCCTAACCTAGCTATGCATTTCCCTATCTAATCAACAGCAGCTACACTTTCCCTCCTCTCACTAAGCATGCAGCTTGAGAATGAATGTAAAATGGATGCCTTCCAGTAGGTGGGAGGGTCTGCTAGGGAGGGTGTGCTGCTAATTGGCTGGAATGTGTCTGCTGACTGTGAGGTACAGGGTCAAAGTTTACTCAATGATGATGAATAGGGGGCGGATCGAACCGCGCATATGTTCGCCTGCCGTGGCGAACGCGAACATGCTATGTTCGCCGGGAACTATTCGCCAGCGAACCGTTCAGTGCATCACTAGTGAGAGCCAGAAGCTTCTGCTAGCCCCTTCATTAGGTCTTGCCTTCACCACTGGGCTTAACTCAGTGAAGTCAGCTTCCAGCTGTGAGGAGGCAGGTGTCCCAAGGACCCCAGCTAAGAAGTCGTGTTTGAAAATGGTGACTGCTTACATTGGGGAGACAACAGGGTACACAACACCATAACCACTTTATCTCACTGTAGTATATATGGTGCTCGGAGTATTCCTTTAAGTGGGAGTAAAAAGTGTGATATCAATTTGTTTATGTACATGCAGACCCTGCATACTTGGTGTAATTGTGTATAGTACGGATTCCTTCCCTCTACCATTGGCACGTGCAGGACCCCAATCTTGTTTTTCTGCCCTGCACAGATAGGTCCGTGATGACACAGGGGCCTTTAATGAAAATCAAATATGCCAAGCAACAGTGTCTTCGAGAGTGAAAACAATAAACTTGGTCAGGGGGTCCAAAGGTCAAGTTAGGCAATGAGAAAGCATTATCAGGAGGGAACACTTCTAGGATGTGTGGGCGCCCAGGAGCGGGTGAGTTTTGCTAATTGCCCTGACAAAATATATATATATATATATATATATATATATATATATATATATATATATATATATATATATATATATATATATATATTATTCTTAAATTTTTTTTTTTTTAAAGTGCAATGGTTTTCCCAAATTAGTTTGCAGTGGGTGTAGTTGTAATGATGCCACAATGTAGGAAAGGGCCTAATGTTTATCATATTGCAGGCAGAGGACATCTTAAGCCATATCTGTGAACCTTTCTTCTATATAAGGGTGTTGCTAGGTGGCAGAAAGGACCTGGGTCTTCAGCCCAGGGTAAATTTTATGAAGTTCCTTTCACATATGCTAACTTCAAATATAATGTGGCACTGTCACAAATTATTTTACTGGAGCTTTTACTTCCATCTCATTCAGTATTACAGACGGCTTGGGTCTAACAGAATGTAATGAAGCACATAGAAAAAGCAGGCAATATTCCCTTTTTAAATATCTTGTTATCCCACTAGACTCCACTATACTTCAGTTAACTTTATACAAGGAAGGGAGTTTGTGTGTGAATTCATGTGTGCGGCTCAACCTCAGGAAAATTATCTTCAAGTGTAAGATTTATTGTTTCTTTTTAATTATGATACTAATTTCTCTCTGTATATAAAATGTTGTAGAAAGTGTTAGATTTGCTGCCTGTATTTAACTTTTCTGTGTACTACAGGTGCCAACAGTCCTGAATTTGCCAGGGCAGTCTCCCAATTTATTATGTGGGACTGTCCCACATCTTGAAATCTACCAATAAGCTTTAAAATCCTTGAAGGGACTGGGCACTTGGACTATGAAGCACTTCAGCATTGCTCTGTATGGTCTACTTGGAGAGTCAGGTTGCCAGTCAGTCTGGCCACTCTCTTTAGGGGCAGCCTGTCCCCTTTGATAGGGTGACCCAGCCCTTCACTCCTACTTTCTTCCCAGGCCACCTATGATCCAGAAGATGGGCTTGGAATGTTATCAGATATGGTTTACACTGAGGTTGAATTACATGCATCAAAACATAAACAAACACTCCGTGACAACCTTCCAGGACCAAGGAGGACAGAGATGAGAGCAGGCATGTAGAGGGTAAGTCCACCCATCAAATGATGCAGGTCATCCATCAAGATGGTGGCCAAGCTGATAGTCTGAAGCCTGCCCCCTGCAGATGACCATGACCTAAGTGCTGCTCAGTGCTCCATGCATGGTTCTTGTGCCCAGACCCCCATTTAGAAATGCAGTTTTTTAGAAACTGTCTTCTTAAAAATCACTTGAGGCACATCTGCGGCCCTGACTGAGTAAACCTCAGCCCCCATAGGAAAGCATTAATTCAATGCTTTCTTATGGGGAAGCTTAGATGTGTGTGCAGCCCTTGAAATGCGTGTGCATCAGGCAGGGCCAGCCCAAGAAATTGTGCAGCTTGGGCCCAAGGGTGAAATGCTGCCCCCCCTCACCAAAACCTTAACCATGCCTACCAAACTACACCCACATTCATTATGTTATGCAGTGTGTGTAGTGAATGCAGTGACTTTATAGTGGATGCAAAGTGTGTATTGTATGCAGTTTGTGTGGTGAGAGCATTATATGTGTGTGTGTACAGTGGATGCAGTGTGTGTGATTGTGTATTGTATGCATTGGATGAAGTGTCTGTGTATTGTATGCCGTGTGTGTAGTGAATGCACTGTGTATAGGGGATGCAGTGTCTGTGTGTAGTGGATGCAGTGTCTTTGTGCACTGCATACAGTGTGTGTATTGTGTGTAGTGAATGCTTTGTGTGTGTGTATAGTGTATTTAGTTTGTGTGTAGTGTATTTAGTGTGTGTGTAGTGTATTTAGTGTGGGTAGTGAATGCAGTGTGTGTAGTGCATGCAGTGTGTGTATTGTAAACATACAACAAAGTGATAGACTTATAGTATAACCCACAATAATAAAAAGTCCTCTAAAAACACCTTAGTGAGAGTCCCTTTTACCTCACAAATAGATACAAATACATACAATTAAAGGTGGAGTATCTTCTTATTATAATGAATATTCCGTATATCTAAAAAGCAGAACAAAATAATAACAATAATAGTGCAATATTGTCTGTTATATGAGAGATAAATACAAAAATGGGAGAAATATCACTCACAAGTGCAGAGCCTCAAATATAGGCTCAGTTCTCCAGTATTGTGGGAAATAAGGTTCCCACTGCCTTCTTTATATAGTTGATGATCAAGTATTCCTCTTGAAAGCAAGTGATTATTTCCAAAGTGCTTTATTTTAAAGTGCAAAGCTATATGACAAAAAATGTAAATCAAAAATAAAATAGTAAAATTTTCAAAACCTTACAGATAGAAGGTAGGATAAATAAAGTCTCTGATTCAAAAGAGTCTGTGGTGCAATACGCGTTTCGCCTCCTGTAGAGGCTTCCTCAGTTGCTGTAGAATATGAGACAAATGTCCTTTATATACAATAAGTAATCAGGCATCATTCAAAATTGCTGGTGCTGGGTGTCAGTCTTCCACTTCCGGTTTCCGGGTCTTTGCGTTCCATTAATGGAACGCAAATGTCAATGCTCTCAATAATTGTTTCCTCTTCTTAGCGTCAAGACCTTCGTTTCCGGTTTCTGGTGATACTTCCGGTTTGCGTTCCAACAGTGGAACGCAAACGTCATCATTCCGCACGTACGCCGGCGGAACTTCCGCCCTGCGTTCCACTGCTGGAACGCATAGTATACGATCACATCATTCTCATAGCAGGGTACAAAATTCCCCACTTAACCCCCAACGAACATCTAATAGAATGCATTACAATAAAACATACTATGGTAAAACATGGCATACTACAATACACATGGTATTAACATTTAGTAGATCTTCCTACTTCATATTGAATAAAAATATAATATTTAGAAAAAGCATTTGACCTAAAATTCTTATTTAAAAAAGAGGAGAAAATAAAAGAAAATAAAAGAAAGGTAAGCTATTAAAAAAGATGTAATATGGTAAGGTAATTATAAAAAAAAAAAAAAAAAAGGAAAGCAAAAAAGAGAAATATAAAACCTTTCTATAATATAATTAAAAATGGCAAACTTCGAAATCTGCATTTAAGCCATGTGGAATAAGAGTTTTAAAATTGTAAATAAAACGCATTTCTTCTTTACCCAATAGCTTTATATAATTACCCCCTCTCCAATCTCGTTTGACTTCCTTTATTGCACAAAAAGATAGGTTCTCAGGATTTTGGTTATGAATTTCTTTAAAGTGCAAAGACACGCTGTGAGTTTCTAGACCATTTTTAATATTCCGAATATGTTCGGCAATCCTGGTTTTTAGAGGTCTGATGGTTCTTCCTATATATAATAAGTTACAAGGGCATTTTAAAATATATATTATACCCTTTGAGTGGCAAGTTAAATGGTCATTTATAATATAGGGCTTATGGATAATCTCTTCTATATTATGCAAATGTCATTTAGTACTCTTAGTAATTTTGCAAGGGAGACACATACCACAACCATAAAAACCTTTCAAATCTTGAATAAAATGCTTCGGTTTTTTAGGGTTTAAGTGACTTTTAACTAAAATGTTCTTAAAATTTTTTGCTCCTCTATATATAATTTTTGGTCTCGGTGGTAGGATTTTATTCAAAATGGGATCGTCCTGAAGTAAGTGCCAATATTTTTTTATAGTGTGTTGTATACGTTTATTTTGCCCATTGAAGTTACAAATAAAAGGGATTTCGATCATATCCATTGATTTATTTTTAGATTTATATTGGATAAGGTTTTTTCTTTTGAGTTTGCCTACTTCATTTAGATCCTGATTTAGATGGGTTTCATCGTATCCCTTTTCCAAAAATTGCTTCTTAATGTAATTGGCCTGCTCTACATAATCTGTGTCTAACTGGCAATTTCGTCTAAGTCTAATAAATTGGCTCTTAGGGGCATTCTTGAGCCAGGGTAAATGATGGCAGCTATTTCTTTTTATATAGCTATTGGCATCTATAGGTTTGAAATGATTTTTTGTGACAATTGTGGAGTTTTGAATATAGATGTCTAAATCTAAAAAGGTAATATGCGAATCACTGAAAGTGCTGGTTAAATGAATCCCATAATTGTTGATATTTAGATGTTTGATAAATTCCTGTAGAGCTTCCGTAGTTCCATTCCATATGAAGAAGATATCATCGATGAATCGATATGTGATTATGTTTCTCTTCCACTGAAGTTCTTTGAATACGAATGTTTCCTCCCAAAATGCCATAAAAAGATTGGCATAGCTTGGGGCAAATTTCGTGCCCATTGCAGTGCCGCAAATTTGTAGATAAAACGAGTTTTCAAACCAAAAATAATTATGGGTTAAAATCAATAAAATTCCTTCTAAAATATATTCAATCTGTTCTTCTTTAAAATCCGATTTCTCTAAAAAGTATTTCACAGCTGCCAAACCTTTATCATGCGGAATGATACTATACAGGGAGGTCACATCACATGTGGCCAAAATATTGCCCTGTGTCCATTCTATTTGTTCTAAAATCTGTAAAATATGGATAGTGTCTTTAAGATAAGTAGGGTTCTTTATAACTATGGGTTGAAGGATAGTGTCTAAGTATTCTGAAATCCGTGTAGAAATTGAATCTATACCCGAAATAATTGGTCTTCCAGGTGGATTTTCTACATTCTTATGTATTTTAGGGAGGAGATAGAATACTGGTATTTTCGGATTATCGATCCATAGATAATCAGCTTCTTTATCTGTCAGTATTCCTATTTCTCTTCCTTTATCTACATATTGCTTAAATATATGTATTGTTTCGTTCGTAGGATTGTGAGATAATTTTTGATAAGTTAGAGCGTCAGAGAGTATTCTCTCTGCTTCTTTTACATATTGATCTTTACTTAAAATCACTATTCCTCCCCCCTTATCGGCAGGTTTGATAACCAAATTTTCATCATTTTTAATATTTTTTTAGAGCCTTTTTTTCTTTTATTGTTAGATTTTGCTGATATTTATTAATTTTCTTAAATTTTTCTATATCTTTCATAACCATAGTCTCAAACGTTTTAATTTCGTTAGAAATTAAATGTCTAGGAAAAAAATGAGATTTCTTTTTTAATGGGGTATGAAAATATTCATCTTCCTGTGGCTCCTGCTGATGTTTTTCCCTATTTGAAAAAAAAATTTTAAGGCACAATTTCCTAATAAAAAAATTCATATCTACAAAAAAATCGAAATGATTGAAAGTGGCTGTTGGGGCAAATTTTAAGCCTTTCTTTAGAACTTCAATCTGATCAGTAGTTAAAATTTGATTAGACAGGTTGAATATTCCTTCTAAATTGACGTTTTGCCCCTCTTCTCTCTGTGTTGTGTTCTTCTTTCCTCTCTGTCTCCTTCTTCTTCTGCTGATCTTTGTCTTTTCCCCTGCACATCCCAAGATTGGGTTTGGTCCATCCACTTCCTTCTGTTTTGTATCAGGTCCCGTCGAAAAAAAGAAGGTGAAGGGGGAGTATCAGGGGGCGGTGATAAGGTTGGGCTACGATTCCTGTGTGTGTATTGTATGTAGGGCTGGCCTTAGGCCATTAGGCGTCCTGTGCGAAAAGTCTTCACGGCACTCCCCCCACCCCCCACCAAGTTGCCTGTATCCAGTCACACAGGCAGACAGTCAGACAGACACACACACTCAGTTACAGGCAGACAGTCACACACACACACAGTTACAGGTAGACAGTCACACATGCTCAGTTACATGCAGACAGCCACAGAGCCAAACACACAGTTACAGGCACACAATCACGAACAGTTACAGGCACACAGTCACACACACAGTCACAAGCAGACAGTTACACATACTCCATTACAAGCAGACAGTCATATACACTGGGTTACAGGCATGCAGACACTCACACATGCTGATAGGCACACACACACTCAGTTAAAGGCAGGTAGTCACACATACAGGCACAGGCACACACAACGGCACAGCTACAGCGACACACACAATTGGAGTCACACACAGGCAGACAGTCACACACACACAGTCACACACACAGACATAGTCACATAGTCACACACACACAAATGCAGGCAGACAGTCACACAGACATACAGTCACACACAGGCAGGCAGACAGTCACAGACACACACACAGGCAGACAGACATACACACACACACAGGCAGGCAGTCACACACAGACACAGTCAAACACACAGGCAGGCAGGCAGACAGTCACACACATACATAGACTTACCTCTTTCCATTATGGCTGGTAGGGGGAATGGATGCAGTTGGTTGTTGGGGAAGCAGGGACTCCTTCCTTCTCTCTTCCCATGCAGCAGCTACCAGTAGGTATTAGCCCAGCCTCTGCCTCACGGTAAGCCTCGCCCCCGTGGCCTCGATTTATTTTTTTGAGTTTTTTTTATTTTTTATGGACCTGGATGGAGAATAATGAAATCCTCCACCCGGTACCTGTTTTAGGTCCCCTGCACTTCTGTCACCCGGCCATGTGCGAGCTGTGTCGGCCACATGGTGCCCCCTGGTCCATGGCACTCTGTGAAGCCTCACAGGTCGCACACCCTTAAGGCCGGCCCTGATTGTATGCAGTGTGTGTAGTGAATGCATTGTGTGTGTGTATAGTGGATGCAGTGTGTGTAGTGCATAGTGTTTAGTGCATTTAGTGTGTATTGTATGCAGTGTGTGTAGTGGATGCAGTGTGTGTGTGTGTAGTGGTTATAGTGTATGTAGTGCATGTAATGTGTGTGTGTAGTGCATAGTGTGTGCGTAGTGCATGCAGTTTGTGTGTGTGCATAGTGGAGACAGTGTGTGTGGTGCATGTAATATGTGTATTGTATGCAGTATGTGTAGTAAATGCATTGTGTGTGTATAGAGGATGCAGTGTGTTTTGTAGTGCATATAGCTTGTGTAGTGTGCATATAGTGTATGTGTAGTGTGTGTATTAATGGGGGGGGGGAGCATTTTTGTTGTTGTTTGTTTTTTACTTATGTTTATTCTTCCCTAACCTACCTCTTTCCTTTGGTATGATTAGAGCTCTGGGCCCCCTCTTTGCTAACCAAGGCTGTAAGGGGCCTGGAACAGCATACAACTATAGAGCTATAGATATATGCATAGGCGGCCCGGGCACCTGATTTCTTAAAGGTACAGGGGCGGCAAAATGCCTGTGAAAGTGCCGCATGGAGCCATGGTCCCACCAGGACCAAAGGACAGACCAGCCCTAGCATCAGGCCTGCAATACTAGTCTGTGTGGAGTACTGGATTTAATCGGCGATGGAGGAGACCACCAAGGGAGACTCTGCACTGAAAAACGTAAGTAAAAATTTTTGTTTTATAATTTTTTTATGCCAGACACTTGCGTGTAGACCTCTAAAACTAGGGGACTTACCCACTTAAGTGTTGGGAATACAGGTTGTGATGGATCACCCTGTCCCTGAATTAAAATCCCTTTGTTTCATTCTCCTATGGGTTCGGGACATTGCATACTTCTTCGTTTTATTTTTATTTCATTTGCTTACCGAACAAACTACCGAACAACTAAACCACCCGTATGTGGAGTGTGCCACTCATTAACCTCTGTCACTTCATTAACACTTCTAAACCGCAAGCGTTCGGCTGGGTGGTCGCCGTTCGATTTACGAACACGTGGCGGTGGCCATCTTTAGCCACGAACACACTGAGC
The DNA here is from genome assembly GCA_933207985.1 of Pelobates cultripes. Taxonomy (NCBI): domain Eukaryota; kingdom Metazoa; phylum Chordata; class Amphibia; order Anura; family Pelobatidae; genus Pelobates; species Pelobates cultripes. The sequence continues at coordinate 212,897,460 of OW240914.1, read as the reverse complement.
TGTGTTTGGTCGTCAAATGCATGGAACCCAAATCGAACACTCGATGGTGCAAAAACCGCTAGAACGTATGGGACTTAACCAATCCACGAACCGCTACGTTCGGTATTTTGACTATATTGAGTATTCCCGAAAGAGACTGACCACACAGCCTTATTTCATGGAACTCTTTTGGGCAGGAGCCTCGTGTGTGTGGTCGGTCAAAATAAGACCTCCATGGAAATCCTTAACCCCTGAACCGATCTGGGTGATTTTTGGATATGTTGGTCACCCAGTTTGGGGCTATCAGGGCACGTTACTTTTGTGGGGTTTCCATGAGTTTTGGGGGTACTTTCGGGGTACGGCTAAAATGTGTGTTTTCTGTGCCTGGAGATAATTGAGTTAGTACAGTTCCTGGCACAGGGAGGAATTATCTTATTTTGTATGGGAGTGTCCTGGACCTGAGAGCCAATATAATCGTGTGTATGCTTTTACTGTATTCTACTCTCAGGTCCTCAGGTCCAGAGGGGAGTGCCCCTTGCATGGGGATTGACATAAAAGGCTGTGTGTGGCCCCGTTAAAACCAGTTGTCCCACAGCATAGAGCGTCGTCTCATGTTTGTGAGAGAAAGCTATAACAGTTGTCTCCCTTCTGCTTGTTCCTGCTCTGCATTACAGTATCCCTCCCACTAGAGGGAAGAGAACATCTCTGGTGGCGGAACCCCTCTTCCCATCGGGGTGGTCGCCACACAGGTTTAGAAAATTGGGCAGACTAGATGGGCCAAACGGTTCTTATCTGCCGTCACATTCTATGTTTCTATGTTTCTAACTCTTTAGTGTTCCTTTGAATGAAGCTTCCTGTTTTGAGGGAAAATCCTTAGCGGATATAGTCACAGATATATAAAGAGGTATACCTACAGAGAAAGACAAATGATACACAATCAGACATGTTAGTTATACATATAAAGGACAAAGCACTACAATGAAAAGCATTAATAAGAAATTACATCTTTTTGTCAGTGCTTGGTTAGTCAATGCCTCTATTACGCCATTATTATAAATAACCACTAGAGGGAGGCATCAGATAATATTAATGGAGATTTTACCTTTATCTTACTGGCAAATTGTGGAACCCAAAAAAATTTGAGATGGGAAGTTTTTGGTTGATTGAAACCAGACAAGTCTGAAGCCCACATTTTAAGCCGTGCCATTCACTTTCCCATGGGCTCCAACACTCACGGCCTCATAAATAATCATAAGTCTCAACCCATAAGTGCTCAAAAATTTGAAAATAACTCAGACTTATTCATAGGATGTTACTTGGAGAGATATCAGAAAAGTACTTTTTTTTTTTTGTTTTCTGTGAAAATCTTTTTTAAAAGAACAGATTTTTACAGCTGTTTTTTCTCTTTATTTTAGCTGAAACTCTTTTAAATAACAATGCAGACTTATGCATGTCATGTGTTTCTGTCACGACAATACATCTAAATGGAATAATTTGAGCATAAAATAGTATATTAATAATTTTATAGAAGTTTACAGCACGTTTGTGTCTTGAACAAAGGCTAGAATCTGTGACCTTGATAATTCTGGTTATGAGAAAATATATCTAAAGAAAACATCTATCAAGGAAAACCAATCTATCCAAATACCATGTTTATCTTGTAAATAGTGCCATGTTTATCCTGTAAAGAGCATTCATGACGAATATTTTCTTTATTTTACTTTTCCTTATGGGTGTTTTTTTTTCAATATTTTTGAACTTTGTAACAAATATATCTGCATAACAATTACAGAGAAGTTTCCATTCTCTGAATTTATTTAATGTGTAAATTGTGAATGCTAATGCTTTTAGAATTTGTATTTACTGCTTGATATTTTTGTTAGATATTTCAATGTTTTTCCTATTTTTAACCCTACATCATCACATTACTTTTTATTGATTCAAAGAAGAAAGTCAAAGATTTCTTGGAAACATGGGATGCATTACTATCACATAAATGTAAAAGAAAACGTAAATTTTTGTTTATTACTTATCATAATATGTATTAAAGGGAAACTTTAATGCCAGGAAAGCAAACTGGTTTTCCTGGCACTATAGCTTCCCCCACCGTCAAGCCTCTCTCCTCCCCCGTGGTGCAGAAGGGGTTAAAATAATTGCAGATGGGGGAGACCTAGTACGCATGCATGGCAATAGCCGCCCTCGCATTAGGATTTCCCCATAGGAAAGCATTATTCACTGTTTTCCTATGGGGTTTTGGTTGACACTGGACATCACCATGCATTGCGTGAGCACATCCAGCGTCAGTTAGGCGACTTTTGGTGGCCTAACAGCCCTGATGTCCCTCTAGTGGCTGTCTGGTAGACAGCCATTAGAGGTGGAGTTAACCCTAGCAGGTAATTATTACAGTTTTTGCAATAAATTCCTGCTCAAGCTTAAGGGACCTGGGGAATTACACCCAGACCATTTACATGAACTGAAGTAATATGGGTGCCTACAGCGTCCCTTTAACCTCTTAAGGACACACGACATGTGTGACATGTCCTGATTCCCGTTTATTCCAGAAGTTTGGTCCTTAAGGGGTTAATTTATAATTTACAAAAATAATGGTGGAGGCTATAAAGTATTTGAGATTAGTTTTCCTACACACAGAATGTGTGATAAAAATATGAATGAATTGAACAGATACTCTGCATACTTATGAGATATTTGCTGGCAAATCGTGAGAATGCAACTTCCTGTACTCCAAACAAAACACAGACGTATTCCATATATGTACACAGTTAAAGTGAATGTCTATTTAACACAATACATATTTCATTCATTTCAACAATGCTGTTCAAATATGCATTTATTAGTGTTTGAAAATCTTCTAAGCTGTAGAACTTGCTTAGAAGTATGAAAATAAATATTAAAAATAGATAATAGAAAATTTCCTATATATATATATATATATATAATATATATATACACACAATAATAATATATTTTATACATATAGATATTAATATACTATTTTAACATTATTATTACCTGTTGAGGTGTGCAATTCTGCTGTGATTAGGCTGTTCAGCAACTGTTTCCGTTTTTTGGAAGTAGTATCAATGGTAAACCAAATGCTTTGTTATCAATGCCGATAAACTGTATTTTGCTTGCATTACACGGTTGGGTTGCATTGCTTTTTCTTGTAGCATTCAGGCTTTGGTGTAAATTGGTGTGTACATATTATAAATACTACTTTTATATCAGACATCAGGTATTTCTCTGGGTTACGTTCATGTTCGTCATTTTGTATTCTGTCATCCTATTATGACCTCTATTTAATGTTGGTTTTAATGGACTATGGTAGCCAATCATTCAGAGCACTCTAAGGGATTTCCTATGCTTTGAAATATCAGCAGAGGCTGGAAACCTTATTCTACATTGAACCCTCGCAGGGCTCACATGGATTTAATTTAGTTGCATCACATTTTTATTTTTTTTGTTGGTATTTTTCTGATTCAATCCTTTTTTTATTTCGAAAAGTAGAATTAGTATGTAATTTATTTTTTGGTGGGGGAGGGGGGGGAGGCTAGAGAAAAGAAGACTTTAGAAGAAAGAAGATTTTCTGAAGGTAAGTTTAACTTTTTCTTATACAGGTAGATTAATATGCTAATTTGTCCCTGACTTGGGATAGATAAGGGCATATCCACCCTCCTTTATTACATTTAATACCCTCTACTTAAAGACTATGGGTGGGGGGTAAACAATAGCATATCCATCCCCCATTGAAAATTAAATAGTGCCCACCCACAACCAGTTGCAGCTCCTGGAGACATAATCCAGAATTCACCATCCCTTTTATTAAAATTATAACATGCTCGGTCCTCCTATTTAATAAGTAGCCCTTCCAGTGAGGGACATAAGGATGTTAACCTATTTTTTAAAAATAATAGCCCCTACCAGCTGTCCAGGGGTTTAAGCAGTGATCTATCCACCTCCAATTAGTTCATATAAAGTACTGCCCAATGTCCGTGGGTGGGAGCATGCGGAGGTGGTCCTGTTACTTTTCCATGGGGGGCCATTTTAGCAAATAGGCAGCAATCACTGTCCATTTGCTAGTTTTTAGTTACAGTGAGCAGCCATTGCCTGGTGGAGGCATATTGACCCACATAGGGTTTTTTTTTATGTGGCACTGACCATATTAAAGTGCCAAGTGATGTTTAACTATTTGTTGCTGGCTGCTATTGCTGCCAGTGGGCTAGTTATATAGGCTGAAAAAAAAGAATTGTGTTCATCAAATTTACACATCTCTTTTTGCTGTCGAGCCAGAAGGTAGAAAAGAAAATCCCTCTGCAGCTAAGCAATGTCCTGCTCACATTATATTACCTTACCTTACCTAGTTTTGTGTCATCTGCAAAGACTGACATATAACTTTCAATGCCGATTTCAAGATCCTTTATAAATGTTGAATAGGAGTGGTACCAGAACAGAACCCGGAGGGACACCACTTACTACTTTTGTTCAGCTTGAAAATGTACCAATTATGACAACTCTCTGTATTCTTACATTAAGCGAATGTTCTAGCCACTTACATCTAGACCTATTTAATTTAGTTTCAGTTTTAGTTTTGACATGATCTATATTTCATAAAACCATGCTGATTTTTTGCCAAAGACATTGTTAACCCTAACGAATCCCTGAATAATATGCCGTAATACCCCTCAAACACTTTCCCAACCACAAATGTTAAAGGGGCACTATAGGCACCAAAACAAATTTAGCATAATGGAGCAATTATAGTGTTTAGATCATGCCTCCGCAGTCTCACTGAAGGTAATCACAATAGAGTCACTGAAGCACTAAACGTGAAACTATATAGAAAACACGATAGAGCAATAAGTAAGGGCCTAAATAGGCCTTACATAGGTTTACATGTTTTCTGATTGGTCCACATCATCCTTCCGACTCCAAGCAGCATAGGGTCGCCTAAATGACCTGGCCCCTTCAAGGATGGGCGTGATGTAAATCTATTTATGGACGCGCTCTTAGAGTAGAGTCTGCATGTTTCTGATCTGTGCAGTTTGGCGACAGCGAACGCAAAGTAACTATTCATCGACGTCAAAAGGGTAAGCACGTTTCCCCCCACAGGTTCCCAGTCATGCGGCCACGTAAAGCAGTTGGGCCGCACGGCTAGAGGAAAGCTGCTCGGCGTGAAGCAGGTAAGTCACATTCCTCTTTCCCCTTACCCCCACTGGGGAGATGAAACAAACGGACCAATCGGGCATCAACATGAGGGACCCAACTCCATTCTTCAGGGCCATATCCTTCCAATGAACTAGACTACCCCTACATAATCTAGAGTCAAGGATGGCAGCTATCTCGTATTCCTCAACTTCCTCAACAGAAACAGAAGGCAAAGGAGCACAAGGTAATAAAATTGCACACAAGAGGTTTCAGCAGGGAGGTATGAAAGACATTAGGCATATGCATGCAATTAAGCAAGTCCAAAGCATACAAAATGGGGTTCACCTTGAACAGAATACAGAAAGGACCAATAAAACGAAAAGCGAACTTCAAGGATGGTACTTGGAGACAGATATTTTGGATATTTGGGGTAGAAAATCAGACTGTCTCAGTGGCATTCTAAGGGGAGGAGGTGGAAGGGGCGGTCTGCCCCAGGTGCCACTCACTAGGGGGCTGCTTGGGGCGCACTTTGACAGGGACCGGAACACTAGCAAGAGTCTCCACGTTCAGCAGCAGCATGTTCTCGCGATCTGCGTGTTGCTATGGCAACCTACGGCAGCGCTCTCTCGGATCGCGAGAACAGAAGACATGCTGGTGCTAAATGTGAAGGGAACGTGGAGACTCCTGGGCCCCTCTTCACTGGACCACCACACAAACAATCAATACACACACACTGCAAATACACACTGCATACACACACACACACTGCATACAGACTACACACACCCACTTACACTGCATACACACTATACACACTGCATACACACACATACTGCATACACTATATACACACTGCATACACTACACACACACACACTGCATAAAATACAAAAACACATACACTACACAAACACACTTATACCTCTATGTGTGTATGTGTGTCTGTGTATCTATTTGTGTGTTTGTGTATCTGTGTGTCTGTGTTTGTATCTGTGTCTCAGTGTTTGTATCTGTGTTTCAGTGTATCTGTATGTGTCTGTGCCTATGTGTCTCTGTATGTGTGTGTCTAAGTGTGTGTGTTTGTATCTATATATGTGTTTGTATCTGTGTGTCTCTATCTGCATGTGTGTCAGTGTTTGTCTGTATCTGTGCATGACCATGTTTCTATGTATCTGCATGTGTATACCTATGTGTCTGTATCTGTGTGTGCCAGTGTGTGCATCTGTGTGTCTGTATCTGCATGTGTGGCAGTGTGTGTATATTTGAGCATATGTGTATATGTGCATACATCTCAGCATTTCGCCAACACTACACACAAATCTGCATCCAAATATCAACACTACATAAGACACACCACCATATTAAAAAACCACACAAATTTTTTAAATGGGGGCGAGGGGAGGGGAGGGGTGTCAAATATGAGATCTGTACCGGGTGCCAAATGTTCCAGGTACGCCCCTGCCCTGTCCCCCACTACATAGGAAGGAGCTGCATGACAAAGCCTATCTGTCTGAGCCTTCTGTCTCTGAAAAGAATCAACCAAGAGCTGGTGTACCTGCTCCCAAGTATCACGTAAACTAGCCACGTGCTCATCCAGAGCTAGTATTCCCCGTGAGGAGAACACAGTCAGGAGAACAACAGGATGCCGGCCATAGACAACATAGAAAGGGCTATTGCCAGCAAACTCCACCCAAGGAAGCAATGCAACCCAATCATATGGGTAATGGGAAATGAAGCAACACACATACTGCTCTAGAGACTGGTTTGGACATTTGGCAGCTCCTTTAGGCGGAAAAGGTAGGTGGAAAATCCTGGCTAACTCAACAGAGGAGGGGAGTTTTCTTAGGGGTAAAAAATATGTATGACAGTGTGTCCATTAGAATGGGGAAGATGTACAATAAAGTCCATAGACAAATTGGACATTGGTTTTGGGGGTATGTGTACAGGTTGCAGCAGAATCCTGTGAACAATTTTGTTAGCAGCACAAATGTCAAGTGCTTGCACATTTTCCTTTATGTCCCCCTTTAGGGAAGGCCATAACGGGATATACCTTGGTTATAATTTGCAAACCCTGTGAGCCTCTGTATAGGTTTCAATGCCTAAGGTAAAGGCCTTACCATTACAGCAGACAATTTCTTAGGGTCCACTTTGAATCCATAGGCCGATAAAATGTAACCTTAGAAATTAACTTCTGAGTGGCCAAACAAACACTTCTCCAGTTTACAGTACAGACCTTTGTTGAGAAGTGTTTGCAAGACCCTAGAGACATGTAAATGATGTGTGCGTAAATCAGAATGTCGTCCAAGTACACAATCACAAATAAATGTATGTAGTGTCACATCATGCCATGTTCTGTAGAGATGTCTGGCTTTGGCTTCTGGTATCCAGTACTCTTTTTACAATTCTTGTTTAGTTTTTCTTGGTTTTTTGGTTTTCTATTCTGTCTGGTTTAATTTATGCTGGGTTTTTCTGGGTTCATTCCTGTAATCCGTCCCTGGAATTCCCAGTGTCCAGGTTTCCTTTAAATGTTTGTTTTATGTTGCCACACCTGTTTTTCCATTTTCCTTTTGTTTCAGTGTGGCCCTGCAGCAGTGTTTCAAGTCTCTGCCCTTTCTTGCAGGTAAGTGCTATATATGTGTTTCTTATGGTTCTTTTAGTATCATTAGGCAGTGTAGGACCTGCTGAATATGGGGTACATTGGTGTTGTGGCAGGCTTATGCAATGTATGATCATATAATGTAACTAAATCCCCATACTTTTCATACATAGTGCTTAGTTATGTCTCCTCTTGTTTTGCCTATCATATCTTGTTTTATTTTGTATTTCCAGTCCATGTAGAGTCCTGTTCAGTCCTGCCCCTGTTTAGTTAATGTTCCCTTATGTATTGTGTACATTTTCTGGGTTTAGCTACCTATCCTTCTCTGGTTCTGGGTTCTACTAGTTCTGTCTTTTTTCATGTTTGGTGCCTGTTCTAGCCTTGCCTTGTTTCTGTACTGGATACATGTCTGCTGCAGAGCCCCCCAATCCAGTTCCTGGGAGGTTTGCATATCAAGCTCCTAGTTCCTAGGATCTGCATAAACTTAATCAGGGTTCTGGTATGTGGCTGCACAAACGCTGGTGCTCAACAGGGGGTGTGTGGTTACCCTGCACCAGGCCCTGATAATCCACTTCCACGCTGAAGACTCCGCTCATCTCCACAGCAGGCACTCAGGGGTCCCGGTTTCTGTACTGTCACCCGTGACATGTAGTCTCTAAGGATCTAATTAAAGGATCACTATAAGGTCAGGAACACAAACATGTATTCCTGACTCTATAGTGTTAAAACCACCATCTAGCTCCCCTGGGCCCCTCATGCCTCCATAAATATAGCAACATCTTACTGTATTCAAGCCAGAAGCTGTAGATCTGCATGCTGTTTGCCTAAAAAACAAACAAAAAACAAGCAGTCTGCTGACATCATCAGAATTGGTAGCCTGATCCAATCACAGTGCCTCTCCATATGATTGGATGAGACCTGACAAGGAGGTAGATCACGGGCAGAGCCAGCATGATTCAAACACAGCCCTGGCCAATCAGCATCTCCTCATAGAGATGAATTGAATCAATGAATCTCTATGAGGAAAATTCATTGTCTGCATGCAGAGGGTGGAGACCCTGAATGTTTGGATGCATTTTAGGCAGCCATGACCCAGGAAGGATCTCTTACAGCCATCTAAGGAGTGGCCAGTGAAGTTATCACTAGGCTGTAATGTAAACACTGCATTTTCTCTGAAAAAAACGTGTTTACAGCAAAAAGCCTGGAAGTAATGATTCTACTCATTAAAAGCATGAAGGCTTTTACTCACCAAAACAAATTCATCAAGCTGTAGTTGTTCTGGTGACTATAGTGTCCCTTTAATGAAATTGAAATTCTTGAAAACCGCAGGAGCATTACAGATACTGAAAGGCATGATGGTATATTCATAATGTCTGCTTCTGGTGTTGAACGTGGTTTTCCACTCATGCCCTTCCTTAATGCGAACAATCAGATCCAACTTAGTAGAGACAGAAGCCTCTTTTAACCTGTCAAATTGCTCCGTGATTAGGTAAGTAGGGTATGCCTTTTAATAGTAATTTTATTTAAACCTCTGTAGTCTATGCAAGGGTGTAGATCTCCTTCTTTCTTGGAAACAACAACAAAAAAACAGCCCCTGCCAGGGAAGATCTATGTGTGAATTCCTTTTGTAGGGATTCTTTGATATATTTTTCCATAATAACGCTCTCCTGAGAAGATAAAGGATAAACCATTCCTTTAAATGGCATAGTCCCTGGCAGGAGTTCTATGGAACACCATAGAACTCCTGGAACAATCTGTGAGGAGGTAATTTGTCAGCCTCCCTCTTATTAGATACTGCTTTAAGGTGTCTATAAAGAACAGGTATGTATGTAAACAGCAGTGGAGCAGTAGGAATATTGATAGGTTGTAATGGTGGGACCTTGTTTAAACATCTCGTGACATATATCACTCTATGAGATTATTTAGCCTTGTCACCAGTCAATAGTGGGGTTGTGCAGAACTAACCAAGTATAACCTAACACTACTGGAAATGAAGGTGAGGTAATCATCTGAAAACAGAAACTTGGATTGTGTAACAAACTGGAACACATCCACGACATATCTGTACTAATGAATAATCAGAGGACAATATAAATGTCTACCATCTATGGTCTCAATGGCCATGGGTGCCTCATTCTTTCTTAGTGGCGTTGAATGGGTTTTGACAAAACCCCTGTCAATAAAATTATCGGCAACTCCAGAATCTATAAGCACTACAGCTGTGAACCTGGCACCATCTGCCCTCTCTAGCTGCACCTTGGTATTAACTAAAGAATCTATGCTCTATATCTGCCCTAATCCTTGGGTTCCGAATACATTTTTCTTGTGGAACCCTTTGACATAGTGTACCAACATCGTGGAACCCCAAAACATGTTTTTGCACCACAGCACAAACCTTTTAATTAGCAGAGTGTAATATTAAAAAAAAACATATATATATATACACACACACACCCACACACACACACACTCATTTCTTCAGATAGTAAACATACTGTAGTACTTGGAGCAGGTATGGTTTTGCGTGTAGAGTTGGTGTTTGTATATAAATTTAGTGTTTTAATACAGGGGTGTGTTTGTATGTAATGTTTGTGTTTGCAGGGATGTGTTTGCATGTTGTGTTGGTGTTTGCTGGGTTGTATGCATATATGATTGGTATGATTGGTAAATAGCAGTGGAACCCAAGTTTTGTTCACGGAACACCAATTGGGAAAGGCTGCGCTAAACACTTTTTTTTTTTATTTTTTATTTTTTTTTTTTTAAACAAGGAAAATGGATTTTCATTTTTCTACTTTCACTACCGCAGGGTGATAGTAAAAAAAGAGATAAATAGTGGGGAAAAAAACTAAAGGCAGAACAGCAAAAGCTGAAGAAGTATACTTCTAAAAAGCATGATAAATTAGTTTTAGCTAATGTTTTATGTAGATAAGATATGTGCTAATTCGTGTCGTTGATTTTCTTTGTTACCCCAATTTGTTTACACACACCTTGGACTAACAGAAGAGACAAGTCAGTTATACAACACCCAATACTTCACATTTTCTTTTCTTTTTAATTTTACATCGTCAATCTTAATTTCTTTTTTAAAATAAATAATCACATGACCAGAAACAAACATAAAAAAACATAATATCATAATATATGATATAATTTCAGGAAGTATTACTTTACTGAGAGGGTATTGGATTCATGGAATATCCTTCCAGCTGAAGTGGTAGACGTTAACACAGTGAAGACGTTTAAGCATGCGTGGGATAGGCACAAAGCTATTCTAGCTATAATATAAGGCCAGGAAATAATGAAAGTATTTAGGAAATTGGGCCGACTAGATAGGGCTGAATGGTTCTTATCTGCCATCACATTCTATGTTTCTATGTAACATGTTATATAATTGGTCCAGAGTATTTAAAGTCATTCATACATAAAGACTCTTGTAAGTTTTCTTCACTAACCTCAAAAAACAACTAGATGACAAACTCAATACTGAATTCTAACGATTATATATTTACAATAATTACAATAATATTACAATAATAATATTACAATAATTACAGTTCCTCTATTAACTTTAGGCAATGTGAGGACCTCCAGCGTTGCCAGAATCCCCATAGGAAAGCATTGAAAGCATTGCTGCGCATGAGCATCGGGTCTCCCCTGCCGGCTGAGCGGTAAGTCACTGAAGGGGTTTTAACCCCTTCAGCAACATGGGGTGGAAGGGAGGGGGGCACTGCAGGATTCTGCCGTGCCAGGAAAATGGATTTGTTTTCCTGGCACTAGAGTCCCTTTAAGCAGTGGACATTTTATGAACCATACTTAACAAGTCTTTCCATTCTTTGCAGCTTATTCTAATATTTCAATCATACCATTTCCTTAACTAATTCTGTACATTCTGTAACCAATTTCCTCAGTGTCATTTCTGAAAGTTATTTATCTAATTTTTCTTCTTTGGGCAACCTTTTTATGACTACTCAATCAGAGGTATCCCATTATGCTTATATAGTTGAAGATCTTTCTATTATTTAGTCTGTGATCAACGAGCAAAGAGGCAAAGTTCCTGTTTTTGTTCTTTAATATGTCTTAAATTCTGCCAAGTGTGGATTTGAACCAGTTATATAAATTCAGATCGGCAACATTAAAAGTTAACTGACTTAGGGGTAACCCCACAATGAGATTGTCCCAAATGGATAACTCCATCCTACATTTTCCACATGAGTTCAAAATAATATTAATAACTAAACTATTAGATTTCACCCATCTAGGAGTGATTTCTTAACCAAAATAGTACGCCAAACTCTTTGCATTAATCTCCAATTTGAGTAATCAACTGTTTGATTCCAGAGTCAAGCCAAGTTTTCAAGAAGTTCTCCATGCCTACTCTGATGTCATGCCGCATCACTGATTATCTGTCTGATATCTAATCAAATGCTTTTCATAACAAAGCATTGTTTGACCTTGGGCATTGAATTCAATGGTTCTTTTATCAGAAGCAGTGAGTGCTAAACAACATATATGTGCTGTGTGTGTTCATAACCTGTGAATTGGGCTGAGTAACAGCTCACCTCATGGCTACAGCCTGCCCACCTCCCAATCCAAGAAAGGAAGAGTAAGAGACTGAGGGCTGCACAGAGAGTATGAGGTGGACAAGAGAGGTAAAAAATCAATGTAGGGAGAGTGCAACAAACAGTTATTTGGACAGTGTGCACATGAGCCACGTACACACAGTCCTACAAGCTTCTCCTTGCAGCCACGCTCAATGCACTACCTGGAAGAGAAGAAGCTTATTATGGCTGTCACCAGTGTGCACTATGTGTTGACGATGGACATTTTGTATGCATAGGACTCACATAGTCCAATCTGGAAAAGAGACCATATCAGGGTCTTTTCAGGTTTTCCTCAACTTTGGTGATTTAAAGCACTGCATGCAGCACTCACATTGGTTTTGGTTGGTGTAAACCCTTTAAAGTCCCTGTTTAAGGACCCTGTGGGTGTGGGAGTTATAACTGTATGTCTCTCATGCAACCATTCTAGGTGCAGAATGCTCATGCTAGCTCTGTGAGAGCTGCACAGTCAAGGGGGTGAGGAGTGTGAAGAAGAGTGGCAAAATGCATATTCGCCTGTGTATCAAAAAGTTTTGCACTGGTAGGGAGGATCTTGATCTCTTATTGCCTGGGGTCCTGTGAGTTGTCAAAAATTTGTCAAAATTGTCTCTCATTTTATTCTAGAAGTTCCCCAAAACCTGGCAAAGATAAACATGTGGTTATTATGCAGCAGAATACTGATCTAGAGTCTTTGAAGTTAAACATCTATTTGAAAAACAATTAAATTTACGACTAAATGCGACAGGAATTGATGAAAAAATAGCCACGTGAAAAGATTACAAATTCCCATTATTAAATAGACCAAACTGTCATCTTTTACACATAAAACTTGAAAATGATACATTTGGAAACTGAAATTTGTATGTCTGTAGTGTGACTCTAGAAGGTCTCAAAAATCTGGTAAAAGTCTACATGGGAGCTATGTTTGTACTCAGGGGCAGTAGAAGAATACAACGTTGGGATCTTTAAAATACATAGTCTCTGAAATTTCCTAGGAAAAAAAATTCATCCAAAACACAAATTTGCCAGATGGTGATAGTATAATCAAATGTAGATGTGACGAACTAGCTTGCTGCCGTTCACATGGACCAAAACAGCGAATAGACTTCAGGGGGACTTCGCTGTGAATGCCCTGGAACTATTTTCGGCATGAAAACATTGCGCTTACTGGTCGTCCCCCAGCGGCACTTAGCAGTGATTCTATGTTTTGGGCATGGGACCATGCGTGCGGTCGGCCAAAAGCTTGACTTCCAGGAAATTCCTGAACCTCTGAACCAATCTGGGTGATTTTTGGATAGCCCCAGATCTGGAGTATCAGGGGATGAGTGTGGCCTCATCTCACACTCAAACTCAGTGAAGCTCTGCATTTTACATCCTGCAGAAAATCCTACCTCTCTCAGGTACTGACTGATGCTCGGAAGGTACTCCACCTCATTTATTCTTCGATTGCTACCATACTATCATGTGTTACTATAGAATTATTACCATTTATACCTGTAGTTTGCCACTGTAATTTTCTGTGCATGCAGTTTGTACTATTGTCATTTAATGTTTCTGACCAATATTTCATGTACACTGTTATTAATATTTTGGGTGACAGAATTTGGTTGCTAAACTTTTCAATAGTAATTAACACATGGCTACTCTATCCTCCTCCCCCTGCTCTTTCCTATTCTCCTCCGAGCTGTAAATTCTTTCATATAACTGTTCAATCTCCATCTCTGTTCTTCAGGCCTCACACTCAAACTCAGTTAAGCTCTGCATTTTTTTTTCTCACCACTTCCCACCCAGGTTCCCCCTAAATATATAGCATGTTCCCCCAGCTGTTTGATATTCTCACTCAATTACCTCTTCATTCCCTTTATATTTACCAATAGCTGCTACTCTCAACTTTTTTAGCCATCACCTCCAAATTTCCCCTGCTACTTCTTGTCTCCAATCCCCATTGTATCCTTTAGATTGTAAGCTCACGGGCCATCTAGCTAAGCACTTTGTATAAAGAGCTCCAACTGCTAGATATCAGCTTACGGGCAAGGCTTTCTCTACCTCTTGTATTTGTCTGTGTATATTGTACATTCTCCACTAATTGTACAGCGCTGCGGAATCTGTTGGCGCTTTATAAATACCAGTAATAAATAAATAATTAATAAATGTAACTTTTGTGGGGATTTTGTGTTTTTTAAGGTACTTTTGGGGTGTTTGGAAAATGTGTTTTTTGTGTTTTGAGATTAGAGTTTAGCACAGTGCTTGACTCAATTATCTCCCAGGCATAGCGGAGGGATTGACCTATTTTGTATGGGAATGTCCTGGATCTGAGAGCCAATGTGATTGTGTATTTATTTCTACTGTGGTTTACTCTCAGGTCCAGGGGGGATTGGCCCTTACATGGGGACTGTCATAAAAGGCCAGTTTTGGCTACCATTAAATGAGATTCGTTTTACCCTTCAAGAAGTCTAGGCTCATGTTTGTGGGATTGGAGAGCTATATTCACTCTCTGGGGATTGCTATAATTACTATACTACCTTGGATCACAACACTTCTAAGGACTAGGTGAGGTCTATCCACTGGAAGCTGGATCCTGGTCTTGGGTGCAGGTTAGGTGGAGGACAGCGAGACCCCAACCAAGCTGCGGCGGTTTTTGGGGTTTATGGAGGTTATGGTGTCCACTTGCAGTGCTTATGGTCTCACAAGTGCTAGGAAGCAGCGATTGATGGAGGTACCCAGTCAGGGTGCCAGACGGTCCGTTACAGTAGAGTCATAAGGCTTTTCTAATTTCTACAAATCTGTACTTTTGTGTAGTAATTTTGGATTATATGACAAATATAAAAGTTCTAGTTGTAAAATTCCAAATTTGGTAAAGGTTTAGCTTTGAAGTGGCTCTGTCACTGTCTAGGGTCTTTGCATAATTTGAAAAGACCCCCGATAGTGCCTTTGTTGCAGTGTGCAGAACTTGGTGCTTGGCCACATGGGTACAGGAGTGTCAATTTGTGTATCTATGTATATGATGCATATCTGTGTATCTGTAAATGTGTGTTTTACAGTCTGTGTATCTGTGTGTGCATAACTTTTGAGGATTGGGTTTTTGTTTCTGTGTTTCACTGTATATCTGTGTGCGGGTGTCTGGGAGAGTGATTCTGTATGTGTCTGCATGATCTATATGTACGTGTGTGAATCAGGGGTGGGTGTTAGGATCCCAATGCTATAATCTGAGAAGATAAAGTTTGAGACCCTTGCTATAGTTTATTGGCTATTAAAACTTCTCTGTGTTGGGCTGGTTGGACATAATTTGCGAAGACCGCCAACAATGACTGATCTGCTGGCAGTGCAGAGGGTGAAGGGTGCAAGGGAAGGTGAGTTATACTTACCTGAACCTGTCCCTCCGGACCAAAATGCTCTTCCTGCCAGTCATCTTCAGCTTCTGGTGCTTCAGCTGCCAGGAGCTCACCCCGGCGAGCATTTTTGAGACTACAATAATGGTCTATGGAGCATCCCACAGGTCGCATTATACTTCATAGACAGAACAAAATAGCCTTTAAACCTGGGCATATGATGCATTTTATCAGTTAAGACTAGTAAGTGAATTTAACTTGCTTTGTTTAGCTTTTCTAAGTGGCAAAAGATTTTATAAGCAAGTCTGAAATTTATTTTCATTTAAAAAAAAATTTTTTTATTCAAATGGCATGTTGGTAAGAATACATACCCTTGAAATTTGGTACTCACTTGGGGCCTCTACCTCCCACAGTAGGCATCACATGAGTCTCAGACATGTTTGCCAGTATTTTGCCAGTGTTTCTGATGCCAGATGTTATAACCCTGGTTTTTCTTTTTATATGATGTTATTAAACCACACTCACTTTGACATCACCATGTCGTTGCCACTAATTTTTCTGGAAGCGTGGCTATCAAGGAAGTGCCCCAGGCCTATAAATACTTAAATTTTACATCCGTTCAATGCCCTGTTGTAGTTTCTAGTTTGGTTATCGAGAGCATGTTTTTTCTGTACACTGCTTCCTGGTTATTGATCTAAACATGTCTCGACTACTCTGTTCTCTGTATCCCTGACCTTGACTCGTTTATTGTATTAGTGTATGTCCATTGCCCTTTACCTGTTATTTGACATTTATATCTCTATTTGTCATGTAAAAATGATATTTATGGCTGAACTTAAAAAGGAAGTATTAATTTACAAAAAAAATAAAAAAAATCCGTCATGAACATACAGGTTTTCAGAAAAGACTCATAACCATCTAACCAACACATCAAAAGTTGACAGACAGTAAAATCTAATTAATTAGTGTTTTTCCTCCATCTAGTAAATTGTGCTGTAAGAATATAAACCTCTTTATTTATTCATTTTTACATCCATAAAAATATGGGGGGAGGGGGAAATGTCAAAAGCATATGTGTAACTTGCTAAAGAACTGAATCATACATGTTTCACTATGATTAAGTGCTATATCATGAAATGTGTGAGATATTAGGAAGATAATATTCAAATTTAGCATCATTTTGTAGTAAATAGAGTGGCTACCATTTAGTTTAGATTTTTGAAATGTATCACCCCTATGTAAATAGTATCTAGACAAGGAGTGTGATATTTTCTCTGTGGAACAATAACAACATCTTTTTGTTAAGGTGGATCATCACTTAGGTATTTGCTGCCTACTCCACCCCACCCCAGGCAGTAATGACCTTACTTATTCTGTAGAGCATTCCAAACCTTACAAATTAAAATGTAATATACTTCTTTTTCTTTTCTCTATATTTATTGGGGGGGGGGAAGGGAAATTTAGGTTATGTACTCTCTGGATGGGGATTTTTTACATGCCTGTATGACTATTTTTAGACATATATTTATATAGACTGACATTGCGCTCCCTTGCTCAACAAGCTAAGGCTATTATTAGAAATGCATGTCTCACCTTTACCGTTTTGTAAAAAATTATTACATTCATATAAAAATAATCAGGCCTCATTTTAAAGGCACCTATTATATTTGATTGAATTATATATAGTGTTTATATTGAAAAAATTGTCTGCCAGTAAGGAGTACCACAAACCCAAATAGTATAGGTAAGAAAAGATAAGAAAGCAATGGACAGGAAGCATAATACCACTTATCAAGGTGGACATCCCTAACATAATACCTTTCAATGAGCTGGATAGGCAAGTGTAGCTTCTAACCAGAACCAAGGTTGGCAATGGTGTCAGGCCAGTAATACTCTGCCTCTGTAGCCAAGCCAGGTCAATGTCCAGAGAGCTGGATATTCGAATAACATGCCAGATCAGTAACTCAGTGAACTTAAGGTCTACAACAGGGGTAGTCAACCTTTTAATACCTACCGCCCACTTTTGTATCTTTGATGGTAAAATTTCCTTACCGCCCATCTGTGCCACAGTAACTAATTTTTATAGTGCAAATATGATTTATTGATTTAGAAAGGACTGTTTTTAAATTAAATTAATCTATTTTTTTCTATTCTACTTTGTGTGTATGTGTGTGTGTTTCTGTGTGAGTTGCAGTGTGTGTGAGGGGTGCTGTATGTGGGTAAAGGGTGCTGTGTGTGTGTGTGTGTGTGTGTGTGTGTGTGAAGGGTGCTGTATGTGGGTAAATGGTGCTGTGTGTGTGTGTGTGGGTAAAGGGTGCTGTGTGTGTGTGTGTGTAAAGGGTGCCAGATGTGTGTGTGTGTGTGTGTGTGTGTGAAGGGTGCTGTATGTGGGTAAATGGTGCTGTGTGTGTGTGAAGGGTGCCGGATGTGTGTGTGTGTGAAGGGTGCCGGATGTGTGTGTGTGTGAAGGGTGCCGGATGTGTGTGTGTGTGTGTGTGTGTGTGTGAAGGGTGCCGGATGTGTGTGTGTCTGTCTGACGGGGGAAGTCTGTGTGAGGGGGCAGGCTGTGTGAGGGGTGTAGTATGGTAAGGGTCCATAGGGTCTGTGCTGTGTGTAGGTTGGTGAGATGTGAAAAATCTATCTTAATGTCTCCCCCTCCCTTCTTCTTATATTTTACCAGGGAGGGGGGACATAATGCTGCAAGCCCTGGTGGCCCAGTGGTGGCATGTTCACTTTAGCCTGCAGCTCCTCCGGCTGCAGGCTGACTCTCCTGTCCTCCTGCGAGCACAGCACTATATTGGAGCGTTGCCATGGTAACATACAGCAATGCTCCGACCAATCTCCTCGCGGGAGGAACACAAAGCCTCACAGGCCTTTCCCTCCCTCTGTTGTGAGGAGATCTTTGATCTCCTCACCAGCCCGAGAGGGCTTACAGCAAGCCTGGGTCTGCATGGGCTGGCAGGGGAGATGAAAGGATCTCCCCGGCCGGCCTTGGTCCACGGCTATTGCTGCCCACTGGACGTTTTCTGCAAAACCCACCACTGCCAATCTGAAATCCCAAATCGCCCACTAGGGGTTGACTACCCCTGGCCATCAAGAACCACCTGTGGGAAAGGGGTTCTTCAGGGTTTCACCTTAAATAATTATAAATTCCTTTGTCAATGTGGTATTGCCAGAATATATGCATAATATAATGCACATGTTTTGGCAGAACATAAATGATGCCTACTGGGAGTGATATAAGAAAAGACATAGTGATAGCATCCAGAATCAGTTTAACCCTGACACTGAGGTCAGATGCGAGGTGGTAGGGCAATGCTGAGGATCAAACTGCTTGTTCGTTCAGCTAATTAATTCACATTATTTTAGTAGCAATGGAAATGGATTTCTTTTTTACTGGCTTCTTTATTTAAAATATTTCACAATGCCCTGTGACATGTGTGGAAACTCCCATGACTGTATCTGGCCTACTTTTAACATTCTGACTATATATATTATGTAACAGTGACACCTTATGGCGCTTTGTGTTTGTTATAATGTAAATTAACCTCTAAAAGTTGTGATAAATATACTCTGTTCCTGTGTTCCCTGTCTAGTTGAAATACCAGTATCCTCAAATAACTTATGTATGTTGTTATATAAGTTATATAACTGCAGATGTATTGCTGAGGGCTCTGACCAGGCCTGAAGCATTAATGGAGTCTTGGTAGTCTAAATGTAGGCACACTCTCACCCTGAATACTAATAATACTGAGAAAAATAAACACCTCCATGTACATAATTTGTGTCGGCACTTTATAACGAAATAGTTACTTCCAAAATAAATATATATATATATATTTTTTTTTTTAAATTTTATTTCCATATTGGATTTGGTTTTCACATCCCCTCTCAGACTTTTATCTTTAAAAACTGACAGTAAATAACTTTTTATTTAATTTTTTTTTCTAACAGAGTCCTTGCAGTTGCCCGCATTGCCTCCTATCTCCTCCTATCTCATCTTACTCCCAGAACTATGTCTCATCTGATTACTGGGGGGAAGTGAGCTATAATCACGCTACAAGAGAGCAATAATCACTAACGGTTCCAGTCTGGCTATGAGGAAAGTTTAGCAGCGGTAACAGGGCCGGATTAACATAGGGGCTGATGGAGCTGCAGCTCCAGGCCCAGGCCCATGGAATAGGCCCACTGATTTAAAAAAAAATATATATATTTTTTTTTATTTTTTTTACATTTTTTTTTCACACACTACTCTTAGGGATTCCACCTGGCTTTTATTTTATTGGCACAGCCAGTATTTGGGGCTGCCTGGCGGTGCTGGTATTTCAGTGATACTGGCAATACAAATGCTGGTATTTTTATCAGTATAAACAAGAGATTACTCTGCAATACCAGCACTGGCCAGTAGGGGTCGCTGTGTGTGGAGAGAGGCAGGGATAGGAAGTTCCAGCATATCCCTCCCTGCCTATCTATACTCACTGATCTGCAGGGGTGCAGCTACAGAGAGTCCAGACAGCAACTCCCACCCTGCAGAGACAGCCTACAGCTCAGGGAAGTAAGGGATGGGGGGACAGGCTGCAAGGATACATATACTGAGACACTAAGGGACATTGGGATGCATTATGGCAGACACTGAGACACTAAGGGACATTGGGAGACATTATGACAGACACTGAGACACTAAGGGACACTAAGGGACACTGGGAGACATTATGGCAGACACTGAGACACTAAGGGACACTGGGAGACATTATGACAGACACTAAGGGGCACTGGGAGACATTATGGCAGATACTGAGGCACTAAGGGACACTGGGAGACATTATGGCAGACACTGGGACACTAAGGGACACTGGGAGACATTATGGCAGACACTAAGACACTAAGGGACATTGGGAGATACTATGACACAGACACATGGGGACACAGTGTCCCCATGTCTCCCAGCCAGTGTCCCTTGTGTCTCAGTGCCCCCTAGTCTCCCAGTGACCCCTAGTCTCCCAGTGCCCCCAGTCTGCCAGTGTCTCACTGTCCCCATGTCTTCTAGTGCCTCCATGTCTCTCATTGCCTCAAGTGTCACAATGTCCCCATGTCTCCAAGCTAGTGTCCCTAGTGTCTGTGGCCCTGGTGTCTGTGTCCCCATGTCTCCCAGTGCCCCATGTCTCAATGTCCCCATGTCCCCCAGCCAGTGTCTCTAGTGTCTGTATCCCCATGTCTTTATGTGTCCCCTATTTTCCCATTGTCCCCATGTGTCCCAGCCAGAGTGCCCTAATCTCCCAGTGTCACTGGTGTCTCCATGTCCCTAGGTCTCCCCGTGTCCCCAGGTCTCCCTGTCTTCCTAGAGTCCTAGTGACATGGGGACCCTGGGATACATGGGGACATAGGGAGACATGGGGCATTGAGACACTGTGATACATAGGATCACTGGGAGACCTGGGGACACGACACTAGGGGACACTGGGAGACATGGGGCACTGATACATAGGAACACTGAGTCCTGGAGTAATCGACACATGGGGCACTGAGTCATGGGGGCACTGGGAGGAATCCATCTATACAGCAGAATCAAACTAAGTAGTTTTTTGGTGATTTTACAGCATTTTCTCTTATGTCACTCCTTGTGATTTACATCATGTGATGTCACCCATACATGTATAATTATGCAAATTAGTAAGGCCGGTATGTTTTTCCAAGAAAGGTGGCAACCCTAACTACTTTTCACATACTCTTACTTAAGTATGAAAACTTAAGTGGGATGTATGGGAACAAAACTTGTGTGGACTGGCTGACCATGAATATGGTTAAAGGGACACTATAGTCACCAGAACAACTACAGCTTATTGAATTTGTTCTGGCGAGTAGAATCATTACCGTCAGGCTTTTTGCTGTAAACACTGTCTTTTCAGAGAAAATGCAGTCTTTACATTACATCCTAGTGATAACGTCACTGGCCACTCCTTAGATGACTGTTAGAGATCCTTCCTGGGTCATGGCTGCCTAAAATGCATCCAAACATTCAGTGTCTCCTCCCTCTGCAGGCAGACACTGAACTTTCCTCATAGAGATTCATTAATGAAATTCATCTATATAAGGAGATGCTGATTGCCCAGGGCTGTGTTTGAGTCATACTGGCTCTGACCCTGATCTGCCTCTTTGTCAGTCTCAGCCAATCCTATGGGGAAGCACTGTGATTGGATCAGGCCACCACTTCTAATGATGTCAGCAGACTGCTTGTTTTTAGGAGTCTAACAGCATGCAGAGTTACAGCTTCAGGCTTGAATATAGATTTTGCTATATTTATGGAGGCATGAGGGGTCCAGGGGGGCTAGATGGTGGTGTTAACACTATAGGGTCATGAATTCATGTTTGTGTTCCTGACCCTATAGTGA
The DNA here is from genome assembly GCA_933207985.1 of Pelobates cultripes. Taxonomy (NCBI): domain Eukaryota; kingdom Metazoa; phylum Chordata; class Amphibia; order Anura; family Pelobatidae; genus Pelobates; species Pelobates cultripes. The sequence goes on along the minus strand of OW240914.1, from coordinate 212,875,406 downwards.
TCCTTTAAGGTAATGCTGACTTTGGTCTCTATAACACTGTGGCATGTTCCCTTTCTTCTACACTCACTGTGTAGCGTCACATACGGAAGTAAACTGTGATCATACACTCGTGCGTGTAGCGTCACATACGAAAACTGTGATTATACAATTGTCAGGCATCATTTTTCTCGAGGAAAAGTTATGTTCAGTCAAATCAGTTTATCCAGTCCTTGATGATATTGCGGCCATTTTACTTGATGGCAAGCATGTTGAGTGTCCTCAATAGTGTTGCGGCCATTTTGCTTGAAGTCAAATCTACTGAGTGTCCGAATTAAATCCACTGATTGTCCAATATCTCGGAAATGTCCATTAATATAAGTAAATCCCTGAAGTTTTAATCGTAATAGGGAGAAAGGGAACAGTAATTTAGAGGGGTATATATATTAGTGCTGAAACAATTGACATTAGAAAATATTATAACATAATTAGGAAATGCACACAATATGGTCATCATGATGACTTATTACTTATAAATTAATAATTAAAAATTAAAAATTGGAATTTAAAAATTAGAATATCTGTATATAATATATAGTACAAATAAATTAACTATAAATAGTATTATAAAAAATGGCAAATTTCGAAATCATCATTTAATCCATATGGTTGCATGGTGTTTAAATTAAAAATCCACTTCATCTCGGTTTGACCTATATTTCTCATTAGATCTCCCCCCCTCCAATTCATAGAGATTCTTTGGATTCCCATGAATTCCATACAACGAGGGTCACAATTATGTTTATCTTTAAAATGCTGGGAGACACTATGTTTCTCGAAACCATTTTTAATATTTCTTATATGTTCTTGGATTCGTGTATTTAATGTCCTAATGGTTCTTCCTACATATGTGAGTTTACATGGGCATGTAATTTTATATATTACCCTTGTGGAGTGACAGGTGATTAATTGTTTAATCCTAAATCTCTTACTGTCATCTCTAGGATGGTTAAACTCCTTGATTACTCTTTTTGAACTTTGTGTGTTTTTACAAGCTCCACATGAGCCACACCCATAGAATCCATTGGTCTCATTGAAAAAGGATGATTTTCCAGTGGTCTTCTTGATGGTCACCGGATGACGACCTTCGAAAAAATGGTGATGGATGATGTAAATAAAATAAAGAAACCTAAGTCAAATGTACATAACTTGAATTTAAAGGAAAGACAAGCCCTTAAACAATTAAGAGGACGAAACAATTGTGATTAAACCAGCCGACAAGGGCGGGGGGATAGTCATTTTGGATGTGGATGACTACACACAGGAAATTGGTAGATTATTGAGTGACCAACAAACCTACCGAATCCTTAAGAAAGACCCCACAAATGAGATTAGGAACACATATTGGGAGTTAATTGAGAGAGGTAAAAGGAATGAAGTTTTAAATTCAAGGGAGTATAAATTTTTGAATATACAACATCCCATAATCCCAGTCTTCTATTACCTCCCCAAGATCCATAAAAATAAGGATAAACCACCCGGCAGACCTATAGTTTCGGGGATAGGATCCATTTCAAGCAGGTTGTCACAGTATATTGACAAATGCTTGCAACTGATATTTAATACCTGCCCCAGCTATTTAAAAGATACCATCAATATTCTACAGATTATCCAACATTACTATCTTGTGACATCAGATGTAAATTCTCTGTATACGATCATCTCCCATACCCAGGGATGTAGAGCAACTAGATATTTTCTAGAACATTCTGATAAATTTTCCAAAAACCAGGTTTATTTCATTGTTGAAGGGATCGAGTGGATCCTAATGAATAATTATTTTTGGTTTGGTGACCAATTTTATTTGCAAACATGTGGAACGGCGATGGGTACGAGATTTGCTCCCAGCTATGCAAACCTGTTCATGTCACACTGAGAACAGGAGTTCATCTATGACTGTGGCGAAACCGGCCTCGCCACGTGTCCTTGGAGGGGGCTGCTTGCCCGCCTCTTGCCTTTGGACTATGGACCAGACTTTATGAGAATGTGTTAACCCAGATAGCTATGCCATGGAGCCCATTTGTGTAGTTAAAGACTTCGGCTCCATAGCAATTGAACTGTGTGAATAGGATCTGAGCGCTCTTCAGTAGTTTTGTGCGCTCAGATCCCAGCTATCTGGGGATATGTGAAATGTCTGTGTGTTATGTGAAAAGGTTACTTTATGTATTTTAAAGTGTTTTGTGTCTTTTTGCAACCATGTGCTTAATGGAGTCTTGTGTCTGTCCTGGGAGATAATTGAATTACTCTCCAGGATAGAAGACTCTGACACTGGTTTGGGCCAGAAAGCCATGCTTCATTTAGTCACAAAGGACTTTCCCTTAACTTTTGAACCCCTGGTCTGATTCGTGCCATTTTTTAATATGTTGTTCCCCTGAATGGATTGATTATGAAAATGTAAGTTTTATGTATGTACGATGTTAACTCACAAAGTTATAAAAATGTACAAAAAGTAACTTTTCAGCTTGGAGATAATTGAGTAGATACAGTAATTGACTCAATTATCTCCTAAGCAGAGGGGAGGAATATGCTGGGTGTGTTTCTTTTGTCCCATTGTGTCTGATTGGCTGCTGTACTTGCATTGTATGTGTTGTAATGTGTTTATTGGTGGTTCTGCAAAACCCTGTGGGCAGTACTATGTTTTGTGGATTGTAATAAAAACCAGGCTGGGTGTGCCAGCACTGGAGTTCCTGTTTTAACCCTCAAAGTGAAGTGTCGTCTCATTATTGGGGAAGGATTTATTGTATGCTGTTCCAGTTTGACTGCTAGGAGAGTAAACCTATTCGTATGGTTCCTATTCAACTGTCTACAGCATTCATATGCTTGAGAGAAGGTATACGCTTCTCTGGTTCGGTGATTGTGGTGTCTGCTGCAGTGCTTGGAGTCCTCAGGAAGCGCTAGGAGCATCTTTCAACGGAGGTACCCAGTCGGGGTGCCAGGTGATCCGTTACATTGGTGGCAAGCGGTGGGATGGCTTCCTAGTGCGAGGTAAGCAGCTCAGAGACACAGTTCGTTTGGAGTTACAAATTGAGGGCAACGCTAGCACACGTGCAGCGCCCCTGGGAGCAGAGGTATCCAGCTACTTGGAGCAGACAAGTATGGAATGCTCTGGTGATGATTGGATGGCCGAGGTGAGGCAGCGAGTGGCCCAGTATGGGGATGATTTACCCATGGAGGTACGCCGGGTGATCTGGAACCAGGTCACGGCCGAGCGAAACACAAGGCTGGCCCGAGAATTCCGTCTGGCGAAAGAGAGAGAGTATGCTCAGCGGAAGGAGTGTTACAGCAGCCGAGTAGAGGCTGCATCCCAGGAGGCTAGCAGTCTCCCCCTGAGGCGGCCGCAGGAACCCGAAGTAGGGGTCCTCATAGACTGGTCCTGTGGGGAACCACAACAGGCAGGTGGAGATGGGACCGGCCCAGATCCCCAGCAGCAGCCGGAGTTGCCAGGTGCGGAAGCAGGTGGTCCTTACTCGCAAATGTTGAGGGACCTCACAGACTGGTCCTGGGAAGACCCACAGATGGCAGATGGAGATGGGACGGCGGTCTCTCTACCGGCCCTACAGGGATGCTGGGCGGTCGGCCCAGATCTCCAGCGGCAGTGTGAGTCCCAGGGAGCCGAAGGGGTCGTCCTTCCTCCCCAGCGGCAGTGTGTACCCAGGGAGCAGAAGGTGGCGTCCTTCCTCCCCAACGGCAGTGTGTACCCCAGGGAGCTGAAGGTGCCGTCCTTCCTCCCCAGCGGCAGTGTGTACCCCAGGGAGCTGAAGGTGCCGTCCTTCCTCCCCAGCGGCAGTGTGTACCCCAGGAAGCAGAGACCGTCCGTCTCGCACCCCAGCCGCAGGACAAAATATTGAAAGGGGAGACAGTTGGTCCCCCTCTCCACCAGCAAAGAGAGTGTCAGGGAGAGGAGCAGGTTACCCCCTCTCCCCAGCGGCAGCCTAACCCACCAAGGGGAGATGTTAAGCCCCACAACTATGCAGATGGGACTGTAGTCTCTGCACTTGCAGCACCAGGGGTAGGGACGGTCGGTCCTGTCCCCCAGCCACAGAGCAGTGTATCCAGAGGGGAGACAGTCGGTCTCCCCCTCCCCCAACCAGGCTCCAACCAGGCTACTTCAGTGGTAGCGCTGGCACCCGGGCAGAGTACCGCTGGTCTCTGCCCACTCAGCAACCCACCAAGGCAGTCTACCAGCCCCCCGCACAGCTGTGGTGAGGCACCTGGACATGGACAAGTTGCTATTTTATCCAGGTGTAGTAACCAGTTATTGTGGGTGGGCTGTATTGCTGCTTGTCCTTCGTGGGTGGGTTGCTGGACTAACCAGGGCACTGACCGGCAGGAGGTCAGATACCCTGTTAGTTTGGATGGTAAAGGGGAGATATGTGGCGAAACCGGCCTCGCCACGTGTCCTTGGAGGGGGCTGCTTGCCCGCCTCTTGCCTTTGGACTATGGACCAGACCTTGTGTGAATGTGTTATACCCCAGATAGGAATCCCATGGAGCCCATTCGTATGAAACTGACTGTAAAGACTTTGGCTCCATGGCGATTAAACTGTATTTGTGTGGTCCGAGCGCCATTCACTTAATAATGTGCGCTCAGACCTGAGCTATCTGGGGATATGTGAAATGTCTGTGTGTTATGTGTAAAATGTGACTCTATGTATTTTAAAGTGTTTTGTGTCTTTTGCAACCATGTGCTTAATGGAGTCTTGTGTCTGTCCTGGGAGATAATTGAATTACTTATCTCCAGGATAGAAGACTCTGAAACTGGTTTGGGCCAGAAAGCCATGCTTCATTTAGTCACAAAGGACTTTCTACTAACTTTTGAACCCCTTGTCTGATTTGTGCCATTTTTGAATATGTTGTTCCCCTGAATGGATTGATTGTGAATATGTAATTTTATGTGAATGTGATGTATGGTTTTGGAGTTGTGAAAGTTGGGTAGAAAGTATGTTTTAACTGTATGTATAATTGAGTTTCCTCTCAGGATAAGGGGAGGGAATATGTGGGATGTAACTGTGATGTGATTGGTTGTTTTGTAACGCCCTGTGGGCTGTACTATGTTTGTGGATTGGGAATAAAAGAGACTGTATGTGACAGTACAGAGAGTTCCTGCTTAACCCTCAAAGTGAAGTGTCGTCTCATTATTGGGGAAGGATTTATTGTATGCTGTTCCAGTTTGACTGCTAGGAGAGTAAACCTATTCGTATGGTTCCTATTCAACTGTCTACAGCATTCATATGCTTGGGAGAATTTATTTGTTTCTCCAGTTCGGTGGTTTTGGTGTCTGCTGCAGTGCTTGGAGTCCTCAGGAAGCGCTAGGAGCATCCTTTAACGGAGGTACCCAGTCGGGGTGCCAGGCGATCCGTTACAATATATACACACACACACACACACAAACAGTGGGACCTTTTACAATCGCCTCGGTTAACATAATTTTCGGTTTACAAATGAAAATCTATTGAAAATAATGCCTTGGTTTACATTTTTGTTTTGCAATACAAAGCAATTTTCCCCAGGAAGCATTGCATCTGGGAGGTTTATAGCACCGCCCTCTGCATGCTGGAGCCTGTGGGTAGCACGTGGCGTTGAGTGTGGAGGTGTTGGGGCGACTTTTGCATCGAGTTTTGGAGCCATTCTGGAAATTGTTTGCAGTTGTTTTGGGACTTTTTGGTGCATTTCTCAAGCTGTGTGTTCTGCATTGTGGGTTGGTTTCCATGCCAGCTCATTTTTATATTTTTCTGACCTCAAGAACAGATTAATTGGTTTTCAATGCATTCCTATGAGAAACCGTGTCTCGGTTTACAAATGTTAGCAATAAGAAACGTCCCAGAGAACGCATTAAATTCGTAAACCAAGGTCCCACTGTGTGTGTGTGTGTGTGTGTGTGTGTGTGTGTATATACACACACACACACACACACACACACAGTACCCCAGGTACTTTTCCCACAGAAGTGTGTGTCTGCTCTGTATACAACAGCTTTGAAACACTCTCATGGACAGCTGTTTAATTGTTAATGCAAATCATTAGCATGAAGTTGGTTACTGGGAGACTGGGAGATGAGTTGCATTAACAACTGTCCTGGACAGTTTGTTTTTCTTTTCATATCTTTATATTTTTCAGTCTCAAAATGTATCACAATGCAGCAAGTGTTCTAAATGTTGTGATATCAAATGTCATTTATATAAGGCACCAGCCCAATTTCTGTTAGATTTGTCATAATAAGCACATTGCATTACTTTTTATGAATTACATATTTATTATCCCTTTTGTTTTTCATTTGTCTGTAAAATGAAATTACTGTTTGATTCATGCCCTACATTAACAAAACATTTTTACTTCTTGTTATTTTGAAGTATGTATTAGAACTCAGAACTACATGGCAGACGTTCCAATTGCAAGTGGTACAGCCTCTCACTTTTACACTTACGATTCTGCCAAGCATTTAGATCAGATATAAACACACCATGAACATTATTAACACGGTTTAAGTAGATGTGCTATTATTAGAAGCCTCACCATTGCAATGAGTGTAATAATCGCACAGCATTCATTTATTACTTCTCTCCTACCTTGTTATTACCAGGAACCCTTCTTTCAATCATTCACACAACACCTGCAAGTTCTGTATCCTGGCAACCGTGAAGCCGAGTAAGGCAAGCGGGAGGGGTCAATCCAAAACGCTTTTTAAAACTTCCCACTGAGCTGTTAAACCTTTACCCTGCCTCTGCACCTGCTAAAATGCCAGCTAACTTATTATTAGCCAGTGCTTTATGTAGTTAACAATTTCACAAACTGTAGTACTGCTAAAAAGCAGAAATACCTATTATTGACCTTTACCTTGCTGTATTACTCCTTTCCAAGATTTTAGTTCTTGTAACATTTAGTTTTGTAAAACTTTTTTTCCCCTCCCCTTAAGTCCATCATGTGTCTTATTTCTCCCCTGGCCCTCCATGTGTCTTATTCTCTTGCCCCCAGCCTCTCCATGTGTCTCATTCCCTACCCGCAGCCCCTCCATGCAGTGGTGTAAATACTGCGGTCGCAGGGGTCGCAGCTGCGACCAAGCCCGTCACTCCAGTGGGCTGGCTGCCCTGTGGACCCCTGCTGCTGGGGCCGCCTGTTAAGAGGTCCATTGGGTGGCCCATGCTGTCAGGGCCACCCGATGGATATGGATTGTCATGGGGCCCGGTCAGCGCTGGGCGCTTTAACAGCAGTGACTCCCCGGTCACTCCTGCCAGCATACATAGAGCCCGCGCAGGAGGAGGGAGTCAGAGTGGCTCCCATCAGGCTGAGCCACCACTGGACCCCAGGGTGTATCTGTATGTTTGTGTGTGTCTGTGTGCCTGTGTCTCTGTATGTGTGTATGTATGTGTGTGTGTCTCTGTGTGTGTGTCTGTGTCTCTGTATGTATGTATGTGTCTGTCGGGGGGGGTCTTTGTGTCTGTATGTATGTGTCGGGGGGGGGCCCACGGTCAGGGGGGAGAGGGTAAAGGTGGAGGGGAGAGGGGCCCCATGGATTGTGTGTATGCCACTGCCTCCATGTGTTTAATGCCCCCCCCCCAAGCCCCTATATGTGTCTCATTTCCTCTTCCCCCAAAGCCCCTCCATGTGTCTCATTTCCTTTCCCTCAGCTCCTCTGTGTGTCCCATTCCCTCCCCTACAACCTCTCCATGCATTGAGCCCTTTGAATGTGGTAGGTACACAACTGACTATAACCCTTCCTCTACCTTAATTCATACCTCCCAAGTGTCCCTATTTAGGAGGGGCAGTCCTTATTTTGGACCTACATTTTTTTTTGTCAATCTTTTCTTTCCTAGTGTCCCTCTTTTCTGAAGCACCATATTATTGGTGTATACTAGTGTATTATAGAGGTCCACAGCAGTAATACTCAAAGTAATGTATCTTTAAATTCCAATAAATGTGTTTAGAAATCAGTATGTGTAAATAAGATATACATTTATCTTGATCTAAATTACATTTTACTTGCATAAACTGGTACTAGTAAGTCAGCTGAAATTTCTCATAACAGCCCCCTGACCACACCCTACAAAATTTAAAGTATCCCTGAAATGTTGGGAGGTATGTAATAGTCAGCACTGTTTTTACTTTTTCTGCCTTTTGTTATGTTAAAGGAACACTATAGAGTCAGGAACACATACATGTATTCCTGACACCAGTGGCAGAACTACCACAGTCACAGGTGTCGCAGCTGCGACCCTGCCCATCACCCTGCCGCCCTGTGGACCCATGTGACCGCGGTGCCTAGCCGGCCATGTGTTCCGGCCGGCGCAGTAGAACCGCCAGGGCCGCACGTTTAGGCCAACCCTAACAGCATTGCCCACCCGATGCTATGTATTTTCAGGGGGCCCGGTCAGCGCTGCGGTGCTTTAACAGCGCAACCGGACCCCCTGTGATGAAGTCAGATGCTGAGAGAAAGGGACAGCTTACACAGAGCCCGTGCGGGAGGAAGAGAGGAGGGAGTCAAAGTGGGAACACTGACTCCCATCAGCTTGAGCCACTGGATACCAGGGAAGTCACCCTCATGCACCTAAAAGGTAGGAAACAGGAGGGTGACTAAACCATTTTGCACGTGTGTCTTAATGTATGTGTGTATCTCTGTATGTGTTTGTGTGTGTCTCTCTGTATGTGTGTATCTGTTTGTGTGTGTGTGTGTGTCTCTGCATTTGTTTGTTTCTCGGTATGTGTGTGTGTGTCTCTTTATGTATGTATGTATGTATGTCAGGGCCGTCTTTAATATTGATTGGACCCTGGGCAAGCATTTGCTTGG
>OW240914.1:212837228-212860036 GCA_933207985.1 Pelobates cultripes | reverse complement strand
GGAAGGTATGTAGAAGAGGATAAAGGTCTAGCTGACTGCCTCAATGAATAATTTTGTTCTGTATTTACAGATGAAAATGAAGGAAAGGGACCTCAGTTGAGAAAAGGATAAATGAGTCATTTATTACACGTGAGTTTACAGAGGAAGAGGTTCTATTTCAACTGTCAAAAGTAAAGACAAATAAGTCAATGGGACCTGATGGAATACACCCAAAGTTATTAAAAGAGCTTAGTGGTGTACTAGTAAAACCATTAACTTATTTAACCAATCATTGTTAACAGGAGTAGTCCCAGAAGATTGGAAGTTAGCGAATGTTGTGCCCATTCACAAGAAAGGTAATAGGGAGGAGTAGGGCAACTATAGGCCAGTAAGCCTTACTTCAGTAGTGGGGAAAGTGATGGAAACCATGTTAAAGGATAGGATTGATGAACATCTAAAAACACATGGATTTCAAGATCAGAGACAACATGGGTTTACTTCAGGGAGATCATGCCAAACTAATCTTATTGAATTTTTTGATTGGGTAACTAAAATTATAGATCAGGGTGGTGCAGTAGACATTGCTTACCTAGATTTCAGTAAAGCTTTTGACACTGTTGCACATAGAAGGCTTATCAATAAACTGCAATCTTTAAGTTTGGATTCCAATATTGTTGAATGGGTAAGGCAGTGGCCGAGTGACAGGCAACAGAGGGTTGTAGTTAATGGAATATATTCGAAGCTTGGACTTGTCACCAGTGGGGGACCTCAGGGATCTGTACTTGGACCCATTCTCTTTAATATTTTTATTAGTGATATTGCAGAAGGTCTTGATGGTAAGGTATGTCTTTTGCTGATGATACTAAGATATGTAACATGGTTGATATTCCAGGAGTGATAAGCCAAATGATTTAGGAAAACTAGAAAAATGGTCAGAGTTGTGGCAACTGACATTTAATGTGGATAAGTGCAAGATAATGCATCTTGGATGTAAAAACCCAAGGGCAGAGTACAGAATATTTGATAGAGTTCTAACCTCAACATATGAGGAAAGGGATTTAGGGGTGATTATTTCTGATGACTTAAAAGGTAGGCAGACAATGTAATAGAGCAGCAGGAAATGCTAGCAGAATGCTTGGTTGTATAGGGAGAGGTATTAGCAGTAGAAAGAGAGAAGTGCTCATGCCATTGTACAGAACACTGGTGAGACCTCACTTGGAGTATTGTACAAAGTACTGGAGACCGTATCTTCAGAAGGATATTTATACCTAAGAGAGGGTTCAGAGAAGGGCTACTAAACTGGTTCATGGATTGCGGGATAAAACTCACCAGGAAAGGTTAAAGGATCTTAACATGTATAGCTTGGAGGAAAGATGAGACAGGGGGAATATGATAGAAACATTTAAATACATAAAGGGAATCAACACAGTAAAGGAGGAGACTATATTTAAAAGAAGAAAAACTACCACGACAAGAGGACATAGTCTTAAATTAGAGGGACAAAGGTTTAAAAATAATATCAGGAAGTATTACTTTTGCTGAGAGGGTAGTGGATGCATGGAATAGCCTTCCAGCTGAAGTGGTAGAGGTTAACACAGTAAAGGAGTTTAAACATGCGTGGGATAGGCATAAGGCTATCCTAACTATAAGATAAGGCTAGGGACTATTGAAAGTATTTAGAAAATTGTGCAGACTAGATGGGCCAAATGGTTCTTATCTGCCATCACATTCTATGTTTCTATAACGGCAACTATGTAAATTGCAAACATTTTGCTAATACAAGGGGTACAATTCATGGAAATGGGCTGCCAAAGGGTACTCAAGGGAAAAAGGTTGGGAACCACTGCCATAGAGCATCCTAATGCATTCGACCCATTGAATCTTTTTTGGCTTATTCATGAAAAATTAAACGTTTCTAGCATTACAGATAAGTGTGTAGATAGCAATATTATTTAAAGAGTCGGATATGCTGGCATCCATCTCATTGCCGGGCTGTGTATAATAAATGTTACATAAAAACAGTCGTCTCTTTAAATACGCCAGACTGAAAGGAATGGATGTGAGTGAAAATGCAATTTGGCTAATACGCCTTAAGCACAGAGGGAGGTTGGAAAGAAATCAATTTCTGTAAACATTTTAATTGTTCATTCTCCTGCCCAGGGCAGTTCCCTTTTTGAAGCAACAGACAAACTATTCTTGCTATATGTTTCAAAACCTTTTAGTTAAAGTACTTCAGGGTTCTGCAAACAATTTCCATATTCTTAGTAGATACTTGGAATCTTTGAGTTAGTTGGAAAGAGTCCATTCTGAGTGATCAAAAGCTGATTGATTGGGATGTAGAAATAAGCCACCAGAACAAAAACTAAAAGGGACAGAAATGTAAGATATCAAATTATGCAGAATACACTCCCCAGCTGGCAGTTGTAATATTTTGTCCTATAACATCTAGTGATTATAAATAAATTATAATTATATAATACATTGTTAATACATTTAATACATTGATTATTTAACACACATTTACTTCTGTTCCCTAAAGATTTGTATGATGAAATAGACTAAAATTCGTAACTAAATACAACCGTCAGGATGCATGTTCGCAAATGCTCTTTCACATGCTTTTATGCAAGTGAACGATAATGTTAAGTACTATATGCCCGCTGGCAGTGTTTGTTAAAAACGCTCAGTGGCACGAGGGTTAATTATGTGGCAGCCATCAAATAAAAAAAAAGTAGAATAACAAACCTTATGGGAAAATAAGAACCCCATATTACTGTAAGGGAGGTTTTAGATCTCCTAATGCCCCCACCTGCCACATGGCATATGTTCTTAAGTGTTTAATATTAGTGTGGGCATCTATGGGCATCAGGTGGGCAATATTAAAATAAATAGTAAGATGGAACAGTGGATAAGAGCTATTAAATAAAATGAAAGATGGTGGGAAATCCTAATGCCCTCCCAACTCCCATCTATGGTTGTGGAGGGGCTGATTGAGGACTGAGTGTCCTTCCCACTTCCCACACTAACAGTGGCAGGTGAGGGCCCTAATTAGAATGTTCAGGAGAAAGGATATGGTGCCCCCCAACTTATAAGTAGTGGGTGGGGCCTCTATATCAATAAACAATAGGGGGTGAACATGCCATTGACCTCACCTCAAATAGTGGCCTGTACCTCCCCGTTGTGGGTGGTTAGGAGTCCACAATCCCCTAACCAAACCTCCTCCCACAATAAAAATAAAGAATTATATTTACCAACCCTTCACTCTAATATTGGTGAGGGGGAGAATAAAGCAAATACCTGTAAAAAGAAAACTATACTTATCTTCTTTGTTCTTTTGCCTCTACCCCTAGCACTGGTACACTGCAGTCGTTTCTTTGTCTTAGCAGCAGATGCTTCAGAGATGCTAGTTTGAACTTTTCTGTCTAAAATAACTTTTCAGGATTCTTTGCTATATTCTTGCTGAGGAGATGGTTTTGGGAGAGAACAAAACTATGACACAGGAACTCAGAACCTCTTGGCTTCAATCTGCCTATGACCTTCTCCTGATCGCTGCTTACACCAGTACACCTCACATACCTCACATACCTGTCCCTTGCTATCTCCTAAAGGGCAGCACTCTACTCTCTCCTCCAACTCTGCCTCACTCTCACCTCCTGTCCTATTATTTGTATGCCCACCTCCTCTAGACTGTAAGCTCTAGGGTCATCTTCAACCTATTGTTCCTGTAAGTTTCTGAAATTGTCTCTGTTATTGTTAAATCTCCCCCTCCTTTAATATTGTAAAGCACTACAGAATTTGTTGGCGCTATATAAATCCCAATAATAATAACAAGTATAAAGGAACAGTAGATAGATTTTTTTTTATAACTAAAGATAAATTGCATATGAGAAGAGAAAGAAAGAGTAAATTAGATTCAAGGAAAAAAATTATGTTAACACAGGGAAGACAGAGAGTAGGAACATGGATCCTGAAAGAGGCTTTTTTTAAATCTTAGTTAAAGAGTATCTACAAAATTATTTATCTCTAACCACAAGTGAAGGGGCTTTGGATAGGAGTTTCATGTTTAAGAAACCTCCAGAGATACAGGAGCCATCAGGCAAGTTGAATATGCAGAAGAAATTTAATTATAAAACTTGTTCCCGTGGGAACCACAAGATGGCATGAGTATTTAGGTGTTCCATATCCTTGACTTCTGGGAGAAGCACTGTTTTAAACGTCTGTTGATGCATTGCCAAATATAAGTACTAAAAGAAGAAATTGCTGAACTTATAAACAGTTTTTGATATGTGCATGCTCTGCATATTATCATCTCCTGTTCTTCATGTCATAGTAAGCAGCAAATTACATAACTTGGGGTGTATCAGTAGATAATTCAGGACCTTGCTCATAGTATGCCCACTCTAGTTCTATATCAGTGCCATATGGTCATTGCAAGAGGAAATTGAGCAATCTTTTTTAAATCCTTGGATCTAAGAATAGTCTGCTTTAGTAGGCAGGAATACCTGGATACATCTCACAGAGTAATTTACTAAAGTGAGGCCAAATGAAAGCATTCTGTAGTCAACCAATGCCATAAATTAAAATTTAAAAAGGCCTGCTTTAAAAAAAAAAGACAACCCATTGGCAAATATAAAAACATACCGCAATCAAAAACAATCCATCTTCACCCATGGAGGGCTCACTGCAGAAAGAGGCTCATAGTAGGGAAATCCCTTTTATGGGCTTTCCCACGCTATGACAGCTATCACAAAGCACTTTGCAGTATGAGTAAGTGCACTCTGATTGGTTGGCTAGTAAACCAATCAGGTCAGGTACGGATTTCAGCCATCCAGCAACATAACTCCAGACCAAATTCAAGCCTGTTTGGGTCCTGAATTGCAAAATCCGGACACTAATGAATTCTATCAACAATGTCCTGATTTTGCAGTCTTAATGGCCCCATATTCACCTGGATGGTTTTTCCCCATTCAGATAAGGGCCATTCGGACTTTAGTAAATAATTCTGCTTATAAATCCAAAGAAGATACTTTTTTCTCCATACTTTGACTGAGCTATAGAGAGACACACTGCTGAGACACTGTGTGACTGACTGGTTAGCCTCTGTCATTGATTCTTCTGTCAGACTGGTGAGCAACCTGAGCCTTCTCTTTTCTTTGAAAGGGACAGCTTTTGTTTCTCTGCACTGACTGTCTGTGCTGTGCACTGCTATGTGGAACAGCTGTGTACACACTGTGCCTGCCTGTATTGCAGCAGCCAGGTACTCTTATAATTTGATTGTTTTGTAGATTTAATGTTAGTTGATTTATTTGACAAAACAGTCATGTAGTTTAGAATGGGTGGAGAGGGGAGGGAGATGGGTGAGGGCTTCTGCCTTGTAGGGGTAGACTACAATGTTTGATTGGTTAGGCTAGCCTGGTAAATAATTACTATTCTAACTCTAGGTCCTTTTAAATTAATTTTTAAAAGTTAATTATGAGTTAATTTAAACTGCTTTCTTTCAGTGCTGCAGAAATAGCACTAGTCCGGGAGGACTATTCTGATGATTTATTTGAAATGTCATCTCTTCTATCTCACTACTAGTGTCATTTAATTTATTCCTTAACTGTTTGCACTTTGCAGCAGTTTTGTACAAATTCAGTGATTGTGTGATTGTGCATTGCAGTGTAAGAGTTGATTTAAATGGTTAATGGTATTCCAAAACATTTATCAGGGCTTAAACATTAAACCACTGCAAGCCTGGAATAGTACATATCTGCTAGCTAGGAGTACATTTCTACTTGCCAGGGCTTAATTCCTGAGTGAATTGGTGAGTGAGTGAAGCAAATTTGAGCCCAGTTTTTTTGTTATATTGTTTAATTTAAAAAAAAAAAAATCAGAGTAGGGCTTGAGGAGTCAATAATTTTTTTTTTATTAATGAACCAAAAACTTAAAAATATGTATTTGACTTTTTTTTTTTTTTTTTAGTTTAGTTGGATAATATACTTTAAATAATTCTACTGTGTGCACAGAATTTTAATAGTATTCCAGTTTCCTTTCTGCATTGAGCACAAACAGTTAGAGAACTTGCATTTTATTTTATTTTATTAATCTGTACAGGCAGTAAAGTAACTGTCTGTGTAAGTGGTTTAATTAATTTTTTTCTTCTTCACAATTAGCAGTGACGTGAACAGTTGTGAGATTGATTCTGTGAATTGGTTTATTTTAATTTGGTTTTCTCAGTAGAGCAACTAGTGAATGCAAATGGTTGTTTTTAGTTATTTCCTATTAGTTTTGCTTTGCTCATACTCTGGCTGTTTGACTGTAAGACCTCTAAAGTAGCTGTAGTACTCTAGCAGTAGTTTAAATGTTATTATTGTCCAAAAATTCTTTTTTACGAGTAATATACATTTGAAGCAATTTTTGCTAGCCGGCTTGTTGATGTGCAGGGATCACTTATTGGCATACTGTGATGCAAAATGTGGTGGTCACAGAAGGTGCTGCAAAGATGGATTCTACTGCATGTCTCTATTTCTATAAAAAAAAAAAAGTGACCCAAAATTCAGAGTAGGGTTTGAGGAGTCAAAAACTTTTTCTATTAATGATCCAAAAACTTTAACAGATTAATGATACAAATAGACATTACACAATAGTGCCACCGGTATTATACAGTATAACTATATAGCCTATTGGAGGACATGGGCTATGTAGTTGTATTATATAATATTGATGGCACTATGTTGTAATGTGTTTATGAATCATTATTCATTTTTTTTATTAGTGATTGAGAGATTACATTTATTAGGTATTAGATGCATTGTGGCATTATGTAAAGACTGTTAAAGTTTACACTGAGTAAATCTTCTATTTTATTGTATGTTTTATTAATCACTACTGTATTTCGAAAGCCAATTATGTTTTATTGTATGTACATTACACAGTGATATTACAGTTTAATCTTAATTCTTTATGTTTGATTTTGCATAGATATCAAAATTCCAAAGAATGAAATATAGATTCGTCTATAGTAAATTGTGCTCTGAGGGGCCGTAAGTCAGTTATAATGTGTACATGTAAAACATTTTTTTTAACTATTAATAAAAAAGTTATTTACCTGCCAAATCCTACTCTGAATTTTGACCCACCCTGTATATATGTTTTGGGCTATGTTTGCAAAAGAGGTATTCTAGCAGACATAGTTCAAAATTACAGCTTAAGTTTTAACTAATACAGTTAAACTCAAAACCAGCAAACCACAAATTACACTTTAATATTGTACTATAATGTTCTTTGTAGTCTTACATTTTCAAAACCCCTTTTTCTTTCTTTAAAAAAACCTATTGAAATGGATCTGTATATTCCTAAGAGGAAAGAAGTATAAAGAAACAAAGTCCTTCCTCTATGGGGTGAAGCAAGGGGCTCATTTCACATAATTAACAGGGCGTCGCCAGTGTGGTGGACATGTGTGGGGGGTCAACCTCCATCTTGAATTCTCCTGTGGTGTGCAGGCAGATATATAGATCCGCTCCCACTATTATAGGATCAGTCTTAAACAGTCCAGTGGGGACTGGGATAACCCACACCGGGGGATAGGAGTGAGATGAGATTGGTCCCTCGGCAACAGGGAAAGTGGGGAAATCATCTGTCTACCCACAGCTGAGTCACCTGCAGGCCTCAATGTGCCTCTGTGGTCTCTCCACAGCTCAGGAGCTTGAGTGAGGTGTCGATAGAGTCAGCACAGCAACCCCAGGTATGGTAATGTGTGGTGGTGCCAAAATTCAGGCACGAGACAAGGGTATACCCCCCAAAAAACAAAGAGCCGTGTGGCAGCTTACATGTCATGCATCCACTCACCTGGCTCTGACCCCCATGTTTTGTTTTTTAACCTTTTGCTGGCCCACTGGTAAAATAATTGAGTAAAGCATAAGTTCCAGCATCAGGCAGTACCAGTGATGCTTCCTCGGCTAAGCCCAGCAACAGCAGAAGTCTCTGCCTTCTATGGGTAGCACCAGGGCTAATACTACAAAGAACAATAGCCCAGTATTTAAGAGGGAGACAGCTAAGCCTCCAGATCTCTTAATTTGTCAGTGAAGAAAGGTAAATGAAAAGTACCAAACAGAGAAAAGGTGTCACAAAGTATAGCAAAGTTGTGACAGTTTCACCCCAGCATACAAAAATTGCATTTAGTCTTGCTAATGAAGAGTTTGACCATGAGCCAGAGGTGAAGGGGAGGAGATAATCTAGCTTCATCAGGGACTAAATAAGAGCAAAGGCTTTGCCCTAATGCTGAAATGGGTGAGTGAGCTGAAAATGATTCACTCACTCTCTTCCGCCACTTTGTTTTGTGTTGGTAGTGTTGAAATCTTTGTTTATATTTCTTTTATTCTCCTTTAATTGAAAATTCTCATTAAAAGTGGTTGGTTGTTATTGCCCTCTGACTGTGTCTGTGATGTGGCAATGCCACCTTCCCTAGCACTTCCAGTTAATCACTAGGGCACTGCGATTTCACTCTGCAAGTCCATTTTACATGACAAGTACTGAAGGAGTGCAGAGGCTTTGTCCTGGGGCTGAAATACCTGTAGGTGAGGGGGTCATCAATTGCCCATTCACTCTTCCCTTCCACGTTCATTTTCATTTAAATATCATTGTTTGTTTTTTTACACATAATTTAAATTTCTTGTATATTTAAACGTATTTAATGGCATTGCCCGCTTCCATCCACTGCCTAGGGCATTGTGTATTCACTCTGTAAACCTGCTTCACACGACAAGGACTGAAATAGTGCCAATGCTTTGTCCCGGGGCTGAAACAGGTGAGTGTGTCAATAACTGCCCACTTATTCCCTCTCTCCACTTTCTTTTCCATTTAAATATATCTCTTTCTATCCCTTTCTCCCCTAATTTTCAATTCTCTTGAAAACTAATGGACTGAACCGGAGATAGAGAAGTATGACCAACCAGTCCAACATTGGACTACAACAGACCATAACATTTCTGTATTTCTAATTTATTTTGTTAAATCCTGGCACTATGACCACTACAAATTGCTGTTATGGTTATAGTACCAGGAGTGTCCTTGCAACCCACCAATGTAGGTAGTTTTTTGAGATACAAAACAAGTTCAGTATTAGTAGTACACTAGAAGAAATGACTGGTACAGTTCAGGAGCCCTGGTGGTAGGTAAGTAAGCATTAGGCTGAGAATAAATACTGTTTGCAGCTTCCATTTGATTTCGATAGGCAAGTCCTGTTGTTCTAAATCTCTCAGCTAATGAGCTAATCCCTGTGCCACCAGTGTTCTCTCTCTGAAGAGAGAGAGAGCTCCAGCTCTCATAGAAGAGTTGTTTGGTAGAAAGCATGGAGCAGACCCTAGGTAAGATGGTATTATTATGACTGCGCTAACTCTACCACTTAAGTGTTTATCAGGGAATGCAGTGCATGGCTCCTGGCACCAGAACCATCAGTACAGCACACTGTTGTGGTTATAGTGGTTAGATTTGTGTTTTCAAAATTCTTTACAAATTAACAAAAGTGGGTTTTTTTTTTTAGTTTTTTTTTACCTCAGGTATTCAGAAGATACATATAGCTCTGAAATGTTAAATTTAGGAATACATTTGTGGAATTGCCACATAGGATATGAAACCAATATGAATGCTATATTTCCACTAAAGAGCTTCCTCATAAATGTGGCATTATTCACCAATATGGCAATACTGATAGAAAATTAGGGAGCTGTCTACTAAACAGCAGAAAGACAAAATAAGAAAAGGGCTTTTCATAATTTTGATGTTTCAGCTGTTTATTATAGACCTCCCAAATTTAGTATCCTATTGTGGGATTACCATACTGAAATATATTAAAAAATTAGGGAACCAAACTGCTTCACAGCTCCCTCCCTTATCTGTTACCCTAATATAACAATTCCAGATTTCTTCACAAACCAATAAAGTATTCAACAAAATTTGAAAAATGCACTTAGATTAAACCAAAATATCCACCATGCCCAAGTCTAATACAAATTAAGAACTGCTTTGGGATCTTAATGCACATGCACAGTGTGTGCTGTGCATGCATTCATGCTTCCCCATAGGAAAGTATTGAGTCAGTGCTTTCCTATGGAGGTTTCCAAGTTTTACACAGTGCAGTGGAAGCGCCTCTAGCAGCTGTCATAATGGCAGACACTAGAGGTGGACATAAAGGGACAGGGACACTGCACCCAGACCATTTAACTGAATTAATGTGGTTTGGGTGACTATAGTGTCTCTTTAATGGGACACTCCACTGCCCAAATAAGTAAATATATATTTTTTAAATCACTATTTAGTAGCCCAATAATGCATTTCATTATGCATTTTTTAATTGGGGGTACATCTAAATACAGCTTGCAAGCCATCCCCTTCATTCACAACCCAGCTCTGTCCATGACTGTCCAATCACAAACTTCAAAATAAAACTCTTTGCTGTCTGTGCAAGGCAGGTGCTCTGGGAAATTGCTGCCTCTTGAGTTTAGATCCACTGAGCTAACCAAACCAGGAAGTAACAAGACCAGTTATCTGATTGAAAGCCCAGGGGAGTGTAACAAGGCTAATTTATAAAAGTGCCGGTTTCTATTAAAAACTGCACTTTTCCCTTCTAAAGAGATATGGGACCTACGAGTCCAACATGCCAAAGCTAACCGAACCATGCGGTGACCTGCGAGTCACCATATTCTAAGTATGCGATCAGCACCTTGAAACGACCATTGATACCTGAGAGAAATCGGACCTGCGTATCCACACTGTTTCGTTTGATATTCATGACTCGTTGAAAAATTCAAATAAACAAATATTTACAAAAAAATGCACTTTTTGTAAAATAAAAAAGAGGACACAGTTGTCATACATAAAGCACTTCAGCAAACGAAAGAGCTTTAGTTGAGTGGAGTGTCCCTTTAAAAGAGTATTTACATTAATATGAGCACAGCATATAAATCCCCTGGAGGCAGATTATTTACTGAATGCAGAGTCCAGATTCAAGCAAACATTTTAAAAATGTTTTTAAAAGCAAACATCACTTTAATGCGCAATGAAGCAATATTTTCTTATTTTGATAGATAAGTTTTAAAGCTGTCTTTCACATACCCTGCCAAAAGATAAATTGAATCAGTAGCTCATTAAATAACATTTGAAATGTGGCAGACCCAACTGAGGTTAACAAACAAACATATATGTGTTCAGTACTAAGAAAATATCTCCATATCATACTCCATCCTTCATTTGTCTCCATTTCTCTGTCCTATATACCCCATAAGGGGTGAGAGGCTAGAAGGAAGTCGGTATTCTTGCTTTTCTTGAGACATTTGAGAGAAGACATACATTATATTAACCGCATATTACAGGCTAAAGATGGGAGACGAAGCAAGCATACCAAACATCTCTCTGCCCATTATAAATCATAACTCCACACTCACTGCACAGTGCTTGTGACAGTGCCATATATCAGGTACACCAGCTTAATTGCAAGCTCTGAGGATCCTGTCTCATTCAACTCCACCCTGGCTCATTGCAACAGATACAATAGGGAGCACACCTTTTTAGTGCTGGGATGGATCCTGGGGATATCAATTTTTATATAGTATTAAAGGGACACTATAGTCCCCAAAACAACTGTAGCTTAATGAAGTAGTTTTGGTGTATAGATTATGTCCCTGCAATCTCGCTGCTCAATTCTCTGCCATTTAGGAGTCAAACCACATTGTTATGCAGCCTTAGTCACACCTCCCTGCATGTGACGTACACAGCCTTCTTAAAGACTTCTTGTAAAGAGAAATCTAAAGTTTATACTTCTTTTATTGCACAATCTGTTTAATCAAGAATGTCTTATCTCCTACACTGTAAATAGCTTGTTAGGCCTTGCAGTAGCATACTATGTTCAATTTACAGAGCAGAAGATAAAAACTTCAAAATTAAGCTAACATCTGATTAAAAATGTTATGCAGGCTGTGACAGTCAGAGCCATGGGAGATTTGACTAGGGCTGCATGGACAGTAACAAAAGTGATTGCACTCATAAATGGCAGAGGATTGAGCAGCGAGACTTCAGAGGTATGATCTATATACCAAACTTGCTTCATTAAGCTAAAGTTGTTTTGGTGACTATAGTGTCCCTTTTATTTATGTCTACATTTTACTTTGGTTATTTGAACTGCATTCATTTTTTTATGTTGTATGGCTGGTTGTAAGATGGCCGTAAATTGAATCTTTGTGGATTAAACTCAGAGTGATAAGGACTAAGAACATTTTCTGTAACTGCATTCCTATATTTCTTTGGACTCTTTATCTTGGACATATATTTAATAATTTATATTTTATTTTTTATTATTCTATTTATCTTATTTTATATTTATTTGTATTTTAGGTCTCTTATTCTATCCCATTTTTTAAGTGCATCTATCTATTGTAGACCTATTTAAAGTCTCTTATGCTGGCTATTATATTCTCACAAGTGTCTTTTTAGAGTGGCACTAATCCTCTACACTTTTTTATATTTTGTACTTGCCTCACTACAATAGGGATAGAGGGGTTCCCTTCCTTTTGGAGGAAAGCTGCCTTAATTTCACTTTTCACAGTTTGTTCTATCAGCGCTGACCCTTTACTACTGTTTCTATAATGCTCTACTGAACATTGATCCTCATGGAAACAGAGCAATGTGTAGTAAATTAGGAATAGGTTCTTTACAGTAATGGTACAGGTTAGATGAGGGGCATGAGACAAAGACAATTATACTACCCAAATTACCAGGGACAATGTGGCAAATAATATATTAAGCTCTATTGGTATTCCAGTGATGTGAATTAAATGTTGTAATTAATATTTGATTGATTTGCTTCTTGTGAATATAATTCAAAATAACCAGGTCTACTAGATAGGCAAATATTTGTTTAAAAACAGTTGAAAATTAGACAAAAAAAATTAAGAAAAAGAAAAATAACGGGATATTTTAAGCATCAAAATAACGTTAGCTTAACAAAGTGGTTTTTGGTGTATAGAACATGCATCTGGAATCCCACTTCTTAATTCTCTGCCATTTAGGAGGTAAAATGTTTTTCTTAATTCTTTCATGAGAACTTGTGTAAAGAATATAAACAAGTAGTTTTGTGTTTGTGTAGATTACCTACCATCTGTGTTTATTACAAATCACACTAACTTGATCAGAACTGATACCACAACATACATTGTGAAAATGAATGCCCTAATTAGGCAATTAAAATGAATCCCCAGAAAAGATGCCAGCTGTGTATGTAACTGTAATTGTTCTTTTTTGGAATGTTGCATTCAAACAAGTTCTGTAACAACTGCTTAGGGAAAAGAAGGAGACTAGAGTAATCATTTCTATTATTGTGTGAAGTCTTCTAACAAACTATCGTAAAAAAATCATGTTCTTTTAAGTCTTTAATATGTCCTATTTGGTATTAAGTGTTGTTATTCATAAGAATCTCTAAAATGTGCTATTGTATTTTCACTTGTTGGTATGTATATTTCTAAAGTTCAGGGCCAGTTATTAAAGGAACGTTCCAAGCACCATAAGCACTATAGTGTGTGTGAATTCTTAACGAGGCTCTACCACTCTTTGCCTCTTCCCTGGTCCTGAGAGCTAGAAACTGCCCTGCTGTGATTAGTTCAGACAGAGTTTACAGCTCTCATTGAGGTAGGGAGCAGCACCTGATAGACCCCAGGTAAGATGTCCAACCATTCTAAAATGGTTTCACGACTTATGTTACAGTATTTTATACTATGAATGTGCACTGTAGCATTTTTGGATTTTATTGTTCAAATAAGAAAATTTAAAATATATATTATTTAAAATTTCACATGCAGCTACAGTTAGGTCCATAAATATTGGGACATTGACACAATTCTAATCTTTTTGGCTCTATACACCAACACAATGGGTTTGAAACAATGAAACAAACAAGGTGTGCTTTAACTGCAGACTTTCAGCTTTAATTTGAGGGTATTTACATCCAAATCAGGTGAACGGTGTAGGAATTACAACAGTTTGTATAAGTGCCTCCCACTTTTTAAGGGACCAAAAGTAATGGGACAGATTAACAGTCATAAATCAAACTTTAAATTATTAATACATGGTTGCAAATCCTTTGCAGTCAGTTACAGCCTGAAGTCTGGAATGCATAGACATCACCAGACGCTGGGTTTCATCCCTGGTGATGCTCTGCCAGGCCTCTACTGCAACTGTCTTCAGTTCCTGCTTGTTCTTGGGGCATTTTCCCTTCAGTTTTGTCTTCATCAAGTGAAATGCAATCGGATTCAGGTCAGGTGATTGACTTGGCCATTGCATAACGTTCCACTTCTTTCACTTAAAAAACTCTTTGGTTGCTTTTGCAGTATGCTTCGGGTCATTGTTCATCTGCACTGTGAAGCACCGTCCAATGAGTTCTGAAGCATTTGCTGAATATGAGCAGATAATATTGCCCGAAACACTTCAGAATTCATCCTGCTGCTTTTGTCAGCAGTCACATCATCAATAAATACAAGAGAACCAGTTCCATTGGCAACCATACATGCCCACGCCATGACACTACCACCACCATGCTTCACTGATGAGGTGGTATGCTTTGGATCATGAGCAGTTCCTTTCCTTCTCCATACTCTTCTCTTCCCATCATTCTGGTACAAGTTGATCTTGGTCTCATCTGTCCATAGGATGTTGTTCCAGAACTGTGAAGGCTTTTTTAGATGTTGTTTGGCAAACTCTAATCTGGCCTTCCTGTTTTTGAGGCTCACCAATGGTTTACATCTTGTCGTGAACCCTCTGTATTCACTCTGGTGAAGTCTTCTCTTGATTGTTGACTTTGACACACATACACCTACCTCCTGGAGAGTGTTCTTGATCTGGCCAACAGTTGTGAAGGGTGTTTTCTTCACCAGGGAAATAATTCTTTGGTCATCCACCACAGTTGTTTTCCGTGGTCTTCCGGGTCTTTTGGTGTTGCTGAGCTCACCGGTGCATTCTTTATTTTTAAGGATGTTCCAAACAGTTGATTTAGCCACATCTAATGTTTTTGCTATCTCTCTGATGGGTTTGTTTTGTTTTTTCAGCCTAATGATGGCTTGCTTCACTGATAGTGACAGCTCTTTGGATCTCATATTGAGAGTTGACAGCAACATATTCCAAATGCAAATAGCACACTTGAAATGGACTCTGGACCATTTATCTGCTCCTTGTAAATGGGATAATGAGGGAATAACACACACCTGGCCATGGAACAGCTGAGCAGCCAATTGTCCCATTACTTTTGGTCCCTTGAAAAGTGGGAGGAACATATACAAACTGTTGTAATTCCTACACCGTTCACCTGATTTGGATGTAAATACCCTCAAATTAAAGCTGAAAGTCTGCAGTTAAAGCACATCTTGATCATTTCATTTCAAATCCATTGTGGTGGTGTATAGAGCCAAAAATATTATAATTGTGTCGATGTCCCAATATTTATGGACCTGACTGTAGTTTTAATGATTATTTTTGTTTGTGCCTCTCTATGTATTTATGAAATAATTTGTCACAATGCAAAGGTCACATACGCTGCTGCATGTTTGTTGTTTGTCAAGATATCATTGGCTCACTTGTGTTCTGCTAACAATTAAAACAATATCTATTTACTAAAAAACAAACAAAAAAAACCTTAGGGGCACAAGGGCACTACAGTCACCATAACCACTACAGCTTGCTGTAGTAGTTATGGTTACATAGTTACATAGCTGAAAAGAGACTTGCGTCCATCAAGTTCAGCCTTCCTCAGATATGTTTTTGCTGTTGATCCAAAATATCAAGCGCTTCCAATTTTGCAACAAACTAGGAAAAAATTCCTTCTTGACCCCAAAATAGCAGTCAGTTGTCTCCTTGGATCAAGCAGCTATTACTCCACTAATTAGAAATTATATCCCTGTATGTTATGTTTTTGCAAGTATTTATCCAATTGCAGTTTAAACATCTGTATGGACTCTGATAAAACCACCTTGTTACGATTGCCCCCGGTCTAGCAGGGGGGTTGATCACTTGAATGTCCTGGTTCCCGAAGTCAGAGAGTCGAGCGTAGTTTCCTTTGGTAGAATCTGAAAGTGTAGAATATCCCACTAGCGAAGAGAGTGCTAGTATTCCCGGATCCCTAAAACACGAGTCGAGGCTGCGAGTTGAGGGTCAAAACGAACTAACTTTACTGGCACACAAACATGGCAATTTATGCAATTCCTCAGGTCCAAGGACAGCCCCCTATGGACCTGATGGGATACAGGTACAGTACACAAAGTTAACCAATCACAATAAAATGTATCATTTGAATTAGTGCCGCCCAGCTTGGAGATAATGAGGCCAACGGTTATACAATCTAATTATCTCCAAGCGCACAAAAGACCACGTTTTATTATGTCCCATAAAACAGTATAAAAATGCATAACTTTAACGTCTTGGGGAGAAAACGGTTCATTCCACCATTCATTCGATAGCTCGGGTCCAGGCACATTAAGTATACGAATTGCGCCCAGACCCCACGAACGGAATGGGCGATTTCTGCCGTATAAAGTCTGGTTCGGCACTTTGGTCGTTAGTCCCTGATGGCGGACATGTTTTTAGGCTGTTCAATAGGCAGCGGGACTTCGACTCAACACTTATGGAACAGAAATCGGATACATAGACATACGAATCCCCGCTATCAGTCTGGTTGTTCCGACCGTTCTGCACACGAACTGGGGCCGCACGGTAGGGGGGTACTTGACCTGGGGTTAACCACAGAAATCACATTCTAATTGCTGCCACACGCCAAACTGTAGGTGATCTCTGTTCGTGAGTCTCTCGGCAGCTTCCATTCAGTAAATTGTATACGAATGTTGATCCTCTGGGATCGTCAATTAGTTGGTGGTTAACCGCAGACCGCAGCGCCTTAGGTGGTTAATGAGCGACACACTCCGCTCATCGGGTGGTCGGTCATTCGGTACTTCGAGAGATGATGAGGTTAAGTGGCGGCACACGCCAAAGTCTGGGAGGTCTCTCGTTCGTACCACGAATTGTCCTTTATAATGATTCGTGTAATCCGTTCGTATAGTCTCAGTACCGATAGCGTAGGGTTCTTTATGAAAGGGGTTAGCGTGCAACAGTAGCGAGACGTGGTAACAATAATAGAGTCATATTGAGTCTTTGTAACACACTTCTTCAGGCAGAAAATTCCATATCCTTATTGCTCTTACTGTAAAAAAAACTTTTCTATGCCTTAGATGACACCTCCTTTTTTCCAGCCTAAATGTGTGACCTCATGTCCTATGTATAACCCTGTTTATGAATATATTTTCAGATAATGGTTTGTACTGGCCCCGAATATATTTGTATAATGTTATCATATCCCCTCTCAGGTGCCATTTTTCCAAACTAAAGAGATTTAAATTTTCTAACCTTTCTTCGTAATTAAAATGCTCCATTCCTTTTATCAATTTTGTAACTCGTCTCTACACTTTTTCTGGTGCCATGATATCCTCTTTAGAACAGGTGCCCAAAATTGCACAGCATATATTCAAAGTGTGGTCTTACCAGGGTTTTTTAAAGAGACAAAATTATATTTTCATCTCGAGAATTTATGCCCCTATTTATACATGACAAAACCTTACTGGCCTTAGCAACTGCAGATTAACATTGCATATTGCTGCCTAGTTTGTTGTCTATAACAATTCCCACATCCTTCACATGTGTGGTTATCCCTAATTCACTACCATTTAGGGTGTAAGTTACTTGTGCACTCTTGACCCCGAAGTGCATAACTTTGCATTTCTCTACGTTAAATTTCAACTGCCATTTTAGTGCCCAGTCCCCCAATCTATCCAAATCCCTCTGCAGCAAAGCAATATCCTGCTCACATTTTATTACTTTACAAAATTTTGTGTCATCTGCAAACACTGAAACATGGCTTTCAATGCCTATTTCAAGATCATTTATAAATATGTTAAATAGAAGTGGTCCCAAAACAGAACCCTGAGGGACACCACTTACCACTTTTGTCCAGCCTGAAAATGTATCATTAATGACAACTCTTTGTACTCTATCCTTAAGCCAATGTTCTACCCAAGAACAACAGGGAGTGCAGAATTATTAGGCAAATGAGTATTTTGACCACATCATCCTCTTTATGCATGTTGTCTTACTCCAAGCTGTATAGGCTCGAAAGCCTACTACCAAATAAGCATATTAGGTGATGTGCATCTCTGTAATGAGAAGGGGTGTGGTCTAATGACATCAACACCCTATATCAGGTGTGCATAATTATTAGGCAACTTCCTTTCCTTTGGCAAAATGGGTCAAAAGAAGGACTTGACAGGCTCAGAAAAGTCAAAAATAGTGAGATATCTTGCAGAGGGATGCAGCACTCTTAAAATTGCAAAGCTTCTGAAGCGTGATCATCGAACAATCAAGCGTTTCATTCAAAATAGTCAACAGGGTCGCAAGAAGCGTGTGGAAAAACCAAGGCGCAAAATAACTGCCCATGAACTGAGAAAAGTCAAGCGTGCAGCTGCCATGATGCCACTTGCCACCAGTTTGGCCATATTTCAGAGCTGCAACATCACTGGAGTGCCCAAAAGCACAAGGTGTGCAATACTCAGAGACATGGCCAAGGTAAGAAAGGCTGAAAGACGACCACCACTGAACAAGACACACAAGCTGAAACGTCAAGACTGGGCCAAGAAATATCTCAAGACTGATTTTTCTAAGGTTTTATGGACTGATGAAATGAGAGTGAGTCTTGATGGGCCAGATGGATGGGCCCGTGGCTGGATTGGTAAAGGGCAGAGAGCTCCAGTCCGACTCAGACGCCAGCAAGGTGGAGGTGGAGTACTGGTTTGGGCTGGTATCATCAAAGATGAGCTTGTGGGGCCTTTTCGGGTTGAGGATGGAGTCAAGCTCAACTCCCAGTCCTACTGCCAGTTCCTGGAAGACACCTTCTTCAAGCAGTGGTACAGGAAGAAGTCTGCATCCTTCAAGAAAAACATGATTTTCATGCAGGACAATGCTCCATCACACGCGTCCAAGTACTCCACAGCGTGGCTGGCAAGAAAGGGTATAAAAGAAGAAAATCTAATGACATGGCCTCCTTGTTCACCTGATCTGAACCCCATTGAGAACCTGTGGTCCATCATCAAATGTGAGATTTACAAGGAGGGAAAACAGTACACCTCTCTGAACAGTGTCTGGGAGGCTGTGGTTGCTGCTGCACGCAATGTTGATGGTGAACAGATCAAAACACTGACAGAATCCATGGATGGCAGGCTTTTGAGTGTCCTTGCAAAGAAAGGTGGCTATATTGGTCACTGATTTGTTTTTGTTTTGTTTTTGAATGTCAGAAATGTATATTTGTGAATGTTGAGATGTTATATTGGTTTCACTGGTAATAATAAATAATTGAAATGGGTATATATTTGTTTTTTGTTAAGTTGCCTAATAATTATGCACAGTAATAGTCACCTGCACACACAGATATCCCCCTAACATAGCTATAACTAAAAACAAACTAAAAACTACTTCCAAAAATATTCAGCTTTGATATTAATGAGTTGTTTGGGTTCATTGAGAACATGGTTGTTGTTCAATAATAAAATTAATCCTCAAAAATACAACTTGCCTAATAATTCTGCACTCCCTGAAGAATAATCATCTAGACCAATTTCTTTTAGTTTGAAGACTAAGCTATTGTGAGGAACCGTATCAAATGCCTTGGTAAAATCCAAGTAGATAACATCCACTGCAACACCCTACTCTTTACTTCTACTTACTTCTTCGTAGAATGCAATTAGGTTAGTTTTACATGACCTATGTTTCATAAAACCATGCTGATTATTGCTAATAACAAAGTTCTTCCCAATGAATTCCTGAATATTATATATTATGGTGCTTGGAGTATTGCTTTAAGTAAAAAAAATAAACAATGAGGAGGAAAAGTGATCCGTGTAGTGACTATGAGTTCAGTGTCTAAAGCTCTCACTGTTCTTTAATGTAAAATAAAGAACCTGCAACACTGAGTACTCTGAGTTTTAAGCTCCCATTTTGAATTAAAATCGATCGATATTGGAACTTATTGCCTAGTATTGCGGCTCTCTTATTACTAAAAATGATGAAAGGTGGCTGATAATATTTTTAAGCCATACCATCTCTCCATGTGCTTGAGAGAATCTTTAAAGGAAGAAAAACCAGGATTGAAGAGGACATGATTTATAGACAGGCAATGTTATTTATTTAAGGGTGAATTCAAAGTGGCATGCCTGCAAAAGAGAGGATTCTGTGTACCCTCCTTCCCCTTCTGTGTGCTCGCTCTCTGGCTCCCTCCAGTGACAGTTATTCTACTTTTTTTTTTTAAATCCCCTCACCACACCTCTGGCTCAGATCTCATACAGTTGATTGGACGACGAGAGGGCACCAGTGATGTCAGATAGGCAGGAGAAGAATCCAGCAAGGGAAGCTTTATCCAGTACTGGATACAGGTATGTTTTCTGCTTCTTTTGCAGGTTTATAAGGAAGGATCTAAAGAATAATACCCAGTAAAGCAATTTAAATCAGAAAAATAAATGTTTTTTTATTTTTTATTATTTATTTGAAAAAGTTAGCGTATCCTTGATAGCTTAGAAATTTGATTAACTGCTGATTTTTTCCCCCAACTCCACCATAGGTTTTTTTTTTTATACTGCTCTTAGCCTGCCACAGTTGTATCGCATTATTAAACTCCCAGGTTTTGAAAACGACAAAAATGTCAAATGCTAAAAAGAAACTTTGTATAAAGAAAAGTTAATGCCAAACAATTACAGTTGTATAAAGTACAATCTGGCTCTGTTTGTTTTTTTCTGTGTGGAAATTACAACAATATACAGCAGAGCCACAACCTGTAATAACTGTTGTGAACACTAAACCAGAATTAACCATGTATAATACTATTACAACAAAGTAACATGTGACATGTAGCTCTGTATGCAGTAGTATCCAACAGAGTAACCTCAACACGTACAAATGATATGTTAACAAAAAGGCATTTCCTTTGCTTTCCAAGACCATATGTCAAATTAACAAGTGTGCTGTAGTGGCTATGGTACCAGCAGGGCCGGATTAAGAGCCCATTGGGCCTGATTCTGACAATTATGACCGGCCTTATTACAGAATTTCATTGACAAAAAATAAATCCATACCCCCTAACAGCAGTGTCTGGAGTAGCAGGATGTCAGTGGACAGAGTAAAAGGGGGGGCCACTGACGCGAATCACGTAATCAGACGAATATGTTCAAAAAAGGGGGGGGGGGTGTATACCAGAAGAATTGGAAGGCCTGTCAATTATGGCATACTATGCAGACAGAATCCTGAGCTTTGCATAAATGCGTCTAATGATGCGCCTGCTCTCCGCTTTTTAAGAACTGTCCCCTAGCAATCACTTGTCCACTACTTTCTCTACCTTCTTACTAGCAGGCAGAAGCTCCTGTTATACAGTCTGGGACAGAGAAAAGGTGTATGTAGTGAGTGTAGAAGAAAGGGAACATGCCACAGTGTTAGAGAGACTGAGGCAGCAAGAGCATTTGCATAGTGCACAAAGTCAGCTTTACCTTAATTAATTTCATTGTCAGCCAGTCCACACACTTTTTTTCCTCTACATCCCTCTTAAGTTTCCAGACTTAAGCAAGAGCATGTGCAGGCCTGGGGCTGCAGCTCCGTCAGCCCTTATGTTAATCCGGCCTTGAATTCCAAGAGTGCCCTTCCCCCTGTCATAAGTAGTGAAACGTTTTTAAAGGTTTGACTTCTGCTCCCTACCTCCACTGCAGTCTCCAAACCAGCATCTTACTATTTTGCCTACATTCAGCAGTGCTTAGCTCATTTACTCAGAGCAATTACCTGAAGCTCTTGACCAATGAGATGGACTTCAGGGCTCAGCTCAGTAGAGCCTTCAGAAGCTCCTAAGCTCCTAAGCAGGAGTGTCTGGTTCTGCTTGCTGCGGAGAAGAGGTGAACATGGTGGACCACAGGGAAGATGTCAAACCATTCTAAAATGGTTTGACTATTTATAATGGAGGTGATACTGTGCAAGAGCCTTGTTTGCATTATAACCACTGCATCATGCAATAGTTGTAATGATGCTTGGATTGTTAATTTATTCAAACTATCAGTATTAAAATGCATGGGTTGTGTTATTATACCAACCTGCAAGAACTATAAAATAAACTGTTATAAAAACAGAAATTAACCCATGTAATAGTATGCATAACATGCACATTCACGTGAATTTTAAATTTAAGATGAATTGCTAAACTTCCAGTTAGGGTATGTAGGTCTAAAATTTGAACTTCACTTTGAATTGTCTTGGAATTCCCAACAATTCTTAGTCTAGCAAATAACCATGAAATTGTAACACTAAATACAGTAATGAACACTATCATATTCCAATTTCTTGTGGTAAAAGCTCCAGGGAGTGACACTGGTCCTTGACCGTGTGAGACAGCGGGAATATTTTACGAGGTACTGGCCAGCAGTTATTAACCACCACTGGCCACTTTTCTATTCCCTGTACAGTAATGAAATGTCAATGCATAAACTTTTACTTACTTTAACAGCATATTTTGCCTAACAAACATTTTAGAGCACAACTGTACTAATTGGATCGTTTTTCCCCATCTTGTTGGTGGAAATATTTGTAAACAACTCCTAGATCATTTTGAAGTTTTTGTGAGAAAAATGTTAGGCCTCGTTTAAACTAGTGGTAACTCCATATTGTGGGCTGCATCAAATCATTTCTCAGGACTTTCTTTTCAAATGTTTTTTTTTATTATTTTAAATAATAATAAGTAATTG
>OW240914.1:212789306-212827848 GCA_933207985.1 Pelobates cultripes | reverse complement strand
TTTATGCTGGGTTTCTGGGTTCATTCTTAAATTCCGTCCCTGTATTTCCCAGTCTCTTGGTTTCATTTAAATGTTTGTTTTATGTTGCCTCACCCGTTTGTTTTCCATCATTCCTTTTGTTTCAGTGTTCCTGCAGGTAGCTGCTCAAGTCTTCTGCCCTTTCTTGTAGGTAGGTGCTATATGTGTCTTCTTTGGTTGTTTTAGCTTGCATTAGGCAGTGTAGGACCTGCCGAATATGGGGTATATTGGCGTTGTGGCAGGCTTATGCAATGTATGATCATATAATGTAACTAAATCCCCATAGTTTTAATATATAGTGCTTAGTTATGTCTCCTCTTGTTTTGCCTATTATATCTTGTCTTGTTTTATTTTGTTAACCCAGTCCATGTACAGTCCTGCCCCTGTTTAGTTAATGTTCCCTTTATGTACTGTGTACATGTTCTGGATTTAGCTTTCTATCCTTCTCTGGTTCTGGGTTCTACTAGTTCTGTCTTGGTTTCATGTTTGGTGCCTGTTCTAGTCTTGTCTTGTTTCTGTACTGGATACACTCCTACTGCAGAGCCTCTCTATTCAGCTCCTAGGAGGTCTGCTTAATTCCAAGCTCCTAGTTCCTGGGATCCGCATAAGCTGCATCAGGGCTCTGGTTTGTGGCTGCACAAACGCTGGTGCTCAACACCAAGGGGCGTGTGGTTACCCTGCACCAGGCCCTGATAATCCACTTCCACGCTGAAGATTCCTAACTTCTCATCAGGCACTAAGGGGTCCCGGTCTACGGACTGCAAACCCTGACATACTTCACCTGCAAAAAAATGCGTAGCACATGGAGATGGTTAGTTTCCGGCCAGGATCTGAGATGTAAACCCTTTCTAAATTTGACATTTCCAATTTTCTAGCGCTCAGATCTAATCTGAAATCCCCAAATGTTCCCTAATAATTTCAACCAAACTCGCATGTGCACGCCAAAAATGCTAAGTTTAAATTTATAAAAATAAATGAATAGAATGGGAGGACCAACATTCTATGTCTAATTCAGGCATGATTAATTTTAATATAAACCAACCAGAAATATTTGGGATACGGCTGAGAAATCTAAAATTGAAAAATATAAATATACATAGTGTAAATCTGTATCAAATAGTAAGTAAGTATTCATGAAATGCACTCACAAAATTAGATGAAATGTATCGCTCTATGGTGCCTCCCCCGATAGTAGTGGGGGGCTATTATCCTCCTTCAGTTGCTCCAGGAAAAAAGATGAAAAAACAGGACTCCCAGGGTGGTGAGAAAAATAAATGAAGCGGCTTTATTAAGGATGAAACATCACCCAACAATAAATATATAATACAAGCTTAAAATGAGGTCCAACAAAGAAAAGTATATATATACTCAAATATCACCACTTAGTGAATAGTACATATAAGTGAAAAAATATACTTATCTTAATATTCAAGTGAAACATTAATGATTAATTTTAATACAGCTAGAGGAGTGGCTCTAGACCAGACAGCAGAAGGATGGATTTTCCGATACAATATATTCCATGCTTTAATAGTAGTTTTGGTCGTAAAACATGTCCGCCAACCTTGTGTGCTGAGACGGAAGCAACCATAAGATATCTTTTATTGAATGTGAGAGTTTGCTAGCTTCCATCTCATGCCAAAAAGGACGGTCATGTTCTTGGTTGAATTTCAGCACCATCGCTGCATTGGTAGCATAATAATAATGAATAAAGTCTGGCAAGCCCACACCCCCACTAACCCTGAACTTCTGTAGTATGGATAATTTAATCCTGTTTTGTATTCTATTCCAGATGAATTTCAAGAGAGCAGAGTGAACATTTTGAAAAAATTATAAGGGAATCGATAGGGGGATGGCTCTAAGAAAATATAAAATTTTAGGAAGGAGAGTCATTTTCACCGAATTAACCCTACCTAACTATGAGATTTCAAGACTACACCAACTTTCGAGGTCGTTCCTCAAATCGGACCAGACCTTACCCAGGTTATAATAATGCATCTTGGACAGGTTCTTGCATAGGTTAATGCCCAGATAAGAGATATAAGAGCCTCTCCAATCGAAGTCAAACCGATCTTTCAGATTATATAAATTGTATGAAGGTATGAAGAAGGAGAGAGCTTGAGTTTTGGCAGTATATAATTTGTAGAACGAAATTTCACCAAATTCCTGCAGAATTTACATCAAATGAGTGAGTTCATATGATTTTTAAGTGATAACATGATGTTGTCTATAAAAAGGCCTATTTTATGTTCCTTAACCCCTACTAAAATGCCTACTACAATACCTTCATATCTGTGTTTCAGCATGCCATTTCAGCCAGGGGCTCCATTGCCATCACAAACAGGAGTGGAGACAATGGGCATCCCTGTCTGGTTCCATTAGACAATGAAATATTTTTGGATACAAATCCAGTTGCAGTTACTCTGGCAGTTGGTTGTGCAAATACAGCCTTGTTAAAGGGGCCTGGGATGGTAAAGCGCGACAGAACCTCCCTCAGGTAGTCTCAATGGATCCTGTCAAATGCCTTTTCCGCGTCCAAATAGAGGAGCAAAGAAGGCGTGCGGGTAAGTTTAAGATGATGTATCAAATTAATTAAATGCCTGGTGCCATGACAAAAACCCACCTGGTCTTTATCGATTAGAGATCGAAGAAGTCGATTCAGTCTATTGGCCAAATTTTTTAAATATGTTTTGTATCATTATTAATAAATGAAATGGGGTGAAAATATGAACAGACATTTGGTGCCTTACCAGGTTTGGGTAATGTTACTATCTGTGCACCTGGCAGCAGGGCCGCCATCAGGGGGTGACAACCATGATGGTTGTCACGGGCCCAGCGGCCCTGGGGGCCCGGCCTCCCGGGCCCCACGTGTAGCGGCGGAACTGCCACCGGTGCAGTTGCACCAGGGCCCGCAGGCTGATGGGGCCTATCGGGTGTCCCATGCACTTAGGGCCACCTGATGGGCCCTATATCTTCAGGGGACCGGTCAGTGCGGTGGCCGTGGTATAGCGCGACCGGGCTCCTTTTTAAAAAAAAAAAAGCAATGGTCACTTCCTCCCAGCTCACTCCATGTGGGAGGAGCGCGTGCCCGGCATTGAGATGAGCCATGCTGACTACTCCCATCAGCCCCAGCCACCCTCCTGCAACAAAAAGGTAAGAACAGGAGGGTGACTAGAAAATGAACTTTGTGTGTGTCTGTATGTCTGTATGCATGTATGTCTGTATGCATGTATGTATGTATGTCTGTATGCATGTCTGTATGCATGTATGTCTGTCTGTATGTATGTCTGTATGTATGTCTGTAAGTATGTATGTATGTCTGTATGCATGTCTGTATGTATGTAAGTCTGTCTGTATGTCTGTATGCATGCATGGCTGTATGCATGTATGTATGCATGCATGCCTGTATGTATGTATGTCTGTATGTATTTATGCATGTCTGTATGTATGTATGTCTATGTATGTATATATGTCTGTATGTCATTATGAATTTATGCCTGTATGTCTGTCAGTATGTATGTATGTTTGTATGTCTGTCTGTATGTATGTATGCATGTCTGTATGCATGCATGTCTGTATTTATGTATGTATGTATGCATGTCTGTATTTATGTATGTATGTATGTATGTATGTATGCATGTCTGTATGTATGTGTGCATGCATGCATGTCTGTATGTATGTATGTCTGTATGTATGTCTGCATGTCTGTCTGTATGTATGTATGTCTGTCTATGTATGTATGTCTGTATGCATGTGTAAAGGATTTCCTTATGTTTACCTGTACCCATTCGGTTAATTCCTCTCCCTGCTAGTTAAGTGATGCATGCATGTGTATGTATGTATGTCTATGTATGTATATATGTCTGTATGTCATTATAAATGTATGTCTGTCAGTATGTATGTTATTATGTATGCCATTATGAATGTATGTCTGTAATTATGGCTGTATGTATGTCTGTATGTATGTATGTATGTATGTCTCTATGTCTGTCTGTATGCATGCATGCATGTCTGTATGTATGCATGCATGCATGCGTGTATGTATGCATGCAGGGCCGTCTTTAAGGAGGGGCAAACGGGGCAGCTGCCCTGGGCCCAGTTACTCATGGGGGGCCCAAAGCAGCTGCCCCGTGGGCCCCGTCGCCTACAATAAAAATTTATTTTTTAAAAATATTTCCCTACCTAATGGTATTGCGGGGGCCCACCAGGTGGCCCATACCTTTAGGGTCACCCAGTGAGCATGTTCCAGCAGGGGTCCGGTCGGCGCTGTGGCCCTTTAACAGCGCGACCGGGCCCCTTGCTTAACGGTTGCATGGGAGGAAATGACGTCCGCAAATCACTTCCTCCCACCTCAAAGACATTGTGCCGCCCGGGAGGCTGCTGAGCCAGACCCCAAACTACCCCAGCCAGCACACTGGACCCCAGGGAAGGAAGCCTCTTTCAAAGGTAGGAAACTGAAGAGTGTCTGTCTGTGTGTGCGTCAGTATGTATGTCTGTGTGTGTGTCAGTTTGTATGTCTGTGTGTGTCAGTTTGTATGTATGTCTGTGTGTGTCAGTTTGTATGTATGTCTGTGTGTGTGTCAGTTTGTATGTCTGTGTGTGTGTCAGTTTGTATGTCTGTGTGTGTGTCAGTATGTATGTATGTACGTACGTACGTGTGTGTGTCAGTTTGTATGTCTGTCTGTGTGTCAGTTTGTATGTATGTGTGTGTCAGTTTGTATGTCTGTGTGTGTTAGTATGTATGTCTGTGTGTGTGTCAGTATGTATGTATGTGTGTGTTTCAGTTTGTATGTCTGTCTGTGTGTCAGTTTGTATGCATGTGTGTGTGTCAGTTTGTCTGTGTGTGTGTCAGCATGTATGTATGTGTGTGTCAGTTTGTATGTCAGTGTGTGTGTCAGTATGTATGTCTGTGTGTGTGTCAGTATGTATGTCTGTGTGTGTGTCAGTATGTATGTCTGTGTGTGTGTGTCAGTATGTATGTCTGTGTGTGTCAGTTTGTGTGTCTGTATGTATGTCGGTGTGCCAGTCAGTATGTCTGTGTATGTGTCAGTATGTATGTCTGTCACAGTGTCAGTATGTCTGTCACAGTGTCTGTGTGTGTGTGTGTGTGTGTGTGTCAGTGTGTATCTGTATGTTGTCAGTATGTATGTATCTGTGTGTGTGTGCCAGTGTTTATACCTGTGCATGTATCTGTATGTAGCCAATGTGTGTATCTGCATGTGTGTCAGTGTTTGTATCTGCATTTGTCAGGTTATGTATCTGTGTGTCTGTATGTTGTCATTGTGTCTGTCTGTGTATCTGTATGTTGTCAGTGTATCTGCGTGTGTGTGCGTGTGTGCATCTGTGTGTCTGCATGTGTGCCAGGTTGTGTGTCTGTATGTGTGTGTGTCTGTGTGTGTAAATGTGTCTGTATAGCTGCATCTGTATGATTGTGTATATCTGTGTATCTGCAAGTGTTTCTGTGTGTGTATGTGTATCACAGTGTGTGTGTTTGTGACAGTGCATGTGTATTTGTGCATACATCTCAGCATTCAACACTACACGCAAATACACACCTGCATTCAAACTTCAACACTACATATAAACACACCTCTTTTTTTAAACAACAAAATTATATATAAACACACCAGTGTATTCATAAACCAACACTACACATAAATGCATACTTGCATTTAAATGCCATCTCCACATACAAACACACCCCTACATTCACACAAACATACTCCATACAAAAACATGCTTACACTCAAACACACAAATACTGCTCAGTGCTAAATATTACCCTGCATGCATGGGAAAATGGTAGCGCCCCAGCTGTCAAAGCATTGTTGGAGTTGCATGACAGATGGGGATCTACCTTTTGCCCCCTCTTGCCCAAAATAATTCATGCACCAGAGCCCTCTCTACTTTATGTCCGCCTCTGCGTTGGGGTGGGGGGCATGATTGCATGCCATGGAGGGGACGACTGGGTTCAGGGGGCCCAAGCAAATGTTTGCCCAGGGTCCAATCCATATTAAAGACGGCCCTGTATGCATGTCTATATGCATGTATGTATGTATGCATGCATGTCTGTATGTCTGTATGTATGCATGCATGTCTGTACGTATGTCTTTATGCATGTCTGTATGAATGTCTGTCTGTATGTATGTCTGTATGTATGTATGTATGTATGTCTGTATGTCTGTCTGAATGCATTAGTAAAGGATTTCTTTATGTTTACCTGTACCCATTCGGTTAATTCCTCTCCCTGCTAGTTAAGTGACTGTAAAGTATTCGTTGTTATTCCTGTGTTCGGGACATTTATTCGTTCTACCGAACAGAGACCACCCTGGGTAGCAATCAGAACTTAGAACACCAAGTAACCACAAAAACCGCAAGGTAATTGAGTGCTTCCAGGTGGCCGCCATTCGGCATATGAACACTGTGGCAAAACTAGCCACTTATGACTGTATTTGCATTAATGTGTTGCTATAGCTTTAAGGTTGTTAGAACCAAGTGTATTCAGATATATGTAATTCATGCGAACAAGAGCATTCGTATGCTGGCGGCATGAAAGCCACCAGCATACATACAGTAGTTTCACGAACAGTGAATTTCAACACTGTTCATGAAACGAATAAACTACCGAATGGGCGACCACACACAGGAGGTCGTGTGGCGCCCATTAACATTGTTGCAATCGGTAGTTAAGTGTTTTCCTAGGTGGCCGTCGTTCGGCTACCGACCACGCGGCGGTCGGCCATCTTGGTTCCTTTGTTAGCCCAGTGGTATTTGGTCGTCGAGCGCCTGGAACTAAAACCGGCTACTCGACGGCACGAATACCACTGGACTTCCAGGCGCCCAGGGAGGGACTTTCAG
This sequence comes from Pelobates cultripes, assembly GCA_933207985.1. Lineage (NCBI taxonomy): Eukaryota > Metazoa > Chordata > Amphibia > Anura > Pelobatidae > Pelobates > Pelobates cultripes. The sequence continues at coordinate 212,820,972 of OW240914.1, read as the reverse complement.
GGAGCCCCAGTCATTCGGCAGGTTATTCCCTTACAGTCAATCGGTGTTTTAAATGCAACTAGGAAATAATGTGTATTTTGTGCGGCGTTCAGTTAGTTATGCTGGGATCTGAGCGGTATTCTCACGAACTGTGCGCTCAGACCCCAGCTATCTACCGAACGTCCATTCGTTTAAATATAGTGAATAATGTGAAAGTTATATATTTTAATGTGAAATATTGGTTCTGCTGCACGGAGGGATAATCCACTTACCGGTATATTCTAGTGGGAGTATCCCTCTCGTCCAGCAGTGCATGATGGGAGAAATGTCCAGGTTGCTAAGTCCCCTACTGTACAACCTCTGGAATGTCAGTAAGGAAACCCCTTGCCTGGGGAATCCCATAAATACTGTGACCTGTGAATAAAACCTCAGTTGACTCCCAGCCTATGTGTCGTCTAGTTCTTGGGAGGGAAGGATTCTTACTACGCTACCGGGATTATTGTATGCTGTATTTATTTACCTGGATTATTTTATGCTGTTCCTGTTACCCAGCGGAGATACTGTGGATTATACTACCTCTCCGCTACAATTGGTGGCAAGCGACGGGATTGAAACTACACAGCAAAGCAACGTTCGGCAGAAATTAAAATGAATAGAGGAGAAAGAACAGCAATTCGTGAGTTAACCCATTTGGATGAAACCGGAGCCGGGAACACGTGGAAACCCGCGAACGGCCGGTGAATGGGAACGAATTATGCACTTTTGAAACGAAGCACATTAAAGGAATTACTGGAGGCAAGAGGAACAATAGCCAGCAACAAGGTGAAGGCTATCCTAATTACAGAGCTTATGGAAGGAGACAGAGCAGCAGCTGCTGCAGCACCTCCAAGGGAGGAGGAACCAAATGAATTTGCGAAAGAATTCAGGAGTAGGATGGCTCTATTCCCAAACCCACCATCTGAAGAAATGGTCAGCAGGCTCTTCGCAGATGTGCAGGAATACATCATGCTCAGAGGGGCGCAAAAAACCAGCAAGCCGGAGAAAGAGCCACGACACCGGTCAACATTATCCCAGGGAAAGCCAAAATTCCCTATCAAGCCTTCAAGAGCTATTCAGAAGCTGATGGTGGTGTAGATGACTACCTGCAGGATTTTGAGAGGTTGTGCCAACTACACGACATCAGCGAGGCGGATCGGGTACCTCTACTAGCAGGGAGACTATCCGGTTGCGCAGCAGAGGCGTACTGGGCTGTGCCGGATGAGGACAGTAGAGACTACGACAAAGTGAAACAAGCCATTTTAGCCCGGTATGCGATCACCTCAGAGGCATACCGCCTAAAGTTTCGGGACAGTAAAAAAACAACGAGAGACACCCACGTAGAGTGGGCGCACCGTCTGCAGCGAGCTGCAAAGGGGTGGTTGGAAGCCACCCAAGTTAACACGCTGGAAGGCCTGTTCCAGTTAATTGTCATGGAACAGTTCTTCGATGGGATACCTTCCCACCTACAGAATTGGGTAAGGGACCGAAAGCCACACACCCTGCAAGAGGCTGCCAAGCTGACGGATGAGTTCCAAGATACCCGGAGGGACCAGAGCACCCAAAACCGACCAGTTTATAACCCCACTCCAACGATACCAGCAGTGACCTCCATTATCCAGCCACGACCTGGGGTAAGCCAAAATACCTACACCCCCAGGTACCCTGCACGTCTGCCAATTTGTTGCCACACCTGCAACCAGCAGGGGAATATCCATCGAGACTGTCCATGCAACCGACTCAGGCCCAGCTGGAATAATACAGCACCAATCAACCGAGCAGCCGTACACTGTGTGCAAACAGAACAGTATGGAACACCCGAGGCTGTCACTCCAATGGAGGAACCGCTAGGAACACTGCATGAGGTGAGCCCCATCCAGGCCGCCTCAGATAACCGACAAGGGCATCGACAGGAGGTCCATATGGAGGGGGAAAAGGTAACAGGACTTTGTAACTCTGGGGCTACCTTAACACTAGTCCGAAACCATTTGGTACCTAAACAGAGTTTAACTGGAGACTGTGTTGCTGTACGGGTAGCAGGGGGGCGATTTACAAAGTACCCACTGCCAAGGTACACCTGAATTGGGGAGCGGGGCACAGGAACGTGTATGTGGGGATGATGCAGGATTTGCCAGCCGACGTTATTTTGGGCAACGACCTGGGGGAGCTGACTTCAGCATTTATTCCTCAATCCACCATACAGGAAGCATATCTGGTTGTGACCCGGCAACAGGCCCGCATCACAGCTCCGCTTAACCACTCTGAGGCTCAGGTAAGCAATGAACCCCCCATGCCCATTGTCATGCCCTGGGCGAACCCCCTAGAATTTGGTGCTGAAGTGGCCCTAGACCCCTCCCTGCAGGTATACAAAGATCATATAAATAAAGATCAGGCAGGATTAGAAGGGGAAAGATACATTTGGGACAAAGGACTGCTGTACCGTCACACAGAAAAAGTGGTGTCCGGGTCCATACCCTTTCCCATTAAACAATTAATAGTGCCTCGGAAGTATAGGTTAGAACTATTACGTGTTGCCCATGATATTCCCCTGTCTGGGCATTTAGGAATCAGCCGCACTAAGCACAGGCTGACCCAGAACTTCTTTTGGCCAGGTATTTCACAGGACGTTAAACGATATTGCCAGACCTGTGATACCTGCCAAAGGGTAGGGAAGAGGGGAGACCGATACAAAGCTTGACTCTGGTCTCTGCCCATAATTGAGGAACCCTTTAGTAGGGTGGCAGTAGATATTATAGATCCTCTAGCAAAACCCAGCCCCTCCGGCAAGAGATATGTCTTGACCGTGGTGGATTATGCCACCAGATACCCTGAGGCAGTCGCCTTGACAAACGTGCACGTGGAAACAGTAGCAGATGCCCTGATGTGAATATTCTCCCGCGTAGGATTTCCGGGGAGATTATTTCAGATAGGGGCACTCAGTTTACCGCCGAAGTCACACATCAGCTGTGGAAGATATCTGGGGTACAACAAATCTTGAACTCCGCTTATCACACCTAGTCTAGTGGGCTCTGTGAACGGTTTAACGGAACACTCAAACAGATGATCCGTATGTTCATAGACACTCAGAAGGACTGGGAAAGGTTTTTACCCCACTTGTTATTTGCGTATAGGGAAGTACCCCAAGAATTCACCGGGTTCTCTCCTTTCGAATTGTTATTCAGGAGGAGAGTGAGGGGCCCCATTTGCGTAGGTGGCAAACTAGGGCGCGAGGGTGCTGACTTCCCCTTAGTCAAATAATTTTGTCTTGTGTAAAGTATTTTGATTTCATATGCAGAACACTAATATTGTTAGAACTAGCACACATCCAATGATTACTACAAGTCAGGGTAATGCTTTCACAGGTCTTCGCTCCAGACCTATATAACCCGTAATATGTAAAAAGTAAAAGTATAACATGAACTCAGTGACTCCTTACTGTAGGGTTAGGTAACATTGGCACTTCAGATGTTATGGACGTCATCTTCAATTATGTTTTGCCTACATTATGGATGTAAGAGCATTATGGGAGATGTACTCCATAACATCTGAAGTTTTGACTACGGCAGGCTTAGTGCTTGGTTGTTTAATTCAAGAAACAATATTGATATTGCAGTCTTCCTTAAGACTAGGGTTTACCAGTTTGATCATGCAAAATGTAACGTGTGGAGAGACACTTAATATAATCACCTCCACAATTAAGGGTGCTATTCCAAAAAGGTACTCCCTCCAATACCAATAGAGTAAATACTCAAAAAGAAAGGAATGCACACCAACTGATACAATAGTATCTATCTATATATATTTATTACAATACAAATACAAGCCATACATACAAAATGTAACAATATAACAGTGACCAAATAGGCTAAACAACTAAACAATTATATTTACCAAATTCCACAAGCCTATATGGGCAGAAACACGAGTCACAAACAATCCCCCAACGTTTCGGCTCCTCCTGGTTGTGTTTAGCCTATTTGGTCACTGTTATATTGTTACATTTTGTATGTATGGCTTGTATTTGTATTGTAATAAATATATATAGATAGATACTATTGTATCAGTTGGTGTGCATTCCTTTCTTTTTGAGTATCTACCAGTTTGATAAAACAGTTTAACTAGAACAATGGGAAATATTTATCAGTGTTCTGAAATGTGACAGCTAAACGCAATCATTATTTTTTGTTTTTGTTTAATTCAAATGTTATTGATATTTCACAACAGATAAGAGGGGGTACAGAAGAGAAAAGGGGAGAGGTTATGAAGGGGATGGTAAGTTTCACCTTATACAGCAGTATTGAGATAGACAATGATTTCTATGTAACTTTTCGTTATGTTACCACATGTGTTGTCCTTGTGTTCTGTATTTCTTTGAACCTTTGGTGGGGGGTTGCCAACTAGGATCACCGGGTATTCCGGGGGTGGGTTATGGGGGGGGAAAGCGGGGGGATACTGTGTACATGTGGGGGGGAAGAAAGGTACAAGGTGTTTTCCATTATCACTTTTCAATCTATTGTGGTTGATTTCGTGTCTGTGCCCAGTGTTTTAGCCAGGGTTCCCATGTGTTTAGGTAGTTATTATATTTGCCTATTGTTGACCAATGTAGCATTTCCATTTCTCTCGTGTGCTCTACCCTTACTATCCATTGGTTAACTGTGGGCGATACAGTTTGTTTCCAGTAAATCGGTATAAGGTTGTTTGCTTCTCCCAGACGGAGCCATAGCAGGCACTGACTCCTCATACATTGGAAAGATTGTGGCCATCCCAGCAGGACCTTAGGATATCATTAATTTTGGATATTACTTCTGCCCAATATGTTTTTATATGCCCAGTCCTGGTGTGTCATGTGTAGCTCCTTCATCCATTTTCGTTGGCATGCCAGGATCTCCTGATTATTATCGGAAGTTTGGACGCAATCATTATTTTAAACACATTTACTAAAGTGTTCTAAAAGTGATCTTAAAAAGGATCTTTCAATTTCAAAAGATATCCATATTCAGAGTGGTGGGGAAAAAAAAGAGAAATAGAACAGAACATGCAGAAAGAGTGATAAATCCATTGCGTCACTGAAAAAATGGCATATTTTCAAAAATGTTAGATAACAAATGAAGAAATAGATTTAAAAAAAAATACAGACAGACTTAATAAATTGCACTGTAAATTCAATGAAAGTTAGGCACTGGCAACACATTGATAAATCTTTCCCTTTGTTCTTTTTAGATTGTTTGATCACAGTGTTAGACCCTAGGTTTCAGGAAGACTGCATGGTTGAAACTGTTGCCGTATTCCTGTTGGATAACTAAAATACTAAGCACTAAGGAGTCACAGACTTCATTAGTTTTACATATCTGAAATTACAAAGTGAAGCCAGGAGCCAATTCCCTAATTTGAAAAAGGATCCAGAACATTTTGTTATATGATGTCACAAAGAGCTGCAGAAGAATATGTCCTCCTTTTTGTCTTTGGCAATAAAGTATATGACGTTACTGGTACCCTATGCACCTTGAACTATGGTGCCGTACTGAGTTATTCATTAGTATGTCAATTATTAGGAATTCGATGTGAACAAAATGTGTAGTTTATTTGAATTTATATTGACTTTAAGACAATTCACACTTTAGTATCACAGGTAACTAGGAATTATCTGCTATCTGTGTCAGTCTGCCATTAAAACAAATGAAGGAACAGCACACATATAAAAATACATTTCTAAATTCTATAAGACTACTTAAAATCACCTATCTCAGCAAACAAATATGGGAATTAAGTTCCACCATATGGACTCATTGTGTTAAGCCTACCACTACTTCACAGTTCCCCAATACCGTTGGGTTCTACACTAATTCAAACGTGGGAGACAAATCAAATAGTGCAAGTGCTAATTAAGATAACATTTATTTTAATAAATTTGTTGTAAGAGCATTGTGAAAATATATAATGCAAAAAATATATAGTAGTGGTGGGCTTAACACAATATGGCCATATGGTGGAACTGACTCCCCATATTTGTTTGCTGAGATAGGAGATTTTAAGTAGCCTTATAGAATTTAGAAATGTATTTTTCTGTGTGCAATGTAACTTAATCTGTATTAGGTATAAATGATGGTCACTACAGCAGCACCATTCATGCAAGATGTATGTTCCAGGTGTGCCCCCAATTCCTTTTTGTCTTTACCATTAAAACAAGGCATATTTCATGTGACTAGTTTAATTGCTGAGTAGCTTATTCATTAAACTTTGAATTTTATGAAATTAAAATCTAAATGGCAAAGTTTAGGCACAAATTAATCTGGAAAAAAAATTCCAACTGAATTATAGTCACATCTCAACTATTTTATCCTCATATTTGTAATTCTGTTTTTCGGTTTGCTACCTCTTGAAGTGTAGTTAACAGCCCTGCTATAATAACTTGTGTTGAGTTATCGAGTAAATTTGTAAACCTTAGACTAATAGAGCCACATTGGCCACTACTACAACTGAGATGTACATTTTTTTTCTTGGCTATATTGACGTACATTTTGCATTGTGTATATATAGATATAGAGAGAGAGAGATGTCTCCATTAGTCTAAAGTTCACAATTTGCTTCATATATATATATATATAAGCATTGTTATTAATTATCAGTTTGTCAGTTGTCAGTTTTGAAAACTGAGCTAAAATCGCTGAATTCACTGGTTAAAATCATTTTATAAAGTAGGTTTAAAACGAATTTCATAAAAAAATAGCTTGTGAAATAAACACGTTTCAGTTATAAATAAACTGTAAAAATTCATTGTGGTAGGAAATAACATTCATGCTCACGCTACTTCTATTCCCAAATAAGAGTCATAGTACAAAATGTATTTTTTTTTCTAAGTTACTATTTTGCAATCAGGAGAAAATATATTCCTTAAAATTTTTCTTGTAGTGAAACTTGTGGCTTTAATCTTTAAGGAAGTGTATTTTTAATGCAAAACCATTGTTTATAATGTCCATAAAGCTACAAATGAAATTTAAAAAAACATCCTTGTTATAGTTAAATTCATTCAAAAAATGCAAGAAGCACAGAGCTAGACTATACACAATTCTGTAGAATTTAACACTTATTTTAGAGACTAATTTACAAAATACAGTGAAACGCTTTATCTGTGTTTTACTTTTATCTGTTCGAAATCTGTTCATTAAGAGTGCTTCATTAAAACTTGCTTGTGTTGATTATATCACAAGAAATACAGGCTTCAGGAAAATAATTTCTAAAAATATTGTACTTTGTAGGCCAATGTAAGGGTTGATAGGATCAATAACTACAAAAAGCACAAAAGCATAAAAACGTGTTAAATTCAATGAAAATGAGCAAATCCTTTCAAACCAAATTTTTTTTTTAAATTTGACAATTTTTATTGTGTGCACAATAAAAGTACATTTACATTTTATTGGAAACAGTAAATGTGGAACTCAATTTTATATTGCAACACAGTTTTGTAAACATATCATAATGAAAGTAAATATTATGTGCATGTCACGTTACATGATGATACGTAGATCTTTTCATGGTAAGAGAACAGTAACAAGATATAGTATCAAGGTAACATGAAGAGGAGTATGTTTCACAGATGGAGGAAGAAAGAGACATGAACAGGAAGTGGTATGTGGGAGTGGAGTGGGAGGGTGTGATTTCTGACCCTGCAGAGGACCACATTTGGAGTGCTCTCTTCCAGGCATCTGAGAGCATAATCCTTGAGGCGTTCAGTTTTAGTTCTAATCTCCTTTTAGGTTGCACCAAGTTTCCATGTAGGAGGGGAAAACAAAATACTGGAACTAGTTGACCTCAAGTGTAACTGCGATGATAAAGAGGCTAAGGCATTCACTATGAAATAATCAAAACTCTTGCAAGCCATTTGGATTTCCTTATTGGACCCATGTTGTTAGAAAGACGTGTTCATAGATCTTTAAAGTTTGTGGGGAATATCTTCTTCCAATGTCTGGATATTAGAAAATTTGCTGAAATCACTACATGATATAGTATGGCTCGTTTACATTTCGGTAACTCTTTCAGAAATGAATAGTACTGAACTTGTGAATAGAATGAACTCGTGAGCGCGTGCCTCCGAGACGGTTGATAAATCTCACTGCGGAGACATTGTCCATCCGAAGTAGAAAGCAGCAGTTGGATTTCCCTTTCGTCAGACTGCAGAGTGTGAATGACCCCGCTAGAAGTTCCATGCAGTTGATGTGCATGGAGAGTTATTCGTAAGTTCAGATTCCTCCCGTGGCCATAGTGCCGTCCATAGCCGCCCAGCCCATTAGGCTGGCTTCCGATTCCAATACAAAGTCTGACTTGTTGCCAAATATGGCTCTATCGTTCCAGGCCTGCATGCAGTTCAACCACCATTGGAGTTCCGCCCGAACCTCATCCGACATAGGGACTCATTGGTCGTATGTCAGTTTCCAGCGTAGAAAATGTGCTTTGAGGCGCTGCATAGCTCTGTAGTGGAGGGGGCCCAGGAATATCGCCTCAATGGAAGAGGATAGAAGACCTACAATCCGTGTGAGGAGGCGAAGTGGTAGGGACGGCATGCGGAGAACCTCGTGCAAGATCTGGAGTCTATTTTGAATCCCAGGAATTGGATCGTTTGTGAGGGATCCAGCGCTGATTTGACGCGGTTGACCACGAAACCATAGAAACATAGAATGTGACTGCAGATAAGAACCATTCGACCCATCTAGTCTGCCCAATTTTCTAAGTACTTTCATTAGTCCCTGGCCTTATCTTATAGTTAGGATAGCCTTATGCCTATCCCACGCATGCTTAAACTCCTTTACTGTGTTAACCTCTACCACTTCAGCTGGAAGGCTATTCCATGCATCCACTACCCTCTCAGTAAAGTAATACTTCCTGATATTATTTTTAAACCTTTGCCACTCTAATTTAAGACTATGTCCTCTTGTTGTGGTAGTTTTTCTTCTTTTAAATATGGTCTCCTCCTTTACTGTGTTGATTCCCTTTATGTATTTAAATGTTTCTATCATCCCCCCTGTCTCGTCTTTCCTCTTTCCCTCTTTCTACTGCTAATACCTCTCCATATACAACCAAGCATTCTGCTAGCATTTCCTGATGCTCTATTACATTATCTGCCTAAATCACTAAATCCCTTTCATCAGATGTTGAGGTTAGGACTCTGTCAAATATTCTGTACTCTGCCATTGGGTTTTTACGTCCAAGATGCATTATCTTGCACTTATATACATTAAATGTCAGTTGCCACAACTCTGACCAATTTTCTAGTTTACGTAAATCATTTGCCATTCGGCTTTGGAACATCAACCCTGTTACATATCTTAGTATTATCAGCAAAAAGATATACCTTACCATCAAGACCTTCTGCAATATCACTAATAAAAATATTAAAGAGAATAGGTCCAAGTACCCCACTGGTGACAAGCCCATGCCTCTGTAAACTCACATGTAATAAATTACTCATTTGTCCTTTTTCCTAACGAGGTCCCTTTCCTTCATTTTCATCTGTAAATACTGAAAAAAAATATTAATTGAGGCAGTCAGCTAGACCTTTATCCTCTTCTACATACCTTCCTTCTTTTGTTTTTAATCTAACTAATCCTTGTTTTTTCATTTATGTATCTAAAAAATGTTTTGTCCAATTTTTTTTACTGACTGTGCTATTTTCTCTTCTGTGTGTGATTTGGAAGCTCTTAAAACTTGCTTAGCCTCTTTCTGCCTAATCTTATAGCCTCTTTCTGCCTAATTCTGTCCTCCTCACTCTGGGTTTTTTTCTTGAATTTCTTGCTTTTACTGACAAGCCTAATGCAATTTTATGTTGCCTTCAGCAATGCAACTTTTAAATAATCCCATTTCTCTTGGAAAGTCTGTTTTTTTTAAAGTCTAAAACTTTTGTTTTTGTGTGGTGTGACTCAATTACTGTTCTTATATTAAACCACACTGACTGATGATCACTGGATCTTAAACTTTCGCCTACAGAAATATCTGATACCAAATCTCCATTTGTTAACACTAAATCTAGTATGGCCTCTTTACGAGTTGGCTCCTCAATGACTTCTTTTAGAGACAATCCCAGTAGGGAGTTTAGAATATCTGTGCTCCTGGCACAAGCCGCTATTTTGGTTTTCCAATTCACATCAGGAAGATTAAAGTCACCCATGATGATAACTCCCTCCTTCATTGTCATTTTAGCTATTTACTCAACTAGTAGATTATCTAACTCTTCTATTTGTCCTGGGGGCCTATAAATCTCACCTACATGAGTTACTGTGTGATAACCAAATTCTAACATAACCAAAACGGACTCTATGTTTGCCTCACTAACTTTTATTAGGCTAGATTTTATGCTATCCTTCACATACAGGGCCACCCCTCCCCCTTTCTTGGCTTCCCTGACTTTTCTATATAAAGAGTACCCTGGAATTGTTATGTCCCAGTAATTTTTCTCATTATTTTTCTCATTATACCATGTCTCAGTAACAGCGACTAAATCTACATTATCATTTGCCATTATTGCCACAAGTTCATGGATCTTATTCCCTAAACCGCGAGCATTTGTAGACAAGTGATTCCAGGAGCTAAACCAAGTTTGTAAACCAAGTGATTCCAGGAGCTAAACCATGTAGGTGGTGTGTTTTCATAGTATTCATCTGTCCTCATTGAATATAAGGATGTCGTCCAAGTATATGATGCAGCGTACTCCCCGGGTGTGGCACCACAGGCGTTAGCAGCATCGTGAAGCACCAAGGTGCTGAGCTGAGTCCGAAGGGGCGGCAGGTATACTGCCATGCAGTCCCATGCCAGAGGAAACGTAGGTAGGGATGGCTCTGATCGTGAATAGGGATTGTGAGGTCTTTCAGGTCCAGCTAGTAAACCAGGCTCTGTCCCAAAGTAGGTCTCAAAGGAGGTGAATACCTTCCATCTTGAAGTGCCTGTATATGATGTGGGTGTTTAACTGTCTTAGATTGATAATGGAATTCTCCATTCTTTTTTTCTGACCAGGAAGATGTTGCTGAAGAATCCTCTGGAATTCGGCCAGCTGAATGGCGCCTTTGGACCATAGATCATCCAGTTCCAAGTCGATCTGTCGAGGATCCACGGCTGCCATCCAGAACGGGGATGTCGGGTGCGATTGGATGTGGACGACCCCAAATTCTATTTGGTAGCCACGTACCTTCTGCAGGATCCAGGCATCCGTGGACAGACCTGCCCAGCTGTGGGAAAAATTAGAAATGTGGCCTGCGATCGGAACAGTAGTTAGTGGAAGAGAAAACTGGGAACTTACCAGAGGTGAATCTTGCCCTGGAGCGCTCTCTGCCTCTGCGCCTGAGTCTCTGAAGTAGTGGAATCGTTGGCGGTTTCCCATCTACGGGTAGAAAGGTTGCGTTAGGGTTGTACAGGGGCCTGAAGGCCAGAATCGGCTGGTGGCATGACCCCGTTGCTGACCAGCCCTGTCAAAAACACCTCTGCTGTGTGTTCCGCGGAAGACTGTTCGCATGGGTGACAGCGCTTTATTAAGTGATGTGAATATATTCACTCTTTTGTTGAGCTCCTTTAAGAAGACCTCGCCAAACAGTTTACCCTGTTCCAGGGGACCAAGCTCCTTGTCCCCCAATTCCACCAGTTTCTCGTCTATGCGGAATAGTGCTGCACCGCGTTAGACGAGGCGGCCACATTTGTGTTACCAAGGAAGCAAAAGCACCGTTGTGCCTATTTCCTTATATCACGTGCCCAGTCACGCACCATATCTGAATCAAAGGTGTCAGCCTGAGCATGTGTCGTTGGCCAAGTCCACGACCCTTGCCAAGGGTCCAATGGCATTGAGCATTTTGTCCTGTGTCCCTTTGACACCGTGTTCTACCACTTTGCGTGGGTCCTGTAAATCACTAGGGGTCTGTGACTCTTCCATTTTGGCTTAATATGGGACTCACCCAGAGATACCAAGCGTGAGGGCAGAGTGGAATTGGAACTGAGGGTAGTTGAGGCCTAGGGACCAGGGGGTGGTATGCCTGTAGGCATAGTGTAGCCTGATTCAACAACCGTGTCTGATTGAAGGACAAACAGAGAAGGCTGTTGTGTGTCACTGGGGCTCATCCAGGTAGTCAGGAACCTGCATGGACAGGTCCTGTTCAGCAGCACAGAAACATGGGCTCACCCCAACTAGAATAAGGACTAAACCCTCTGGATCACCGACCCCCAAGTGCTGAGCACTAACCGGTTGCCTGGTCCCAAAGTATAAACCACAGTAAGCAGCAAAGCAGTGAAAATCGCATAAACCTAAAATGACCGCTGGTATGCCCGCCCACGGCAAATCGCAGGAACCAGAGGATCTCCCAGTCATTCGGGAGGAATTTTGTATGAAAAAACATGCGAACAGGTTATAAAGGAAACAAAGCGAACACAAAACGAACGTACGTTCGTTCACGAGCGCTTATAATCTAAGCGTAAGTATGAGAATGGACTCACCTTCCTAAAGCATTAGAACAGAATGAGCCAAATGTGGAGCATTCAGTTCATGTATGCAAACGCCCGCGGACGAACGCTCGTATTTCAAGTGTTTGTGCATGAGTAAGACAATCGGCTCACAAATGTTAGCCAAAGGGAAAGTTTACGGGATAGGGCAAGTTCGGCAGAAATTGCCGAACGAGGTCCAATTCTCCCGCGTGCCGGTGGTGACCCACCGTGAAAACGGAGAAAAGGGGTGAAGCAGGCACTGGGAGAGCAGGGGGCCCCAAAGGAGTGAGGGGGCACACTAGAGAGAAGAGGAAGAAACCCCCAAAGTCTCCAATAGCTGAAGGGAACACATAAACATATATAAACGTAAACTAAACATAAGCAAACAAATAAACCAATAAACAGTATTCAGGGTAGGGTCCCAGGTAGGGTCCCTGAAAAAGCAAAGTAGCACTGTTAAGATAGAAACTATCTAAGGTGGTAGAGACAAGAAATAAGTAAATAAAACTAGAGAAACAAAAATTCAGAAGCATAACAGAGAGAGGAGAACCAAAACTCTGTACATGTAATGGAACAGCAAAGAAAGAGGAAGTGACTTAGTTATACACGCCTCTTATATACATTGCTTGTGCTTAATTGGTTCTCATTTTTTCATAATTTATTTTTGCTGCTATATGGAGTTAGTAAAGAAAGTTTAAGCAAAATGTAAAGCCTCCTGTCATGTGGTAAAATTAAATAATGTTAAATGCGGCATGAGAACAGTTAAAAAAAATTTATATTAGAGGTTCATAAGGCCATCTGGCCCCGGCGCTTTATGGTCAGGGAGGTTTTTAATAGCCTCCTTCACTTCATCTTCTGTAAAGGGTGCGTGTAAAGCCTCTAATTGAACTTATGAGAGAGTTGGATGGTCAATAGTGCTGAGATATTGCGCTATAGGTTCTGGTGACGATGGAGAGTAGGGTCTAGCTTTAGATTGTATAGAGTTGTGTAGTAGTCTGCAAAGACATCACTGTTTTCCTTTGGTGTAATCTTTCTTTTCATGTCCTTCGTATAAAGGTATGGGATTTTTGAAGATGGTTATCTAGCAGCTAGTTGTCATTTGCCTGCTCTATACCCCTGAGCAGTTCCCTATGGTTTAAGTTTTTTCAGTCCGAACCCCCACTTTCAGTAGATCGTGCTTACGGATCTGTCTTTGAATCTGAGAATGCAGGGCAGGGTCAGGGGAAACTTGGTTCAAACCATAGTATTTAACAGGGTTAGTTACTAAAGAGAGAACTCAAAGCGAACTTCAAATTTACCTGAAAAAGTACCGGAACTGAAAGAACAGCTGAATTAGAGAATGTTTTTGTTTGGCTGTTTTGATCTAAATGGACAACTGCCACTTTAACCCCTTAAGGACGGCAGGAATTCTTTGCCATTCTTTTTTTGGGCCATTCTAAACACCATAGGGTGGCACAGAATGTCTCTGCCGTCCTTAATACTTACTATGTCCCCGAAGATCCTGCCAGCGGTCGCAATCCTGGTGATTGCCTGGGAGCTCAGGCAGTTCCCCTACTGCCTGTAAAAAAGTTTTAGAAAGTTAAACAAAGTTTAATAAAAGTTTAAGTCAATAAAAAGTACTTATATATATATATATATATATATATCCTGTCACAGGTGCCTCATCCCAGGGCCCTATTTAACCTTGTACTGCAGAGAGCCCCAGATGGAATTTTTTCTCCAAGGTAAGCGTATGCAAATGAGTTCAAGAAAGTGAACTGCTGGGGTTACCTCGGGTGTGCTGGCCGCTGTGGGGTGGTGTTTGAAAAAATGCCTAATTGTTGGAACGAGAGAGAGCATGAGCTGCAATGTTTTCCCGGCCAGGTACATGTATGCAAACCAGGTGAAAATAATATGACGCTGCCAACCACGTGAGTCTCCTTATGAGTCTCATGATCACTAGTGAGGAGGATCTCCCTTTGTTTATGATTTTGCATGCGGCTTTGTTATCGGAGAGGCATTTGACTGCTTTGCCTTCCCATAACGAACCCCAGGTATGGGCCGCTGCTACTATTGGGTAAAGTTCGAAGAGAGAGGAAGTAGTGTTGAAAGCCTGTAGTGTCAAGGTTTCGGGGGGCCATGAGTCTCAAAACCACCGGTTTGGTATATGGCAGCGAACCCTGTGAGGACTGCCGCGTCAGTCCATATGACCGGAGATTCCTCGTCTAGAGGGGGTATAAACATTGCTTTCCCATTCCAAGAAGAGAGAAATCTAACCCACATGAGTAAATCAGCTATTGTCAATATGAATGGTAGTATTGTCAGGAGGGACCTCGGTTAGGAAATACAGTAGGCGTGATATGAATGCGCGGCCTTGTGGTATTATGCGAATTGTGAAATTAGGTGAGCCACTGTCGTTGTTATTTAGTCACGGATATGGTTAACTTTCTCGTCAGGCAGACAGGCTATCATGATTGACGAGTCTAGGTGGATACCTAGAAAGGTTAGAGCTGTAGAGGGACCTATTGTTTTTTTCATCGATGGGGGACTCCCAATGTGGAGAATAGTGCCACTGTTTTGTTGATACTCTGGGGAATTTTATTAGGTTCCTCAACCGTAAGGGAGTCCAGGTAGTGTATTGCTACTGGGCAGAAGCACACGGTCAGGAGCAGCCAGCATAGTGTTTCAGCAAACGTGTCTAAGAGTTTAGGGCTGCTCTTGGCCCCAAACATCAGACACGTAGTGAAATAGTACTGGCCCCTCCATTTGACTCAGTGTAGATTCCACAGTGACGGATGTATGGGTAGCAACTTGAAAGCGTTTGATTTATTTGTTTTCCCTAGCCAGGCTCCATGCCCGGCTTTCAAGATTGCTCCCATAGCATTGTCCACTGTGGCATACTGTAGCGAGAATTCACCTGATGGTATGAGTGAATTGATGCTAGGAACAACAGTGGAATGAGGTGTGGAGAGGTCAATCATCAAACGCTTATTATTATTAAATTTGCCAGTGGTAATGCCGATTGGGTTCGTTCTCCAATTGGAATAGGGGGGTTGTTTGAATAGACCTATCACGAACCCGTGGTTGAGTTCAGCTAAGCGCAGTTTATCTGTGGTGTCGTGTCTAAGATGGATGATTGGAGGTTTCTACATTTTAAGGTCCCTCCTGGGAGTGCCACTAGCCCAGTGTGGAACCCTTCCGTGAACCGTGTGGTGAGGAAATTGACCAAGTGTGGGGAGGGGTGACTGGAGAGATAATAGGTGAGGTTCCCATTGTTAATTTCTGTGAGTCATGGTTTAGGAAATAGCCGGTTGGGGTACATGGTCTTCACATTTACCAAAAAGCAAAGGGAACAGACATGCAACAACCGACACGCGCTGAAGCTACAACCTCCAGCGTTGAAGTTGTTGCATATCTGTGCCTTACCTAGGAAGACGATGGGCCTGCCAAGTTTGTCCTTGAGTACCCAGTCTGCGCATAAGTTAAATTGAATCAGTGCTGCCGCCGCCTTTGCCGAAAATGATCTATGATAGTCATAGAAAGAGTAGCCTCCGTACCTGTTGCCTAGATCACACAATTTGTGGAGATATAGGTCCAGCTCCTCCCTGCATGGGGGGAAACTTAACAAATAACATCCCTGCACAGGCCAAACGCTATCACAAAGTCGGGAATGGATAACTTCTTATTGAGCCTGGAGTCCCTGGCCTTGAGTACTATGGAGACATCCCTATAGCAATACGCCTTATTCTCCAACACATCTTGGGACACTATCAGAAGGGAGACTAGGTTTACATCTTTCCCTACTAGTATGTCTTTCTTAATGAACTGGGGTACTAAGTGGGCAGGCGTGATGATGTGTGAGGTTATTGGTGTCGGGTTAGAATTAGTGCTGTTACCCGGGGTTGGGATCGCCTGTGGAGGTGTGGCAGGGATGGCTGCTGGGGTGATAATGGCAACTTGGGTCTCTATTTTCTCCTGTCTTTCATTAATGAGGTTAACGGATGACAGTAGTGCTGACATGGTAGCCTGGATTCCTGACGTGTGTCCGTTGTTTCCCTGTGTGCTAGTTCTCGGTCGCGGGGTTTCAGGGTTAGCGTTCAACAGGCGAGATAATACGACTTTGCTGGTGTGTGACCCCTTAGTAGTCACAAACACTGGCCAAAATTAGCATTCAAATTTTTGGGGGGGGCATTTTTTACACGCAAAAAAATATAAATGCTAACTTTGGCCAGTGTTTATGACTAAGTAGCTGCTAAAAAAAAAAGCCTGGACATACCCTATTTGTAATATCTTGGGTTTCCTACTTTTGCAAATGGTTGCTATCATTGGGGTAATTCTCATTCCTGGGCTACCATACGGTCTCAAAGACAACATAACCAGTCTGGCAAATTTCAGTGTGTATAAACTGAAAAATGTGACATGCTATATTTGACCTTGTAACTTTCTAAAACACTCCTCTTTAGTATATGACAGGATCCTTTAGCCATATACAAACACCTTGTCAGACAGTGCTTCAAAACCAACAGTTAGTATTTATGGTCCTGCACAGACTCAAGAAAGATCACAAAGAATAACTGTTGGCTTTCAAACACTGTCTGACCTAAGATGTATATACAGCTATAGGATCCTGTCATATACTAAAGTGAATTTAAAGTGAATTTAAAGTGAATTTAAAATGTGAGGTAAAAATAACAGAAACATTCTCTAAGTCAGCTATGCTACTTATGTTTGAAATTCACTTTGAATTCTCAATTATGTGAGTATCCATGTAGAAATGAGTTTTATCTTTCATTTTACATAGATTTTTTTTTTAAATGAAGTATATCGTCTTTCAAAACTTGATGAAAGGATTATTATATTAAAAATAGTTCTTACTTTAATGAATAACCCTGTAAAAATATCAGCAGCTGACTATTCTCGGTTACTCCTCAACCTAAAGAAACAAACTAATTAAAGCTAGCATTTCATGTATAAAATGATAGAAAATAGGGATAATTACAATATAAACAGTCTAACCTAACAATAAAAATATAGTAAAAGAAAGGAACTAAAAAAGAACTTTATAAACTGTGAGTTCATATAGTGCTTATAGTGTTTTCCGTAAATTCTTCTTCAGACAGTAATACTCATGTTAAATAGCTCCTAAATACTATCTGTAGTATGGAATCCCAAAACACTGGTTTTATATTTTTTAAATTAAAGTTAAGAGTTGGTTAATGAAGGTTTGGCATCTGGCCACATTTTTTTTTTTGTCAATCTGTGTTTTTATTGAGGCATATGCTGAGTCAGTACAGAAAATAAAGCAAGGAGTTAATGCATGAAAACAACATATGTTGTGCATAACAATTAGCAAGAACATTGCATGAACTTCCAGTGATAACAGCCTCTTTTTTTTCCGGTATATACCTTTCAACAGTGGAATACTACACAGGTCAAACAGGTAGGTGCCATTTACGCATGAGTAATAGGTACAGTCGAGCATGAAGTATCCCCAGAGAAGTCAGTTTGTAATATGTGCATTTAACAGGACACTGTCCTTAGTGAGGCAAGGCTACAGTGGGTCGGCCCTATATGACTATGACTATTTGCTAGTTTTCTCTGACACGAGCTAAATTAGAGCTATCAGGCTAGGCAACAGTCGTGGGCCAGTTCAGGATAAGGTACGCTATGCTCAATTAGCAGGTCAGTCTGAAGTTAAGTCATCAGATGGGTAGCCGTCTGGGTTACATGGTAGATTGCATAATGTGGAGACTATGCGTCATAATAAGCATAACAGTAGGTCATTAAGGACAGCACTTAAAAGTATAACGTTTCATTGATCAAAAATTAAGAAATAAAAGAAAATGAGAGGAGAGTTAAGGAGTGCTGTGTGTCTGCATTCAGTCCCTTTCAGCCCATGCCGGTTCGTGGCAAGTTGTCTACAGAGGTGGGAAGGCAGAAGGTGTCGGTGCGCAATTGCGGGGCGAGGACCCCCTCCAGCCCCAGGCTCTTGCAGAGGGTGGCATCGTCAGACCACTGACTTGAGGGCTCTGAGAGTTTGAGGCATTCCCATATTGGGTGCAGGTGGAGCCGATGTTCCTTCTCCGCCTGCGGCGGGCATTCCTCCTGCAGGGTGGTTGATGCTGTAGAGGCAATTTCCTCACGGCCCTCGGCCTGGGTGGGCTGTGTGTTTGTGTGGTTGGCTCATATGTTGTGCTTGTCGCCGCCATTTTGGGTACGCCATGTGCTTGGCTACCCTTGTGCTGCAGTTCGTTGAGTTGTGGGTGCAGCTTGTGACTGCCCCTCCTGTCGCTTGTTATGGACCGAGATGACCCCCATCGGTCCAGAGGTGGTGGGGTAGATGGAGGTAACCCCGAGGGATCTGTGTCCAGGTCAGTCAGCGCTGGGAGCGGCCGTCTCCATGCTGCTCGATCTCCGGTAGGCCTCAGGGTATGTTGTCGGTTACAGGCTTGCTTTCGTTATCGGGCGATTCCCCATCATCATAGCTTCACTCCAGTGCGCGGCTGTGCTGATTTTTAGGGGATTTACCCCTGGAAAGTGCAGAATAGAGCGGGAGCTGAGGTTCAGCACAACCGCTCAGCCTGGATGCTAGGCTGCCTCCCCCCCCGGCATCTGGCCACATTTTATATTCACACTCTTTCATATTTTATTTTATTTTTCATATTTTATACAGCTATTTTTTTTTTTATTATTATTTATTTTAATATACAAGCTACCTTATAAATATCCAGTTATAGACATAATATTTAATTTATTGAGGGGGAAAACTCCAAGAGCAATATTAATTTTATTACATTATAGTGGATATGTTTCCCAAGCTACTCCATCAATCTTCTACCATTTTTTTATTACTAATTGAGGAGTCTAGTGATCTGAATCCTTTCAAAATTATCTTTTGAACGTTATGATCAATGATTACAGCATATAATAAAACAGACCCTGAAATTGTTAATAGTTAAGAATGCATTAAGGTGCTTAAAATATATTTGAATACACTATTAAATCAAACAAAATTAGGTGAGCCAGACTCTTTTACACTTAGCTATAAAAGTGCTCTATTCAGCAATAAAAAGTGCAATCATGTCTTCAAATACTGTAGTTCAGTAACCACTATTAATTTCATAATTTATAGACGTGATATCTGCATGTCCATCCAAATCATGCGAGTTCCATTTTAATTGCTCAATCTATTGACTGACTGCCAAGGAATTTATCCATTAAACAAAAAAAGAAACATGCAAAATTATGAAGTTGAACCTCAATAAGGTCACAGTACTGTTGATCCAAAGTAAGATAATGAAACAAAAACTATATTGAATTTACAAACCATTAAACTTTTCTACATATAATTTCTTCTAGATTTTTTTATTTCACAATTATCACTGGAGGAACCAGCAATCATTTGTATAATTATGCATACCCGCCTGAATATTTTTATTTTCATACAATGTGTAATCATCTTTTAAAGATTTCTAAGGTATGGTTTAGCAATACCAATCCGCGACACTGCAGATGTTTGTCAACTTCCTTCCCATGATGCCCAACCAGTCTAATTATTTTGCCATGTTTTACTCAACAAATTCCCAGACATTGCAAAGATTTAATATAAGCAGTCAGCAGGGTTCAGACTAGAAATATATTGTTCCAAATCCCGGAGCATAGCTCCAATTTACTCTAATTTACTTGTGACCTATGTTCTACTGCCCTGTTTTAATCTTTCATAGTTCTTGAAAACATCAGAATTAACAATATGGGTCTGTGCCTAAACACGCACCAGTAACACAGGTACACAGGCAACCAGTGCACTGCACATGTGAGTTTGGTTGATTATTAACAGGCCGTTTTCCTTATTGGATGAGCTGTGCATGCGTAGCAGCTAACAGGTAGTCACACAGATTGGGCAATGCCAGCCTGTGCTTCATCTGGGCACAACACTGACATGAATGAAGAATACATGCAATGACAGTTAAATAGCCTATGGGAGATATCAATATCTCATAGAAACATGATTATGGTCTTTTGCTCTAAATAACTAGTATAAGCCAGATCTTCTGCAACATAAATTATCCATGGTAAGCTGACTAATTGACCAGCCATATCTCCCAGTGACTGCCTCGTGGTCATTGATACACTCTATGTGTGTAAATCTTATTATTTCAGAATGTACCTAGTCCATAGACTAGGTACACATGTGCGTCGCAGGATTAATCAGGAGTCAGGCTGCGGCGCGAATAGCGATGACGGCTGTTGCAGTGCTCTCGTCAGTCTTTCAAAACAGGGGTCCACGCGGACAGTGTTCTAATAGGAGCACTTGTCCGCGAGGGTACTCTGAGGCAGGAAAAAGTGATATATATAAGGCACCCTGAGGTAAGTTTTGGCGCCAGAAGAAAGAAGAATTTTACCTACCTGGAGCTGTTTTCTTTCATTCTCCCTTCTCATCAAGTTCTTTTTTTCTGAATTGGTGTCCTGCTATAGAGCACTTGATAGAGGAGGTGAAAAGGAGGGCATTCAGCAACGGAGATGCTGAATGGCTAATGCAGTGCCTCTTGACTGCCCCTTCCTGCCAAATGGATGGACGCCCACAGGATGCTTCATTGGACAATACAGTACCCGAGGAGGAGGAAGCTGAAAAAGGGGAAGTTTCAGAGGAGGAGCATCAGATGTCGGTTTGCCTGAGTGACAGAAGTGTGCTTCATGGAAGAAAGAAGAGGATTTCCAAGTCCAGAGTGATCTATTCTCCTTCATCCACCAGAGGGAGCAGGAAGACCAAAGTTGCAGCGAAAAGGAATAGAAAATCCTGGTAAGCTGTTGAGCTGGGGCAAGTGCCGGTCTTTGAAGGCGATGAGCAAGCTGGCACCTCGCAGACTACGCCCGCGGAGCAGATGGATAATTAGTCCGGTGAGTTATTCTCTGGGGTTTCTTCTGAAACCAGGCTAGGGGAAGCCCTGGGGCTTTTATTTCAGTCTATGCAAGGTAAAGCTGGTAGTCCAGCTATGGCAAGCATTTTGGTAGTCTAGCTTGGTTGAATTATGAGGAAATTTTTGTCAGAAATGATCTGTACATAAGAGTTTGAAATGGGGTATGAAGGATGTTGGCTCCTGGGTTAGCATCATGCTGCCAAACAGGATGCCACAGAATCAGTACAGACTGCAGACTCAGGCGAGTGGGTTACAGGCATGCCCGAAAGGTGTCTGTTGGTCATTTAATGAATCTCAATGTAAATGGACGAATTCTTGCAGGTTTAGGCATGAATGCTTTAATTGTGCTGGGAATCATCCGTCCTTTCGGTGTTTTAGGAGGCAAAGTGCTACTGTCAAAGAACACATTTCAAAAGGCTTCGACACCAGTGAAAATACAAAATCTGCTCCCTTACTTAAAATGTTACCCAAACAAACAGCGCAGTTAATTGAGGAGGATTGTTTTTTATTTGATTTTAGAATTCCTGTTTGTAGTTCAGCTGTTCAGTTTGTTGAAAATCTTAGTTCTGTTAAGTTAAATAGTAGTTTAGTTAGAGTTAAAATTAATAGGGAAATAGCTTTAGGTAGAGTTAAAGGCCCGTTTTCTGTTCCGCCTTTCCCTTGTTTCAGGTTATCTCCGCTTGGTTTAGTCCCTAAAAACGAAAAAGGTTCATATAGACTAATTCATCACCTATCTTATCCGAAGGGTTCATCAATAAATGATGAGGTGGATGCTTCCATTATTTCTGTGTCATATAGCTCATTTGATGATGCGCTGCGGTGTGTTAGGGAGTGTGGGCATAAGGCTCTTATGTCTAAGGTTGACATTGAAGCAGCGTTTAGGTTGCTCCCTATACATCCAGACTGTTTTGGTTATTTAGGTTTTCAGTTTGAGGGAGGATTTTATTTTGACAAATGTATGCCCATGGGTTGCTCTGCTTCGTGTTTTTACTTTGAAAGTTTTTCAAGTTTCCTGGAATGGGTCCTTAAACAGGTTTCTGGTTTACATTCGGTTATTCACTATTTAGATGATTTTCTTTCCATTGGTAAACCGTAATCTACAGATTGCTTACATTTGCTGCAGATTTTCATGGCTATTGCCCAGCATTTTGGCATTCCATTGGCAAAAGAGAAAACAGTCTGGCCTAGTACATGCTTACAGTTTTTAGGCATAATTATTGATTAAGACAAGATTATCAGAATGAAGTGTGAAATTTCACAATTATTAAGGGTTGGTAAATTGCAGTCTGTGTTGTGTTTGTTAAATTTTGCCTCAAGGGTAATGCCCATGGCCAGAGCCTTTTCTAGACATATGTCAAGAGCGATAGCTGGCTATAAATCCCACATCATCATGTTAGAATTTCCAGGGAAATAAAAGAGGACTTGCATGTATGGAACTAATTAATATGTGAATTTAATGGATCCATGATTTGGCAAAGTGAATTTATTTCCAGCTGGGATTTAGATATCTTTACAGATGCGGCTGGGTCTCAAGGTTTTGGTATATATTTTCATGGTAAATGGGAAGCAGCTAGTTGGCCACAGTCATTACAAGACGGAATTCAATATGTTATCACAAAACTTCAGGCTGGTGTATCCAGGTTTGCTTTTAAAAGATCCCTGTTGGGTATTTCATTTTTCCTAAAAGTACTGGGAAAGAAGCCAGTGTTTAAGGAATTCATTATCCAGCAGATGTTAAAAGGGGCTTGGATAAAGAAACCTCCAGTTCAAGATAATAGGTCCCCTATCTCCTTCCAGTTGTTGGACGATTTAGTAAAAAATTTAAGCTCCACTTGTAAGGATGCTTTTGAGACTCAACTCTTTACGACTGCTTTTATAGTGGCATTTTTTGGAGCTTTCAGGATTAGTGAGTTGGTCTCTGCTAACAAGTCTTGTCATTTGGGTATACAGTTTGGAGACATTGTTTTGCAGAATGAAAATTTTTTATTTTATTAAGGAGATCGAAAATCGATCAGCTGGGGAAGAGGCGATGGGTGTAGTTTAAAGAGATTCATCATTGGTTATGTCCAGTTAAGGCTGTTAAGGCTTACCTAAATATTCGCCCAGGAGTACAGGGCAGTTTTTTGTTACACCAGTCTGGAGTTCCCCTTTCTAAATTTCAATTTCGTAAAGTTATCCAGTTGTCATGTAAAAGTCTAGGTATTAATTATAAGAGTCTTACCTCTCATTCCTTTCGTATAGGTGCGGCAACGGAAGCTGCAGTAAGCGGTCTCTCGAATGAAGTGGTCAAAAAAGTTGGTTGATGGTCCTCAAGTAGATTTAAAGTTTACGTTAGACCCTGATGTTTCTAGTATACTGACTTGTTTCTTTCTATTTCAGATATGAGACCTGTGATTGTAGGCCATTCTTTCGTCCACTGGGCACACAGAAGAGCGGTGGATAGGTCATATGGCCAGAACTTAAGTTTTGACTATGAGTCTGTTATGATATACTGGGTTGGTGTAAGAGGTTTATTAAGAGAAGATGATTTTCAGTTATTACAAGATTGGGCTGGCCGGATTCCGTAGCCACAAGTAATTATTTTTCACTATGGTGGTAATGATGTGGGCCAAGTTTAATCAGTAATTTGGTTCCATCAATTTAAGGATGATTTGCTTCATTTTAAACAAATGTTCCCTGGATCGTTGATCATTTGGTCCGAAATAATCCCAAGATTAATTTGGTTGCGCAATGCTAAACTTAAAGCGCTAGAAAGAGTTAGGCGCAAGCTTAATAAAGCCATGGAGAAATTTTTGCCATCAATTGGTGGTTTTTCTTTTCGCCATGTGTATATTGAAGGTCAGTGTGAGGGATTGTTTTTAAAAGATGGTATCCATTTGTCTGATGTTGGGTTGGATATTTTTAATAATGATTTGCAAAGTATGATCGATAAGGCCGTGGGCTGGTGGGGTGGGCTGCAGCATTAGTTGCATGCTGCAGTGTGTGGGGTTGAGGTCACCTGCCTAATTTAAAGGGGGGTGGACTAGCTGAGTTTATGATCATTTGTTTGAAGTTCTGGCAAATAGGGCGGAACTCTGGTGAGTTATGTTTTAATTCTCTGGGGGTTTAAAGACCGGAGATCTTTGGTTAATGTTTTAGGGGTTTAAAAACCAGAGTTGTTTGGTTATAAAGTTAATAAGTGTTGTTTGTATTATTTGTAAACCAAATTTTTCTGCATCACTTCTGAGTCTGTGTTTTATTTATTATGTATTTATTTAAATCTTATGTTGTTTATAATTGGTGTTCACTTTGTATCAGTCTGATTTAACCCCTGCTGAGCACATGTAAATTACACTAAGGCTAAAATGCACTAAAATTAAATAGTCAGGAATTGTCAAATTGTAGGCCAATTCAGATGATTGGGAAAACATTTGAAACATTTGAAATTCCTTTGGTCAAATCTGGGTTTAGTGTTAAAACATGTTTGACTAGAGTCCCTATAAACCTAAAATCTTTCCTATTCTCTCTTGCCTAATACAGATCCACAATGTGCGCAGAGCAAAAGGGGCACATGCACTTTGGTGGGCCCTGAAGACTTAAGTAAGAAATTTAATTCAAACCAAGTTTGCAGTTGGAGTCAGTGCTCAGTAAGTGGAGTTATTGTCAGTAACTCGACCTTCCATATAGTACCAATGAGACAGGCAACAAGTGCCAGCATATGATGTCACATCCACTCTCCAAGTAGGAGCAGGAAGGAAGGCTGTGGTGCCCAACGGTCAAAAGGGTAAAAAGAGAGAGGTATAATACATTATGAAATGTGTGCCAATATGTATTGTGTAAATATGTTTTGGATTGGTGTGTGTTCCTGTGAGCTAATGTTCAGTGCTGCCTAGTTATGGGAGGGCAGAGGGCGCACACAACATCCATCAATATTTTTTCTGTTATTCTGCTAGTCTGTGTCTATTGATGTGTACTTGTACGTCTGAATAGATATACACTACTCTGTGTTCCAGCTTGTGCATGTTTGTGCTACTGTGTTTATATATGCTTACTAGTGTGCAACAATATATGAATGCTACATGCTAGTGTTTATCGATTGATGTCTGCTGGCTTGTGTCTATAGATGTGCATTTGTGTGCCTATGTATGCCTATGTATGCCAATGCCCATCTACCTATATGTGCTACTGTGCTGGTGTGTTATGCCAATTAGATTGATGTGTGGCAAGTAATATATGACTGTAAGTGGCTAGTTATGTATACTGATCAACCATAATCTTAAAACCACCTGCCTAATATATGCCAAAACAGCTCTGATGTGTCAAGGCATGGACTCTACAAGACCTCTGAACATGTCAGTTGATGTCTGGTAACAAGCCATTAGCAGCAGATCCTTTAAGTCCTGAAAGTTGTGAGGTGGAACCTAAATGGATCGGATTTATTCCAGCACATCCTACAGATGATAAATTAGATTGAGCATCTGGGAAATTTGGAAGCCAAGACAACACCTTGAACTCTTTGTCATGTTTCTCAAACAATTCCTGAACAATTTGTGCATGTTGCACAGTGCATTATCCTACTGAAAGAGGCCACTGCCATCAGGGAACACCATTGCCATGAAGGGGTGTACATGGTCAGAAACACTCTCTAGGTGTGTGATATGTGTCAAAGTAACATCCACATGAATGCCAGAACCAGGATTTACAAGCATAACAGAGCAAAACACTGACTCCACCATCCTGCCTTCCTACCATAGTGCATCCTACTGCCATCTCTTTCCCATTTCTCCACCAGTCTGCCTTCTTCCAATAGTGCATCCGGCTGTCATCTCTTCCCGAGGTAAAGATGCACGCACACCTGGCCATCCACCTGATCTAAAAGAAAACATCAGACCATGCAACATCCTTCCTTGCTGACCTTTTTTCCTGCTTCCAACACATGAAATTCAAGAACTGACTGTTCACTTGCTGCCTAATATATACTACCCATTGACAAGTGGCATTGTGATGATATAATCATTGCTATTAATTTCACCTGTCAGTGGTTTTAATGTTCTGGCTGATTAATGAATATTTTGCTGGTCATTAATACATTTGTGGTTCACATTATTCATGCTCCAGCCTCTGATGTCCGTCTGGAGAGCTGCAGGGCACACTGGATGGTAGAGTTACTGTTGATAATTCTAAATCTGTAGTATTGTGTGTACAATATAATAGTGCTCACTTTAGAAGGACAATACCCTCTACCATATACGGTACTGAGTAGCAGGAAACAGAAGAGGAAAATGGAAGGATGAACCTCTAACAGAAGTAGATAAAGGAAAAGAGCCAGCAAAGGAGGTATCCACGCTTAATACAATCCATATCCACCACAGGCAATTCAATGCTTTATATTGTTAAATATCTGAAGTAAGCATATGATGTAGGGTGTGTGGGCGAGGAGCTGTTACTGTTGGTAGCCAGTTGGAAGGTGGAGCAAAGAATGAAGCACACTGCTGGGAATGAATGTGGATGCAGTCTCAGGGGCACGGTGAGGTCCCTCCAATACTGCCCTGAATTTCCTACCCTACCATAAAAAGGTATTCAAGCTTTATTCCTCCTGTGGCCCACACTACTCCCAATGCATTTAATTTTCTTTTTTTATGCCATTCCCCCATTATCACAATGATCTTATTTCTCATTGTGCTTCCAATACACCCCACCCTTTATCCCATTCTCCACAGTGCCCCAGCACACCCCATTAAATATCACATGCATCACAGTACCTACCACCCACCCAGTGGCCTATCTCATTCCCCTTAATGCCTCCAATACACTACATCATATATACCATTTCCCACAGTGCCTCCAACACTGATCTGCTTAACTTGAGGATAACTAAGATGCATAAATATGACAGAAAAGATTGAGTCCTGACAAATAAATTATAAATTGTAATTAATACCTTATCTGCTCAGAAGTTATTTTGCACAATATGTGCTGCATATATCCTCTATTTATCAATGTTCTAAATTAGACCCAGACTCGTGCTCTGTTTTCCTGAGCTTTGTCTCTGGTCCAAATAATAATCATTGCCAATGGCTATTTCTATTTGCAAGATTGGTGCCAAAAATAACTGGGAAAGGATCAGAAACCCAGGGCAAAGGTTTTTGTGTGGACAGAAAAGTTTACTTGTTCACAAAGAATTAACTACAACAACAGCTGGTGGAGTTTATATAAACACGGAGACAGAAAAACAAACACGATTTGTATTTCCAAGTATCTCTAGAGAGCTAGGAAAGACAGGTAGGTGATCTAGAAAATGTGGGTAACTATACACATAAGTAAGGTTCAATATTAATTCTATTAATGTTTTGATTCAGAGATACAAATAAGAGTTATATAGTAGGACTGGAGCATGAATAAAGAAGAAAAGTTACATAAATAATGAATCTAAAACAAAATTGGCTATATTTTCATAAATTTCCTAGTACTGCAGTGTACGAGAGTCACTGGCTCTGATTCTTTCTGTGATATCACAGCCATACATATCCTATAGTGCACCAGAGTCCGGTCTCGTCCAAGCACCAGTCCAATAGTGAAATCAATAAAATAACAAGCACGTCTACATTTCAGACGCCTTTTTGTCAAGCTGACATGTCGCACTTAGTGAATTTTATATATACAGTATATATGAAACCATGGGGGTGCACTCACCTTAACATGCATCAATGGGTGGCTGCTGGGACCAATTCGTACAATACACAAGATCCAGCGCACTCACTCATCCACTAAACAGCAACTTCATAGCTCACACAGATTTTTCTTTTTTAAACAACTAATCTAGGCAAAAATAATAGGGGTTTAGTTACAGTATATGATCATACATTGCATAAGCCTGCCACAACGTCAATGTACCCCATCTTTGACAGGTTCTACAAGGCCAGCGCCTTGGGTTTGCACCCCTCCCTGTCACAGGTGTCTTATTCTCATTTTAACCTTGTACTGAAGAGAGCCCCAGATGGAAGTTTTTCCCCAAGTAAGTGGGTTAATCTCATAAGAGCAGACATTAGGTTGTTAGAACACTTCTCATTGAATTGTTCTGGATGCATTGTCCCTGTTCCCCCTAAGTTTTAGAAAAACTGCAATGTTTACATTACCTGCCGCCATCTTTTGCGGCCCCGGCCTGCGCGGCAAACCACCGGGGCCGCATGTTAAGGGGTACATCGGGTGGCCCATGCTGTCAGGACCACCCGATGGATAAGGATTGTCAGGGATCCTGGTCAGCGCTGGGCACTTTAACAGCGACCGGGCCCCCTGTGATGAGATCAGACAGCTGGGAGGAAGTGACTGAACGTCACTCCTCCCAGCTAACACACAGACCGCGCGGGAGTCAGAGTGGGAACTCTGACTCCCATCCACCTGAGCCACCACTGGACCCCAGGGAAAGTCACCCTCCTGCACCTAAAAGGTAGGAAACAGGAGGGTGACTTAAACATTTTGTGTGTGTTTGTATGTATGTGTGTATGTGTCTGTCTGTGTGCCTGTCTGTCTGTATGTATGTCTGTGTGTGTGTGTGTGTGTGTCTGCCTGTATGTATGTGTGTCTGTTTGTATGTATGTGTGTCTGTGTGTGTGTCTGTTTGTGTGTCTGTGTGTATGTCTGTTTGTGTGTCAGTCTGTATGTCTGTGTGTGTATGTCAGTCTGTATGTCTGTGTGTGTCAGTCTGTATGTCTGTGTGTGTGTATGTCAGTCTGTATGTCTGTGTGTGTGTCTGTCTGTGTGTTTCTACCTGTATGTGTGTGTGTGCCTGTCCGTTTGTATGTATGTATGTATGTGCCTTTGTGTGTATGTGTATGCGTGTCTTGTGTGTGTGTGTCTGTCTGTATGTATGTGTATGTATGTGTCTGTATGTGTGCCTGTCTGTATGTATGTATGCCTGTCTGTTTGTATGTATGTGTCTTTGTATGTGTGTGTCTGTCTGTATGTATGTGTCTGTCTGTGTGCCTGTATGTGTGTGTGTGCTTGTCCGTTTGTATGTATGTATGTGCCTTTGTGTGTATGTGTATGCGTGTCTTGTGTGTGTGTGTGTGTGTGTGTGTGTGTCGGTCTGTATGTATGTGTCTGTGTGTGTCTGTATGTATATATGTGTGCCTGTCTGTTTGTATGTATGTGTGTGTCTGCGTGTATGTGTCTGTATGTATCTGTCTGTATGTGTGTGTGTGTGTCTCTATGTATATATGTGTGTGTGTGTCTGTCGGAGGGGTGGAGGGGGAGTGCGGGGAATAGGGAGAGAGGGGGCCCACGGTTCAGTTTCACTCTGGGGCCCTATGGATTGTGTGTACAATCTCATGTGTATCTCAGCCCGTCTGAAGCAGATGCCTAATTAGAAAGGTATAAGACACTGCCTCTCCCTGAGGGCAGTGTCAGTTCATTGACTCTGGTTCTGCTGTCTGGTTCCTGTTTTTGAGTTTCCAGATCGTTTGTTCCTGGCTCCTGACCTTGGCTTATTCACATCCTGACTTCTGGCATCCTCTGACTTTGGCTTACCCTTGACGATTCTCATGCTTGTGTCCTTACCTGTACCGCGACTTGGAGCAATATCCTGCACAGCCCCCGTGCACAGACTCACAGGCCAGGTGAATTCTTACCTGACCACCTTGGCCTGTGTTTAATTGCAAGGGTGAGCATAAATCTCTGCCTACCGGACTCCAACTAAGGTAAGCCGTGACACTTCCAAAATGGAATTTACATCCATTAGCATGGAGGCCCCTATAACTTATCTATTGCCACCATAAAAAAAAATCTAAAATATACTGACAAAGCATCATACTCATTAAATTGTAAATTATAAACCAAAATCATTATTATTCACATATTGGTGGAAGGACAGTAGTAAGTGCCAGGGCTGACATTCAAAATCTCAGGGTCCCTTACAAAAATATTGTCCTGGACCCCTCACCTAGATTTACATTCCTAGCCACACACAGATATACAAAAATAAACTGTCATGCACACATACATATTGCGATATACAAATACACAATGTCATGCACACACAGTCACATACACAGGTAAACAATGTTAGAAACACACACAGAATCATGCTGTTAGAAACACATGGCACACACAGTGTCTAACATACACTCAGTTATACATGTCCAAACAGTCAAACATACTCTCATACAGGGCTGGACTGGGAAAAAAAATTAGGCCCGTGCATTTTTCAATCAGAGCGGCCCACTAAGAAGGGGGGCGGGGCCAGAGAGGGTGTGCTTTGTCATCACTAATGACAAGCATGCTCCCTCTCAAAGTGAGCATGTTGGTTCAATGCGCAGAGCCTCGATGAAGAGCTCAGTGCAAGCAAATTTAATAACATGCTTGCGCTGTGTTTGCTTTTAAATTGTCTCTAGTGGGCTACCAGAGGACAAAAGGGCAAGGAAAGTGTATGGTGCATGTGTTTGGAGCCTGCTTGTGGGATTGCGTGTGTGTAGAGTGTGGTGTGGTATTGTGTAAATAGGTCAATTTCATTTGTGTTTGTGGTGTAATATGTGTGGCTAGGGGCTGTAGAGAGTGTGTGTATAGGGGCATAGTGTTATAGGGGATGTAGCGAGTGTGTGCATACGGGCTGTAGTGTGTGTGTATAGGTGACGTAGTGTGTGTAGGGTTTGTAGAGAGGGTGTGTTTAGAGAATGTTGTATGTGTTTGCTTACAAGGAATATAGTGTGTGTAGGTGGTGCAGTGTGTGTGTGTGTGTGTGTGTGTGTGTGTGTAGGAGATCTAGTGTGTAAAGGACCCAGAGTGTATATAGGAGATTGTGTGTGTGTGTGTGTGTGTGTGTGTGTAGAGGATTAAGAGTGCATATTTGGGGAAGGGATCTAGCGTGTAACTGGAGCGAAATGTGTGTAGTGATGCAGTGTGAGGGGTGCTGTAGTGTGTGTGTGTGTATATATATATATATATATTAAATATATATATATATATATATATTTGGACTATTGTATGTGTGAGGGGCGCAGTGTGTGTGTGTGTGTGTGTGTGTAAGACGGGTGCTGTGTGTGAGGGTGTTTTTATCTGCCGTCACATTCTAGGTTTCTAATTTTCTTTGTTAACTCACTGAGGGTTATTTTATAGATTATATATGTGTGTGTGTGTGCTGTATATATGTGGGAGTGTGCTGTGTGTCTGAGGGTGCTGTGTCTGTCTGAGGGTGCTGTGTGTGTTTGAGGGTGCTTTGTGTGTCTGATGGTGCTGTGTGTGTAAGGGTGCTGTGTGTGTCTGAGGGTGCTTTGTGTGTCTGTGGGTGCTGTGTGTTTGGGGGTGCTGTGTGTGTCTGGGGGTGCTGT